>JAFBJR010000150.1:15429879-16056977 GCA_016785285.1 Brachirus orientalis
AAAAAAAAAAAAAAAAAAAAAAAGATTTCTGCCTGTGTAAGCACCAAGATATTGCTCCACCTGTCCCACCTCCCTCCACACTTCAACATACCAATATCATGTCCAGATGTACTGGATCATCTCAGTCAATTCAGCCTCCATCAGTTCCTCTAACCACTGGAAATAAGTTAGGTCTTCACACAGTCACACCAACAAAAACCTTCAGAAGAGCTGTGGCTGCCTGTATGAATCACCCCCCTGTGGCTCCTCTTCTTAGTGACCTCTTTCAGTCTGTAGTCCTTTCAGTGGAGGGGGAAAAAATCCACTGTCCTTCTCCAACACTGCCAGTGACCTGCAGCAAAACAACCCTTGTCTTTTATATGAGACTTAAGTAGATTGTCCAAAATGAGCTTCTTTGACATCATGCACAGTAGATTACCTGAGGTGATAGAAAATGTCTCATGACAAAATGTGTACGAAGAGGATGGCCAGACCAATGTTGAGCAGGATGACCATGCAGACCATTATAGTGTTTGGGCCCTTAAAGGGAAAATAAAAGCACACGAGAAAAGAACACATGTGATATGACAATAAAAAAATCAGACAGTGACTGATGTCTATCGAAGTTTCCTAAATATAATCTAAATATAATCACATAATAACATAAATAGTTACACATCATGACGTGAAAAACGATGTTAAACATTTTACATTATAATGAGATAATCTATATTTTCTAGATAGAAGATTGTATGGATAGACCGAATATAACATTAGACTATAAACTTCATGTATGAAAAGAGAATTAGGATTGATATAGTAGTTAGCCTCCAGGGGACGACTCCACGTGTGTGAACAGAAGACTATTATAAAATGAACCTCCTTCTCACTTCATTCATAATATCAATGAGTATTTAAATAAATGGTCTCAATCACTAGTTACAGCTAGTCTCTAGCTGTAACTATGAACATGTTATCAATTCAATTTTGAAAAGTTTTTAGAGGAAAATATATGATAAACAAAGTGATGTCTGTCTGTGAATTCCCATTTACAAAAACTGTCCTGTGCCAGTCAAATCCCAAATGTCATGGCTTTACAAAGGGAATTTGTTTTGCGACAGTTGTTCGGATACAAAGGCTTGAGATAGTGGTTCATGAACCCACTGACAGACTACCATTGGATTATACTGTACATTTGCATTGTCTTACCTCCACTTCAAAGGACTGTGGGGTCACCTCATGACTTTGAGTCGACACAAGGGCCTTCAGTCGAGCTTCAGGTTTGGGATCCAACTTTGGAGCTGATTTGGCAACAATGGGTTTGGCTTCCACTTGCTTTGGTACTGTTTTAGGTTCAAGAATGGCTGGTTTTGGGGCCGGAGCCGGACTGGGTTGACGTTTCAGTGATGGCTTTGTCTCTGTTTTACTGTACAACCTGCTCACCTCCCTGGACTCGACTTTGTTCTCAGAGATGTGGGGCGTTCGTTCGTGGACTGATGGAGCTTTTTCAGTCTTAAGCTCTGCGGTTTTAGGGCTGACAGCATTTGGCAATTCGGGCCTTTTAGATGAGGGGTGCGGTGCTTCTTCTTCATCTTGGGAGATGAGGCTATTCCTTACAAGGGCAGCAGCAGTGGGAGTGACATCTGCAGCTTTTGTCACAGATTCAAATTTCTGAAGGGGCTTGATCTCCAGGTCAGAGCCCTGCTCGTTCTTGTTGCTCTGACGGGTGGGGGACTGAGAGGGGCCACGACTGCTGGGGGCCTCACCTCCTTCAGGCGCAGCTGAGGGGGGAGCAGATATGGAGGTTGAAGGAGTAGTGGGGCGACTGCTGGGTTTGCTGTTTGGTTTACTGCTTCCCTTGCTGCTGCCACCTTTACTAGTTTTGTCCTCATTCCAGCTTCCGGGACTAAGGAGCTTAGGGTCCTCCTTGCTGGTGATGCCTGGGCTGGGGGATGGGGTGCGGCCTGGAGATGAGCCAAGCATGAGGCTGTCCAGTTCATTTGAGAGAGGGCTTTCGGGTGGTGTAGGCAGGGGTTCCTCCTCAGCCAACAGCGGCTCATGCATGACAGTGTCTGTGTTCTCACTGCCCTCCACAACCTCCTGTAGCACCCTCTTCTTCAGATACTCAAGACCTGTGTGAAAGACAGTTTAAATGTATTCTCATCTACAGTAATAATAACCACTGTTCTTTATGTGATCTCATTAACATTTGAAAAATGACATATTCTGTCATAACCTTAAAAAAAACACATTTTCTACTTAATTTAACACATTTTCTACTGTAATTTTCATGAAGTACTCATCTTCTGTCTCCTATTACAAGACTGATAACAGTCAGTTAGAGTTGGAAAACAACCACAGGAGGGCTTTTAAATTAAACTATGGATATAACAAAGCAGACCCCACATTATTTACTTACTGCATAGTACTTGAGTACTCTCACTTTTCATATCTCAATGTCACTAATACATGTCAGAGGGAACAAGTTTAAAAATTAATTCTCATCCATCATTTGTAGAAATATAGGTCTGGTATTTTCCCATTTTATGATGTAATCATGCTATTAATGCTTGCTTAAATAAGCCTACTTGTTTGTTCATGGTAAAGATATTGCATGTCACATTCACCAAAGAATGTACAGTAATAGCCAGAGAGACAGTGGTCAGTGATTCAGAAAGCTGGACGATTTTCCATGTCCTGTGTTTCCTCTCTGCTGGGAGAGAAAGCAGGAAAGAATGGCTGCTGTGCTGGTGTGTGAAAGTGTGTTGCCAGACTCGATGTGAAACTGATACCATTCCTTCAGCCCAGTAAGATGTTCCTTTTTTTAGACATTCAAATGCAACTAATCTGGTTGTTATAGTGATCTACACACACAAGCTGCAGCCATGAACGGGGCCCAAATAGCCATACACTCAGTTCAATCTTTGAAACAGTTGAACTAATGGTTGATTTGTGTGCTATTTTATATCCACAATATAAAAATGAGGTGAGAGTTTCCTTTCATGTCACTGAAAACAAAGAGTAATAACTATGAACCTGAATATAAAAGCATCTAACAGCATCGTTGTGAAAATACTCTAAAGGCAGAAGTGCTGTTCTGATTTCCGCTGACCTGGCTGGTAGAAAGAAGGGGAGAGCTCTTTGGCAACCAGCCTGGCAATACTGGACTCAGTGTTGGAGGCCTGAGCTGCCTGTTCAGCTGCATCTGACTTGGCCTTTGCATGGGTTGTCCTGCAGGGAAGAGACACGCAACACAATTAAAGAATCATTACAACTGCAACAATCATATCAGCTCACCACCTTACCCACACAAGCCGGGGGACAACAGTGGCCTTCACATATCAGAAAGCCTGTCAGTTTTCATCATGAGGTTCCGCTTCAGAATACAAAAACACACGCTAGAGTTGGTTTGTCTGTAGGCTGTTACGTTGTAAACAGAGCTCAGATGATGTGCAGAAGTGCTAATTCACACTCAAGTCCCCTGACTTACGTTACACTTACAAAGTTATTTGGATTTATTGATTAATAACGCCGAAAAATCCTGCCTATTGTGCCTTCACTGATAAGTCAGTAAATCAACAGACGAATAAAGTTTTTTACATTTAATTAACTGCACTATTGATTGAGTAAAACCCTTGATTGTTAGCTAAGCATCTCAACTCATATGGTGTTTTTAAATGAAATAATATATAAAATCAGAAGAGTTAAAAATGAATGCAGTGAAGCAATATTAAGTATAGTATAGAAAGAATGAAAAAACTCTGTTACTAGTGAAACATATGTGTTCATCCACATGTTTTACACAATGCATTAGACACAATATTATGTCATTATATCCTAGATGGCTAAATTATGTTTTAATGCCCTTTGTCCTTAATCCTGACCTACCAAATACATTTAACACAGAGCCTGAATGACAGCTTAAGACAGTTCTGACAAAAATATCAGAGCACAGTGGCCGATTACAGCTCTGTGCTGAAATGAAGGCCCGGAGGCCTATCTGTTAGTCATGTGGTTAGTTAGTATTATTAGCTAACAAGACAGGAGATGTGTTATTTTCTGTTGCTTGATTGTTGGCAAGTTATGGAGGTTCTATCATCATACATTAATCAGTTTGACAATGAAACATTAATCAGTTTGACAATGAAACAGAGAACAAGAGATACAAAGTTTGAGGTTTGGACAAATAGTTTATGATTATTATGAAATGAAATTCCTCAGAAATTCAGTCTCAAGTTTAAGAAAACACAAGACAACAAATGTGGGCTTATAAATACAGCATGGCTGGTACAATTAAAATAATCAGAAGAATTCATCCTTAGTGAATGATAAAAAAATTTATATTTCTGTTTTATAATGGTAGTAGTTGAAATGGAATAGTTAGAAATATTAGACTACTGAAAGTGATATTAGAAGTGCTAGTTTCTACCACAGACTGTACACAGAAACAGAAACATTGACTTCTAGTTGTAAAACGAACACCAGTTGTGAAACAGTTGGACTGATGCAATGCCAGTTTTTGTAATCAAAGTTCAGTGACATCACCTGCAACCTATTGGGTGATACTAACTGTAAATGACACTGGTGTCGACTCATAAGTTAGTATTATCATCTATTTTCCTCTAAAACATGGGTATGTTTGTCTGTCCATCCTGGGAGAGTGATCCCTCCTCTGTGGCTCTTCTTGAGGTTTCTAACATTGTTTTCCCCTGTACAAGGGGCTTTTGTGGAGTTTTTCCTCACTCCATGTAGGATAGAGGGTGTCACTTGCTATATAGACTGTAAAGGCAAATTGTGCTAGCAATGTTGGGCTATATACAGTAAATAAAATTGATTTGACTTGGCATCAATTACAAAATTGACATCATAACTCCTCAGGAAAAAGGTTTTCTGATGTTAAAAATCAAGTGAGAAGTAGTTTTCCATTCACACATCCTATAGTCATTTCTTTTCAAACCTAAAGGCTATGATCATTCTTATAGACAGTCTGTTTTCAAGCATTATTACCTACAAAATAGTTCACTATAGCTGCTCAGCAAAAAAGTTCAGGGTTATCAGTGCCATGTTTCACAGGAGTCCAGTCATACATTCACTGAGATGTTCACATCTTCCAGGGTAAGAACTCAATACACAGTCAGTATTGAAATCATCCTCCGGGGTTCATGAATATTTGAAAAAGATCAATTCATGCCAGTCCACCCAATAATTATTATAGTTCAGTCTTGACTAAAGCGGAACTAACAGGCCAACACTGCCATCTATAGACACAAACCTACAGCCTGCCAAAAATTTCATCCCAAATTTATCTGGAAGAATAACAGATTGTGATTGCTCTGTGGACACTTGACATACTGTAACTTTACACTGAGTTGAGAATAGCCTCCTGGTCCATTTGAAGACTTAGTGGTGAAGTTGCTTCCCACTGGAACAATTAGAGGCTCCTGGGGTTTTCTGTTAGACATAGATGAGCTCCACCTGTCTACACACAGTCAGCACCTCGTCTTCCAAGAATGTCTAAGCTGTGTTGTCTCAGACGCACACATTCATAATTAGACTGAAACAATAATTAATCATAACAGAAGCAGCTGCTGTTCAGCAGAAAGCATGCTGAACAAAATACAGAGTTACAGCGAACCATTAAACTACACATACACTATACATTCACTGTTCGCTATATTAGGTACACCTCTTCAACTGCTTGTTGCCATGTGATTGGCTGATTAGATATTAGTGATAGCAGGCAGTTGCATGTCTAAATACATTTAGACATGTAGCCATGGTCAAGACGACTAAGCATGAGGATGGGGAGAAAAAGTGATTTGAAATAAATGTGTCATGATTCATGGTGCCGGACTGGTTTGAGTCACAGCAATGACAGAGAATGGCAAAACAAAGATAAAATATCCAGTGGCAAAAAAAATGGCTTGTTGATGCCAGAAGTCATGATAACTCTTTTTACACCAAAATGTGTGCATATATGAAGATTGTTTAAAACCTGACTAAACCTGGTACAAGGAGAATAAACTTTTTTCACATTGACCTTCCCACTACAATGCTGTTTGCAGGGCAGGCAGGTAAAATAGATCTGTCAACGTCCCATGTGCTCCTTTTAGTATTGGGGCCTCCAAAAGAGAGACCTTGGTGTGTAAATGAGCGTTTCTAAAGCTTCAGTAATCTCTCACTGGCCCTGTTGTAGCAGCTAGTTATCATGCCTGGCATCAAGCATAACCCTTTCATTCTGCATCATCTTGTGCTGTGGTTCGCAGGTAACAAGTGTTTTACAGTGTTTTTACCTTCTGAAAGTAACCACTGTGACTATAGCATATCTGACCCGGGAATGAAAGCTAGATATAACCTTTTACACTGTGAGCAAAGAACAGACATTATAGGTATTAGTGGGTCTAGTGTGAAAGGAGGTTTACACTGTAAATGGGCTGTCTGAAAGAAATGTATCATATTTAGTCATAAAATGACCATGGTACATCACAATTTGACAATGTTACAGACTTAAAAATCTATTATAAATATTTATATATATTTAATAAATACTGAATATTTATGTTTTATGGGTAAAGGGGCATAAGTGTAGTTCCTGTACATTGGTTCAAGCCAAACTGGTTTCTCAAACTTCCTGGATCCTCCAGTTTCTGGGGACAAGACTTTCCAAAAAATTTAATTTGGACTGCAGTGACTATTTTAAACTATAGTTGCATATTTTACATAGAGCCATTTAAAATGTTAAACCAACCTACTGTCCAGGGAAGAGAGAGGAAGCTTGCTCTTGCTCTTAGATATTAGGAACATACAGTATGTTAGGGTAGAACACAAAGATTTAATTAAAGAGGTTGCCAGAGAACCTCTGTGTATTATGAAAATATCACAGTCAGTGCGTGGGTTTGCACCTGCCAATTTTCTACACATTTTTGATTGCATATAAAAAACCTGAATAGAAATGCAGAGCATTCAAACAAACAAACAAAAAAAAAAAGATGATGAAACTGCAATATTTCTCCACAAGTGCGGGAAGCAAATATTACAAATATAATAATAGAAGCAATACAGCAAGATATCCTACTTCTGTGGGGGAAATTCTGTGCCACCTACTGCTTATCTCATTGAACTAACTCTCAATATTCACTTAATAGCAGTGAATGGAAACAAAAATAAGCTTTCTTAACAATTCTTAAAAATGTCATAACAAATTTGCAACTTATCTTTATGGAAACCAGGCTAGCAATGGTCTTCCAGTGTTTCTCTGCAACCAAACTTGACATTTGACACTGTGACCTAAATAACCCTCATGCTTCATGGGCTGCCTTTAAGTAGATGCCTGTTGCACCGTGAGGACTCCTAAGAGATCAGGTGCAGAAAGGGGCTGAGCTACAGTATGTCTTTACCACCCAATGATACAGTGTAAGATGACATAATAATACATACTATAAATCTTCACGTAAAACAAATCGTGTGCAATAAAAGACTTCTTTTCCATATGAGCTTTAATGGAATGTTGTTTTGTAACCACTTGTTTCTTGTCACACTGCAGTTGTCAAGGAGCCTGCTGATGGCAAGAGATACTCTGTCATTCTGGCATGTGCCACTGGATCTTTGTGGAGGGTACTTGTGCTGTATATGTGAGTGTGTGTGAGACAGAAAGTGTGAAACACTGAGTTTATCCCTGAAAAAAGAATTATCTATACACTATTACGGACAAAATATTCACACACCGGACCATTACACCAACAGGGAAAGTAAAGGCGTATTCAAATACATATACAGGAGTATACGGCTTCCATACTCCTTGGAAGACTTTCCTCAAGAGCATTGTCCAAAATGTCTTGGTATGCTGAAGTGTTAATATTGCCCTTCATTTGAGATAGGGGGCAGAGCCCAAAGCCTGACTGAAACGCCTAAAGTCAATACTTAAAAGGTTTGGCCAAATACTTTTGTCTATGTAGTGTATGTCCAGTACATGTACATCAAGAGGTAAATGCACACGGTGAGAGATCACACAAGGTATGTCTACATCGATCGTGCGATCTATGTCATTATTTTTCATTAAATAAGACATTTGTATAAACCGGCAGCACATAGTCCCACACTAAAGTCATAAAGAACTTTGTTTACTAGTGTTACGACTGGCTGATCGCTCAGCAGCACAAAATGCTCGTATCAGCAGTACAGTATGTAACCCAAGCTGCACAACTAAAGCTAGGTGTGGTACATATATACACTAGCCCTTTATACCCAAACATTTGCTTATGAGCTGTGTCATATTTATATCCTTGGAACCATTCGACACCGTTGCTGACGCAAGATGGACTGAGATCTGTGATCTCAAAGCGTTGCTGTCAAAAAGAGGAGCTCAAGCTTCACGTGGCTGACAGAAACAGAAAAAGTTAGTCAGGTGTGTGCCACTTGGACATGCTTGTCATATTCTACAACTGGGGAAATGAGAGCTGTAAGAAAGAAAGGGCCAGTGCACATCAGGGCAAAGAAAAACAGGCTGGGTCTGTGTTTGTGACAAGGCAGGAAAGATGGAGGTTTGAAAGCAGGGGGATGGAGGGGGGGGGGGGGGTAATCAGCTGTTACATTCCCCTGTGATTGTGATACAGCAAGAGTGTGCGTGTCCATATTTAGTCAGAGCTCCACTGTGACCACAGAGCGCCTGTATGTGTGCGTCATTTACACCGTGTCCTGCCACACAGGTTCTCCTCCAGACGCCCGTCTGCCAGCCTATGCAGCAGAACAATGTCCACGGAGCGTCTGAATGCCAGCGAACGTTGAGCAAACTGTTGAGAAGAGGCCTGCTCTGGTATCCCACATATTTTTAACTCTCAACTCTGTTACCAGGGGATCATAAGCTGAGGAAACTTCTGCCAGGAACAGATGTGTCATGTGACTTATCCTCACTAGTTATATAATAAAAAAATATTGAATTTAATGTTTTTGGGGCCACTTCACAATATAGTTGTTATAATGGTAACTTTATCAAAATTACCAACATGAAAGTGTAAAACACTGAATTACAAGAAAAACCCCACTTGAAACATAAATTATAGTAATTTAAAAAAAAACAAAAATCTATAATGTAACCTTTGGGATTTTGTACTGAGATTTCCATTTAATCACATATTTGTCCAACAAGTTGCTTGATAGGCTATGAAATTAGCAGATGACTCATTAAGGGCACCAGTGTGTGCAGGGTCAACTTTGGCGGCGTTTGGATAAGAGATGCAAGTAACATCAGAAGAAAAGAACAGGAACACATTGAACAGCTACTGCACTAGTTTCAGCCACATACTATGTGTTTGCTTTCATTGGCAGACGCCTGTGGATATGCTGTAGGTGAGCTTGATGCAATGACATGATGCACACCAGCCCATAACTCTCATATACTGCTTACCCTCAGAGCACAATATTTAGATTTCGATCTGCTGGGCCAAGGGTCTGCAGTCCATCAGTGAATGTCTCACTGCTGTAAACACAAAGCTTATTTCAAGTGCTGAAGGCGACTGTGGACAAAAACACCGCCACCTTGTACGGTCAAAGACAAAGAAAAGTTCACGTGCACTGCCCCATTTTTGTTGTCCGTTATTGGTGCTTTCTGTTTTGGTTACTGGTTTTTCTTACAGTCTGATCATTGTACAGTGAAGAGAAAACTGATGAGCTCCTCTCATCAGATGACCTCTGACAGATGCATTACTTTAATTTGCAACAAATGACCCGAATCTCTAAGTTTCTGGAATTTTCTGCTGAGAGTGAAACATGTTTTAATATAGACTTTGTGGCTCTCTATTCTTTCCTTTTTTAAAGTTTATTTGTAGTCTAAGACATGTTAACCATTGCTGGAGCAGCAGAGATGACCTGCATACAGAGTATATGTAGTGGAATGTCCAATAGGAGCACCCGTTCTCTCTAAACTGCCCTGTGATTTGTTAAATCCTGTATCCTGTCACTCTTTGGTCTGATTGACCATTCTCTGCCAAGTTGGACAAAATTCATGACCTGGTGCAAAAACACATCAAACATCACAATATCCACCAAGTAGACATGCGAGGGTGAAATTCACAATGCCGTGTCCTCTTACCTGGAAGCTGCGATCTCTGCCTTCTGCTTGGCGATGGCTGCAGCCCTCTGAGCTCCCTCCACTGCCCGCTCCACCTTCTGCTTGATCTTGGTTCCCTTCAGCTGGATGACTCTCTTCTTCATGGCCTTCACCAGCATGTTGTTCATGTACTTGCCCTCCTCCTTCCCTCCCTCTGCGAAGGTGGTGCATCCATATCCATGTCTCTGGTTATTCAGCCACTCGCCTTCGTACTTCAGCCCACTTGACCTTTCACTTATTCCATATCCTGAGCGCTTGTCGTTCTTCCACTCCCCCATGTAGACCTCTGTGGTGGTGGCGTCAATGTCGGCCTCCACTGGGGGAAAGTCCTCGGCTCCAGTCAGGCTCTCATCAATGCTGATGGTGGAGTTGGTGTCACTGGCATTAGAGCTGAGAGCTGATTCTGTCCTCAGGAAGCTGATCTTGCTCTTCTGGCTGGACAGTGAGGTGTTCGAGTCTGATTTCTTCAGCTTACCCAGCAAAGAACTCCTACGAAACAGGCCCTTCTTCTTGGGTTTTACTGCATCTGGATCCACCTGCAGGGTGAGGGCGAAGCCTCCACGGGATGGTCCCAGCTGAGTAGGGGTGGTGACGGCTGTCTCCTCGCCTGAGGCATTAGTGGTGGTGATGATGGGGATGTCTTGCTGCAGCACAGTACCATTACTGTGCTCGCTGCGGAGGGAAGTCAAGGAGGTGCGAAGAGGGGAGCGGACAACTGCTGCCATGCCATAGGGGACGCTCTGGCGAACACCATAGCCATGCCGCATCCCACCAGTGAACTGACCCTGGAACGTACCTTTAAAAAAGGAAAAAAAAGAGGTGGAGTTGTAGTTATTTAGAATTAAAAATAATTATGTTCTATTTCAACATCAGAGGTTGATAGTGTTGATGTCAGTGTCAGTCTGTCTGTTGTTCATTCAACTACTTACTTGTCTTAACTGAAATAGTGCAACAGCAACTTCATAAAGTGCGTTACTGAAGAGAATGAATATGAGCGACGTTTTTCAGTCACTGAGTAAAATTTCTCTACTGGAGAGGAAGGCATATTTGTAAAGACATGAGTGGCTTTTAGATAATATCCCATGCAGTATTTGGTACTTTCTCAGACATTCACTTTCTTATTTTACGCAACATCATCATAAAACTTAATTTGTTCCAAAATTTGGTTTATGTACAAGCAGATCTAATGACTTCATATAGTTTAGTTTAGAATGCCAACATGTTCAACTTTGGTGATAAAAACGGTAGTTGCAGTGAGTATGTTAGCTCGGGATGCATGATACTGGACTTTTCGCCAATATCTGACATGCCGAGAGTGCTTCAGCCCATAACCAATGCCAATATACGGTATATACATTTTTCCCCTGCGCCCAACTGCAAAGATCATTTAGTCTCTTCTGTAGTGAAATTAACATAATATTTTGCCTACTTGTTTTGCACCAGATGTAGATGTAAGACATAAATTTTCTTCATTGAGGAAAATAAATAAACGTAAAAGAAAAAGTTATAGTAGTAGAGGGCACCAGCATAGAAGTCAAGGAGGTAGCAGCCTATTAAGCCTACTGCTGTAGTCATTAGTCATATTGGCAGATCCTGGCGTGTTTGCCGATATCCACAAATACATTTTAAAGCCAATATCTGCCGGTACCGATATTGTGCAAATAATATCGTGCATCCCTAAGCATTTCCTGGCATTTGTTAGCATTTCCTTCTGGACATCACTGTGTCTACAGTTTCACAGAGTCCATAGCATGACATTTTTGTTCACATGACTTGTTTAATCTATGGAGTGAAAATAGTTTGTTCCTTATTAGAACTGCTCACACTTTTATTCCTGTCAGAATGCCATGTGTATCTTTGGTGTGAAAAGGCTCGATCACTAAAGCCCTCACTGACAAGCCATCTTGGGTTTTGGTCTCATGCTAAAATTGACGTGTGTGGATTATAATGAATGCTAGGCCTCAGCCCGTGAGGCCAGGAGGGCATGGGACATGTGGGCTATTATTAAATCCTGACATCTGGTGCTATCACATCCCCCACCACACATCCACCAGACTGGGCTGCAGGATGATGAGTCAGCTGTTGAGGAGGGAAATGACTGCTCTTGTACAGGCACGATCAGTTTCACTTGTGGAACATATTTAGTTTCGCCAACTATGTTAAAATGTGCAAATCTGAGGGTTCTCAGGTACAAACAGAAGCTTCCATAGAGGATTTTAAGGGTTAAAACCCAGGTGTGGAGGAAAATAACTCAGTAACACAGTTCGATTGTACTTGTATGTTGAGTAACTTCATGATGTTACCTCACAAAGGGACAATGTATTTTTCTAATTTAGATTTATTGAAAAATAAGTTATTTTGAAGAATTGTCATTTACATATAAAATCTGATCAGTTCATGCATTTTTACGGATTAAAAAACAGTATAGAAAGTCGTTAAGAATAGCTTCATCTTCACAAGCCACAACACAATTGTATTGCATTGGCAGTAATCTATCATTGTATGGCTAATTCAGACAATATGATATACTGTTTATAAGGAACATTGTGCTGTTTACTGAGTTTTTTTTCTTTCTGATACTTTCAGACATTTTGATATTGTACAGTACTTTTACAAGAAAAAAGTCATATATATACTTTAAATGAGTAAAAGATCAGAATCGTTTCCCCCCCCCATCACTGTTAACGTTGGTGTAGATAAAATAATAGAAAAAATCTTGCTGAGATAATATTTTTCACAAGCTCTGAGCAGCTCTTGACTGACAGCAGCAGAGTGATAGTTTCGTCTGTTTCACAGACATCATAAATGACCATAAAGATCACCAGGGTGCTCTGTGTTTTCCCCCACATTTCTCTTCACATCAATGAACCTGGTGAGGTGTAGTGATTTTTTGCTTGATTTAGAAATTAACCTGTGTGTTTAATTAAATAAAAGAAACTCTTTACTCCTGTATTACACTTAAGCATATTACTTGATTAGTTAAGTTATGCAACATAATTTTTACTCCGCCAAATGCTGATATTACAGTTTTAGCCCACTAATGACTTCAGAGTTAAAATGCAAAATACAAGAGTGAATAAACAGTGTACAGTCCAAAGCATATGCAGTAGCAACATTTAAGTGATTGTATACGTTTGCTGTTGGTATTTTGAGTACATGTGGATGGTTATGTTGAATGAAAGACGTGTTGCAAGGTGGATCAGTTCACTGCATTTACGCACGGTCACATCTCACCTCCATCGGCGTATGTTTCTGTTCCATATCCATCTTGAATCCCATTATTCCATGTTCCTTCAAACTTTGCTCCACTGCTCACATTGAGCCGAATTCCATATCTTCCTTTGAAGCCGTGAGTCCATTCCCCTCTGTAAATCCAGTGCCCTTTGGTTTCTACCCCCAGACCGTGACGCTTACCCTGGGACCAGTACCCCTCGTAGGTGTTTCCACTGGGCCAGGTGTAAACTCCCACCACCTCGAAGCCGTAGTTCCAGGAGCCGGAGAACTCACCCTGGCCTTTGGGCCCGGTGCAGATGCCATGGCCGTGGGCTTTACCCCCCTCCCAACCTCCGCAATAAGCTCCGCCGTCGTCAAACTCAAAGCGACCTCCACTCATGCCTCACCGCGGCCAAATTACGCACCGGTCAGAAAGTACAGCTGTTTTTAGAGCGTTACCTGTTTGACCTCACCTCCACGTGACATCAAAACCGAGCAGAGATAACCTCAGTGCTGAACCTGTGCGGGCTTCTTCTTTAGGAGGTGGACTGTGGGACTTTTCAGCGTGTCCATGAGGGTCCAGGACGCACTTCACACCTTATACTAACTTGACTTGATCCAAATTACTCCAGCGTCCTCTCTTTGGATTCGTCGGTTCCTCTCATTATCTGTCCCACAGTTCGCATCCTACAGGATAAATTAATTGACGCACAGTTTGGGAGCTAGTTATCGCTTATTAAATCAAATTATATTTGAATGTATTCTATAAGCCAGGGATCTTAGGTGGCTTTTCCAGGTGGCCACAGAGAAAAGCCCCTCTCCCCCTGTGCCTGCCACCCAGCTATCCCCTGACAGTGGCTGCAGTTGGAACTATTTTAACAGACCTAACAAGGAACACACACACACACACACACACGCACATACACACACGCACACACACACACACACACACACACACACACACACACACACACACACACACACACACACACACACACACACACACACACACACACTCTCTCTCTTCCAAAAATACAACCCAATCCTTACTCTGTTGCCTGCAAGGAGCCATACCAGAGTCTTACCACTTCAGGACTGAAGTAAATGCCATTCAGCAATCTGTTCTCCACAGGGTTTACTCTGCACTTACTGTAATATAGTCCATTTCAACACAGTTATTCTCTAATGAGGTCTGGTGAGAGAGATGCTGTCCAAAATATTACAAATGTGCCAAGAATGAAAGCATTATGATAGACATGGGTCTCTGGCAGGACAGTTTCATTATTGTGGAAAAATACTGACAGTTCAACTCTTGCATGTGGTTGAAACAAATGCTGTTAAACCTTTCTTTGGAGAACTTGACATATACAGTATATGTGAAATGTAACGCAAGATGTGAAACTAACCTATTTATAGAATATCTGAATTGTTACAAAGTGTTGTTTTGATTTTTGTTTTCTTTTATTATTTCTTCTTTGTGCTGTATGAGTTTTTTGTTCGTTACTAACATTTTTTTGTCATCATTTTGTATGATAATGCATGTATACGAATGTTTCCAATAAATACATTGTTTATTAATGAGTTCTGATTTTTCCATTATGGGATATACCACTAGTGGACTCCACTCTCTTCACTCCCTCTGCTGGAAGGTTCTGGTAACTGCATCATAAATCTGCATTTAAAAAAAAAAAATTACTTAAGGTTTTACAGAATTATTGGCAGGTATTCTGACAGTGCCTATGGATGCAGCCTTCTCCAGATACATGATCATACGTCATTAGCTCATCATTTTTAACGAATGCACTAATCGCATTTTACTGCTGCTTTAGTTAATTGTAATCACTTTGCATATAGTTAAGAGCAATGTGGATTCCTAAAAAGGTCACAACATGAATACAAGAGGGTATGATATGATCACTTCACTTCATAATTTTTTCCCATGCTCAGATGCTGAAGCTCCTGAGGAAAAAGTTAGATAAAGCCTTTTGTGGCTCTAGAGGGAGCAAGAGAAATCTGACTAATGACCTCATATATTCTCACTTTCATTGTCTTTTTTTTTCATGAAGAAGTGAATAACTTGGCCTTTCTTTAAACCAGCCTCGATTTATTTAAATTAAGTTTAGAGGTTGAACTGCTATCAGCGCGTTATCAGTAATTTTTCTTGTTTTATGGCTTATTTTGAGCTTTCAGGTTTTGCAAAGCCTTTGCAGTGGAGATTAGGAGAAGCAATGAAATTCTGTTAGGTTACTACCATTCTTGGTATTGCTTTTTGAATTAGGAATGACACGATAGCACTTTTTGGTGTCCGATAACGATACAGATATGAAGCATTTGAGTATCAACCGATATTAGTCTGATACAGTCGTTTTAGGCCATTTATGAGCTATGAAGCTGTTAAGAACACATTTGTGCTGAGTTATTTCAAATACATAATTCTCCGACTGTGTAACAAATATTGTTCTCCCAAAAAGAAGAAATAAACAACCCAAACGTGACTCAACTAAAATGCTTTTACTGTTTTTACATTTTTATTGTCTGTGCATAGTGAAGCATGCAATATATATGATTTTTGGATTGTAACAGCTTTTACATTTTTATCTTTCCGATATCGGACACAGTGATTTTGACCAGAAATCCGATTATGACCAATACCATACTCATCCCTAGTTTGAACATTCAAATACTAATAAGGGATTTAAAACAATTTTGCTTGATATAATTATTTGCTGAGGGCTCAACACTGAAAGACTCAAATGAGAGTAAGGAAATGCCAGACAACATGGATAATAACAACATAAAAAATACAGCTTTTTTTGTCACTCCTTCCTCTTCTATGTGTGACCAGTACTAAGATAAGTGCCTTCAGATAATACATATTGAGAATTGAATTTTATTAGTAGAGTAAAAAAGTAATTACAGTATATTTGCATCTGATATAGTATATGGAATATGGAACAAAGTGGAAATACAAAAGAAGGCTACAACCTCAAAACTTGAGGTATTTTTCGCAAACTGGAACAATACAGATATATGTTATTTGGCCAATTCATCTATCCATTATTTATTTATTTATTTATTTTTCAGCTGCCTTTTTATGCGCATGCAGTTACAAATTACGGTAGACCTCTCCGATAGTCTTACTTTACAGCCCTCGCGTACTTAAAGTAGCCAGGTGACCTTCGAATGTAACGCACGCTCCCTCGCGCGCGCGTTTCCATTTTATGCGTGGGGTTCGTCACGTGACGTGCCACGGCCGCACGCCGATTTGACTTCAAGTGTGGCAACATGCTCGCGTAAGAATACGGATGAGGCCGCGTGCAGTTTTTCCTTCCAGTGTAATAAAGTGGGGTTAAGTGGATTTCAGCACCGGAGCGGCCCGGACCTGCTGCTGCTGCTGCTGCGCGAGGCTGTGATGCTGAGCTGAACCCTCTCCCTCTCTCTCTCCGTCTCTCTCTCTCTCTCTCTCTCTCTCTCCCCCTTCTCTATCTCTTCCTCGCTCCTCTCCTCCACACGCACGAAACGCTCTGTCATGGCGTCTTCCAACCATGTTACCCCCACCAACTGTAGCTGGTGGCCCATCTCAGCCATGGATGAGGACGGCAAAATCACAGACGGGGAAGAGTGCGAGGAAGCGACGGCAGAGCCCAAACCCTTCAACAAAGACAGGCTCGTTTTGTACCACTGGACGCAGTCTTTCACCTCCCAGAAGGTAATGAAAACAGAGAGAGAGAGAGAGAGAGAGAAGAGCTGGAAAATGGAGATGGCTCCACGTCCCCTTGCATGACACGATGCTCCAGCGTGAAGCTGCTCCGATTGTTTATTACTATGATTTGTGCATGTTGTTGTTTTCCCTTCTCTGCATGTTAACTCCTGCACACAGCCTCCCCACGAATATGCATACGACCCTGCAGCTGGGCAAATCTCCCAGCTGAGACGTTCAGAAAAAGCGCTGCAGCATATTGGGGGCTCATTTCCTCGACATAAAGCAAGATTGGTGCTCAGTTTACCACTGCATTTGTCGCCCTTTGATTTCATCAGCCCTCTTCTCCTACTGACATGGTGAGCCTTCTCCCTGTTACAGTATGTACTCTGACACATGACATCCTAAATAATTGATTAAAATGATGTGCACAACAAATCACGGGCCATATCGTCCCCTCTGCAGTGGAATCAAACCGAATCATGTGTTACTTTTATACATTTGTAAATTTACCTTGGATTATCTTGACAGACAGTAACCTGTCCCTCTTTAATTAGATGGCAAAATAATGTTAAAGTTGTTCAAAACTCAACAAATAACCATACAGCTGTATATGTCAGGGCTATGCTATGCTTCTCATACATACTGCATGTACTGTGTATGAAGGTAAAAGTCACTTCACTGCTTGCACACATTAATGTCAGTTTATATTAGTTGTTAGTGTGGTCCAGCCTGAGAAAAACAGCTGTATATAATGATTTTTGTGGTTAAGAAGCAGCTCCGTCAATTCAGAGACAACTGCTGTGGTTTTGTCAGCGTCTGGAGACGATAGGAGAGGAACCATTTCAAATCCACGACAAATAGTTTGAAAGACATCTGAAAGGTGTGATACAGTTATGAATAAGGGACATGGTTTTTGAGAAAAGTCTGAACTGTGTTTAGCACAGCCGAGTTTACACCGCGTTACCCATACGTCTCTTAGCGTGATGTACTTTGCTTCCACTAATATATAAGAAAAAACCCATGCATCTACTTTTATTTGCATGTGTAAAAGAATTCTTAAACCGAAACGTTCAGATATTTCTTGGCACACACAACTTGATCTTCGTTCTTCTAAAGCGTGACATTTTAGCTATTTGTTCAAATCCTCTTATCTGTCACATCGTGCAAAATTTAGGACCAAAATGCAAGACTGGTTACAAAACACAAAGAGGCTTTAATAAAAGAAACAAAACACAAAAAAGCAAAAGAAATCAGAAACTAAGGGCAAAGTCAGAAACCTAACAAAAATCAGTCTGGCAGGGTGTGACAGGAGAGTACATGTATATACATGACACAGGTGACAGTAATCAACAAATTAACAACACCAGGAAATAATCAAATAAGCAACAACGGTAAAGATTTAGTAGGAATCTAGAAAATGTTGAAAATCGATTGAATTAATTAAGTTAACATGTCAAATTTACTAACTAACTGTTGTTTTTGTGAATGGGCAAAATTGTTTATATTTCACACCAATGACTTAAAAATATTGTCTGGCTCACCAATTTTTATATCGTTCATACACATATATATATATATATATGTGGTACATTCTTCATTTCTAAAAACAACATGAAGAGGATTGTTAACTGACTGAGCTCACACATACTGGTATCATGACACACTGTGTCAGTCTCACAGAAGGCATATTGAAGGCGTAAATCTCTCATCCACAGGCGATGAAGTTGCCAATACTGCATTGATCTGTGGACTTGCTCTACATGTGGTGTCACTCTTGGCCATCTGTCTCTGTCTTTATCGTATCTTGTTAACTTGTACTATCTACACATCACTCTGTATGGCCCATTTTGGGTCATTTATGCCGTTAAAGTAGCAGTTTTCCATGACGGATTATGAAAGGAGGGGAGTGGGGTTGACGTGACTCAGAAGTTCACAGGGTATTCATACACTGTTCATCTAATGATGACAGTGACGGCAGTTGTGGATCGTCTTTGTCATCGCGCTCAGTGTCTCATGGTCAAAGTGTTTACATCAGGTTCTTTCTGGAGAAGGAAGACAAGTTTTGCAAGTCACGAAAAAGATGGACTAAATATAACATGCATCTTTCGCAGTGCTGCAGAGGGATTTTAACCAGTCACATTTGAAGCATTTGTTTATACCGAGTCAGAAAATAACTGTCAATAACTGACTGCAAAGTAACAGCAGAAATCCGTAACTGTGCCCGACAGTGTGTTTACTGACAGCACAGTCACACTGGGTCATTGAACCAATTCAGTCACTCAGTCCAGTTCCAGGATTGAGGTGATGATCGTGACAGTGGCCACTTCTGAGTGACAACAGGCACAAGCAGCGGCACAGACAGTAGATTCAACAAACCAACTGAGATGCAGCAGTAACTCAAGGCTATTGGTCTAAAGTTAAGATAAATATACTGTAAAAGGCTACTTCCATATAGACATTGTGTTACCAGACACAATGTTTTTTTTTTTGCTGAATAGATGCTTGACAGTGTGATGCATGTGCTGAGTCATTTCTTCTTCGTACTTAAAAAAAAAAATGTTTTAACTACTGTGTTTTATTTCCAGTGGTTGGGTGTGTGTGTTTGTGTGTGTACCTGGTATTCCTTTTGTTGTGGGGATGTAAATCTGTTTACACGGTCACATTATGTGGACTTATTGTCCTTATGGGGACAAAAATCAAGTTCCCATAATGTAAATTACTAATTTTTTAGGTGAGTACATGTTTTAAAGTTAGGTTGATGTTAGGGTTAGGTTTTAAGGTTAGGGTCAGGGTTAGGATTAGGCCACTATTAATTATGGTTAAGGTTAGAGTAAGTCTCCAGGAAATGAATGTAACTGAATGCAAAGTTCTCTGAAGTCATGGAAACTAGTGTGTTTGTGTGTGCATATGTGTGTGTATATCACAAAAACAATAATAATAAACCTAAATACTAATTGAGTGTTGGTGTTGTAACTGGCAGACATGGACCAAACTTAACTCCTATGGTGTAAAGTTCCATAAAATGCTTTATGTTTCATTTCTTTATTTTACAATATGTTCTGCATGTTAAATCTTTGTGTCAGCAGTCAAAAAAGCAGCAGAACAAACCAAGCACAGTATTTCCCTTTGACAAATAGAAAAGTGGCAGTGTATAGTAGCATAAACTAGGAATCATCAAGTATATGTGTGAGTAAATGCGTCTTTTACTCTGTTAAGGGAAGAAATGCTATATTAGTCCCACACATGGGAAACATGCAGATGTAGGTTAAGTTAGTGTATACCATTATGTAAAGTGAGCCTTAAATGCAGCTGCACTACTTGGCATAATAACTAAAGAGTGACTAATGTCATTATATAACAAACTCTTGTTGCAACAATGCAATAGTGAGTTTCACAGAAGGACAACCTTCATATAGAAATACCTGATCCAGTGTGTGGCTCTTGATTTTTCATACTCAAAATGAAATGACATTGCTGCTTCATTTATAACTTTGCTCCTGTGGCCTGAACCAGTGGCCCTGCTGCTCTTGTTTAACTAAATCATTCATTTTACCACTTTTGATCATTTTGCTGTTCTTCTTAAGAAGCCAAATGTGGC
Source organism: Brachirus orientalis (assembly GCA_016785285.1). NCBI lineage: Eukaryota > Metazoa > Chordata > Actinopteri > Pleuronectiformes > Soleidae > Brachirus > Brachirus orientalis. Next base: position 15,450,478 of record JAFBJR010000150.1, read on the forward strand.
ACTTTATGCCCCAAGTGTCTTCTCCTATCATTAATCTTGTAATAGCTCTCCATGGACCTCGGTTTATTATTCACTTAGAGAGCAATGGATGCTGAATGTCCAGGATTTTTTTTCTTGTAGCTTAAATTTGAGCACACTGTAAAAAATTCTCATCAAGATCAAAAAGAATTCTTTAGTGTCATTATACATGCACATATTGAATTTCATGCGGTAACTCTCGGCTTCAAAAGGCACAATACTTTGGGATGCAATCACTCCATAAATAGTTGCTTTTAAATGTCTCATCCTTTATGTTCATTAACCCGATGACCTCGTCATGGTGCTGTAACAGCTGGGTAGTTTTTTTACCCGTGTGTGTTTATGGTTGCAGGTACGTCTAGTCATTAACGAGAAGGGTCTCGTCTGTGAGGAGCGGGACGTGAGCTTGCCGCTGCAAGAGCACAAGGAGCCATGGTTCATGAGGCTGAACTTGGGCGAGGAGGTGCCCGTCTTCCTCCACGGGGACACGATCATCAGCGACTACAACCAGATTATAGATTACCTGGAGAAAAACTTTGTGGGAGGTAAAGTTCAGTATTTCACTAATGTGCTTGATTCCCATGTGAAGATTCCACGTCTCTTTTTTGTTCTTTACTTTAGACTTAAGCATTTCTGACAAAAGTAAATTGTTTAACTCTCTCTGCCACTGAAGAGCAACTGGCCAATAATGTGAAAGAAGCTTGGTGCTTAAAATTGCTTGGAAGAATAATAGATACAACAGATACATAAGTGTTTCTCTGCCTTAGACATTAGTCATTTTAAAATATTTTATATGTTTGATATAGTAAATGTTGTATATATTACTTAGCATGTTATTTCCAAGGTCCCATTAAATAACCAGTTTGCTTGGTCACATGTTTTGTGTAGAAATAAAAATAGAAGGACCAAGGTGCAAATAAATTAAGTTAAGGCAAATGTCTACAGCTCTGCACAAAAGATCTGTCCTACTCTTAAAAGCATTTTCTTATTTATTCTTTAATGTCAAAGATAGTTATAAAAATATTTAGGTTAAAGTAATATTAAAGACAAAATAAAAACAGAAAAAAAAATTAATGCTTGGACAAACACCAGTGTGATTTAAACTGAAAATGTTACTTTGACTATTTGGTTTAGATCATGTCTTATCCAGCAATGTGAGTAGTATTTTAATGCTATATGATGCTGTAGCCATGAAGTGAGCATTAAAAACATCTTACTCTGGATTCTACATATTATACAAGTCAACTGGAGACGGTATTTTTAATTCATGAGCACGTCAAACAAGATTTTGATTGATCGCAAACAGGTCTTGTCCATCAAATTGTTTTCTGGAAAATATTTAAAACATAGGACTTTCTGGACCTTAGTGCGGTTGTCTGGTTTGGCTTGTTGCTAATGTCCTGGAGCGCGTGAAGATGGGGCAGCAGAGACAACTGGAAGCCATTCAGTGCAATCTGTCGTCCTTGTACAATGTGTCGTTGTGTGCTGTGAAATTGTTATGTAAGTTGTTGCATCAATGTCACTGCACTGAACTCCTCAAATAAGATTAAATAAAAGTAGAATGATGTGTTTGGGGGGTGGGGGGTGGAACAAATATAAATAAATAAATAATGGCATCAGTAGTTTGTCAAATATGACTCAAATTCAGATTTAACAGTCAATACTCAGCAGCCTTTGTATGGTGTAAATAATAAGATGCATGAACTTAATGCTGTGTGTTACAGTCTGACATTATACTGAGGTCCTGGAAGCCTCAAATCAGTCACGGCCTGGGGGAATCTGGCCAATAACTGGACATTTCCTTTCTCTTAGGTTAGTTAGTGTACACTCTTTCAAAGCAGAGGTGCTTGACAGCAGAGGACATGGTTCACTGCTCACTCAGACATAAAAGTCTACAAGGCAGAGACTGTCCGTCGTGTTTGATGACTTCTTCTCAGCTGGAAACATTTATTTTGATACTTTGCTGTGTGTATGCATGAATAAAGCCATTCGGTATTTTCCAGTGTGAACGTTGATAGTTCATTTAAAGGTGCGGTGTGTAATAATTAGTGGCATATTATGGTGAAACTGCAGATTGTAACAAACGGAGGACTCCACACCTTCCTTTCCCATTGGGGTAGGGTTCGGGAACTATGGTGGCCTTCACACACCAAAAAAGATGTTGGATTTCTTTGTTTGTGCAGTAAGCTTCTGATCTGGTGTGTGCATGGGTCTACTCTGGGTACTCTGGTGAATGTGAATGTGACCGAATGGTTGTTTGTCTATGTGTTGGCCGTGCGATGGACTGGTGAGCTGTCCAGGGTGTACTGCTGGGATTAGTCACCACTGACCCCCGTGACCCTCCTGTGGAGGGTAAAGTGGTAGGCAATTCATAAATAAAGGCCTCTACCTTAAGTAAAGGCTTATTTTAAGTCTACAAAGGGTATTTTAGAGCAGTTATACACTTATGCAAACATAGATATGGGTAGTATATTCAATATCTGCCGGTCACCGTGCCTAGATTTTACATTATTGACAGTTAAATGTAGTTTATATTTTTCAAAATTACTTCAAAAATCCATATGAAACCACTTTGTATGGAGGAATGTCTTCCTTTTTTCTGTTGCATGCAAATCTCAACTAAATGTTGACATCATGGACTACAGCTGGCTTGGACAGTGCTAAGGTCTCAGAAAAGAGACTCAACACAGTGCTGCACGGTGCCAAGTTAAACTACTTTAAAGCATTGTTGAAAGGCAGCAGTGACATCCGCGTGAAAGCTGTTTGTTGACTAAGAACAGAACATGAAACAGTCAGGGTTTCCTTCACGTTAACACCAAATGTGCAGCCTTGTCACTGTGACAGTTGGAGGCTGCGTTTGGATGTGTTTTAGCCTCTATTTGCTGGTGTTACATTATCTACCACCATGCTGCAACACCTTCCACACCTCTGCTTGACATGCACAGGTTTGCATGTCAGCCCTTGGACTGATGACTCACCATTCTGGAGCTCTGCCAGGGGCAGCTCCACCCTCTGCAAGCTTCTTCTTTGGTATGAAAATCCACTAGTGGCCCTGTCTCTGATTCATCAGCCTGGCTGTGACTTTCCTCTTTTTAATACTGACTCTCCGCAGCAGGTCACCGTGTTTAACATTGTCCCTCCCATATATGTAGTGTATAGCCAGCCTCAAAAAAAGTAGACTAACAAGATGGAAAAGCTGGTGAGTCATTAATGTCTAAGGGTAGAGATCATTGCTAGTGTTTGATGTAAGAGTGGCTCAATTTTTTTTTACAAAAGAAAATATATTTTAAGAATTTAAGAATTTAACTCTTCCTCTGAAAGCAAGTGTTTTTGTCGACATGGATTATCCATATGAGGCTGATTAATTTCATTTTCTAAAATAAGCTTGAATAGCTTGCAAAGTGTTTTTTCAGCTCTCTTCAGTATTGTTCAAATGCTGTGTTACAGAGAATGAGAGGAGTCAGCTGTTTCCTGGTTACACTGCTGTGTGTATATCTGAGGCTGAAGCATGGAGAACCGTGTTATTTTGGGGGTTTTGTTCAGCACCAAGCATGATGACTGTTGCTAAGAAACCTCAGATGTATAATAGGCGACTACTGTTTTGCCGAATCTGTGTTATTGTTTCCCTAATGTGTCTGAGCAACATTTAGGTGCTTTCTGTCTATATTGGTATATCCACATTGCCATGTTGCCCACAGACACAGTGGCTCAACTCATTCCCGATGCTGAGTCGCCTCTCCACGACCGTGTGCAGCAGTACCGTCAGCTTCTGGATGGACTGCCCATGGACGCTTACACACATGGCTGCATCCTCCATCCAGAGCTCACCATTGATTCAATGATCCCAAAGTACGCCACCGCAGAAATACGTAGTAAGTGAAGCCCGCTCACCATACTGTGTTGACATTAATTGCTTTTAATTGATTACATCCAGAACAGAATGGATGTTGTACAGTATACTGTACATTTTCTGTTTATTATGCACATCTACCTGAACCCCTTAACATTTTCAGAAATGAACCAGAACTGGGTCTTAACATTTTCTGGAGTTTATTGTTTACATATGATGCACACAGCGTGTAACGATGGGTGCGATGTGTTCACAACAGCATTAGAATGTTCAGCGGATCTGAGAAAAGAGGTTTTGCCGGCTCGAGCATGCAGGAAGCAGGACATTCTTCCACTCACTCTCTGTAGATTATCCAGAGTTTCTCCTGCTGTGTTCTCACATGAAATCACCAAGACATTAAGTGGAGCTTAAACTTCCAAGCTGGCAGGAGAATCCATTGAGTGACCTTCAGACATTTGCGTTCACACATACAGCCACATGCACACAATCTCTGGATATTCTGAAGATGGGGCTGTATCAAATGATATTTGATTTTTAATACTAATGCAATGTATACCAGAGTAAAGTGGGGCGGATTTTGGGGCATTTCACATTTCATAGGACTCATTTTCAAGGACAGAGGGTTTGTGGGATGCTCTGCTGGATTTCACAGACGTGATTTGATCACACAAACTAAGTCTTTGCAAACAGACTTTGAATTATTATTAATATATTTTGTGTGGACTGAAAACCCCTTAGAAGTAATTATTAATGTCGTTGCCCCTTTTCTTTTTGCTTTTTTGGATATGATATCAATTGATTCATTATTCTGAATTTTTACAACCACCTCATGTGAATGAGCCTAGAACTCAGACCAATTAGTGTCCTAAAGCAAAGCAAGTAACAAGACATATGAATGCAAAGCAAGTCATCTTCCTCACAGCATTTGCCACACCACAGGCTGTTTGCCACATAAAGCCTTGTTTTATGTGCAAGACAGGATTAGCATGCGGTGTAATTTGATGCTACTGCTCAGTACCACAAAACCCTTATCACAGCACAGTGTAGTGTTGCCAGGTTTATACATCCTGACAGCAGATATCAGGCTCTTCCAATCTGGATTGCAGTTCAGTTCAGCATTTAATCAAAGAAATGGGATACCTGAAGGGCTACTAATTCTGCAGCGCAATTACATCTAGGAAAACCCCGGTCAGTCCACAATGTAACTATAGTTCAACCTAATGGATTATTTAACATGAAGATGCATCAAGAAATAAAAAAAATGCACTCCCTAGGATTCACAGTGGTTTTTAAACTTATAGATGACTTCCTTAGCAATGCGTTCTTATAGCCAGTGACAGATTTGTAGACAATAATCCTACACGATATCTTATTTTAGGCTTATTTTTTCCTAAACAGGACAAAACATGCAGTATGAGTGTTGTTTGTGTGACTTCAGGACATTTGGCCAACGCTGCAACAGAGCTGATGAAGTTGGACCATGCGGAGCCTCAGCTGACAGAACCGTACCTGTCCAAGCAGAAGAAGCTCATGGTGAGTCAGTGTGTACATTTATCTGATAATGGACAAAACAATTATTAAAAAGAAAGGACTTCAGTGGCAAGATGTTTTTTGTAATAGAGTGCTTTTTTAGGGGAGAAAAACTCCTTAAGTCCATGTAAAGTAAATAAATAAATAAAAAAATCCTCCTCTGACTTTGTCCGTCTACGGGCAACTGTGGTACTGACTACCTTGCCAAATTTGAATGATTAAAAAAAACTTGTTTAAAAATTAGATTTCATATCATGTAAAATTCAGCAACATTCTCTGAAATGCCGGGGACATGTCCACTGGAAGAGCTGAACACACGCACACATACCGTACACACTTTAATGCGGACCAAAGTGGATGAATGGTGCTCTTCATCAGCATTTGTACACAATATAAATGCACAATGCACAATATAAATTCTACACTAAAAGTAACTCTGTCCTCTCCTCATTGTGCACTGCACCACAATCACACAAACACTGAAGCCAAGTGAATGCATCAAACTCTCGTGAGAGTGACTGTGACTATGAGAGCGAGGGTTTAAAGGATAAATAACCATAACCATCACTGTTGTCTTTGTCTTCTGATGCCAGTTCCTGTGTCCCACCTACTAATTGTTGGCAACATGTGTTTGCAGCTGGGTCAGTAAACTAAACAATTGCGTCCAGAATTAAAAAAATTCAAACATGATTAATTGACTGCGACTGAGACCAGGTAGGGTCTGTTACTCTCACACACTTGCCGATTTGAGTCTTTACCCCTCGGACACTAACAGATTTCTGTACCAAGTTGCCATGGCAACTGTCCCCAACTAGTGCTGACTGGTGCGGACTCTGCCCAACTGTGAATCATGGGTAAAATCGGGCCCAAAAAAAATCTTGTAGTGTGTCCCCAGCTTTAAGCGGAGTTAAAAAAGTTTTTCAGTTGAGCATGTTGGCTTGCCTCTTGCGTTTATTTTAATCTTTAATTATTGACAGGCAAAAATCTTGGACCATGATAATGTAAACTACCTGAAGAAAATTCTGGGAGAGTTAGCCATGGTTTTAGATCAAGTGGAGGCTGAACTGGAGAAACGGAAACTAGAGTATCAAGGTATGTCCAGATGATGATGCTTGTTATTGATGATTTTTTTTTAAATCAATGGGATTAAAAATAATGATGTACTGTAAAAAAAACTGCGCTCCTTCTCTTTTTTTCATAGGTCAGAAGTGTGAGTTGTGGCTATGTGGACCTGAATTTACACTAGCTGATATCTGCCTCGGAGCCTTGTTGCACAGGCTCAAGTTCTTGGGACTTTCTAAGAAATACTGGGAGGACGGCAGCCGACCCAACCTGCAGTCCTTTTTTGTGCGTGTGCAAAAACGCTACGCTTTCCGAAAGGTCTTGGGCGACATCCACACGACCCTCTTGTCTGCGGTCCTACCCAACGCCTTTCGGATGGTAAAAAAGAAGCCGCCATCCTTCTTTGGGGCATCTTTTCTCATGGGCTCGCTGGGAGGGATGGGCTACTTTGCCTACTGGTATTTAAAAAAGAAATACATGTAGTGAATGCCCCATTGTTGTGTTAAATGTCTGTGTATTTGTGTGATGTTTCAACTTTTCTGTAATGTTTTATGACTGCAGGAAAACTTAATCAATCTATATAGAGAACACTATTACTTACCTGGACAAACAAAGAAATATTAAAACATTCCATAATAACAAATTCTTGACAGCACATTTTCTGGTAATCATGTTCTCCATCGACTTTTATTTCCATAAACCTGCAGAACATGTGAGTCCTGGTTTGACTTTTGTTGGAGGCAGGTTCATTTACACTGAAAACTTAAAAGTAGAGACCCAGATGAAATGTTTAACACAGTAAAACACCAACATGGGTTTACTGACCTTCGCATGCCACTGCTATACTCATTATCTGCTGTTCAGCCCTTCATCTATCTGAGGATAAATCGACAGAACAACGTTGGTGACAAAAGTGCCGTGTTGCCTGACACTGCTAGATGACTTGATGAAAGGATGAAGGCAAATTATTAAGGAGAAGTCTGCCATTTTTGGAAATGTGCCAATTTATCTTTTTTTTGTTGAAACTTGACTTGTGCTGAAAGTGTAATACTTATGTGTGGTTTTTCCTGAGCTTCTTAGCATTACACCATCTAACGCCTTTGCGTACCAGAAAGGATGTTAACTCCATTTCACGACTCTCTCAGCTGTTCCAATCTCCCACTGCCTTTTCCCCTTCATTAGTTTATGCATCGGGTTTATAGTATGTAGGCTGATCCATTCTTTGTTAGTGTAGAGTGCCTGTTAAGGCTGCTGCAGAAACTTCTTGGCACAAGATAATGTCCTCCTTAAAGCAAATCCGTTGCCTAAAATACAGTATAAAGGCATATTCTAAGGTTATGAAAAAAAGCAGTTGCTATTTTAAAGTAATTATACACTTGAACAAACATACTTTATGGGTAGGGTATTCAATTTCTGCCAATAAACCTAATGTTACACATTGGACCACTAAAACTGGTAACTGTCTGCCTTTGCAAGTGTTTAAAGTACAAGAGTGGGGTTTTCAAAACCTACAGGATACGTCAGTTTGGGGTCCAGGGCTGAGAGTTTTGGATTCCATTGTACTGTGTGTTTACATAGCACTGTGGATCCCATGTACCACTGTGCTCAATGATCGACACTCTCCTGGCTGTAGCTTCGTATTTACATAGGCGGACAGTTCAGTAGTATCAGTCTTGTAATCAAACGCTCAGCAATGACGCAAATGGGGATTCCTCTTTTAAATAACTGTACATCTTACCTACAGAAACACACGTGAGCTCAGAGTCTCTGCATTTTAGAGAGTTTGAAGTTTATGGTATTGCACCACAGGTTACACAGCACACAGTGTTGCACTGTCACGCTCTTTGTCACTGAGCAGGATTGAGATGTTTATTGTTTGAAAAGTTACACTCGTGGTAAAATCAATGGCACTGTGTTGCTCTAGGTTTAGAATGCACTGTACATTTCACTGCATGGGTACTTTCTTATTGTGTAAGCGTAATGAGGTGGGGTTGATATCTCGGGCCAGAATTCATGATTGCTCCCCATCGATAACCACAGATTGCTAAATGTTATGCAGCCAGATGTAACCTTTGAAGCACCTGCATTGTACTGCGTGTTGAGATGGTGCCTCAGCAATACTTCACTGCTGTGCTTTCTGTTTCTCTGTTGCCAGGTCCACCTGACCGATGCTAATTTGTTTTTACAGAGAGATATTTTCAATTATCCATTGTCTCGTTTATTTTTACTGAATTGTTGAATTTTTAATGACATAAAAAGGGTAAATAAGGGCAGCCGGGTAGGAGGAAAACAGCCGACTCATCTGAAGGTTAGAGGAGAATGATGAGGAAACAAGAAGATGCCTTTCTCTCCTCGGCTGGCCAGCTCTCATTGTTTTTGAATGCAGTGTAATTTTCCTGCTCTGCAGTCTGTTCATTCTTAACTTTTTGCTCTTTCTTAGTGAGGCATCTTGAGTTTAATGTGTTACAAATGCTCCTGAACAATGCACTCTTTAGGTTTAAATGACTGGCTGGAGTTTTAAGCTGCTTTTATCGACATTCTTGCAGTAAGGCCTCAAGAGTACAGTGTACTTTTTGTCTTTCTGAAGCTTTAAAGCTCAGGCTCTGGATGGAGGTTATTAGCCGTAGAATTAAGAGTTTAGGATGCTTCCCATTTTCTCCTGCTACAGGAAGTTATCACTGCAGGTGGTGATTTGCAGCACACTGCTGCAGCTGTGGGAGACAATGTTGAACCAAATATTATAATTATGATAAAAATGAGTGCTCCTTTCTTTGCAGCAATGTCTTGTTGTAAATCTGAATTTTGTTGAGAGAACTCCTCGAGCTATTGTTCACACACACCACCCCAACACTCACGTACAAATCAACAGCAGTACAAAGGTTGCGCAAAATGAAAAAAAAATAAAAAAATAAAAATGAAGTTAAAAATATTTTGGTTGTCATGTAAGGAATCTCACTGATTCTCCTAGTTAAAGCCTATCACTGGCTAAATTTACTTTTTGTCAGACACCTGGCTAATAATAATAGAAAGGGGCCTTAAAAACAAAAATTTAAATATTGGGATGAATAATATAGTAATATAGTAATATAGTAGTAAAGATATTGGAATAGCATTGGGCCCGGTAGTAATTCATCCTTACATATACTGTAGGTCAAACTGTCCTGAAACAATCCTCTGTTCCTGGAAATACATTTAGGTTGTGCAGGAAAGGAGACATGGTGTTTCACTGTCCTCACACTGTCCTTGTACATAAATGGCACAAGAGAGAAGATTACTTCAACACACTGTTGCAGTTTTTTCTAAATTTTGAAATAAACCAGAAAACACCTTGGGTGTAAAGTACAAATTTAAAATGTGATTTAATCAAACATCATTCGTCATTCACGTTGAATAACTCACACTAAAGCATTGAATTATTTTGTTAACTATCAAACAGTAGATGATCCTGAAAAACATGGTGTATGGGAAAACATAAAGCAGTGAAAGACTGGTACATTTGGATTACTGCAAGCACACTTGTAACAATTCCATTGATCCCTCAAACTGATATCATGCTACATGATGGAGTGAATCTGAACCTCTTAGATCACACAGAGTTCAAGTCAAGAATCCTAGTTGTGAATTGTGACCATTATATTTCACTATAGTATTTTTTTATTTCTTATTTTTTATATTTCCATATATATGCATTTATTTTGGGGTGCTTTTTATGATGTTTGTTCATAAGCCTTAATTTATTCAGTTGCCATCAATGAAAAATAAATGAAAAATGGAATATGCAGATTCTGAGTTCTAATTTACATTTTTCTTGCTGAGCTTTCGGCATTGCATTTGCCATGGCATGATCCATTGACCATCGTCATCACGAGAAAACTATTATTTGCTTATGGCATTTTTAATATTCTTTAAAATACTGATATCATTTATTTGCAAAATCTATTTTTATAGTCAAAAAAGGGAGCTTTGCATTGCATTGCATATGTACTTTCAAGTGTAGATTCTGGAAATCATTACTCACGTTTTAGTTTTTTTGGCAATCAGATGATGTACGTATGTCAGATTGCAAAGGAGCAACTGATCATCATTTATTAGATTTTAGAAAACAGTGGAGGGCTATGGCACAGAGGAATTAGATTGTCTTAGATTCCCGTCAACTCAAGTTAATGGAATAATTTTTTTTTTGTACATTCCTGCTGCGATGGGAAACAAGTTGTTGTTCTACAAGGAAAATATAATGCACATATTCTGACAACTGCTTAATCATTTAAGGTTTTTTTCCCAAGTCAAATATTTCCAGCTTCGAGCTGAGATCAAATCATTAATCCTGTAAAGAATTTACATAATATTTGAAGCAGCAGGGCTTTCCTACATCAACAGTGTATGTATGATTAAAAGTTAAAAGTATTGAAATAGTTGCGGTTTACGTTCTAAAAACTGGATTAAAAGCCTAGCTGTGGATGGAGCTGTCTTTGTTGTTGTTGCATTGTCTGATCTAACTTTGTTCTGAAGGTAGTTTCCAATAAAAACCATTAACATCTACATTAGTCTGCAAAAAACATGTCCGTGCTGTACATTTGGAGCTGTAAACATTCTGTAGTGTTCCCACTCACATATGTTAAAACTGTGATTATTTATTCATGGGAAAAACATTATAAGGCAACAAAGCAGACAAGTATTAGCCAAGCATGCGAGGCCACAGAAGCCGAAGGTGAGACACTGAACCTGGACAAAACAACAGAGCCTTTCTTTTATCTCAGATTACCATGAGTCATTTTAGGAACAGCAGCTGCCAAACACCATAGAGGAAGTGCAAGTCAGTCCTCCTGTATAAAATGACCTTTCTGTAAAAAGGGAATAACTTAAAATAGTGCGACCAGTTTGTGCCTGAAGACAGATAACATCAACTGTAGTGAGTTGTTTAGAGGATTTCTGCAATGTTAGAAACAAAGTCATACAGGACAGTATAACTGTAGCTTAGGCATGCTGTTTCTCTTCTTTTGGGTGACGCTGAGGTGGGAGTCCTGGTGAGAAAGATTTTAGATACCAAACCCGATATGTAAGATACCATGGCAACAGGCCAGATATGGTCCCTAGCCACTTTTGAGACTGATCATGGAAGTAGACAGAGGTACAGGTGAACATCCACAACCATATGATAATAATGAGATTCAAGGCCACGTACAGCAGGTTCAAAACCATTCTGGGCAATGCAGACATGCTGGCTGTCTTCATTGATGCCATGGGGGCTATTTCCTCCATAATGAAAAGAGCAGAGTAGGACAGGATGAAAGAGTGTCCTGAGATGTCATAGCCATCCCAGTGGAAGCCAGCGCGTCTGCAGGTGGATTTGGATTTAAACTCCTTCACATCCATGGTGCCAGTTTCATAGCAGGACCCACTGATGTCCTCGATGTAGAAGAATGTCTCCGTACACACGTACCAGATGGCTGTTGCCACCACCAGGGAGAGCAACCGCCGGCCCAGGAAGGACACGCTTCTGCTGAAGGAGGAGTTGGAGAGGAGGAGGAAGGGGGTCAGCAGCAGCAAGGTCCACCCCCAGGACACTTTGACAAAATACCTGCAGGGAGAACACAATACTCACTCAATCTGTACTCCATTGTCATTTATTTTATATTATACCAGGTGGCAAACAGTTCCCATTTCAAATACATATTTATCTATTAAGATATTCTTGTCTTATTGCACCTAGTCAGCTTGTTGATTTGGGTTTTGTCCTCTACTTTGCTGACATCCTGACAACAGAGGACAGAACAGAAAAGGACACAGTGCTAGTGTTTAAAAGACATGGAGACGCATTGTAATGATGTCTAAGGATCGCGTTTTTCTCAGGAAAAATAGTCTTGCATGTTTTAGAACACATATTGTTCAAATGGACAAATGCATCCTATTAATTACTAGAGAGTATGACTGTCACCCCCCCCCCCAAAAAAAAAAATTCAAGTTCATATTAATATTATGACTTTTTTACCCTAATGAATGAATGAACTTTCAGGAAAGCTGTGTAAGGGGACCAGGAATAGATGATTAGATTTTGGTGCTGATCCAAAATGCCGTCTGGATCCAGAAATTTTTTTTGAAGAATCATTGCTGGACGGAGGCCTGCGTTCTTTAAGTGCTTTTAAAAATACAAAACCACATAAAAAGCAATTACATTTAAACTCTAGCCTAACAAGTATTTGTTGTCTTTTAAGATTTCTTTGTTGTTATTTTTTAATAGGGCATCACCATAACAAACAGCTAAAGCCATTCACCTTTGACCGACATCATGACATACTTAATCACATGGGCCTTTGGCACAGCAGTTTTGACGTGTATATGATCATGTTAATGGTGGTTCCATTGAGTTTCCATTGAGTTCCATTGAGCTTTCTTAGCGTCATGTTTTTTTCCCCACTGTCACACTGACCTGACTTATGTCCTGAACAGACGTTTCGTTAATGTGATCAGTAACACCTGTGCTTTTTCCCCACTAAAAACAAAAATGACTCTGTCCTGACGTGTCACGTGTCCGTGTTCAGGGTCTCAGCTGTCAGTGAACCACAGGTGTGAGTAAGCTCGCCGGCTCACGTCACCCGTTAGCAATGAAGCTAACAACAAAGCTAAGGCTACTCACACATTCAGGACGTTTCTGCTGCTGCTGAAGTAAGTCTGCGGAACCAGTGCCAGCTGCTTCAGAGCCGAACCCACCACCGAGATCAGCAAGAAGATCCATGGGAAGTACCGTCGGGTGGCCGGTATCCTCCACAGTGACACCAGGTTATCCACGATGACATCCACCGCCGCCATGTCGACTCCACTGACAGGGTTGCCAGGTTCCGTGACAAAACTATACTTTAAAACAACGGTTAACCCTAAATAGTTAACCAAGATCATACAATTGTCTCATATAATTATACTATTATAATAAATGTGGCGATCAATATACTGACGATCAAAGGCTTTTTTGTATGCCTTCCTGTATATTATGCACTTACATGAATGCACTAAACGCATACTCACTCACTTACTCATACATTTCCTACTGCTTTATCCACTGAGGGTCGCGGGGGGCGCTGGTGCCTAACTCCAGCTGACATAGGGCGAGAGGCAGGGTACACCATGGACAGGTCGCCAGTCCATCACAGGGCCACATAGAGACAGACAACCATTCACTGTCATGTATAAATGTACCTCAAAATTGATCCTCAAAATTAAACATTAACACAAGTTTATCAGTGAAAATAATCAATTGCATAAATGAAATTAAATACACATGACGAAAAGATGGGTTGTATTGAATTAAAATCATGTCAGCTACCTTTTAAACTGGAAACATTTAAAATTCACAGTGTCGCTTATTTACAAAATTTGGAATCCCTTGCTGTCCGTCAGATAACCTGCTGTGACTACCCCCAAAACGGAGAAGCTAAATATGAAGAAGAATCCTCTGCTGTCTTTAAACTTTGATAATGTATGCAACACAGGATAAAAGATTAAACCAGGCAACGCTTCAAAAGTAGCCCAATTCTGGGAGAAGAACCTGGCAACCCGTATGTTTTTTTTTTTTTTCTTTTCTTTCATAACTTTATTTACACAATGGAACGTAACATTCAAACTGCCAGTACATTACTGCAAATTTACCTTGTCGTATGGTACCTAATTAAATTGAGTGTGTAACAGGAGGAAAAGCTGTTTCCGCCCGGGAGAGAGAGGAAGGTGCACACATCATCTCATATGCCGTTGTACGGGATTGTTTAGTAGGATTGTAGGATTGTCTTTTTGTTTATCTGTGTGGTGTTTTGCGGTGTGTGGCATTTATTTTTATACATTTCAGCGCGACAGGTATTTTAGTGTTTAGTAATATAACTTCACTGGTTATGATGTAATGATATATTTTAAAGAGTGTCAAATTGTGTTTTTATAGTTTTAACTTTTTGCAGAGCATGTGGCCAATTAGCTGCTCTTGTTTTTTTTTTTTTGTCTATTCCGCCCTGACAAGTGAGTCAGTAGCGGGCAGAAATATATGGACGATGGCCTTGAAGCGGACTAGTTTCCTTTTCTTTATTTTGTTTTTCTTAGTTTCTTTGTATTTTCATCCGCTCTTCCCCTCCTTCAGTAGTGAGAGGCTGCGGGCAAGTCAGCCGTACTGTAACGGTCAAACCGAGCAGTGCAAATTCCGGTTTTCAAAATAAATTCCAAATTCAAAAGTTAAAACAATATACTGAAAAGAAAAATGTTAAATTAGCAAAATTAGCATTGTGATTAAAAATAAAATATAAAATAAAACTTTATTGAAAACTTTATTTTATTGAAAATACATTTGTTATAGCTTCAATTTTATTGGACTAATTAAGTGATATAATTATCAATTAATTAGTTCATATATTTGCTGGCACTTAAACATTGAGCCACAGAAACAATTTGGCACTATACAAATAAATTGAATTAAACACTTTCAGTGATGTTAAGCAATAGGACTTGAATATTGTGAAATTTCTCAAAGCACAACCTCAACTGTCTTAGTCACACTTTTAGGCCAAAATCAAATGTGCTTATATTTGAAGCTTATTTCGCTACCATTTGACATTTTATCAACACCAGTTGCACAGCTACATGTTCAGCAAAGTCTAATGACGTTGACTTGAGTGGTCACCTAAATGATACGGCCTATGTTTTGGAGTTCTCTTGTCTTTTTTTTTGATTGCAACAGTTTGATGGACCCACCAAACACATTGATCTTAACATAACAGCTTAACACTGCTAGTAATTTCAACTCAACATTTGTTCCACATAGGTCTAGTCTAAGTACATCAAGCAATGGATGGTGCATGAAACAGGAGGTGGTGGTGTTAAAAACAAGGGAGACACCTAAAGATCAACTATGTGCAAAATCAGAATCAGAATTTATTCGCCAGGTATGTGAAAACACACACGAGGAATTTGACTTACACACCCAAGAACCACATACAAACATCAATTAGTCCACAATTATTACTGGTTGAACGTAATAATAGCACACTTCCGAATTATACAAACAGCACATAAATATTTGAATTGTATATATACTCTAAACTTTGAACAGTCCGTCATCCAAATAGAGGTATAGTGGGTGTGCGCTTCGCAGAAGGTCTGCGCCGCCAAAATACAAGCACTTTCAATGACCCATGTCTATATAGAGTGATTTTTCTTCCACCAAATTCACAAACCTTTAAAAAGGACCTGTGGGAACTCTGTCTCAATGTTTGACAGTGGAGAAAAAAAAGCACAATTTATAAATTGAACTAAATGTGGTAGAAACAGGTCTCATCTTTTAATGTATTAGCCATATTTGGTGGTAATGGGTAGAGGTAAAGAAGTTGTGATATAGGGCAGGTACCAGCAGATCACCATGGGCAACATCCACTGTTCATTACACTGTACATTCCTTGCTTTAGAGTCCGTTTTATTATTGTTATTAAACCTTGTACAAATTCAGATGGGGGACTAATAATTAACTTTGCCCAAGTTTGAGTTTGTTCTTGCAATTAATGCTGAGTCAAGTTTGATATCTTTTGCTGCAAATCATGGAGCTTGAGGCATGAGGCAAGTTTGGCAGGCTCTGGTCATTAAGGTCCAACATCTGAAATAAAAAAATGCGATACTGTGATATAAAGTAAATATGTATAAACAAAAGTAGGTATCATCAGAAAAGACATACCTGAAAACATCCTGTGGTGTAAAGGAGGCATCATTGTAGAAGGGTCAGTTCACCTTAGGCAAGGTCCTCACTGCAGCCATCCAGGACGGGGATGTCTCCAGGTCATGCTGTCCAACATGGAGTACTCTGATGCAGATATCTGCTGCAGTCCTCAGCAGTTCTTCAAAACAAGGTCTAATTTGGAATGCTGCAAGAAAAAAAAGGTTACGAAAACCCCTCAGCTAGCTCACCTGGTCAAGTCTGACAGGTCTATTCATCCAGTCAGGGTCCACCGATGGGTGCTCTCCCTAATCTCTGCCTGCCTTTCCTGTTCTACACTGACAGTTTCCAAGCTACCCCTACCTCCAACCACAATTCAATATCAGAACCCAAAGCTTCCTCTAGATTTCTTTGCAAAATTCTGATTCACTTACTCTGTGCCTCAATTTGCTACCCCATTTGGGATGATGCTAATCCCAATGTCTGGGAGATTGCATGAAAAACTGCAAATCTCCCAGTTGCTGACAAAGTTCCTTTTAATTTGTAGCTTTGCCACAAAGTTTCTCTGCTTAAACCCTCGTTTTGCCAAGCATGAAATCACTTCCACTTGCCTTCCTCCACATTTTCTCTCCCTGCAGCCTTCCAACAACACACTGTTGTCATAACATCTGCACAAGGCAGAGGTTTCATCATTTAGAGTTTCTTGTGTGTTTAGGAATATAAATGCATACATGATAGGCTGACTTACAAAACCAGATGGATCCTTGTCTGATTTTGGAAACTTCACAGCCATAGTATACCACTCAGTCAGGATCCATGATCAGATTTCCTCACAGACAGATGGGCAAAAAGCCTTACCATCATATGAGTCGACTCAATTTACCTTGCTCTGCTGTGTGAAGGAGAACCATCTCATTAAATCCTGACTGATTTACAAACTGAGCAATAAAGTATCTCAAATATTGATTCTGTTGGGTCATGGAAAGAGCTTGTGATCTTTTGTATGGCTTACCAAAATCTTAGAGGTCAGGTTACCACCCCAAAAATTTCAAGTTTTTGTAAAACTGATGAACCATTTGGGTAAATTAGATCAAACATTTAAGGTGACTCCTTTTCAATCATCTAATGACACCTCTTACCCAACATATGAAGATGCTGTGAATCAGGATACAAGTACTGTACATTTAGCCAATGTGACAGCGTCAGTGGGTGTTGGAAGGCTGCAGAAAAGAGAAAATGAGATCTTGAGACAAGTTAGAGGAATCATTTAATGCATAGCTTGACAAGAGTTAAAGCAGAGAAACGTTAGGGCAAGGCTACAAAATCAGGAGGAAATTGAACACACCTGAGAGATTGCCATTTCTCATGCAACCAACCAAGAAAATAAGATTATGCATCATCCTAATGACTTCACAAGCTGCCCAAGTTGTGGAATCAAGTGGCCATCAATGTGAAATTTTAAATTTGAAAGAAAGTCATAGATAATAGTGGACTACAGACACCTCTTGTTGGCTGAAATTGCTAGTGTGTGGTGAGTAGTTAGCCCTATGCCTATGAAAAATATCAAAAACCCTTTGATACTTTT
Organism: Brachirus orientalis; assembly: GCA_016785285.1. Classification (NCBI taxonomy): domain Eukaryota; kingdom Metazoa; phylum Chordata; class Actinopteri; order Pleuronectiformes; family Soleidae; genus Brachirus; species Brachirus orientalis. Next base: position 15,468,199 of record JAFBJR010000150.1, read on the forward strand.
TTATTTTGTGACTTGTTTATTCTTCAAAGTAAGACATTCAACCGGCGTTGGCCGGAGGAAGAGGAGAAAGCTGATTGAAAAAACCTGCAAGATGATCAGGTGTGTAGTATGTCACCAATCAATCAGTAAGTTTCCCCTTTTTATGTGAAAATATTTATGTGTATCTCTGTGTTTTCATTCATGTTAAGGTCTGTATTTATAAAATACATCTCTAAAGCAAATCTGCTTTAATTGAGTTGTCATCTTCAGCAAGATGAGAGAAAGACACTTTCTACTTGCTCTTTTATTTTGATCATTATTAATATCCAGTTTCTTTTTAATTTTCTCTTTGATCTTTGATTTTCCTTTTCAGTGTTCTTGAAACTTCATCCATGCATCATTGACCATTGTAATTTACTTATGAATGCTCAGATTTATAATCAGCAAGGTCATGAATGTGACGCTCAAATGTCATCATATGTATGTTACGGATGTAGATGCACTGTTAGTATTGTGCATAAAACTACTCATAATTTTACATTTGTTAAACTCCCTGTTGACAGCAATATACAGCCATTGTAAAATGTCTGATATCGCTTTTAATTGTTTTCTTTAAGGTGAAACTAATGGCTCTTTTGTATATAAATCACATGTTTATGACAGGTCTTGCTGAGTCATGGTACTAGAGGATTGTAAATTTCCCTCTGAATGCAGGACAAAGTTTGTCCTTGATGCACTCTGACTTGGCAAACAAGCCTCTTAAAAATGCAATTTTCCAGGCATGCCATGGTGTTTGGCTTATTGTTCTTCATGCACTGATGCCAGACAACAAACTCAGGCAGACACATCTTAATTAAATGGTAACATATTCAGACATGTCAACAAAAGGGTTGATTTAAAGTGACTTCAGATTTCTGTGGTTAGTCTTGGATACTAAAATAGTGAAAATGGTTAAGAATTTGCTGCTAGACACCAGATATTCTCATTGAAACATGCTAAATGTAAACACTGTTGGAACCTTCTATCAGTTTGAAAGTCTCATGCAAACACGAGGAGAGGGCTGAGACGAAAAGAGAATCTCTGTTTATCATGTGCAGAGTCATCTTGAATTATTGAAACAAACTCTTCTGGACTTGGCTCTGAGATTATAGCAACACTCAGGAGAAGAAGCCGCTCATCGAATGCAGTTTAGAGTCTGCTTTTGTGCTGACACTCCAAAGAAGAAAGTCTGATGTACCCACAAACCTGTGCGTGTGTGTGTTGTCAGCTCCTCTAGTGGACACTGCCCCAGTGTTTCAGAAAAGAGGGTGTTGCAGAATTTTACATGATTTGAAACCAAAGTTCAAATGTGAATTTTGTAGTCATTCAAATTTGGCAATGTGGTTAGTAGCATTCCCTGTGGGATTTGAAAGTCAGAGAAGATACTTGCTATGGCTTCACACACACTTTAATAAGTTAAATTAAAAATGTATGCAAAATAAAAAATAAGTGGGCTCAACCAGTCAAGGCACTGGGTTGTTTTGGGGGTAAGCACCACTTGTGGTTAGATAGGATTTATTTCATCATATTTATTACAAAATAGTCAATGGCTCCCTTCTTAAGAATGCAGCTGGCATATGTTTTTCAGAGATCCAGGGTTTGTTATTCAAGCTGAGATGTTGCTGTAAAAGTACTGAAGATTTATATCTTATTTAAGAGTATTTCCCCTTGAGAGGCACCAGCTGCTGTGCTGTTACTCAGTCATGGCTGAAAGACTCAGCTGACACCTGAAAAGCTTTGGCTCTGGAATTTCAAATACAGTTGGTACGAGGTTTGTTTTATGCTCCTTCTTGGGCAAATGCATGGGTCAGTGAGTTCTCTTGCTCACCTTTCAGACACTACAATGCCACAGCTTTTTTTATGCATGCGCCCTGCAGCAGTTGGTGATGGTCTCTGGGAACACTGTAGGGTTTGGTCTGGCCAGAGGATCAACCTGTTCCAGGTCTGACCCAGACAGTCTGCGCTGCAGAAATATTCACAATACCACGTGGAAATTGCCTTGCGCAGATCAAGAAGTAACATAAATGTAAATAGAATTTGAATGTGCATGTTTAAGAAACCAAGAAACCAAAATTACAAATTATAAGCTCAGTATAATCAACACAAATAACAAGGATTTTTATCGTGGTGCATGTTGTGATCTTACAAAATTATGTCTGTTACCCACAACTAAACCAAATGTTCCAACCACACAGACTCTTATTTATTGATGAGTGCTCTGCTGAAGGTTTATTGGTGGACTGAAATCTTTTGTCTTTTTGAACTTATGCAAGTAAAACCTCTGAAAGCAACAGTCACATTTCAGCCCATGTCTTAAATTGGCTGAACAGATGACTGATGAGTGAATAAATTTACTCTTGCTGCTTGCCTTAGTTGCTCTTCAGAGTTTTACATTATTCAGCAGAAATTCTCTACAAATCCTAAAAAAAGAAGTGCTCCTGTGAATGATACTACACTCCCTCAACTGTCAGTCTGTGCACCTTCACACATGATCTGATTTATACTGCTGTTTCACATTTCTCTCCTGCTTGATGTGAATTGATAGAAACTATGTGACAGAACTGACACACATGTGGGCATTGCTAAATTTAAACAGATGCTGCAAGTACAAGTTGCTTTCAGCACAGTACGAGATGCTCATACTCATCATTCTGTCAGTGCAGCAGTGTAAAGTAGAACAGTGGTTCTCAAAGTGGGGTCCAGGGACCCTGAGGGTCCATAAGTCATTGCTTTGGCTCGATGTAATAATTAGCTGTGACCTATAGAGTTGTGCCTCATCCGGTTGGATAATGTGTTTGGAAATATTTTGACTTCTGGATGCTTTCATGACAGAAATGAGATTGAGACTTGGAAAAAGCATGCGTCTGTGTGTATGGAGGGTGTTGTGGTGATAATGGGCAGAAAGCATGGGGATGGTTTCTGGATGAAGTCTGTCAACCAGCAGATTATTGCCATGCACATTATGCTGACGGCATGTGTTCTGTTTTGAACACAGCTGTGAATGCAGTTAACTTTGAAATTCAGGACACTTCAGTTGTATTTGTTTGGACACATTTGCAGGAAGGGGCTGGAGGACATGACACCTAATGCCCACCACTGTAGCACTCAATGTGCTTTGGCTCTTGGAGTAAAGTTTTGCAGTGAGTGAGAGAGAAAATAACAAACAGATAATGTATGGCAGTAAGGATAGGGTCCTTGGAAAATGCAAAGAATCCTTTGTCCAAAATAATTTCCAGAACCCATGCTTTTTTAGACTATCTTAAGGCGAACAGACAAGCAAACTGATCCATCTAAAAGATGCAATGCTGGGATTTGACTGAACCTTGAGTGTTGTTGACTTTCAAAGGCCGCAGCAGCCTCTTTGATGGATGCTCCTGTGCATTTTACACACAAAGTTGCAAAGTCTGACAGCACTCTGCTGAGCCTATGTTGAAGTATGTTGCAGGCCTTTGAAGGGCTGACTTCAGAAAGACTTACCTGATGAAATAGCACATGAATACTTTCCATTCTGGGTGATCCTACCTTTTTTCCCATGTTGGAGAAGAGAACACTTTAATGTTTTAGTCTTACTGGAGTGATTTTAATCACTTATAAAGGTTGTGTGCATGTGTGTTTAAATTGTTGACTTGCTAACTACAAATCAGTATGCTGATTTATAGGCCTCAAACTACTGTATATTTATTGTTGATACCAATATAGAGTATGTAACTACAAGCCTCTCTCACAGCAAACATTTGTCCCATAACTGTAATTAAGTGAAATTAGTATGTTAGCATTGTCATTGTGAACAGGTTCAGAATGTTAATGTTTTCTAGTACATTTCTGGAAACTCTGATAATTTACCCATATAATCAGTTTCTACAGATAGAATAACTACCCCATTATTTCATTTAAAGGCAATGATCAGAATTTGACAAAACTCTTTTAGGTTGTTTCACCAAACACTGCTGCGCCCAAGTTAAAGAGTTCATTTCATTCTGTCCACACAGAGCTCTTTGTCACAGTCTGTGACATTTCCAGTGATGTTTGAGAGGACAGGCTTTGTCTGTAACAGCCTATAATTTTACGGATAGTGGCATAAATAAATGATTGTAGTGGCTTTTCATAAATGGCCAATCATGTTGTGGAATTTCACAATGGCATCACATTTCAGTTGACATGTCCTGGTGATTTAATGTTCCAGTTGTTCCTCTTTTTTTTTTATTTGTGTTGTCAGTGATGTGTGTGACAGGAGCTGCAGGGCCAGGTGGTGCAGTTAATCTTGGCAGTGCCCTTATTCTCTTCTTATAGTAGGCTATATAAGTTTGGGGACCCATTGTAAAACCAACAACAGCTGGAGATGAATGCTGACTCTGCAGCCACTTTTCTCACTTTTTGCTTCTTCATCACATCACAATGACTTTCCCTAAGGTCTGCTTATTTAAACATTTCATTGTGTTTTATTGAAACAACTCAGGGGGATCTTAGGGGAGCCAAGATATGTGCTCTATTATTACTGTAGCAGACTCTTCTAAGGCTGCTCCATAACTTCAAATATCAGATAAAATAAAGAATTTGGGCAAAATTGTGTTTGTCCCCATTTGGCTTTCATGAGCAATATACAGTAAAACTACCCACTTATGAATGACATTACAAAATCAAGCTGTAGTTCACCCCACAGAGCAGGTGTGAGGTTTTGAACAAAAACCAATTTTATCTTCATTCTGGCAAATATTGATGATTTAAATATGCATGACATGCTGACTGGCCAGTTGGTCACAGCTTAAGGAGAGTGAAATTTAAATTAAAATGCATATACAAATGCCTCATACACCCTCAGCCTGTGAACTGGAAATTAATAATATATTTAAAAAGTGTTTGTATACTGCAGTTGTCAACAAGATAATAAGATTTATCTTCAATTGTGATGCATCCACAACTCATATTTCTTTTATGATTGTTTGAGTCTGTTTTGTAAGGCAATTTCCCGTGTGTGTAATTTTCACTGCAGTGGAGGGAAATAAAAGAAAGAGACAGTAGTATGGGAAGGAAGAAAGAGAAAGAGCATACAGGCGGGTCTTGTGCGTCAGAAGGTTTCTTGGCTCAGTTAAAACTCTCTGCCACACATGACACACCAGTTTGTTTGCAAAGGCTCACACTGATGTGAGGGTCTTCTCTGCCTCTCTTCTTCTCATCTGATCCACTGATGAAGGTAGGAGACTCTCTTTCTTTTTCCTTCTGTACATCAAATGATGACAGCAGAGGGTCCTAACTTAACAGATATTATTGATGAATTAATTACATATGTTTATAATTTGGTGGATTGTGACGTCAAGATCACATGTTTAATTGTCATTGACAGTTTTGAGAACCTTTCACATTCTTATTTAATGGCTCAGGTGAAGTTTACTGATGTTTCCCATGTTTACAATGATTCAAAGCACATAATCCTCCTCAGACTTCTGTAGTGATGTGGTGCTGCTCCTGCCTCCCTCTCCTCCACAGAGCTCAGATGAGTGCTGCTATTTGTGTTCAACTTTTGCTGGCTGCCACTCTGTGGGTGATGCCCCATATGGGAGCTGCTGCTGCTGCTGCTGCTGCTGCTGCTGCTGCTGCTGTGCTGTCAAGCTCCACAGAGCTTCTCAATGTGACCAGAGCTGGAACTCAGATGCTCTCTGACTTCAAGTTGCACACCACAGCCGCCAGTGTGTCTCACGGCAGACATAAGCGAGCCATTTCATCCAGAGAAATAAACGCCCTGCTGGATTATCACAACCACGTCCGCTCTCAAGTCTTTCCCCCTGCAGCTAACATGGAGTACATGGTGAGAAGACAGTAAGCTGTGAATCAGAGGGACACAGAGAATTTTTTTTTTTTAGAGACAAAGTAAATCACTTGAATCTAAAGGGCACAGTAACAAATAACAGATGTTCACCCAATGATGGTTTAACAAAAAAGTACAGTTAAAGTTAACACAAGAGACACTAAAGATTTAAGAGAACATTAAAAATAGTCATGCACTTAATTAAAAACCTCAAATGTTTATTAAACTTAAAAAAAATTAATTGCTTTACATTTCTGTCTGTAAATTACGGAAACGTCAGACGCCATCTGTGCTTGTTCTGTGGAACCTTCAAAGACAAACAGAAAGCTGATGTGTGGGACTTACGTAATCTTGCTGTCTTAATTTGAGGCAAAGATCAGAATTGTTTTTTTTTATTGTATTTCACTCTAAATAAAATTAACATCTCTCTCTGGATTTCCTCCTCTGATCTCCACAGCTCTGGGACGAGGGATTGGCTAAGTCAGCGGACCTTTGGGCTTCGCAGTGCGTTTGGGACCACGGTCCAACACAAGCCATCAAATACCTGGGTCAGAGCCTTTCAATCACCTCAGGAAGGTAGTGAAGTGAGATCGGTTATTCTGGTCTGCACTAAAACAGCACTTTGCTGCTTTGTTTTGTGTTCCATAAGTGTTATTTAAATTATTGAAGTTATTATAGAATGTAAGACATCATTTTGCAAATGTGGGTGACTGAGCGTGTGCTGCATGTTACAGGTTTCAGTCTATCACTGACCTGGTCAGGTCCTGGTATGATGAGAGGCACCAGTTCTCTTACCCCAACAGATGCACTGGATCTGTATGCTCTCACTACACTCAGGTACAGTAGGCCCATCAGTCATGAAGTATTTTATTTTTCATTTGCTCATTTAGAAAATTGTTATGTTTTAGCCACAGTGCGATATTGTTCAAAGCTCAGGTCCATAATTTGTCTATAAAATACTTTTATTTGTATTTTATTATTTTTTTTATTTTTTTTAATCCTCTCATGTCCCAGTAAATAAAGTTGTATGTAAAAAAAAGACTGAATTCTGAAATAAACACCACCAGTAATTTAGCTGGACTTGACATTTACTTGTCTGCCTATATGAGGTTTATTATGATAATAATGTTTTCTATAGGTGATTCATTCATCAGATGCAGAATCTAGCTATTCTCTGAAAAATTAGTTTGTACAGTAGGTGCATGTCAAATGACCTAATTTTGTTAATATGGGGTGATGATAAAAAGATGAATGTTATATTTTGTTCTTTGAACTAGATATTTTAAAACTTTATAACAGAAGAATCTTTAGTTATGAGTTTGTCACCTTGATGAAGAGTGCCGCTAAGTGATGGTGCATAGATATAAAATTTTGCCTTGCATTAGCTATACTAATAAAGGCTTTTAAAAAACCTTTACACAACAAGAGATCCTTGGTTTTTCAAATCTTTTCCTGTGCATATCATAAAAACACTTGAAAATGTTAACTGTTGAGTCACAATCTCTATCAGGTTTGTTTCTGGTTCTTGCTGGGAACAATACAGTGCATACATTATATTAGAAGCTGAGTGCATGCAAGACTGGGGGTGAACATATCATGCTGTAGATCATTGGACTGAATTATTCTTGATGATTTGGATATGGCTGTGACACATCAGTTTGTGGATATAAAACATTAGAATGTGTTTGTGGCACCCGTCAGATGGTGTGGGCGAGCACCAGCAGAGTGGGATGTGCTGTCAGGAAGTGTTCCAATATGCATGTGTTTGGGAGCAGCTGGAGGGAGGCGACACTGCTGGTCTGCAACTACTGTATAAAGTAAGTGGACTTTCAACACTGTATCCACAGCATGCAGTCTCACACATACTGTACCTACACAGTACAAATAAAACTGTATATTGCAGTAGTGTGGTGAAAAACTATCCCATTATTCTCCAGAATAATCAACTATCATTATTATATCTGACTACTGAGCAACACATTACATGCAGTTAAATTAAATTATTCAGTAAAAAATAAATAAATATGTTTGCACTTGTAAGAAATGAGGAATAAAGGAATTTACTTGTGTCACAGGGTTTTTTTTAGACTGTAATATTGCGACTTCTTACCACTTCTGTTCTAAACACCATGACAGGCCTGGTGTTACCCACGCAAAAAGACAAAGTAACTGTTATTTGATTTATTTTTTTAAACTTTATTTACTCTTTACTGACTTAAGAGGATAAAAATAATATGACTGAACATAATTTTACTTTGTCAGAGACATGGTCATCAGAAGATGCAACAGGTATTTTTATTTTTTCAAGACAGATAGCAGATCTGAACATGTAAGCGTACCGATGGGGCCCCTGCAGCTTACACTTTAATTATATGTCTGTTTCAGAGGAAACTGGGTGGGGGAAGCTCCATATAAGACTGGGAGGCCTTGTTCTCTCTGCCCCTCCAGCTATGGCGGCTCCTGCTGGAGAAATCTGTGCCCGCCGAAAACAAAATCCAGAAGAATCCCAAGATATTAACACAATACTGTTTTTGACATCTTTTTTATGGATGAAAGGGGAAAAAAATACAGTCGTATTTCATGTGAAGTCCAGTTTTAACAAACTAACTTTAACAAGAACAGTGACACAGCAGTTCAGTTACCACAATGTTTAAAGTAAATCTTTATAAAAAACGCACAGCTGAATTGATGCAGTGGAACACTATAAAAAACTTTTAATATTCTTTTGTTTGTTGTCTCAGACAAATTAATATTGAAAACAAAAATAATTTTATAATTTTCTTGGATGAAAATGTTGCCTGATTTTTTTTTTAACCTACTTCTTAAAGACACCACATATTTGCACTGTTTTGATGAGTTTTGAAAATCATTGTCAAAAAAATGAAGCACTTTTGTTGTATAGATTGTTCTTACTATAAACACTGAGGTTATCGATTCTGTTTCCAACCTGAGTAATAAAACATTGTTTACCACAGTCAACCAGAATGTGCATGAATATCTTTTTTACATGACTGACCACTGATGATGCCATTTATCTCTAAAAACAATGCTCTGCTGTTCACTACATTGTTTATTCAGTGCTGCAGCAGGAAGTTTTCTGTCCTGCTCATTACATCTCTCCATTTACAGCTAAGACACGTTCACTGCCATAAAACAGCAGCCTAATGCAGAATTTATGGTCTAAAATATGAAAGAATCAGATTGGTCAGTTCATGGACACACCCACACATCATGGTCACTAACACCACACATGTGAAATACTGGGTATGTAAGCTCAACATATAAGAAGCCATTCCTCATCTGCTTGGTCAGATCCAAATGTGTGTGTGTGTGTGTGTGTAGTCCAGAGACCTACAGCCTCAGTACAGGTTGGACACTCTAAATTGACCGTGCGTGTAAATGAGTGTGAACGGTTGTTTGTCTCTGTATGTCGGCCTTGTGATGGATTGAGAACTCTCCATGATTTACACTGTCTTTTGTCCAATAGCTCTCACTGCAACCACAGAATAAGCTGGAGAAGATGAATGTAACTTGTCTAATTATCTCTTTATGGGATTGTAAATATCATGTAAACACTGGCGATGCTACACAATGTGATAGTGATAACTCCCGAATATGAACGTCGACTGTGATGTCCAGCACAGCCTTCATTATATATATATAATAATGTAATAATATGAGCAGTTAGAAAAGCCTGTAGCTGATGATGTTTTGCCTTGTGTACATTGTACACAATGGTCTTCCTGAATTAAATCATTTATGTGAATTATTTTTTCCCGCTAGGAGACTGTAAACTTAACATTTATAAATTTGACTTCACTTGATGTCTGGACATGTCTTGGTGTTTCTGGCCCAACTCTTTGTTGCACAGCTCAAGATGAGAGTGACTCTCCCCCTTGAGTCAAAACAAAAGTGATGACGTCAGTCATACATCATACACAGTTTGTTAGCTGCCACCCTCAGTACACTCCACTCCTCTGCCTTTTATGTCATTCCCCACCCTCTGCCTTTCTCTTGCCTTTCTGTATAAATTATACTTCTTATTCACTCCCAGTCTGTATCTGGAGAAACAACTGTTTGGTGATGAGAAAAAGGGAAAAGCACATAATCATTTTATGTCTATTTGAGTTTCTATCATCATGTTGCCATAGTTACAGCTGCTATATAGATTGGTGTCCATACGAGTCTAGTTACTGTTTAACCTCCCCACCCACATTTGCCCAGATTAGGAAAATCAATAAGATAACAGCAGCAACGCCGGCCTTACCTTGCAACAACACCCTTCTCACACCACAGCACCCAGCGCCAAACTTCCACATTTTACACCTTATGGTGAGGAAGGGACAAGTGGATTTAAAACAAATGTGTGAGAAAAGGCAGAGGACGACATGGTCAATGTAAACACGCAAGTCAGTTCAAGTATGGAACTTCCATTTGGTGAGTACATACTTTGTGTTTTTAGTGACTTTGCTCAGTGGTTTAAGGCAGTAGGAAAAACAGTTGAGTGTAGCAGCTGCTTGCTTTTTCATTTATTTTTGATGGTTTTTGCCGCAGCCATTTGCTTCCAGGGCTCTGATGGATCATGTCTGATTTACAGAGGAAGTATCATCGCCATTTGTGTCTGGCTTTTTCACACGGCTGTAATCCGGGAGGTGTGTCACAGTTCTTGAGGTTATTAAAAACAACCATGGGAGCTGGGCCTGATGGTGATGGTGTTTTTGAGATATCAGAACAGTGAGAGTCGGGGGGGAACGTTAGGATAATTTGAAAGGATTTGAGCATGACTGTTATTGGGCCTGGATTGTAAATAGAAGCAATAGTTTTGAGAAGTTGGGGAACTAAATGCATTCAGATGTATTTTTATTGTGGACCTAGTGAGACACACTTTACAATACGACAATGGCACTTTGATGAAGCTTTGCCTTAAGCCATGGTTCTAGTCTATGATGCCATGCAAACACAAACTCAAACTCGAGTGTTTGAATTGTGTAGGATCACAGAATCTCCATCGATCTCTCTTGACATTGCTGCTACAGGCTAAAGACGTTTCCTGTGTGATGTCTGCATTGAACAAGCCAAGGCTTTATGTTAAACCTTTTACAGTGATATAACTCTCGGTGACTTTTTTTTTCATTCGTTTGATGATCTGCATGTGACAGTGGGATGTGAAGATGCAGACTCATTTTCACGAAACTTTGGTTTGTGTTTCCTGACGCTTCCATAGACTGATGGGGCTTACTCATATCTTTCGTCTTTAACTAAATACCTGTAAAAGTACAGTAGGTGGGATCTTTAATACACTTTTTAGTGTAATTTAAATCAAGAAATCTCAGGAAGAAGGACACTTCCACTCCTCTTGGCTCTGTTTACAGCTTGACAGCTAATTTTGTAGTGTCAGAGAAGGTTTGCATGAATCACAGGGCAGTACATAGAGAGAGCAGGGGCTCCCATTGGCTGCTCCACAACATCTTTTATGCATACAGGCCCACAACTTCAAAGAAACCTAAAAACAGGAAAGAGTGAAAGAGAGTTGGACAGTAAATGCAATCAGTCACTATCAGCAGAGAGGTTCAGAGATGGGGAGGTTGCTGTAGGTCATATGTTGTTCATCTGTATATGCGTGTCTCATCTCATAACAGGAGGTCATGGCAGACCTTCAAAACAACAAGTATTTTAGCTTTGAAGGCTCAGCTCAGCAAACTTTTTTTCCATCTCTCCCTGTTCACATTTTTTTCCCCACTCTGCTGCATTAATTTAATAATCACAGCAAAATTAATCTGCACACATGCTGCCATATCAATATTACGCTTTTGTTTTCCGTTCTGCAAGTGTGACACACCACAGTCAGAACGCACTCAGTGATGTGTAACTGTAATCTCCGTAAGACTTTGCAGTATAAAATACGAACAGGAAATACATGATTAACAGCCTAAAAGTGAGACTACTCGCAGTATTAGAACTATTGTAGTGAATTGGACTGGACTGCTAATTTGTTCCCAGTGGACACTTACGGCATTGCAACAACAAAAAAGGTGATATACAACTGTAAAACAAGTTTTTTAAATGTATTTTCAGAGGGTTATATTTTTTATACATCCTTCAGTTGTACTTGTTTTGACATTATCTTAATATAACGTCTCTTATACTGATGAGCTGACTCAGTGCAAACTTTACCTTTTTATTTTGTGGCACAGTTTTAGTACTGGCAAAGGAGGTTGAATAAAACATAAAACTACAAATAATCAACATTAGCGTCCTCCATACTGGATTATCCAACTCCCATGAAGAGTCAGCAATCTGAGTGATGCATGTGGAAAATAAGAATAAAAGAAATATACAATGATACACTAAACACACTCCTCAGCTGGGTACGCTCAAACAGAGGAATCAGTTTTCTCCAAAAGTGAAAACTATCCATTAACAACACCACAAAAAGGTCTGTAGATTGTAACTTAATAATGGACTTGTGTATTGTGCATCACGAAACCCAGTCATGTAAGAACAGAAAAAATATTCAAGTGTACAGTATTTATCCCTGTAAAAAAAGAATGAAAGAAGGATGGCTCACCTCCGGCTTGAAAACTAAGCCTGACTGTGTTGACTGCTAAAGAAAAGCACTGACTGCTCATGAAAACCAGGATATTTGCAGTATGTTACAAATACATTCTTTGGCAGCAGCCTGCTCTAAGCTTCTTTTTGGCCTACATTGGTTTATACTATGCCTCTTTGTCCAAACAGCAAATCCCTATGTGTGTGTTTGGTGTAACAAAATGTTTCCAATTCCACAGATTTCTTATATTCTCCCACAGATCAAAGATGTTTTTTTTTAATCATAATAATAAAATGTGTAAACATATATATATAGCTAATATGCAAAGATGTACAAAAATATTTCATGTTTTTTTATTTGTTTTATTTTGCCCCATAAAGCCTAAATCTACTAAGACTACTAAGGTAACAAACATTTCTCTCCTTTAATATCTTATACAAAACGTAGCTTTCTGTGAAACACACATGGGATAAATTGCTCAACGGTCACAGCCTGGATAAACTCCCTGGCTGTGCTGCTGGCAGAGCCTCTGGGTGAATGTAAACATGACAACAGCCGTTCAACAGCCCAACGACAGACACCTGTTTGCATATTAAGCTGAATGAGTTGACAGCGTGTATACAGAGAAGCCTGGTTCTCCGACACACAAGTTAACAGTTCCTAATAACTACAACAGTGTAACGTTCATTTGAAATATGTCCAATGTAAATGAGGGCAGGCAAAAATACAAACAAAACACATGTCTTTATAATCTCAATACTTCATAAATAACAGCAGAATGTATACATGGAAAAGTCAGGAACACACACACAAACAAACTTGTTTTTATATCTTAGTGATAATCAGACAAAGAGGATAATCAGACAGGGACAAAAACACTGGTGTTTTCTGTTAAAACAGAATATGTATTAAAGTAATGAATTTAAATAAAAGCACCTGCACAGAAAATATCAAGCTTGTGCTATATGACACAATAGAGCGTGTTAGTGAACTAACCACTCAGGTAATGAAGTGCAATTTAATCTTTACTGAAATAATATCTGTTATTTGGTCAAATTATATGTTCCTCTCTGATGTCTCACAGCGGCAGAGAGGCCACTTCGCTGCCTGCCTGTTTGGAGGATAGGTATTACACACGGTTCACTTGACACTATTTAATCTAAGTTTTCAGGCGTCCAATCAAATCTCACTGTGACAGGCATTAGGGGATTATCCCTGGGTAATGTGGACCCTTAGTGCCCGGCCAGTGGCCCCACCAAACAGCACCATCCATTAACAGTAGCTCAGCTTCCTCTCAGCCTGGCCGGGCCTGAGAGAGCCACTGAGGCTCATGGGCCTTCTTCACTCAGCTGGCTGGCTCACTGTCAGGGCTCGGCCTTTACAGGGATGTATGGCCAGCATGGGACGCTGTGCTTCACCAACACAGGTAAAGAAATCAATTGAAATGTCTTTGGAAGAGTGGGTTATTCCATAAACAATGAGCTGAGCTGTGGGAAGTTAAGCTGCTGGAGGCTAAAATGAAGCACAGAGCCGATGTGACTGTGTGAATTTCTAGAAATGTTTTTAAAAACAAATTTGCTTCATTGAGAAGAAAATCCAGGGTCATAATTTTTTTTTTTTTTTTTTTTTGGAAAACAAAATTTGAGTGACTGGATTTGCTATACTATTTGTCCACATGATGGTGGTAGTAAGCAGTGATTTCATTTACTTACCAGCTTGGTATCTACTAGGACAGACAGTAGAGAACTCATTGTATTGCACACTGGAGTACAAGTACAAATCTGACCTATTTGTACATCATTTTAATAGAAAAATTACATAAACTGAGTTTAGAATTCAAGAACAATTAAATATCAATTATGTATTTACTTTTTATGCCACTTTATACTACTATACTATTATATGGATTTCTTCATGATATCTTGTATTTTGCATCTTCTTAAAGTTTCAAATTATGAGTTTACTCAAAAATCTCTAACAAGCCTACAATGTGACATAATAATCAAATGTGAAACAGATGAAAAAAGTAACATGTAGTTAATATTTAATACTTTTTATTTGATAATTAGTAATAACATAATTTAATGTAGTAAAATAAACATTTAAATAAATATTTAACTTCATTGAAGTACAGCATTTCAACTATTGAGTAGTAATTTAATTTTGTACCTCATACAAATATCAGTGAGAAATCTCAAATATACTACTAGATAAAGTTAAACTGCAGATTCAGGTTAATAAAATAAAATTTAAAATATAGTTAATAGTTAAATGCTTCTAAATTTTGGTATGATGCTAATACTAATGATATGTTACTAAAAATATTAAGTAAAACCTTTAATATATGTCTTTACAGAAGAAGACTTTTCAGAGTATTTTTATACTTTGACAACTTGATTTTTTTTATTTTTATATTAGATAAGGGTGTTACCAAAGAGCAAACATGATTTCACTCTCTAACATGCTGTAAATGCACCATATATACACGACATAATCTACAATACTGTTGTTAAAAATCAAGAAGAATCTCACCTAAAGTAAATGAAAAGAGTTTATGTGGTAAAAGTTCCTTTCCTTATAGAATAATTATGTACAACGCATTATACCTTTGCCTTTTTTCTGTTTTTTTTTTTTCTTTAATAGTTAATTCCACCACCTCTAAATAAAGTCTTTTGCTAGGTGGCAACATACAATACTGTACAAAAGTCATTGGCCACCATTGGATATGTTGTTATAGTAATGCTGTAATAACCATACAGTATGATTTCTCAATCATTTTAATGGGACATATCTGTAAAACCTAGGAAACTTATATGCATTAAACAAATCTGAGGAAAAAAACTGCTTCTACAGGTTAAAGTGTCAAGTATTAAGCGTGACCTACTCTCACCTGAACAAGAGCAAGACCTTTACAACTGGACTCGACCCCTAATTAATGTTAATGGTAAAATCTGTGTTTGTCCTTTTATTTTTCGAAAAATATCTGCTGTGAAACCAGGTTACGCCAGGTTTATTCAAAACATGCTCGGGTGTCACATACACATGTCGTATGAGTTCAACTCATTGACAGCTTTGCTAATGTAAAAGACCAGCTTTCAGCCACATCATTCCCGATCCAAACGCTGACGATCACAGAATGTGACCAACATAAATACACCAGAGCTGGTGGTGCAATGAGACTTTTGGACAGCACTGCAGATATAAGACAGCGAGATAGTGCAGAAGATGGTGCTTTGCTGAAGCAGAATAAGACCAGGAGACGGGTGCATGTGACGTCAGCAGGGCAGGGAATAAACAGTGAGCCAAATGATGTGGTGAGAGGCTGAAAAGTTGTCTTGATGTCAGCAACAGGCTGTATACTGTACATGATGGAAGATAACTGGTGAGAATTCTGAGTCCCTCTCTAGTGTTGATCAGATTTTTGATGTCACACAGGTCATACTGATTTCCTTAACATTTAGGTTAATATGTTATTCAAGCAGAGGGAGTCAAATGTCTCTAGAGTGGCTGATGAGTGAAGCACCTATAGAGTATATCAAAGAGATTATAAGTGCTCAGAGCGGAGGTGCTGACAGAGGCGATCGGGCCAGCAGCAAAATGAATTCTCAGCAAAACGGAGTTAATGATTACGGTCCCTTATCATGTGCTGTGATTGATTTACGTCTTGCAATGGTCTCTGTGTTTATTGATGCAATTGTTTACTTATTTGGTGCACAGAGGCTGTGCCTTCAGTCTGACTGGAAATGTGATGGAGAAGGTTTGCGAAATAAAGTTGCTTTCAACCTAAAACAACAGATGGATACGTTGAAAACACATTTTAAGTGTGCATGACAACCACCTACTGAAGGGCATTTCAGTAAGGAATCACAGACCAAGCGCGCAATTCCAAAATAATTGAAATAAAAAAACTAAAAAGGTGAAAGTAAATGTCATTTAATAAACTCATAACACCCTGTTTATTTGCTAAAATATCTGCTTAAACTTTATACACCTCTAATATCACAGCTAAATAGATACTTGAAATTTATCATTGGTTGAGGATCATTGTTGTTCCAGAAAAAAGATCTTAAAGCAACCTGAGGCATTTTTATAAAATAGTTAAATCTGTGAGGGAATATGGCTAAACAGAAACGAAAAGCACATTTGTTTCTCAGACCAGCCAGACAATACCTGTACATCTGTCATTTTAACACAATGTTAAAAATGATGGTTCACTGTCTGTAGGCCTTAGAGGCCAAATTAGCTTCTCTAGTGTCTTAAAGAACTGAAGTTAAAATAAGTTATTTAATCAAGCTGTGCAAAAGTAGTTTCCACCATTAAGATAAAACACCAATTTCAATCTATTTTTTCATGCCAAAAATTACACTATTAGTGAATATATATATTTTTTTTATAAAAAGGGATAATTTGATCTTCCAAAAAATAAATAAATAAACAAAAAAAAAATCATTCTTCATCCTCAAAGATAATGAAAGTAGAATAAATGATATTATCCCTGTGGCATAGAAAATATGATATTCCCCTGCTCATCCACAGGGGCTTGCATAAGCTGTGTTATTTGCAGATAGTTATCTGTTGACAAGGTCTTTGCCATGACACTCTACTCACCTATCTCCTCCATCTACTGCCGGGGAGCAGAGCAGCAGCAGCTTTTTTCTGCTGGCCTCAAATCTGCTGCATCCAGCACATTGTCTCCTTCTGTTTTACTCTTATCAACATCAACACGCTCCTGGATGTGCCTTACAAACACTCACATTTCCCCTGTGGTGTGGCTTTCTCATAAAGAAACAAAATAGGTCCCCGGACAGTGTATGTTCCACATCTTAATAACTCCTCCAGGCCACAATGATCGTCTTTTCCTCCCAGCTTCTGGCTCCTGCATTTTGATTTTACTACGGTGCAACCCTGCGTGCCTTTGAGATCAGACTTGGGGAAATGAAATGTAGTCATTGAGGAGAAGGTACAAATAGGCAGTGGTTGCAAATGGAGTTTGGTCAGTGGTCGGAGATTCCTATTCAGAAGATAGACAGGACTTTGTTCACAAACTGGAGTTTGAAGTTTCAAAGGGGAGAATCACACAAGTATTACATCAGTTCTCAGCGATCCTTTGACTTTTAGCCCCGGGGCAGGAGTTTGGGTGACTGATTATAAGACAGCACTCTGTGGCCCATCACATTTCCGCATGGCAGCCTTCCGCTGTATTTGTATCGAATTTCACAGACAGGTGTTGTCAGCTGCAACCATTATCAGTGTGCTGTCCTTTAACTTGAGATGCATTCTTTAGAAGTACGTAAATATGAAACTGGTTTGTCTGTTGTAAACAACTTTCACAGGACACATCCCCATGTGTTAATTAAATCAAAAAAGAAGACACAAATTGGACAAATATATTCTTGTTTAAATGAAACAAGCGCTATAGCACTGAAATATAAAGCATTAAAAAAAGGATGGAAAATGAATTTGTGATGAGCAAAATTAATGTACATATTACTATTTTACTATTTTAATACTATTTTAGCAAATTAAGTATTTTTTTTCCATTTATTTCAAAAACAAGGGTTTTTTTTAAGTGAATTTTGGCTCTATGCCTAATGAGACAATATGCATGGCCTGCTTCTGAATACTGAACCAATGCAATGTTTAATTATTCACAGAATATAATATCTTGACTTCAATGTTCAGCAGCAACAGACGTTAAACAAACAAACAAACATTCAGGACTGAGGAACAAAGCTTTTTGCACACCAGTAAGGCCAGATATTTTCTTCAGACGTTTGGTAGCAACCAAAAACAAAGATGAAGAGAGTGAATATTAGAGTCAGATTCATCACAGGGATGAAAACATCCCTTGCCTAAAGTACAGTTATATCAATTGCTCTCATATCGTACGAAAATAATTATTGCGAGATTTATGAATCAGCCATTTTACCACGTCTCCATGTCTCTGTCAACACAACATTGCTTTGAGCTGACAGCTAGTGACAGCAAGTCATCACGGTTTATGGTAAACTGATCTAATAGTTGAAGAGATGATTCATTCAACACCACAAATGTCAACTTTGTTGACACTGACTGAGATAGAATTCATCCTATGTTGACCCCGCATGTTCATATGGACCTGTTTTATAATGCGTTTTATAATGCGTTTCATTTACGTTGGAAGTTGGAAATGTGAATGACATCACCTCCGAGCTGACCAGACTCCAGTTGAGAAGTTGGATAAAAACCATGAATGCCAGCAAGAAAGTCTTTTATTGTTCTTGCTTTTTCGGAGTATAAGCAAATTATAAACATATATCCACTCCAAAAAAAAAAAACAGTGCAGCAAGATGTCCACATATAAAAAAATGATATTACTAACTGACTAAATGTGAAACAAATAATACAGAAATGCAATAACAAGTAACGAAGCGTTTGCTTACTGACATGAGTGGCAGTCATTTCAAAATCCTATGTTGGGGATTTTGAGGTTGTTCTAATTTTCCAAGTTGGAAATCTGATTTGAGGGAATGTTCCTGTTGAAACCTTCAACTAAGAACATACACATGATGACGTTTACGTTCCTGATTCCGAGTACTGCCGCAACTGATCAGGTTAGGCCCAATGCATTTGTATTTTTATTGTATTTTTTTTTAATTTAAATGATTAAAACTGATGACTTTATTCAAATGTGACAGGGTGGAAATGTGCTCCTGTATTGTTACAGCTTCCTGCACGTGTCAGTCCAGCCTGTGCACTGTGGGAATGTGGCTACAGCATGTTAATACAAACCCCCCCCCCCACCTCAAAGTTACAGGAGGATTCCAAGTTAACCAGCTCTATCGACCACATCAGAACAGTTTGTCAGTACATGATTAAGGCAGCTATAACTTTGCAGATTATATTTTATTGTCCCCGTATATGACTGTTCCTTGAGGAGTTCACAGAAATTTAAGATGGTTGCAGCTATAAAAGAACTTTAATGACGGGTCAGATAAGATTTGCTGTGAGTAACTCAATAGCTGCACAGTTATTCTCTCATCCTCACCTCTCCTCCCCCCTCTGATCACTCACTCACTGCTTTGAAATAATCAGCACACTTCTTGAGCAAATATGGGCACTGCAGACAAGCAGATCGAACATGAAGAAATGTTGTAAAGGTTGACCTCTGTACACACAAACGAAACAACAAGCTCCGAACTGAGCTATGTTTGATGCAGCATAATCATGTGCGAGCGGTACAGGAGGCTGGTAATCATTTTTGATCATGGGCGTAGTCGTTTAAATTGAGTTAATCAGGCTTTTCACTGCGTTTACACACTGTTAGAGCCAAAGATGAATGAATCTAAACATGTGATCATGACTGACACTTAGTAAAAACTGTTCTGTGGGTTTTAATCACATTTTAATCCCCTCCATTTCCTTTTCTGTGTGGATGGGCATTTTGTTGACATTTAATTTCTGAACAGATAATCTCTGAATTATGCACAGGAGCTTTCTGGAATGTTATGGTGTTTGCTTGCTGAAAGAAAATAATTTTATGAGTCCCTTGTATAATTTGAGTGTATGGTTAACAAGCTCACCTGCATGGGCTTTACTGCTTTTAAGGTCTGGCTGAACTTGGGATCGTTGACCTATTGTTATGTACTGACACTTTCTCTTCAAATACAAGACTACTGTTTGCTGTGTTGCATGTAGGAGGTGGAAGCTTTGCGCAAGCAGAACATTTATTTTTACGAAAATAAATGGATGCATGTCACAGAATTCCAGTGTGACAACCTTCCTTAGCATATGTGCTCTTCAATCCATGCTGGACTTTGTATGTGAGAAAATGTATAAGCATCTCCTTCTCAGTTCAAGATTTGACACACTTTGCAATTTTAGTGGAAAAATAATTATTCCAAGCCCAGTTAGTCAGGCACAGGGTGTTACTTGGTGTTTATATCCTCCATTTTATATTACCTCATATGCTTCTTTTAGTGCTCTTCACTCAAACTCGTAAGTAAATCACTATCATTTATTAAATGTACTGTTCTTACAGCACACGTGTTTTACTTAAATGTTTCCATTTTCTGCTACTTTATAGTTCTGTTTCCTTGGTAAAACATTTAACTTTAAATCCATTAGATTTATTTAACTACTGGCAAATGAAAAAACTTACCTTAAAGTTACATGCTGTAGTAACGTAACTTAACAAATGAATGCATCAGTATTAACAACCTAATAATGTCCAATAGAATCCTGTAGTCAGCTTTGCACACTCTTAGCATTGTCTCAATCGGCTTCATGAGGTAGTCACCTGGAATGGTTTTCCAACAGTCTTGGAATATATATACTCTTTTTTATCTTGTACTTGCCTTGAACTAAAACTGATCTCTTGATTAATAAAGAGGTATTACATTATATTATGTTGATACATCTGTATGCAGTGCTTATAAAAAGTTCTGTGACTTATGTTAAATATTTTAAGGCTTTATGTATAGCTGGTGCAATAAATAATTCTAAACAAATAATGTCATTATGCATAAACAGAGAACCAACAGACTTACACTATATATCTCATGATAAACTTTAACATTAGTTTTGATTGTCATGTTGATCCAATTTATGTTATTGTCATGTCTTATCATTTATAAAATATGATGAGGTATTAAACGTGGAAGAAAGAGTGAACCTAATGGACTAATATTCAGATCCTGAAAATCAAGTGTTTCTACCATTGTTCTTACAGTGAGTAAAACTGTAATTTAATGAAATATAAAACTATTAATTATACAAACCAGATCTATATACAGAAGGAATCCAATGCATATAGTCTATGTTTTGGTGTTGAAACCTTGTGTATCATACAGTAGCTGATCATGTTTATGAAGCACAATTTAAATTTGGAAAGTAATGAATTAACTAATTAATTAATTAATATAGTTGGCTAAGTTAAGAATGTACTGTACTTCTGATTAGTGTCCGTTTGTGTTAGAAATTAAAAAAAAAAACAACTCAGTTTAATATATTGATTGTGTAGTGTTTTTTTCAATCACTCTGGGAATATTACAAAGAAAATCTAAGCTGATAATATCTTTTATTCTGTTTTTTCCCCCTCATATTGCAGCTGCAAAGCATTAACATGAAGTCCAGTGGTGTAAGACAATATAACCTGATGGTTTTCTACAATATTCTGTGTACTGAGCTGTAGTGTAGAGTATCAGTGCAGACGAGGGTCAGTGGCAGTAAACAGATTTATCACAACTGTTTGTCCAAACACTTAAAAAAATAAAGTTGCCTCCGACAGCCTCACTGTCAGATGAAGTCATAGAAAAGACTGAGGCTATAAATGTGATGGCTTCGCACTTTGGGCCTGAAACACCATCACAGTGTTGATTTGATGATACCCACTTTTCTCCCATGGCCATTGTCATAAAGAGAAGTGGCTTACAGAAATCATCAGATAACAACTTCCCAATTTCAACATAGAAAATGTACAGACAGGAAAGGATTCAGAGGCTGTTCAACGACTGGACAGGCAGGTCTAAAGATGTTTGCTCCCTTAAAACTGTCTCTCTTCATTTCCAGCCTCTAAACTGTATAGTTGAGCTACAGTTTTTGAACTTTCTGGTTCACATGTCAGAACATAGCTTTTGTCTCTTTCGCTGTGTCTTTTTAAGCTTGAGCGTTTTTCTGTAGGAGCGTGATTACTGTCTCATAATATACCAGTGCTGTGGTAAAGAAATGAAAAAGTAAGACTCCTTACTATAATAAAAGATGATTGAAAAGAGTAACTTGGAACATGATTAAAAGCATTTGGTTACCAGAAACATAAAATTAGTTTGTTCTTTATAACATAACTGCTTTATTTTTTTTATTTTTTTTATAGCTGCTTTATAACATAACATATATAAAGCTGCTTTATAACATAACATACTTGCATGTGTTTTCAGCATGTTACAGACAGGACAGTGTTTAACTGGTTTTAGGTGGTGAAAGAGTGATTTGGCAGAGGATAGACCCCGCATGCTCTCATGGAGAAATTGTTTACTCATTATTGACTGAAAACCAAGAAGAGGTGGATGATATCAAATTTGTGCTATCTCTTCTACAATAGAGAAAAAACAACAACCCTGTGATTCACCTCTGAAGGGACTGTAGTTAAACATCAACCACAGAGACACTCCACCTCTCCTCTGGCTGGTTAGCGGCACGACAAGGCAGGAGAAGGAGGCCAGCTCTGCTGTCAGTCACTGGTCTCCTCTCTGACACCAGTGTGTCCCCCTCTCACTCTGGGCCAGGGAGCTACCTTGACAGTGGGCGGGACTAGGATCTAAAAGAGGGAGGGGTGTATGAGGGACTTAGCATAGGTGTGTGGGGGTGTGGGAAGGAGGAGGAGGGTGAGGAGGTGAGGGTGGAGGGCACATTAGTTTCTTGGACAAGTCTTTCTGTCCCACTGTCAGGTAGTTGAGAATTTGTTTGTCCAAAGCACTGGCAGACATGGACATGGCAGACTACAGCGAGGCTCTGGACCCAGCCTACACCACGCTGGAGTTCGAAAACATGCAAGTGCTCCCCTTGGGCGCAGGTGAGTCACATACATGCAGCTGTGGTGCTGAACTGCGAGCAGTTTGCTGATTTAAAACGTGGGTCATGACAGGACAGAGGGGGCTCTGGCATGAAATGCCGTCATCTGTCCATGTGCTCCTGCTCAGATGAGGGGAGATCCTGTGCACAGATCCACTTTTTACACCTCTGGGTGCAATGGTAAAACATTAAGAGATTTTGATTTATGAGGCTCTACTCTCAATGCTCTTAGGTCATTTGGTCAAAACAATTGTACCGTGTTTCAGTTTGTAGAGATATGTGGTGTTGGATTGATTAAACTGTTATTCATTCTGTGATGAAGCAGCAGTGTGAGTATCATGGCCAGTGTTCTCCTGTTACAAACGGTCTGTTCCCACAATCTTTAGAGACGAAAATGGTTTCTCTTTTTTTTGAGACGTGCTTATAATGACACCAACATTATTTATATATCCAGTCTCCCATGACGCTTGGCTCTGAGATTCCCACTGAGACTCACACATGCAGCCTGAGAGGGACCTTTTTTAAGCTACTTTAACATCACTTACATATTTCTCCTCTGTTACAAAGATGAGCAACAATGTCCCTCCACGAATCATCACTCACCGTTTTTAATCTATAGCATCTGTCATGACATACTCTGTGAGTGATCGACCCTGTGTGGTGACTGGAAATGTGGCTGAAGAGAAAACTGTCTCCAGTGATTGCTTTTCAGAGCTAATCAAGGCTGCGTTACTTAATCTGTTGTTGACTGTCTGAGCTACTCAGACAGGGTCTCATAAAGACTGGTTTTGATCAGCTGTCAGTGGATCTTATCACTGTATTCAGTACCACCATTCACACCTTATTAAATTAAACCACCTTGATAATCTGTCAAGTAGAAACTACTTTACAGCCTCTGAAATGATCAAACTAAATTATGAATGGCTTTCTCGTTATTTTCTTGAATAAAAACAGATCCCCTCAGCCTTTGTGTCACCGTGTTACATGTCTAAAACTGATTAGATGTCTGTTTCTTTCTTCAGACTCCTCACCAGCAGAAAGTACCAACATGAACGCTACTGGCCACCTGGCAGTGGGCAGCCTGTGTGCCATATGTGGAGACAGAGCCACTGGCAAACACTACGGGGCCTCCAGCTGTGACGGCTGCAAAGGTTTCTTCAGACGCAGTGTCCGCAAAAACCACATGTACTCTTGCAGGTGAGGACAGATCTGTGACTGAGGATAGAGACATAATGCTTTGCATCTTCTGCTTCTGGGAAGCAAAGGGTTACACTTTACACTGCTTTAGTAAATAATTGGCTATGAGATTGTAATTTATTATTTAAATTGATACATCTTTTAATTACGTTTTTGCATAATAAATGAGAATACATAGTCAGAAAATAGTGGAAAAGTGCTTGTAATCTCCCACATCCCTTCAAAAAAAAGTCTATCAATATGCAGTTTACAACCATATGTGATTAAGACAAGCACCAAAAAAATCGATCAATCCGTGCAGTTCTAATAGTTTCACTTAAAACATATTCCATACATTTTCCAGGTTCAACAGACAATGCATTGTAGACAAAGACAAGCGGAACCAGTGCAGATACTGCAGACTGAAGAAATGCTTCAGAGCTGGCATGAAGAAAGAAGGTATATAACTTTGTTTTTTAAAAAAAAGAAAAAAAAATTATTACATACTGACTGAATATACAAACCTTTTGTTATGTCTAACACAGTGTGAACAAGACAGAATGTCACTTTTATTCGGCAAATCACAGCCACAGTGTGAGCTGCTCATACTGAGATGACAAGACTCGCTTGAATATGTTGCAACATCCAGTGGAGAAGCACTTCGTTAATGTTCACTCCGCTAAGCGCTGAAGTCTCCGACCAGCTTATGCTGAGCAAACATTTCCGAGCAATAATAGCCATATACTGATAAACATGACAACCTTGGCAGACGTATTTTTCTTTTAGATGTCTCAGTGTCCCATTTTGTCAAACAAAGAAACTGATGGACATTTAACACTCCTCCCATTCAAAAGAAATTACCCCATTTTTTTTTTCTGCACGCACCAGCTGAATACAAATATCTGTTTTTGTTTATTTTTAGCTGTGCAGAATGAAAGAGACAGAATCAGCACTAGGAGGTCCAGCTATGAAGACAGCAGTTTACCATCCATCAATGCACTTATCCAGGCAGACATGTTGTCAAGACAGGTACTAAATCCTCTATAACACCCACATCTTATAGATCTTATAGGTGTCAGCTATTAGCCAACTGTAAAAAGACATAATTCCACATCTGCTTTGCCTTGTGCAGATCACCTCCCCTGCTCCCATACTGAACGGCGACATAAGGACCAAAAAGATTGCCTCCATCACAGATGTGTGCGAGTCCATGAAACAGCAGCTGCTGGTCTTGGTAGAGTGGGCCAAGTATATCCCAGCCTTCTCTGACCTGCCCCTAGATGACCAGGTAAGCCTCATACACACAAACACAGTGTACATAGTAGTATAGACACTCTGGTCACTCATCAACCAGTCCACTGAAAACCATGGCATGGGCCACAGAAGCTCATAGGAAGAGACTCGCTGACTGAATATATTCTTTCAAAAAGTTCCAATAGAGAAGACAAAAGATACAAACCTCCAAGACCTACATATTTCTCTTTTTCAGCACATGTAATCTTTTCAACCACAGTGGTTGGTTAATTTTAATCTGAGTTAGAATATGATGAGCTTGTTTTAAAGTTATATCCCTCCTAGGAAAGAAGCAGAATCATTAACAGTGTGATCACCAGGCCTTAGTAACTGATTTGCTGATGTTGTATCAGAGAGCAAGCCACTGTCTTCTGTCAAGCATTTTCTCATGTTCTCTTTTCTCTGAAGATTCACTTTATGCACTGAGCTTCAGGTGACATGATACTGAGTATAAAGAAGATGCAGGACCCATTCAGTTGTGTGATATTGTGTGATACTGCATGTGTTTCAGGTGGCTTTGCTGCGAGCTCATGCTGGAGAACATCTCCTGCTCGGTGTTGCAAAGAGGTCCATGCTTTACAAAGACATCCTCTTGTTAGGTAAAAATAGCACACATACATGTATCTTACCGCAAATACATCATCAATACTTGACTCACATTGAGGTTCAGAAAAAGAATGGCCTTATCTGTAAAAAAAAAAAAATCCTAATTAAGTGTTTTCATGATTTCCCTAAAATGTGATTCTCCGCAGGAAATGACCACATCATTCCCAGAAACTGTCCAGAGTTGGAAGTGGGCAGGGTATCAGTGAGGATCCTGGATGAACTGGTGCTCCCCTTTCAGGAGCTTCAGATAGATGACAATGAATATGCCTGCCTAAAAGCCATAGTTTTCTTTGACCCAGGTACTGCTACTGACTAATCCTTTGGATTGTGAAAGAGCCCCTTCAAGCCAAAAAACATATCTGGACACTGTATACAGATTGCAGGTTACAACTCATTAACAGACCTCTTTTTTGTAAACATCCCTGCTTTTATTTGCCCACAGATGCCAAAGGTCTGAGCGACTCTGGAAAAATCAAACGGATGCGATACCAGGTCCAAGTGAGCCTGGAGGATTACATCAATGACAGGCAGTATGACTCTAGAGGTCGCTTTGGCGAGCTGCTCCTGTTGCTGCCGACACTGCAGAGCATCACCTGGCAAATGATTGAACAGATCCAGTTTGTCAAACTCTTTGGCATGGCCAAGATTGACAACCTGCTTCAGGAGATGCTTCTTGGAGGTGATGCTCTTTAGCAATATTTACAACCAACATCAGGCGTACAGAAACTGAGTCTCCTAAATTTACAGACAATTAAGAGGATCTGTGGCATTCTTCTTGCAGTCAAATATGTTTAAATGATATGAGAGTGATGGCATGTGTGTTTTGTCTCTTAGGTTCTGCCAGTGAAGCTCCACATGCACCTCACTCTCTGCACCCTCACCTGGTTCAGGAACATCTCAGCAGCAATGTTATAGTGACAAGCAACATGCCAACACCGATCCATAATGGTCAAATTTGTGAGTACAAAATACATTGAACAATGTTGTGGCATCCACGATTCAGTGACCATCTTTAACTTAAAGTTTAGCTTTTTGCTTTACAAATACAGCAAACTGTCAGTGTGATCAATGTGACAAGAATCCAAATTAAATTTGTGATATTTTAATCAAATTTTTCCTCACTAAACTCCACATTGTGCAGTCTAGTCAGGTAGATGGAAGGCAAAACAGGCCTGGCAGGATAATCTTCTAAATTCTTCACAGAAACTAATCTGGATTATTTTGTCAAAGAGAACTTGTTATTCGTTAATGCTCTGAGAAATACAAAAGTGCTTATTTCTTAAAAAATAGTTTTACTCCAAGATATGTTTTACAGAACAGAGAACACAAACACCTGCTTATGCTGCAATTTCTGCATCTAATGCACTCCTGTTTCTTTGTGTTTTACTTTTTAGCCACTCCTGAAACCCCAATCCCGTCTCCACCTACTGCCTCCAGCTCAGAACATTACAAAATGGCTCAGGGGGTCATAGCCACAGCACCGAAGCAGCCAACCTCAATCCCTCAGCCCACCATTACAAAACAAGAGGCCATCTAACAATCCTCTGAATACTTATTCTATTTTCTTTTTTTTACTGTGTTTAACCACATTCTTTTATGTATGTGTATATGCAATCAGCAAAGAAGCTGTTAACTTGTCTGAAACAACAGGGCAGCGACATAGAATATGTTTCTTGCAAATTGCCAGTTTGATTTTTCAGAGGTCTAGTTCTGAAATGAAGGTACATTCGAGCTCAGCATTGAAACTTGCCAAGGAAACAGTTTTTCTTTAAGATCTACACTTAGAAAGACTTACACTATTGTATATAGAGCTTATTATTGGGCAACATCACACTTCTTTAGCCTGGCCTCAGAGTGTGCAGTAAGGCTTTAGTTAGATGTGGTCATACTTTTTGAATGTTACAACAGGCTTTACACTGTCATGTATTTTGCGTTGCACAGTATTTTTTGTTTAATGTTCATGAGTGAGGAAGTGTTTTCAGTCATGAGCTTTGAAAATGTTTTCTCAAAGCCAAAGGAAAATGATTCAGCTTCTAAGGGGTCTCTAAAATATTCTGTGACAAAACAGAAATAAGAGTGGTTTGTTTTATACACTGAAAATGCATATATCTATATATATATATGTATACTAAAGTAAAATGTAACATGTTGAAATTTCCCCCAAGAAAATCTTGGTACATATAAGCTCTGTGGTGCCACTTTGTAAAAGTCATATGCAGACACACTGAGGAATTTTCCCAATAATAAGTTGTTTTGGTTTTTAAAACATACATATTTTTTGTTTAGTACTTTGTCATGGTTTCACCGATGGAGGAAACGGTGCCTTATAACCTGTACTGCCTTTAAAAAAAAAGCCAATGTTTCGCCTTACAATGTGAACATCAACTAATAAATTTCAAGATCTATTTTTACTTTTTCTGCAAACCCTTCTTTGTACAAATGAATAATAACAGGTTTTAGAATAATGAACAGGATTGCACTTGCTCATATAACAAATAGTACAACTGAAAAAAAGAGGTTAGACATGTTGGAGAGAAAAAAAATAAATAGGTCCAACGTGGCAGTGCTGCTTGTTCACTGATAGCCTATTGCAACATGTTGCTTCAGATTGATAAACTGTCATAAAATCATTATACAAGGCACTGATTCAAGACACTGAGAGAAAGTATAGCAATGGGATTGCTGTTTTTCCACCTTAAACACTTACCGTGACTTTACAAGGAACAGATAACACCTTATAAAGTGGCAGGAGTGGCACACGCTCAGGTCTTCTCTTGCTGTGCCACAACTGAGAAAAAAGTTCGACATGTGCATTCTGAGACGGGCTTCTGCATACTTTGGTTTTAGCAAGAGAGCTTTCTCTCACCAGACACTTTTCTCTTTTATGGACCATTCTCTGTAAACCCTACAAAGATGGCTGCATGTGAAAATTCCAGCAGATCAGCACATCTAGTACCAACAACCATGCCATGTTCAAATACCCCTTTTTACCTTTTTTGAAATTTGGGGAATCATTCCCAGCACTTAAATTAAGTAATTCATACATGACGTTACACGTTAAAGAGTCCTGTCCATCTTTGGATCCACAAAGTCTGGGCTTCTCTGCTTAAGCTGCTGCCCCCGCGACCTGACCTCGGATAAGCGGCAGAAGATGGATGGATGGAATTATGCCATCATGTTTTCTCAAACATGAACTACATAAAAGCAAATGTAATTTTCATTTATTTTAAAGTGGTTTCTTTTTATTTGATTATTTTTTCAATTTTTTACATGTGGTTTATTTCAAAGTAGGCCAACAAGTGATGGTGTTTTTTTGTCACTCCATAAGAGGTAGATTTTTTTTAAACAGGTAACAGTAATGAAATATCAACTGTTTTCTTTTTTTAGTTCTCAAATTTCATAAAAGCAATAAACTATAGTTATTTTATGTATATCTACATATATAACTTTATACATAACAAGCAAATGAACAGATGTTTGTTAATAAAATGGCCGGTGAAAACACAACAAACAAAACCATTACATCAGTTTATTATTTTGTTGCAACCTTACAAACATTAGGGAATTTTAAGACAATGGGCTGAATTTAGACTAAACTAGCATACCATTACAGTGGATTTACATGAGTAATGACTGAATTTCTTTCATGACCTTCCCTTTCCAAATCACCAAACACTTATTTACACTTTCATTTATATGAAATTATAATTATTATTTTTTTTAACATTCTGAGATTGAAAGTATCAAACATACTGATCAGGCTACAGATTGTGGTTGTATGAGACACAGGCAAACTCTGCCATCTACTGCTTTGAGATGCTCATGCCTCAAATCTATGCAGAACAAAACTAAACAAAAAACGAAGTAATTTTGTTCATAATATTAATGTAGTTTGACCTCAGAAGATATTTTATTTCAGTTGCAGCCTGATATGCATTGATGTAGCCTGAAATGTACTATTGTGTGCTGTGGTTAAAACAAATCTAATGCCTTGGACTAATATCCGTAATACTAAGTGTAACTTGAAGTAGTGCAGAAGTTCTATTGATGTCAGTTTGCCAGATGTGAGATTCAAGTGCATTGGAGAAATATGGTGTTGGTAAATTCGTCCGCAGGAAAACTAAAATTACTATATTGGTCGAAATTTATTTATTTATTTTTGTATAAGTAGTATTTCACATTCTATTTTTTGTAACAATGTTCTGTACTTGTTTGTCGATGCGAAGTATCCACTCAGAGTTGTCTTCTTTCCTAGGGCCATGAACGCAGCATGGCTGTCAACAACTGACGTACAATTTGACGTACGCAATGTGCGTCTCTGCGTGTCACATGTTGCAAATGGCCCAATGAGAGAATAACATATTTGAACCCGGAAAGGGAATTTTCGTGTCAGTTGGGTACAGATTTTTGCTGAAGAGGCTTTGGTTTTTCCTGTCGTCGCTAGGGAGTTTATTCCTTTTTGGAACGATTTTAAGCAAATCCATATGGAAGCTCACACGAGACACTCGCGTATGTCGTAGACGGTTCATGTTAAGCGCATTGTCGGGTTGGTATTTCGTCTTTACTCTGAGATTATTTTTCGGTTGTGTTGGGACTCTGACTCACTGCTGTTGGGTGAACGCAAACAGCAATGTTCATATTTGTGGTTTTACAGACGAATATTTGACTTTTCCCAGACGTCACAGTACGTTTTACGGTCAATATCCGTTGATTATTCGTTCTTAATCTGAATAATAATAATAAAAAACCGATCAGTTTTGATACATTAGATTGATTTAGAACAACTCTGTTTTTACCTTATTAAATGTGATAACAAAATGTGTATAAATGTGAGCAGTTTATACACATTTTATACACATTTTCCATATTTTTTCTGAAATTGTTTGAACCAAAAAACTAATCTATTTATTGGGCCATGACAAAAAAGATGTAATGGTTGGATAAACGTGGCAGTGTCATAATAGCGTCATTTCAGTTTATATGCAGAAAACTGTCAGTAATTTTGTTGGTTAATGCATAAGATAATTTACAGACAAATCTATTTAGTACTTTATTAATTTTATTAAAAAATAAAGCTGCTGGGTTTGGTCTTCCTGATTTGTAAACTTGGATTTTTGAGATTTCTGAGTGTTGCTGCAGTCAGAACATAGCAACAAGATTCAAGATTGAATGAAAGGAGTGGATGTTACTATCCCTGGTGTTTGCATCACTTCTTATGGGGAGTTCTTGAGAGATGGCTGCCAAGAGTCTTTACCAACGGGACACATCATCACTTGTGTACCTCAGCATCACAGGGTGTTTTCGGCCAGTTAACACAAGACACCCTCTGCTGAGGCAGGCCCACCACAGGTTGATAAAACCTGGGTGCGTGTCTTGCGGTTAGCTGTTCGCCTTGGCTGTCCAGGTGGCGTCACTCCTCTTCAGCCACAGCCAGTGATCGGTCCTCTCGGCTGTGTTGGCCACTTCTTTGACGGCCTGTTGATGCACCTGTTTTCTGACTCCAATCTCCCTAAGAAGCTTTGTTGTTGTGCTGGCTACAAAGCCCCTACAACCCACCTCCACTGGGTGCACCTTGACCTTCCAGCCTCTGTCCTCTGCCTCAGATGCTAAGTTGGTGTACCGCAGGGGCGGAATGAGCCTCTGGTACAAGTCAACTTGTATCTGCCAGTCCCTGGCTCTCTTGCACTCCTCTAGTTTCTTAGCTAGACACCAGTGGTACGCAGGCTTCCTCTGGTGGTACTATGAGAAGTACTGTTCTCCTGTATGTAAAATGGAGTGGAGCTGAGGAATGTGTGGAAAATTAATATTAAAAAAATATAATAAAAAAAATTTAAATAATAATATCTAGAGTCACCTCATCTCTTGCTCCATCTTAATCTATTTTTGCTATACCACTGTCTGAAATATGTGTGAGGAAGAGGAGGAGGATGAAAGAGCAAATTATCTTATTGGGAATATGTCTGCCTCCTGTGAAAAGTCCTTAGCTGACTTTCACTCAGCCACTGTATTTTAACATTGGTGTTACTTAGATAGCTTAATATTTTTCTCAGGTGGTACTTGGAAAGAACCACTGATCTATACCACATAATATTGCTTCCATCTATGATCTAGTCTTGTCACTCTAAGTGCATCTTTTACACCTCTTTGTGTTTTTCTTGTGAACAGCTCTTCACAATCAGTCCATGGCTGATAAGCATGAGTCCATCGATCTCGGGTCTCCTGCAGTGGATCCAGCAGTAGCTGCGGGACACAGCTGGTTCCCTGGACCTCCTCCTCCCATCTACTCTTGCACCCTCACCCCTGAACTGGTGGCCAAAGCCCGGGAGGAGCTCCAGGAGAAACCAGAGTGGCGTCTCCGGGATGTTCAAGCTCTCAGAGACATGATATTGAAGGTTCTGTTGTGGGCGCTCATGCCATATTGACATTTATGCAAACACAGTCTCATTCCTGCTTTCAAGAAAACTGTACCTGTTTAAAATATTTTAAGCATTTTTTTGTGTGGATGGGACACAGGAATGGAGATATTAATACACAATATTATTCCACTAATACATTTGGTGTCAAATGTACCATTATTATTTTTGTTCAAGATGATCATTTATGATTTAAAAATATATTTTTTAGGACTTAAATTAGATGTGGACTACTTTTACTCTGCTTCATTGTTACTTTTACTGAAGTAAAGAATTTCATTTTCCTAGAAGATCTAGATTTATTACATTTAGTCATTTGATATGACTTTTAATTGAAGAGTAAACATCACTTCCTATTACTGCACTTGTTTTATTTACCACCTATTTATTCAACAATCTTTTATTTTTCCACCTTCCTCTACAGGAACAGCCCAATCTGCGGACAAGGCTAGACGATTCCTTCCTTCTGCGCTTCCTGCGGGCCAGGAAGTTTGACTACGACCGTGCCCTGCAGCTGCTGCTCAATTATCACGCGGGTCGTAAAGCCTGGCCTGAGGTGTTCCAGGACCTGAAGCCATCTACAGTGAAACATGTCCTGGACCTGGGCTTCCTCACTGTCCTGCCACGGCCAGACCCCAATGGTCGATACATCCTTTGTCTGCGGCCAGGTTTGTATCTACAGCATGAAATCTTCCAGGAAAAATTCAGCAGTGTGATTATTTTAAAATGACTTGTCATTAAGATGTCACATTACTCACACTGTGTGTTTTTTGAAGCCTACGCATGAATAATTGCTGCTGCATTATATACTACAGTCATGATTTGAAATTGCTCAGCTTAATTTCCTTTTTACAGGAAAATGGAAACCAAATGATTATCCATTTGTTGACAATGTAAGGGCCATTTATCTGACCCTGGAGAAGCTAATCCAGCCAGAGGAGACGCAGGTCAACGGTATCGTCATCTTGGCAGACTACACTGGTGTGGGTATGTCGCAAGCATCCAATCCAGGCCCATTCCTTGCCAAAAAAGTTGTGAGCATCCTCCAGGTAAGCACTCCAACATAAGTGATTGTGTGTATTATCTCAAAGAAAGAAAGATGAAAGAAGTATAACATTACAAAATCAGTTTGAATTAAATGTGTTTTAAAATAAAATGAATGAGTAAAATGTTATTCTACCTTGATAGAATAACATTTCATATGGCTTATGACACATTATGTTGTAGTATTGTCCTCACTGCAGTGTTTAATATTTACAATGGCACACAAATTACATGGAACATTTGACAAATTCCAGATGTCTCTGTGCTGAATCCAGTTTCTCTTCTTATCCACAGGATGGGTTTCCAATCAGAATCAAGGCCGTTAACATCATAAACGAGCCCAGGATTTTCAAAGGCATCTTTGCCATAATTAAGCCATTTCTCAAGGAGAAGATGGCTGAGAGGGTAACTGTTGTCCTTGCGTATTTTTTGAATCATTTCTTTAAACAAAGGCCCTTTTTGAATTGTGTACTTAACATTTAACTGAAGCTTGTGCAGCTGGAGTTAGGCACCAGCGCCCCCTGCGACCCTCAGTGGATAAAGCGGTAGAAAATGAATGAGTGAGTGAGTGAGTGAAGCTTGTGCTCGAAAATTGTCTTTTTATCATCTGTGAAAATGGAAGGCTCAAGTTGATTTAGAAAACATATAGTTAATATCGTCACAACGGGTAAAACAGAACATTAACATTTGGAATTGTTTTCCTGTCCGCTGAAGCTGATTGGTAACAGATAATATACAGTGAATGCACTTGTAAAGCTGGGGGCTTGTAAAACCAAAACAAAGAGCTGCAAAGCTCTACAGAGTTAAGGAACTGCAGGGACTGGCGGTAGACCTTCATGAGTTCATCTGTATGAGTGACATTTTCCACTTCAAGTTCAATATTAATTTAAAAACACTTAAACACTTAATGAATCGGGTATCTTTGTTGTCTTCTTGAACAGTATGTCCTCCACGGCTCGGACCTTCGCTCTCTGCACAGAAACATCCCGGCGTTGGTCCTGCCAGAGGAGTATGGTGGCACTGCGGGCCAACTAGACATGAGTGCATGGTCCAGGCTGCTGCTGGACTGTGAGGAGGAGTTCATTGTGGAGTTTTGTCAGCCAGATCCACTAGAGGGCGTATTGCTCCCAGACTCCATGCTGTTTGAAGGAGAACAAACAAGTGGGCAGGATGATGACACCTTCAGGGGATTGCGATCACAACTTTACTACTGTTACTGATGCATTTCATGTTTCATTAGAAACATGTGTGCAGGCTGTTACAGGGCAAGTTGTCAAATTTATGTATGATTTTTTTTTTCTAACAAAGCAACACTGCTTCAGCAGATTGTCTTCTCTAATTTACATGTAGCCCAACACTCATTCTTGATTCCAAGGCAGCTGTAGACTCAGGCATAGGGGCTTCACATAAGCCAGTGCATGTTTAGACATTATTTGTGTTCTATATTAATTCATCTCTGATACTGGCAGTAAAAATAGTTTACTTTTTTGCAGCAGTCAGTTGCCCATATTGAAAAATGCTTAATTTTTATGTTAAGATTCCTCCTGATCATACTGGCCATTTGAATGCCTTTAATGTGCTTCCAATGTAAGAGATGTGGGACAAAAGACACCATCCTACTTTTGTGTTTAGTTAAACCTAATATGACACCTCAGCAGTCTAAGTTTACCAAATAAAGTGGCC
Organism: Brachirus orientalis; assembly: GCA_016785285.1. Taxonomy (NCBI): domain Eukaryota; kingdom Metazoa; phylum Chordata; class Actinopteri; order Pleuronectiformes; family Soleidae; genus Brachirus; species Brachirus orientalis. Next base: position 15,503,333 of record JAFBJR010000150.1, read on the forward strand.
ATCTGCTGATGTTACTGGCTTTGTTGTAACAAGTTCCCTATTTGCCTTTTTAGCTGTTCAGCTAAGCTCAGCACAAAAACACTGTCTGGAGAAACATAAAGAGGGAATTGGGCACTAAAAACATGTTGTCGTCGATCTCTTCCACTGGGAGGATGTTAAGAAAGGGTCGCTTGATAGCCTGTAAGTACAGTGAGAAAAAAACTGTTTCATGTACTCTTGGGCATGAGGACTGTTTCCGAGCAGACATGGAAAATGTGAGCACACTCTGTACCATTTTCCAGTGAGAAAGAATTGAAACAAACAAACAAACAGAAAAACACTATCAGTCACACTCCAGCCATTATTGATCTATCTGTTTTAGTGTAGGTGCTGATCTCATGTATTGCCTTAATCCATTGTAATCAATTAATTCTCCTTGGAATGTATCATAAATTGTGTATTTTTGTTACCAAAACAATCATGTTTATTCTCATGAGGTCTTGTTTTATATGTATGGATGTTCTTGATTGTTAGTAAGTTAGTTGAAATAGATAATGTCATAGATATCACATAGTAATGTCTCATACACACAGTAATTTTTTTAAGCGATGCTTACATTTTCTCCAGCTTGAATCTCCTGAGAGTATTGTTTGCAGTTAATTCAGATAGTCTGCCTTATTTTTTTTCTTACTTTCTTCCCCTTTTTGTTTTACATTTTTCATCTGTGGTTCATCACATAGTCTAAACACGGGGCAATTGCTAATTACAGGGGTCACATGGGAAATAGAAAATGAAGTACTGACTCTATAAACATGTGTTTGCCAAATTTTACAACAGCCTATGTACAAAAATGTGCAATAATGTTGGATTTGTTTTCAAGTGATAGCCTGGAGCTAGCTTTAATAACATTTAGTCTTTTATAATTTTATTTTAAGCATGTGCGTGACAATAAGCTTAATTGTATTGCAGAATACTTATTGTTAGTAACTTACACTAGAAAATAAAGTAAAACACAGGCCACTTGTGTCTTGTTTGTGTTTTGGATGCAGTTGTTGGCAGAAGGTGTTAATGACTGGTAAAATTCTGGGTATTTTCACAACATAATTGCAGGCTCATGGCTCCCAAATTATTTTTACGTCAAGCAGTATGTGAGAACCCACTCACTCATCTTCTACTCCTTTATCCTTCACATGAGGGTCGAGGGGGCGCTGGTGCCTAACTCCAGCTGACATAGGGTGAGAGGTGGGGTACAACCCTGGACAGGTTGCCAGTCCATTGCAGGGCCAGATAGAGACAAAACAACCACCCACTCTCACATTCACATCTATGGTTAATTTAGAGTATCCAATTGACCTAATCTCCAAATCTGCATGTTTTTGAACTGTGGGAAGAACCCAGCGAAAACCCACACACTTACACAAGAAGGACATGCAAACTCCATGCACAAAGGTCCTTGTTCCGAATGGGTCATAAACCCGGGTCTTCTTGTGGCAACACTTTTCATTAGGTCAGTGGTGCTGGTGGCCAGAGCTCAGGTGACCTTAAAACCATAGTGTGACTTAAAACGATTCCAAATACTGTCACTTAAAAACCCTTAAAGGAAATGTAAAACAATGTTTTTCAGACACCGTGTCTTACATTCAAGACTAAAATAGGCTTGCCATGTGGTTTGATAACAGGACTGCTGCCACCTGGAACACGACACAAAACTCATTAATTCCCTTTGTTTCTCTCAATTGAGTGTGACTCTAATTTAACTTTGTGCAGCCTACACTGTTGGATACTGTTGGTTTTCTGTTTCCATGACATTGGTGAGCTGACAGAGTTCATAGCAGTTCATTATTGTCTCATGCGAGTACCTAAACTTTATGAAAATGCACTTGTGACAGATACTCAGTGGAGGCTGGAAACTGACTGGACCAGTACTAATTGTGAAGGCTGCACAATATGATTACTTTGATTTATGATTCATCTGCAGATATTGCTCCTTCATGAATCAATTAAAGCAGAGTCTCACAATGTTAGTCTCAAAAGAGGTGACGTCATTACATGCCCCACATATAAATTTTAATTTCACCAAGGAGCACTTAATGAAACCAAGAGCAAAGGAAAGCCATGGACATGGTGATATGATGGGAAGCCCTCCTTTCCTTTCTCCCTAACTTGTCGAGGCAGATGACCATCTGTGAGTCTGGTTCTGTCAGAGATTTCTCCATTGATGCCTTGTGTTTGCTCATTTTGTGAACTGTTGGGTTTCTCTTCTCTCTATAATATTATAAAGGTTTATTCCTTACTATGTACAGTGCCTTAAGATAATGTATGTTGTGATTTGGCGCTATATAAATAGATTGAATTGATAGAATATAGAAAGAATACTTGAAGAAATGCAATACAAACTCAAGCCGCACTGATACAGTTGAACTGTGACAAAATCATATTGTCCCAATCCTGGTATGTTTGTCCCCAGGGGACTCTCAACATACTTCTGGACAGCCAAATGTCTCTGAGTGTATAAGTACATCAGTGGTGATGATGATAATGGTGTTTCTTTGTGTAAAGAAACGGTTAACAAACATCTTAGGACACATCTGGGGGGATTTCCCCGCAGGAAATCTACAAACCTCTGGACTCTGGTGCTTTGATGAGCATCCAAACAAAACTGTTATGACTTCAAAGCTATAATTCGATCCCAAGGTAATTAAATATATAAATAAATGACCAAAGACGTGTAATCAGTGCAGTGTTTGGCTGACTCCAGCCCACGGAGGAGTGGGAACCTCCACAGGCGGACTGTGATTGGCTCATACGAGGCCAACTCCATTTTGGAAAACAGCTGTTTGAAGACACAACCTTTCCTCATTGTTTGCCAACGGTACCCAGAGAAAACACCCGGGCTGAGAGACAGCACACTCACTTCTCCGCCACTCGTGGACTTCCTCGTCCGTCTCTCCACTCTCTGGACTCCAGTCTGCGCCAGTCTCGGCCCGGTTCGGCGCGCCTCGTTTTTGTCCGACTGCCAGGAAACTTAACTGGGATCCATGGTGTTAAATTTCCGTTGTAACAAGTGGATAACAGGAGGCGACCCGACCAAGGTGAGTGGAGGTCTTTGCTGCTGACGACGTGTGCGCTTTTCTCTTTGCATGATAAACGGAGAGTGCGCACAAACAGGCAGGGATTGAAGTGACCGTGAACACGAGAGGCTGCGGAGTCACGAAGCTACGGTTTCTACGGCGTCTTTTCTATCGAGGCACTATTTGACCAGGGAACACAGGGGCTGACGCGAGACAATACATCTGTGCAGACGGAGCCTGTCCGCCGTGCGTTTATACACGCAGTCTGTCACATTAATGCCTCTCTCTGTTTTTCTCTTCGTGGGCTATTACAATGAGAATGTCCGTTGTATTTGCTTTCCCATTTAACGTGTGATGCATTCAAGTGCATTCGTTATGCTAGTCGACTGCGAGTGTGTGTGTGTGTGTGTGTGCGCTCGCGCGTGGCGTGTACAATGGTATGCACGTCCATCCCACACAGAGGCTGCTGCATTCACTTTAGATGTAGACAGAAAGATAGATGTTCTCTATTCTTAAAACCTGGTAATCCACCATGGTTTCAAGAAAAAAAAAGAGCAAGAACAAAGAACAAGGAATAAAATATTGAAGAAATAAGGTTTAAAAATAAATAACATACTCCACAGCTGTACAAGGAATAGGAATACATATTAGAATAATAAAATATGAAATATAAGGGATCTAATTCACAGTATAAGGAATACAATATTGCAATCAAATCAAATGTATGTGTTGTTGCAATGTGCAATGTCATGAAGGGACATTTAAAGTTGCAGGAATGTGGATGTCATGTTAACTAGCCCAAAATCTACTAACATTATTATGAATAGATGTTTGAGTGCCCTCATCATCCTCTTCCTCATTAATTGCGCTTTTTTAAATTATTTCTTTTCTTTTTTTGCTCCATCAATGCACTTAGCAAACACAGCCCATCCTCACTCCCCCTCCAAACACGAATCAACTTCATCTTATGCTTCCTTACTCCACTTGACAACAAGGCAGTGGTGAGCTTTTCATGCAATAAACAGGCTACTGAGGAAGGGTAGAAGGAGCTTGCCAGTCCAGTTTGGTCTTGATGGAGAATCATCTTGTGAAAAGGCTGCTGAAGGGCACTGAGCTGCTGCTCCTGCTTCTGCTGGAGGAGGGGATATAGCAGTCAGAGGGAGGGGACCCCCCACTTTGCCTGAGTGTTGCTGGTCAAGTGCCAGTTACTGGGTATGAGCACTGGTGAAGATAAACACTGGCTTCTGTCCTGCCTGTAGTGGTTTGCTTGTCGAATAGCTGAGTGTAACCAAAACTGTGTTCTCTCTGAGCATACTGCACAGTCACTGAAATATACATAGAACATAACATACAAATCACCCAACTTTTGTTTGAATTAAAATAAATCAGCTTTGTGATGTTGCAGTATAACCAGCAGCTGTCTCTTTGTTTTCCTTAGACCAGTGTCAGCTCATGGAGCTGGGCATTTTACGGCTCAGGGAAACTGTTGCAAATTAGTGGTGGTGACATTTAAGATGAATTGTTTCGGAAAGGAAAGCAGACAACTATATGGAAGGAAAACAGACAAAAAAAAACTATATAATTCATATAGTTTTTTGTGAATTGTTTTTGATTGGTCTCAGAAAATGGCAAGGGTGTGTTCTAAAGGCTACCATAAGTAACATGGAACCTAGAGTATGAACCTATGTAGTCCACCTTCTATAATCCCCAGAGCTTAGACTAAAGAGATGTGTCGTGGATTGTTTCATGTGTAATTATTGCAGTGCTTGTTAAAATAATTGCAGATTATTTCCAGTAAAAATCTCAGTTTAAGTAAGATGTTAATAGGAGGAAAACAGTTTCATAATTTATACACATTCTGACAAAAGTAGGGCTGCCATGGTTATTGTAAAACTGTGGTTATTTAATCATGTCATGACCACTGCAAAATGACAAAAAACACAGCTTATTAAGTAGCTTGTGGGAAAACGACAACATTTTTGACAAAGCAGAGGAAAATTTTAGCGTGAAGTGGAAAATCTACAAACCCAGCATCACATCTGAGGACTACACATAGGCTGCTGTTCAGTGCAAAGCAAACCACCAGTAACATCTCTGATGTATTAACCATAATGACAGGACACAACAGACATGGTTACAAGTGGCAAGCACTTGTAACTGTTGTAATTTTGGTATTTGGTTACAGAGATGATGTCCACGTGGATAATAGGGAAGTTGCTTATTTAATGACTAATAGGTTTTTAGGCAACATGTGATGTTGATTTCTTTAATAATTTATTTATTTTTTGGGCTAATATGTTTGATCTTTTTCCCTCCATGACAAAATGTCAGTTTTATGATAAAGGATACACACAATTGCATAAATTGTGAAAAACACTTATTAAACAACACTGTCTCTCCAGAGAGTCTGTCTCTCCAGTCTGCATTTTGTGTCTGCACAGCAGTACACTTTAATATTTTAAATAAAAATAAGCAAACATCAATCAGGTCATCAAAAAATGAGTTTTGTCAAATAAACTGTTGGACGAAGAAAATAAAGTAGTTGTGACATTGCAGAATTTATGGTTTCTAAAACAGGCATTTAAATTAGATAAATAAAAATAATACCACAGAAATGCATGTATTCTAAATATTAATTTAGGATCTACACAAAAGGAAAATGAATGAATTAATTAATCAACATGTTTAGGTAGAGGTGAATCTATCTAATTGTATGTTAGACTGCAATATCATTCTTAGAAATTTTCTTTAGAAATTGAAGAGCTTAGAATTTTTTTGTATTAATGGATAAAATAAAATGTTGTATGGACATAAAGCCACTTGAGGGACGATTGTATTCTGTGCAGTCTGATGTCAGATATGTCTGTATTTGGAGTGGCTGTCTTTTGCCTCTATTCCTCCATGTACCAGCAAACCAAACATGGTCAGTTGTATTTGATGAAAGGCCCGTGGGGATGGAAGATGGTGGGTCCCAACATGGACTGCTGTAAAACTAGAATAACCCTGCTACAACAGAAAGAGCCACGCATTTCCTGTTGACCCTTGACTGAGCCCAGCAGAGCCCGTCTATGCTTCAGTCATATTTTCACTGACAAAACTGAGCTCATACAAGAAACCACTCACCACTAAGATTACATGCGCCCATGATCTGGCTCTTAAGAAGGTCTGTCGTATGTGGGGCCTTTGTGTGATGTGCATCTTCCATGACACCACTTACTGTGAATGCAGTTAGATCATGAGTTATCAGGTCACATTTAGTCTATAAGTAAAGTCCCAATTACCTGCACTGCTACATGGTCATAGACACTCTTACCAACACTGTTGTCCTCTAACTCATTCAGCAAATGGAAATCATCCCTGCTTCTGCCGAGAGCTGCCAGCAAAAACATGATTACCCTGAGAACATTTAGACCCCTGTATCCCTGCTCTGAGAGCCTGCATCATGTACTTTACATACTACTGTATCTTCACTTTAGCCCAATTTCCACCAGGCAATGCAGTTCTTTACATCAGGCAGTTATTTGTGTTTCTATTGTCAAGAATCGAAAAGAGTGCATCCTTCCATTGGCTTAATAAGCAGTGGTTTGGGGCGGCCTGTAGCCTTTTTTTCAAAAGAACTTGTTCACTTTCTGTGATAAACAGCCACATGCCAATAAGAAAGAAGGAAGAATTCTGGCTGTCCTCTGTTGTTGCTCATTACATTATTATATTTAATTAATTTTACATTCTCTGTCTTTGTAGAAATTATATGCAAGCTTCATTGTGTCTTACTCCTTACATAGGTGACGCAGCTGCGTGAGTAGCTCTGTAGTTCATGTATCCAGCCCACTCGCCCTGCGGTGGAAACACAAGCCAGATCAGGGTGTACTGTTCCAAAGCACGCTGTGGTGAGCTGAACTGCACTGCTTGGTGGAAATGAGGCTTTTGTGGTTGTTTTCACGTTAAGTGGTCATCAGGTTTATTTTCCTGACAGATGGTCAGGTAGAAGGTTAAATGAGCTTCTTTCAATGTGATTTTTTTTTCATAGCTGGTGAATAAGTCTTTTGAATGGGATTCAGAAGCAGTTGGGATTTAGCAGTCTATTCTCAGAAATGTTTCAAGAGCCTTCTACAGTTTGTTGCAATCATGCCCACACAATAATTTGCCTGCTTAGTGACCTTCCATGTTTTCAGATACATCAGAGAACACTGTACATTAACAGAAAAGCAGCATTTTTATATCATGTGAACACACTGTGTGTGTGTGAGTCTATTTTTGCTTCCCCTCTGTGTAATCATGGGTTTATTTTCTACATATTATATGGACAGGAACTTGCTGGTTCAACTGACATCCAGCCACAGTTTTTGTCCTGTGCGCAGAGGGCAAGTTCCTCTCTTTTTTACCTCCCTGACGTCCCTATTAGGAGGAAGTGAGTGCTGTCATCCTGGCCTTCAAAATCTCTTGTGATAGACTGAAAGGCTTTCTAGTATACTTAGACTTTAACAGGGTGCTGCATGAGACCCATGGTCATAATAACTGCATGATGATTATTCAATGCATAATTTCTTCTCATACCGCCAAAATCTCTAAGCTTCATGTTGAAGTTGTTTTAAATCTGATTATCTGAAATTGTTAAAGATATTTCTCCGAAGCTCCTCCAGATTTGATGGCCTTCTGGCATGGACCTTCGTCTTCAGTTCACCCCAAAGATTTTCAATTGAATTTAAATCAGGACTTTGTGCAGGCCAGTCAGTAACATTCACTTTGGTCTTCTGGAGGTGGTTCTTTACCAGGAGCGACATACGTTTTGGGTTGTTGTCGTGTTTGAAGACAAAGCAACGACTCAGACCCAGTTTTGCTGTTGACTGCTTCTGGTTTTCTTTCAAAATCTTCACATATCCTTCTTTCTTCATGATTCTTTCCATCTTGACTCCCAAGATTCCCAGCTCCAGACACACTGAAGCATCCTCACAGCATAATACTCGCCTCACTGTGTTTTACTGTGGGGACGATGTTCTTTGGGTTATAAGCCTCTCCCTTCATTCTCCAAACATAAGCAATGTCTCTGTGGCTAAAGAGCTCTAGTTTTGTCTCATCTGTTTTGTCTCATTTGTTAAACAAGCAGAAGGACCTGCTTGTTTAACAGCACTTGGGAAATACTTTTAAACAATGAAATATTCATGGGGGGGGGGGTAATTTCGTCCTCAACTCTACATGGTTCAAGCAATTTATTTCAATGTGGCTATGATCTTTTCATGTTATCTTTTATGTTGAAACACCGTTTGCACTGATAACTAAATCTCCAATTACCTTGCTGAAATTGAATAGTAATGAATGAGATATCACATGCACATTTAATAAAATACTGATGCTGGAGCTAGAAACAGCAGGACTGTAATGCACTGTTTATTTATCTTTCACTTGTTTTGCAGGTAGAAATTATAATATAAGACATTGTTTTGGTTTGTTTGTGAAGACAGATTGCAGAATTCAGATGTTGAAAGTTGACAGCATTCAAACTGTGTTGACATGTACTGTACATTTTCTGAATCTAAATTCCTAATTCTCTTAAAGTACCTAGTAAAACGTGTGTTGATATCGTAAAGGTTGCCTTTTAGTTTGCTGATTGTGTTTTACCATGCATTTCAACCATTTCAAGCTGTGTTTAGAGATGACAAGGCAGGAATGATTCTGGAAAAGTATTTGTAGACCTCAAAATAATCTTCCGTCAACACCTGTAGGCCCCGAAGCAGAGTGACTGCGTTACACCGACCTTATTGGAAGAAAAGCTTCTCCTCTTATTTTGAGAGTTTAGCTGTTTGATGTGGGATGATGGATGGAATTCATGTTTCCTTGCGAGCTGGTGAATTTCATGATTTATTAGCAACTAGGTAATACAATCCACCTACGAACACAAGCAGTGACACTTGTCATTACAAGTCAGTAATCATGGTATCGTGGTATGTTTGCCAAGCGAAAGCATTATTTTCATGATATTATTTCACAAATGATATACACACACACACACACAGGCTTTTTATAGGGAATTTGTATGTTTTCCCTGTGTTTGCGAGAGTTTGTTTAAACTGTGTAGATCTGATTCTCCCCACAATCCAAAGACATCCACACTGGGTAATAGTAATTGGTTATTTGTCTCTGTATGTTTGCCTCATGGTGGACCCGTGGTCTGTCAAGGGTATATTCTGCCTCTCGCCCAATGTCAGTTGGGATTGACTTTAGATGAAAGCAGTAAATGGATTGTTTAGTAGTGGGGGGTGACATTTCCTCCACTTGTCCCATACAAGCCTTAATCTTGAGCCCTAGCTACAGCTGTGGATAATAGTCATGTGTTGATTGTTTTGTTGGAAAACCTCCTTGATTTGGCAAAATTGCACTTATTTTTTAATGGTCTTCTTATAGGTCTATTAATTGTTTACTGTCTGCAGACAGAGGTGTTGAATTGAATTTAAACTACATGGCATACCATTGTCTGTTTATGGAATTTCTAAATATGGTTAAAGGAATGCATTATTGAGGAGGTCTTCAGATATACAGAAGACAATTGTATATAGAGGTTAAACTTGCAACTGCATTTGGCCACTTTGGGACAGTGGAAATGAGTTGTTAACTCAGAACAGAGAGATTGTTATCTTTGAAGGTTGATATGATGAACTTGGAGCTGTTGACAATTGTTTTTACATCCATGCCCTTATGAAAATTGATCATTCATTTAAAGTTGTGCTTCCTCATTCTTAGTACTATATTCACCCCTTTTGCAGTCTTTTGACTCTACCAACCACTGAGGGAATTATATGTGATACGTAAACACATTGTTGTCAGACATTCACTGAACTCAGTAGATTCTCTGGAGATTGTGCAGAGTGGTTGTATGTGTAAAAGTAAATGTATACAGACATTGTTCTGGAGATTATTTTGCCAGATCCCCGAGCACAGTCTCTATTATCTGAGTGAGCTTGTGTGAGAAGGCAGCAGGAAGAACTTGAGAATCTGAGAATATACTGCAAATTAACTGGCGAGTGTCCTGCTTCCTGCAAGCTCAATCCAAGTGCCACCCCCTTGCCTGGATCCTCTGGAGATTCCTCTGCTCTTGTGAAAGCATCTTACTCAGATAACCTCCTGCTGCATTTGTCATATGCGAACAACAAACTCCAGAGAACGTCCAGGCCCAAATAGCCACACATTACATAACTGATCACTGAAAACAACTTAAATATGTCTCTGTTTTGGTGCTGGTATGAGGCACATACTGTAATCGGTTATGAAAGCTTGTTTTTTCTGTTGCTTCTGGAAACTGCACTATGAGAGTCAGTTGTGATCATCGTAACAATGAGCTAAAACTTACAGTAAAAACAAAGGGGAACTATATTTGGTTCATTAATTTAATTTACGATAAATCCATTAATTATAGTCACGTTAAGGTGATTAAAATGTCATTGAATCGCTTCCATCTTAAAGAAGCAGACCATAGGAAGAGCAGGGCATAAAATAAACATATTCGTCTCAGTGGTCGACTGGGCAGAATGTAAGAACTGAGCTGTAAGCAGTGTTGTTTACCATGTATGGGCAAAGGTACAGGTGTTGGCCACATACTGAGAATACCGAGACAGCAGACAAAACTGTTATTCTGCAGAATTAGAATGTATAGTCTGAACTGTCCCGAGAAATATTTCCTTGGAACGTTTTGCCTCTGCTGTAAAACTAGGTCACTATTGAAATATACAGTAATTGTGATGATACAAACTTTCCACTGCTTTGGTTTACAGAAAGTGATCAAATTACCAACTTGTTACGCCCATAGAGACATTGTGTGCCCCACTAGAAGGTTTGGGTCATGATAGATTTCACTTGGCTTGTATCTGGTGGGTTGCTGGTTTGAATCCCAACAGGTCAAGGGCTGGGGAACCTTTAGAGCAAAGGTACCTGACCCTGTTGCTCCTCTGATGCTGCTTAGTGACTGTCCACTGCTACTAATGCTAGGAAGGTTCCTAGTAGAGGATGAGTTAAATGCATAGAGGATTTAATAAATTACAAAAAAGTGACTTGATTCAAATATTTGTAAAGTCTATAATGGATTGCAAACCAATGTAGTGTATGTGTCTGTAGAAAATGGATGCATGCTACATATTCATTAGTCACTTCTCTTTTTTAATGTTACCAGTTTTAGAATCTGTCTTAAATCAGTTTCCATATGTAATCCCTCTCCACCTGATAAATGAGCACTGATGGATGCATTTTGTGAAATAATTTCTCTTCACACCTTATTATTTAAATGGGAGGACCTCATCTTTGTGAAGTGGTAGAATTAAAATAGACTTGTCCCTCTTTTTTGGCTCAGCAGGTCAGTGAGAGATGATTTGATGAGAATCCCCCGCCAGGAAGCTTTTGCTCTTCTAATGAGAACAAGCTTTTATTGTTTTAGATGGAATGGCCCATTTCAAAATCCATGTGATGTGATAAAGTGCTAAAATCAATTAACTCTAAAAGTGATGAGACTGAAATATGCTTAAGGGCAAACAGAACAATGTGACCTTCTTTATCGGTAAGGGAATCTGAGGCTTGGTCTACTTGATGCTTTGATTTGATCCATCAAGGGGATTATGGGATTCATTTTACTTTGGAATATTTTACAGTTTTTCTGAAAAAAGGTTTAATTGAACAATAAGCTACTGTATGTTGATAGAGCCTGCTCACCAGTACTGGACAGCCAATTATGTAATATTACTAAACTCTCTTGACAGTGATAAATGAAAGTAATCATGAAAAATGAAATAAGCAGGCACACATACTGGTATGTCTTGTCTAAATCATATAGATAATAGACACTTGGTGCACTAGAGGAACCAGAGGGTGGCTTCACAGTTACAGTTGCAATGCAACAATTATAGATTTAGATTGTATGATTATTGTCTGAGCAAAAACTGTGGTTTCTCAGTTTTATCATTACAAGGCATTGTTATTATTCAAAACTACACAGTAAAATTACATGACCATCTTTAATTATAAGTTTTACTGCATTGTCCCAGCAGAAGATTACATGACATTTCAGAGAGCATAAGAATGCACATTTTTCTTTTTGCTGGTGTTAGTTTAAAAATCCAAACTCTACTACATTGACTGTAAAGGCATTTTTACACTTAAGTTAGTTGGTATCCCAAGTACAATATTGTTTATTTAATCACCAAGGGTACAAAAGACATTGTGATAAGTAATGCCAAAAGCAATAACAAAATTAGATATGGCAGTTATCACTGACTTAGAGAAAATTAAAAGAACATAGAAGGGTCTTGCATGTCTTCCTACCATAATCAGAAAAAAATGGATCACAACAGACAGTGCTTTTCTTGTCTACACCTACTAGGACTGTTATAAGAATCTTTAAAGAATACTTCATATATTTATAAGCCTGTTGATTGACTGATCGATTGATTGATATATCGTTTTACAAGTGAAGTCACAGGGTCACACATTAAAGTTATATCCAACAATCAGTTGACAAAATATGCAGGTCACCTATTAGACTACAAGCTTTAAGTCATTGCAATCATGATTGGCATTTTTTGCTGACTAAGAAAATTATTTGTCAGTGAGTAGTTTCATATTCACTGAAAGGGGCCAAGCACTTTTAATTTGATTAATTTGGTTTGAAATTTGTGTTAAATGATTCCAATAATTTTTTTCACAGTAGGTTTGGTGATGTGCACTTTGGAAAATCTCTTTGTTTTCTGTACACCAACATGAATGACTGTTTCATTATCCTGGTCTGGAGGGTAGTGCAACAACTGCCTCTGCTTTTTTTTTTTTTTTTTTTTTAAGCTTGTGGGGCGGGTAACATACTGCATGTTCCTTCTAATCCAAGTCAACTCAGCAAAGTGAATCACTTGACACCCACATCCTCCCAGATATGAGGAGGAAAAATGTTGACGATGCATGCGAGTGAAATCACTTGGCAAAGCGGAGCCAGAATGAGGCCATCAGTACAGGTGAAACGAGTGACTTGTTTTCTTTGGTGGTTGGCATAATCAGATTCCCAGTTGTTGAAGTGTGAAGTCTTTTTGTTGAATCCAGTTTCTGCTGTGTGCATGTCTTTTATTATTAGAGAGTTGGGTGTGAATTGCTTCTAACAGGTGGTGCAGAGAGACATTCTGCAACCAGATCATATACTGTATTTTCTGTGATAAAGTGTTGGCTGGGTGCTGCAGTGTAACTAAAGGGGATGTTTCTTAAGTTCTCTAAGAAATTAATCAAAACAGTGGAGCCTGTGAGGGTTATTTCCTTATATAGCAAGCAGTGTAAATATGAATGCATTCCTTCTACTCAGTTCTCATTCGCCCTGTTTTATTTGTTTTGTCATTTCCTTCTTTTACTTGTTGTCATCTGCTTTCCATTCTTTCATCTTTCTCTACAACTCCCTCACTCCCTCATCCACACTGTGTCCTCACATTGTTCTTCTTGTTTGTGTGTGTGTGTCTCACGGTCCGGGAAAAAGATGGGACATAAACAACACAGGCAAACAAACCACCTGCTTCCTGCTGAGGTCTTGTGTTGTTAAATGTGTGGACGGAAATAGAACCAGGCAACCTTGCAGTAGAATTATAATAGATAGAATGGACAGTAGTGCAGCAGGAATCTGCAGCACGTCACTGTGTGTTGCTGCACGATAGACAGTCGAGCTTGATGATGTGTGAGGACATTGGACAGTACAGCCTAGAAGTAAATGAAGCTAAAATGATTGATAAATCTATTAGACCATCAGTAGAAAATTAATTTGCAAATACTTTGACAATTGGTTTATTCTTTGTTTTTCTTTCTGAACAAGAAAATTTTAGAAACAGTGTTGTCAAACATAAAAACACAATTAAATTCAATTCAATTTTATTTGTATAAACATACATTATCTCAGGCACTGTACATAGTAAGGCCGAAACCTTTACAATATTACAGAGAGAAGAGAAACCCAACAGTTCAAACAATGAGCAAACACTAGGCATCAGTGGAGAGAAGAAAACTCCTTTTAACAGGAAGAAATCTCTGACAGAACCAGACTCAAAGATGTACGGTCATCTGCCTTAATTGGTTGGGGTGAAAAGAAAAATAGGGGACAAAGGAGAGGTGGGGGACAGAAAGGGGGGAGAGAACCAAAAAGGAGGGAGGTGAGGGAGAGACAGAAGAGAGACCAGGAGTAGACATATAACAGTTGTATCAAGTTTAGTCAGCTCTGAATAAGTTATGTCATGTTTATAGAACTACGATGTCATTTGTAAAAGCAGCAGCAGAAATTGTTTAGATTGTTAAGAAATTATACTGATATCAACTTTTAATTATAGCATAATAATAATGACAATAATACTACTATTAGTGGTGTGATCGGCGTGGGGTTGTAATCATGGTCTCATTTTGGAGTCTAGTGAAAACACCTGGTCCTCACTCAGCTGTGAATCAGAGATGGTTGCTAATACTCAGTCACACCTGGGTTTTTCTCATACACTTAAAACAGGGGTTTTAGCCTCAGGCAGGCTTATGCTGCCACAATAGTCCCGGTCTCAAATGTCCAGGCCCTCTTACCTTTTAAAAGACTAATCAGTCCAAGTCTATTTGCAGTTTTGTGGCACAAGGACAGACACACAGCATGTTTAGGTAACTCCTTTGGTAATGTGCACTTTACTTACCTTGAAACATGAGCACAATCTTTTCTTCTGTATCTGACACTGTAACTTAACAGGCAACATTATGGCCTGGCAGGTCTCAAGAACTGGTGTTACCCAAGTGGAGAAGGAGAATGCTCTGTAGTGGAAGTGCTCTCTGTTTTTGCTGTTGACTACTACAAAATTCTGACATCTATTTAACTGATGACACATCTATGATGAGTCGATTCTCTGAGGACTGTCAGTTTGTGTTCAGAGTTGGTGTCAGTGTGGAATGGAAGTCTGTCTTCTCTGATTACAGCTTTATCAGTGTTCTGGCTAACAATATTTATCTGCAGTCTGATCTGATTTGTGTTTGATGAAGGACTTCCTCTGTGACCCCAAGTGATTTTATTGTGGCCTTTTGGGTAGAATCATTTGGCTGTGCCACATATTTAAGCGTTGATGAGACCGTAATGTCTGTCTGTTAGTATGAATCTGCAGCCTGGAGTCAGTGGCCCTCTTCACACCCTGGCATTAAAATGTGCCTGAAGTGATCGGACACAAGTGGACAGCACTACATCATTATACTGCATCTCCACATGCGTCTCTAGGGGCCACCTGTGACTGGATCTCGCCGCCCTGCTCTATAAAATATGTATCATTATTATTTGTGATGATGATTTCAAACCTGTGGGGGTTGAAGTGATGCACTTCATGTGTCACGTCTGCCAGAAATAACAAACAAGAAGAAAGGAAAAAAACAAAAAAAAAGACTCAATTTCCATGCAAATCAAATCACCCAAAATGTTTGACACACAACAGACAATGGGATGAACATAGTGAAGACCACATCACTAAACAAGTGGACAAGACTACAATGCTTTGGGCATTGGCTACACTCAGCTATTGGTAAGCAAAGAGCACATTGTACTTACTTTTTTTGAGATATTTTTTTCCGAACATTTTGTCTCACCCCTATATAGACACGATTGATGAGGAATAGTAGGAACAACTCAACTCATTGTTGTCCGGTTCAAAAGCACTACAGTTTACTACTTCAACAGTCAACACATGTTGAAACAACACTTCTTTCTGTCAGTCAAAAACAGTCAAAACACTTGTAAAAGTGAAAAGTAGGGAAACTGAAATAGTTTAACAGGTTGAACTGATTACATGTTGAAGACTTGCTATGTGGATTTGAATGTTTGTTTTCATTACAATTTAGAATACTCAACTTTTTTATAACATACAGAAACATTAAATTAATTAGATCTAACATAAATTTATTGTTTTTTAATCTTTAGAGAGAGCAGGAAAATACAGGAGCGAGCTGTTGGCGTATGCAAGGAAGTGGTTCGTGCTTTCAGTTTCTCCTGGGGAAAAAAGAAGAAAAAAAATGAATCTCTTGCCCAGGAAAAAAAACTTCATCGACCCGAACACAAGCACTCACCAGGTGGGGTTCATGTCAAACAATGATTGGAAGGGTGTTGGAGCAGCACAAGTCCCTCTTTCAGGTACTGAGTGCAGATAAAACAACCAGGCATTTGGTGCCCACCTGGCAGTACATTGATGTGATGGAGTCCATGCATGAGGCTTTGAATCTACTGCTGGAGTTCACAGATTCACTCTCTACTCTATCTTATACGAGTGTCTCTTACCTCAAGCCAATGTTGCATCTCCTCAGAACACAAAATTCTGAAGACCTCTGAAGATGAAACACAGCTCACAAAGGACATTAAACTGTGCAACACTTGAGTATCCCTGCTCAAGGTACAATACATTGAGCCAGAGAAGGTCAGTGCCAGAAAAACTGAGAGCAGTGTGTAAGAAAATGAAAGCCCATCCACTTTAGTCAGAACGGAGGGAGTGGGAGTGGTAGTGGTGAGTGGAGAGAGGAGCTGCTGCAATGCCACCTACACTGAAGAATCAGAGGAAGTCTCTGGGCATTTTCTTTAAAAAACCTCACACCAGCAGCACATGACTCAGCGATAGAGAGACATTTAGTAAAAGTGCTTGATAATTACCTACTGGCACCAGGTGCAGACAGTGAAATGGACCCTTTTGCAGTGGTGAAAGATCCATGAGACACATTTTCCAAGAGGAAGTCACCTGGCAAGGCGCTTCTTGTGCATCCCTGCAACTAGCACTCTTTCTGGGGAGGGTTCTTAGCACAATATGTAATATTGTGACCTTAAAACCTGACAAGGAGGACAGACCTGTGTCCTTGCATGCATTCTGTAGTAGCACTGAAATGGTACCGTAATCACTGACATTTAAAGCCTTTTGGTTTTTGGCATTAGCTGACCACAATTGAGATCAAAGAATCACCTTTTATGTTTAATTTTTACATTTGAAAGGTGCTTGAGTTTGGTTGGTAGGTTTGTTTCTCAGTTTAAACCCTAACCCTACAAAGAAAAAGAAACAATATGGAGGTAGTTCTCAGTACTTTAATTTGTATTTTTACCGACTTCATTTTAAGATGTTGTAGTCATTTGCTGCAGTCTTGTTCAAGTTGTACAAAAATAAACTAGTTCTACTAAAATAGCTTTTATGTTTCACTGCGGACTAAATGAATTTATATCGTGATATACATTGATATCAAATGGTATAGAAAAGTCTTTCATGACAAGATTTTTTTCCATATTGACCAGCCCTCGTTACAAGCAAGGTTCCCTTTTCACTTGACCATAGGCTGTCCACCATGTTCTATTTCACTTGCTCCTTTGAAATGCTCATTCCAAGGCTCAGCTTTCACACATATTGTCAGTTCTCCACTTGTGTTCAAATCACCCAGTTAGCTGCCCTGAGTCTTGTCGCCATGATGAGGTGTCCAGACACATGGTGCTGATTACCAGGAAGCTGTCTCAGCCAGGCCAACCAAGAATTAATTAAGGATCATCTTATCTTAATTAATCCACTGTAACACGATAAACAGAAATTAACTCAGTCTCAGCCAGATGTCGTTAATGCTGGTTAGTTAAAGGGGAATGTCACTTTACTTTTTATAATTTATAGTGTACTCTGCTCACATGGGAACTAAATATTTGAAAGTGAGTTTTGAGTCAGCCTTAGATGAGGGTGTGCAGTTAAGGGGGTTGGGGTTGGGGGTGGAAGGGAGCAGTGTTACATATGTGATTGTGACAAATTTGCTCTGGCTTTGCCTTATCCATTCATGCAGAATACACATGAAAAACAAGTTTCTTTTATTATTTTTCACTTTCACAGTCAGTAAATGCCAAACTGAAAAACTAACATCATCTTCATCATTTCCGTATTCACTAGATCTGCTATCTGACAGTGTGACAGAGAATCCTGCTGCAGCAGCAAATAGACGCACAGTTTCAGGCTGCTTTTTAGGAAATTACTTGAGTAATTATTTAGCCTGTCCTTTTACCTCTTTGTGGTTTCCTAGTCATGTTTTATCCAATGTTTGCATGACTTTCTGAAAAGAATTAGAATATCAACATTGTCTGCTTTTACATTACTATGAAAAGTTGCAGTGTAGACATGCTAAAATAACCTCACAGACATTCAATATGCATACAAATAAAATTTAAAGTAAATGAAGTCTGATTTTAAAAGCACAACTGAGGCAAATAAACAGGGACGCTTAGTAAAAATAATTTGAAGTTAAACCCAGGTCACACAGGGCAGCAGGCAGTGGACTGTAAAACAGACTTTCAGACAGATGGTGAGCACACACGAGATGATGGACCTTGAGAACAGGTAAACACACATTAATATGGTTTGGTTAAAAAAAAAAGAAAA
Source organism: Brachirus orientalis (assembly GCA_016785285.1). Classification (NCBI taxonomy): domain Eukaryota; kingdom Metazoa; phylum Chordata; class Actinopteri; order Pleuronectiformes; family Soleidae; genus Brachirus; species Brachirus orientalis. The sequence goes on from JAFBJR010000150.1 coordinate 15,521,775, forward strand.
AAGACTAGAGATGAGCATAGCATTACAACATCTGCAAACTGAAGAATCTGGACTGCTGATGTGAAAAGCCAGAATACTTTGATACTGCAAATAAATCAAATAAGGTGGTATTGTTGTTGTTGACGTTTCATTGTAAATAATCAGGTACAGGTGTGTTCACTATTATTTTTTTCACAATGTCAAAATCTATAGTCGAAACTTTAGAGTCTGAATCATGTCCACATCCAATGTAAGCAGCGTGATGCTTGATGAGGTTATTTTGAATATTCTGACTTAGCAGCTACAACAATGTGTTGCAGGATCAGGATAGCTGAAGCAACACATTGTGTGATATTTAAATAATGTTTTTTTTTAACACATCCATTAAAAACCTTGATTTTTACACACCCATTGAACATAATGCAGTCACTTATAACTACATCCATGGTTGATAGCAGAAACATCCTCCTGTCTTCTCTTCTAGTCAAAATAGGTCGACCTCCAGAATTTGCATAATTCATGCAATATAATTTTGTTCTAATTAGTCCACTAAAACGATTTCTTATTGTTTTTTAATTGTAGTTCAAATACCTTTTTGAGGATTCATTTTAAAGTGAAGAGTTCAACAATAATCTCAAGGCACTGAGGTAGAACTTTTTATCTGGTGTCTGTTGGTGCAGTTTCAGTAGCACCAACAGCAAGAGCTATTAACTAATTGTGACCTTGCTTGAGCCTGACCTGTTTTACTGCACTGATGACTGCTCACATGTCAGCAGACCAACTGCCACATCGATCCTAGCAACCCAGAGAAAAGGCCAAGAAGGCCTTCTGCCTACAGACACTCAACCACACACTTTGTTTATACTACAATTGATTTTTATGACGACAAAGCTTATGATGCTGTTTCGCTTCTCTGATCTTGTTATCCCCCATGAGCCATTTTCTTAAAAGACTTTTTACTCCTGTGGTGACAGAGCTTTTTTATGAAACCATCAGCTCCTGGGAAAACTTTTTCTGTTATGTTCACATGCTTTTTTAAAAATAAATAAATACATAAAAATTGTATGGTCTTCATATTTTGCTGGTTTTTATGTTTATTTTGTATGTTGGGCATATTTAACATAAAGCAGAGTATACGTGAGATCTTAAACAATTAGTAGATTACAGAGGCAGTGGAACTACTTTTCCCTCAGTGTGGACAAAAGACCTCAATTCTTTCCATTTTAGAAGCTCCTTCAACATGAGAGAGTATAGCAAAGTCCACCACTGCTAATTATAGACAGAATTGCCCAAGGTTTTCTAGGACTGATCTTAAAAAAAAATATTCCCAACTGAATGTGAAAGTTCCATCTGAGTTTTGAGCATTGGCCTGGTCATCGGGCCACCTCAACAAACATTAGACCTTCTATTTTTTTTACTACACTTGGAAAGGAAAAGCTCTTCATCTGCTTTTAGTTGTTTGTGCAGTGGCAGATGTACTTCTCTTGTGCCATAATCAAGCCGCCTTGTTTCCACAAATTTCCATACCCTTTAGCAGGCAGAATTGCAAAGTTAAAATTATGCTAAATATGGAACCACTGAAAATTCAGATGTCTAATCTGTTTGTTCACTGAAAGATGAATTACCATTTTAGTAGTTAGTTTGAAGCAGTATCGGTGTAACTTCTCAAATGCGAATATTTTCTGGTGTTCTTTTTGATAGCAATTGAATATCTTCAGATTGGCTCGGCGGACAATGTATGATTTCAGTATGTGCTCAGGGAAAATGTGATGGAAACTCCTTGCTGAGTTTTGCTGGACTTATTGTCAGTAATGCTTGACGTCTCTTTCTGGACCACGTTCGCTGATATGTATTTTTTTCCCCTTCTCATGAGAGACAAATGTCAGGAATCGGTCCATGAAATGGGGAACCACAGCTGCCCCTTTGCATGCATGCCAGCTGAGATTATCTGACCAGGCTAGATTGATTTTTGATTTAGCTCTCTGAAGTGGCTGCTTTGCTTAGGCCTTTTGTTTTATTCATTACTTCACTCAAGATTTTTCCACAGTATCTGATGCTAATAGCCTTGGTCAGGCTGCTTATCTCCCGTTTCTCCGCTGACTCGTAATGCTGTCAGACGTAGGAGCTCAGCATGCTCATTTAGGATGGCAATTATGGGAGAGTGGCAGTAATCATTCTCAGTATCTCTGCTCAGTGAAAAGAAGATATAAAATTGCATCGAGTATCAAGTGTTATTTCTTGTAATTCTTGCATGTCTGACAAAGAAAATGGAATCTTCTACTGTGACTTAATGTTAAGCCTGAGGTTTGAAAGTGCCAGTGAGAGAGGTGGCAAACGTTCCTGTCAATAGTGGATGTTTGTTCGCAGTGTCAACAGAAATGGCTGAATGTTAAAGAGCAAAAGCTGCTACACAACACTCAGAGAAATTAGACCTTCACTCCAATTCCAGGGCCCATGAAGAGGAAGGATATGGGGCAAACATGTACACTGGAGTTGAATGGAAAGGGCTTTTATTTACTTAGGAGAGGAAGTTGGTAGAGGAACAACAATGCTCTTCCCGATGAGGAAATACAGCTCCCTTTTGTTTGAAGTGGGCTTGTAGTCAACCAGGCAGCTGCTGACATCATGTGAAGAGACAGTGCCCAGACCACATTTGATGGGAGCTGAGAGGCAGCGAGGAGCGTGAGGGCAAGGAGCTGAGGAAGGCTGTTGTTGTGCTGGTGCACCCGCAGTGTGTGTAACACTTGGCACCGGAGGGTAAATGGCTTCGAGTGAATCTGTCTAAAGTAGATTGATTCTGCTCATAAATATCCGACAGCAAATGAAACAACTCTGATTATGTTGGTAAGAGGCAGTTTGATTTTAATCTGTGCTTTTTTTGTTTGGATTTATTGTTAAGCTAAAAGTCATTGTTTTGTACTGCAAGAAAAAAAACCAATTTCTTTCATTTGGTGTTGTTACAATTTATTCTATTTGTTGCTTAATTGGGTAACAGCATTTTTTTAGTAACTTTTTTTTTTTTTTTTTTTTAAATATTTCCAGTCTATTGTTAAACATAGTACGGTTTAAGCTTTTCAACTGTGTTGATTTAATTCCAGGATCCTGGGAAATAGCAGCTAAGAGTAATTATTTTTAATCTGTTGAATATTTCCCTGCTCATTTGATGTTTTGTCCATAAACTCAGTAAAAGTGCACATCTCTTCAAACCTCAACACAACTTTTTAAAATGTACAGTTTTGTCTAACCTATTGTCCAAATCCTAAAGATTTACAGTTAATAAACATATAGGACAAAGCATTTTATTATTAGCTATTCCTTGCAACTCTACATTTTTCAAACAGGGACAGATTAATCAATAGTAATAATAATAATTATCAGCTTTATTCTTTTCAGCGTATCAGGTCAAAATGTAAATGTAGGTTTGAAAAGACAGGTGGGAAATCTGTGTTGCTATGAATGGCAGGTTAAACTCATTCACGTGGAGGCTTTTTGCCTTGTTAATAAGTGCAGCGAAATTAGTTGACCAACTCGAAATTGGTGGTCATGTAGACCGAGCTAATGGAGTTGAGATCAACACAGAAGCAGGTCTTTGTGTGGGTTTTTGCAGATAATGAGAGTTTATTATGCACAAATCTGGCTAAGAGGCTCCAGTGGGATAGAAGTGAGCCTGCCTCTCTAATGGGCCCAGTGTAAGTGTTTGCTGACTCATATTCCCTGTGATCACAGAGGGTTTTTCCTTTCCTCGGTATCTCAATACCAAGACCACTTTTTATGCATCACTTGCCCAGTGTGGTCAGTGTTAAAGGTGAATCCTGTGCCTCACCTTAGCACTTCAGTTTAGCTTTTGATTTCATTCACAGTGAGATCTTGGTGCTGCCTTTTTTGTAGATGTGCTATGCATTATCACATCTCCTTTCTTTTCCATTGAAGGAGGAATTACCTGTGTTTGAATTAGGATGTTTTCCTGAAATAACTCTGCAGAGAGAGTCCCCTTATTGGAAGTGATCCACGCTTACAGTGCAGAAGGAAGGAGGGAGGGACAAGTGGAAAGGGAGTGAGGCTAATCAGAGTTCAGCTGCAGTGATTTCCCTTCTGATGATTGAGTTGTTATTGTCACGAGTGAAAATACACACCTGTGACATTTGCCTCGTGGTGGTGTTTCCAGTTGCGGCTGTGCAGTTTCCCTCCATGTACACAGCCTGGGCTTCACATAAAGACTTCCTTTTTTTATTTAACTAGAGCATTTATTCAAGAGCTATAAGTCATAAATTTAGGCACGTGAGCAGGAGATTTGGTTATGAATAGTGTACCTTTAATAGAGACATAAATGCTGTTTGCTGTGTAACATTCAGGATGCTGGTATATCGAGCTGAAATGATAGATCAGTTAGTAAAAAGACAAAAAGTATCAGTTACAAGCTTGACAAAAGCGCTGGGCAGTAATTCAATAATCCTAATTTTGTTTTAGGCTGGGCAATATGGCCAAAAACATTTCCATGATAAATGTCAGATAATTTATGACTAGATTTAGCTCCTTATTGAAAGTTGAAGAAGCCTGTTAACTGTGGTCTTATTAAACCGAGAAACCTTTCCTCCACATGAGGGTCATGGGTCAGAGGGGACCCTGGACAGGTTGCTATTTTATGTCGCTGTAGATGGTGAATGGCTATGTTATTATTCCACTTAATGACCATGAGCTGCAGTTATTTCAGCCACCAAGAAAGTCATCCGTGTCTCTTTCAGGTCATTAAAATTAACATTCATTTGCGCCATACAGATCACAGCGGATGAACATCATAATGTGACACTGCCTCAGTCAGTCGGTCAACCCCACAAAAAGTCCATCATCACTCTAAACTTTATGGCGATCAGGGTTTAAGTGATTTTTAAATGCAGTGCTGTTTTAACTGCATCTACCACAGCTGAGACCAGGTAGTGAGGCAGAGAGGAGCATAAACATGTGCTGAAGAGCAGACAGCAGAAGCATCGTCTCCACCAATCACCACCATCTCTCTTCCATGGTAACCTGTTAATGATCTGTTAAGGATTGAGTCCACATGTGCAGGCAAGCTGACTAATTAAACAAACAAGTTTCAATTTGATGGGGCTCCCATAAGCCACACAGCAACTGGGCCAATGGAGTAGAAAAAAGGCAAACATAATAACACAGTCACTGCTGTTGGAGACAGGTACTGGTTGTTTATGTTGTAATTGCTAAGATTTTTTTTTAAACATTTTTCAATGAGGTAAATGTTAGTTTTCAGTTTATAGCCACTGCTATTTAAAGATGACACTGACACTGACGTACTGGGAAATACAGTTTTTTTTTTCATGTTGTTGTGTTGTGACCCCCTCATTTTTGTGTTTCTGACCTGGGTTGCTTTCTTTTTTCACACTATTCCCAGGAGGAAAGCAAACTGTTGGATCTTTAGTGAATGTTTGTGGTGACATGCTTTATGAGAGAGGCAGGTGTGTAGCTGTAATGTAGTCATGCTCCAGAGACTGAAGATGTGGGAAAGTACCAATCGTTTTGACACCTTCCTACACTACTTTCCTACTTTGTCGTTCTGCTTCTCTTTTCATTTCTTTCTCCTTGTTCTTTCTGGAGCAGTCTTTTTTGTCCTCTCTCTTGAGGCGTTAACCAGCTGTCTAGTGTTTAGTGGTTGGCAGGATCCATGACCTAGTTAAATATGGACTAAGAAAAGGAAACTTAAGAGGCATGAATGGCAAATGGAAGCTTGGCACGCCTCTTTTTGTCATGGCTCTTGCTGGCCCTGTCTCGGCCTGTTCTTTGGTTTAAACTACTTTAACTCTTTATATCATTCAGTGCCTTTTCCAGCAAATTTTCTTTTGACTGTGTAAAGACTATCAGTATCTGTAAGATGGAAAGACTGGTCTTGTTTGTGCCAGTAATCACAGATATTTTTGTTATTCCTCTAATATGTTCTGTCTCGACTGTTGAAATGCAGAAGTGGACCACTCTCTTTTTTCGGAAGTCAGTTGCCTCTACAATGGCTCAGCACTTTGTGATTTAGTTTCTTTGATCACGCCGGTGTTGTGGTTGATGGTGATGCACAGGACACAGAACGCACAGATGCAGAAATGCACAGGACACAGTAATGGATCCTCCCATGGGCCCTGCTTACCATCGAAGGGAAACAGTAGGGCAGTTTATTTCATTGTTATGACACTTCCACCACTGACTGACGATTCCTTCCTCTCTCTGGCAGGTGTAATGAGAACGCTGGTCATGGACAGATGATGGACGTGGAGACGTCGTACTCGGACTTCATCAACTGTGATCGCACAGGCCGCAGGAACGCAGTCCCCGACATCACAGGGGAGGGGACAGTAGCGGCCAGTACCAGTGAACTCACCAAAGACCTGGCAGAGATGGACCTAAAGGCTGCAGGTCAGTAAAGGCAGTGAAGGAAAATCTCTAGAGAGGGTTGTTTTTATTTTATGTTCCCTGCCTCTGTAACAGACCTGGGGGCAGCTGAGACTACATCATTATCAATAAAAGCAAAAAAAAAAAAAAAACTACCCTTTTCATTTGGCTTTAAACCGAGATTTATTTATTTATTTATTTCAGCCTGTTATCTTGGGCTATCGCGTCAATCGCACATTTTTTTTGACAACCGTCTTAAATTTTTTGATATATTTTAGTTGACTTTACTTCACTAATGTCCTCTTTTGTTAGATGTGGTTATTTACTATATTAACATCATTAATTCTCCCTCTCCTTTATTCCTCCTGATTCCTGTTCTCCAGTGTTTCCTCATCTTACCTTTGATGGCATTTCTTTAGTCCTGTCTCTTATTCTTTTGTTTCATCTGCTTTAATGTGGGAGGGGTTTCAAAGTTGAGACTTAAAATAGAATGTTCAGTATCAAACTCATATCAGTTAAGTCTGTTCTGATAAAGTATCTGATCTGATGTGGTATTTTGGAAAGCTGATTCTGTAACAGTTTTTTTGTTTGAGGTTAAACTGGATTATTAGCACTACAAACTCTCAAAGACAAATAGACATATTTTGACATGTAAAATTGGCCACCCTACTACACTCTGACTAACTCTAACTACAAAGTGTTTCTATAATAGTCAATCCAGGAAACCCATGAGTAGTAGGACCATAATTTGTTTTTAACTGGCTGCATTAAACTGCTAGGAAATAGACAGCAGGAATGACATCATGAGTCATTTTTGTCTGCTGGTCTACACTGCACTGAGATTTTATGCTCCAGGATGTATTTTTTTTTCTTTGTGGTCTCTTTGATGCATTCAAACTTCACATGTCCATTTGTGTCCAGTGCCATTACACTGTACAACAGCAGGGGAGACCACGCTCTCATCACCTAGTCCCATCTCTCCTGCTTGAGAAACAGCAGTTATTTTTTTTGTGTCTACATTTTTTTCCTCATTGTCCTGTTTTATTCTGCTCTCTTAATTCCATTCCTATTTAACCTGTATTAATTATCTACTTAAGCTACTGCAATACCTGAATTTTCTTTAATATAAATGTATTTGACTATCTTTAATAGCTAAATTCTTCTCAAAGGAAGCACCAAAACCTTCACACACAGATAGATGGTTTGGTTCAGATTGTCATCTACACTGATTGTTGTTGCCGCAGCTTCATCAGCTGCAAAATGCTATGATGAAATAATAGTCATTACTTTCGTTGTCTCCTCTTGAGTGTCAAATTGTTAGGAGGAGCATGTTTGAATATGATGCAAATGTTCCCTTACACTCACCATTGTATGCCACATCTCCATTCTTCCTGACTCCATTCTCAGTTTTAAAACAAGGTTCCCATGGTAACTAGTTTGACTTCTACAAATCACACTACTTTTATCCGTGGTCTGGTGGGAAGCCCCATAATTGGATATACACTGCCTGGCCAAAACTACAGTCGCCACCAAAAAAAAGGTCACACACACTCTTGTATTCCGTTGGACCGCCTTTAGCTTTGACCACAACACACATTCGCTGTGGCATATTGTTTCAATAAGCAGTAAGCTTCTGCAATGTCACAAGATTTATTTCCATCCAGTGTTGCTTGTACTGATGATGGGAGAGTCAGACCACTGTGCAAAGCCTTCTCCAGCTGATTCCAAAGATTCTCCATGGGGTTAATGTCTGGACTCTGTGGTGGCCAATCCATGTGTGGATATGATCATTCTCCCTGAACCTCTCTTTCACATTTTGAGCCCGATGAATCCTGGCATTGTCATCTTGGAATATGCCTGTGCCATCAGGGAAGAAAAAATCAATTGATGGAATAACCTGCTCATTCAGTATATTCAGGTAGTCAGCTGACCTCATTCTTTGGACACATAATGTTGCAGAACCTAGACCTGACCAACTGCAGCAACCCCAGATCATTGCACTGCCCCCACAGGCTTGTACAGTAGACACTAGGCATGATGGGTGCATCACTTCTCTGCCTCTCTTCTTACCCTGATGCTCCCATCACTCTGGAACAGGGTGAATCTGGACCCATCAGACCACATGACCTTCTTCCATTGCTCCATAGTCCAGTCTTTATGCTCCCTAACAAATTGAAGCTTTTTCTTCTTATTGGCCTCACCGATTAGTGGTTTTCTTAAGGCTACACAGCAGTTCAGTCCCAATCCCTTGAGTTCCCTTCACATTGTGCATGTGGAAATTCTCTTACTTTAACTATTAAACATAGCCCTGAGTTCTGCTGTTGCTTTTTCTGCAATTTGATTTCACCAAACATTTAAGTGATTGCAGATCACGATCATTCAGGATCTCATTCCAACCACATTTCTTCCTCGAAGACGATGGTTCCCCACTATCCTCCCAGTTTTTAATAATGCGTTGGACAGTTCTTTACCCAAATAGTTTTGCAATCTCCTTAGATGTTTTCTCTGCTTGATGCATGCCAATGATTTGACCCTTCTCAAACAGACTAACATCTTTTCCACGACCACAGTATGTGTCATTCCACATGGTTGTTTAAGAAATGAGAAGCTGCTCAAGTGGGGTTAAATAACTTCCAGCTGAAAGATAATCGCACATATAGTAAGTATCCAATAGGAGGCTCACCTGTTTGCTTAGTTAAATCCAGGTGGTGACTTTTCTTTTGACTAGGCAGTGTATGATTTCATGTCATGTGATGGTGTTTTGCTATACGAAGTTGTAGTTCTTTCCTCAGGATTCCTATTATGTATTTATTTCAGGTATCTGAAAGTGGATTTATTCCCATATGTTAGAAATGCAAGTCCATTTTTGAGCCTGATTGTATTACATTATACCGTCATTGATTGATTTATATGCATATTGTTTCCCATGTTTTCCTCCAGATGGAGAGCCGGGGGGCTCTCCAGCCCCTGAGGCAGAGGGCTCCACCAGCCAAGATGCCCAGGGAAGTGGAGGCCCATCCTAAAGTCAGCCCAAGGTCAAAATGGGGCAGAGCTGAATAGAGAAAATTAGGAAGGAAGCAGTGAAAGTGGAGAGACATGAATACAGAAAAACAGAGTGTATATTGGTTCTCCTAACCAGACACAAGACATCTTTGCCCACTGCCGGCTTGTTTGGAGCTTCCACAGCTCTAAATGTTTGCCTTTTATTGGATCTGATTATAAAATGAGGAAAAGAACAGAGTAAACCTGTTGGCAGTTGAGTTGCTGTGCTTTACTGTATGTCAATCATATTCCTGATGAGAGGAGAGAGCACAGAAACTTTGGATTAAGGTCTGTGGAGATGGACTGAGCTGAATTAAACTCCTTTATAACACTCACCATTTAAACAATGTTCCAGTCTAATATGGAACTGTTTCATGGAGTGCATATTCATAATCATCCGTGTGTCTCTTTCTTTCTTTCTTTCTTTCTGTGTGTGTGAGTGTGTGACCTTGTTAAGTTTTGTTGTCAAGTCTTTTTTCAGTAACAAGCATAGTTAACATCATACTGTTGTGTATGGACTTCATATTTATTGGTAAATGTTAAGTGAAAACTTTGTGATAGCAATTTTCTTTGTGTAATAAAAAAAAATGTATGAATTATTGAAACATTTGGTTTTTCTTTAAGGGGGATAAACATTTTATTGGACACAAGAGGCAGAGCAGCCGTAAAGGTAATGAGTCCTGGCCAAGCTCACATTAATGACGTCAGTGCTTGAGTTGTTCCAGAGCCACACATTTTACTGAAAAAAAATGTGTGTACATTACAATGTTCACAGGAAGCCAGTGTTTACATTACACTTCCCAGTGTTCCCATTCATCTCTTAATACACTGAGGTTTGTCTGCAGAGCTATGGGGATTTCAACTTGGAAAAAGGGGGGAAAAAATCATCTTCACATTCACCTCTTAAAATCGAAATGCAGAAGTGACTTCACAATCATTGGACATTTAATTAGGAACTAGGGTTGTTCAAGTAATTGTTTTCAAATTAAAATCACAACGTGAAAAGGTGCATTTAACAAATCCCACACTCTGCAATGTATTTCATGAATTCAAAAATACATTACTTATATGCTCCAAACAATTCATATCCTTAAGCTTTCATTCTTGCTTGTAGTAGTTAATATTTTGATAGTATCCCATGTGGTGATGCTCCATCTTGTTTTTAATGCGCTTGTTTTAACCTTAACTGATGCTTGATTAAAGAAAAAAAAGTTGCACCGCAAATCAAGTCATAATTGCAAAAAAAAATCTGAATTAGATATTGATATTATTCAGTCCCTATTAGGAACACCATGCTGATCCTGTGTAGGGTCTGTCTTTTCTCACAGTCAGTTCTTCGTGGTATTGATTCCACAAGATGTTGTAAACTTCGCTCTAATTTTCTTCTCCCACATTGACCTTTAGTTTGAGCTAACGTCATCACATCATGTGTTCAGATACATCCGCTGCAGGGACCTGCTGCCACTTAGGCCTTTGAAAATTTCTATGATGCATCATGATGTGGACATGGACAATTCTGCATCGGTTCGGTGACGACACATAATCATTACAGCCAAGTTACATTGCTTGTTGATTTTTCTAATGCGAGAAATGGTATGGGATGGAACATTTGATTTAATTTATATGGAATTGTTTAAATAATAGGGGAATATATATATGACTGCTTGTGCGGATTGAAAAATTTGTAATGTGCATTAGTATATAAAATTGCAATACATCATGGAATCTAATCAAATTGAGATTATGAGACCAGTGAAAATGTGCAGCCCTTTTTTCTACCTAATCCCAAAGATGTAGTACTGGTTTGAAACATTGACTGGGAATGCCACTGAATTAAGGTGAATATTATGTTCATGAAACTGTTTTGAGAACTTTGACATGGGAACATTTTCATGCTGGTAGATGGTTCAGGTTGTAAGAGATGCACACAATCCTCAGGACAGGCTCTGGCATTCAAGGGATGATTGATTGGTACAAAAGGGCCCAGATTATGTCAAGAATCCAATTGCCACATAGTCTCAATGAGTTGTTAAATTCTGATAAGGATGAACCATGTCTACATAATGACATAATAAGTCACGACTCTCCTTGATTCTGTCCCTCTCTCTCTCTGCATGTTGAGTTTGATGGGTTTGAACATGTGCATGGCTGCAGGTTTGCATGACTGACTGTGTGAGAGTGCCTCAGTGGATCCTGAGAGCTGATTGGTCCTGGAGTAAAGTTTCTACTTTATGATGTCTGATCATCCCAGCTGCAGTGGACTTGCCTTGAACCACTTGCAACATGGTTTGGAAGTTTGGAAGGAGTCTTTTCATTCATGTTGAGATCAGGCCTGGACGTACCGTGACAATGATCGTCCTACTTCAGGTAATTCGGTAATTCAGGTAATCTTTAAAATTATTGTTACATGGCAGCAATTGTCTTGATCGGGTTAATGTGAATTTTTCCATCCATGCAAACCTAATTTGTCCCAATCCGATGTTTGACATGAACATTAACTGGAACTTTGCCACTGTATTTGCATGATTTTATACACTACAGCCTCATGAGACACCTCTGAAAGCAGGGGTGTTCCTAATTAAATGCTCGATAGGAGAAAAGGGAGCTGGTGTATTGTAAGATGTAGTCTACAATTGATTATTAACAGAAAGAAATAGTCTGACATGTGGAAACGTTTCATTATTGCTTTTATTAAGATATTTTTCATAAGAGTGAAATGTGGTAGTTATTAACAAAATTGCTTATTCATGTTACATGAATAAACATGAAAAAATATTTAAAATAAATATATACTATACATCGAAAGAACTGAGAGCAAATGTAGAACCAAACCAAGAGGTCTGTCCATCTCGGTGACAGTAGTGTGCCACCCAGTGTTTGCATGCAAGACTACACTTTTGGTATTGAGCTGTCAACCTGATTTTCACTTGAAGGATACTGGTTCCCCTTAATTCAGCCTCAAACAAAACAAACATGATATTCACAAAAAGTATTTTTCCCAAAGGTCATAATATCGTTGCCTTCACTGTGACATTTATCACGTTTTCACTCTTTTTTGCTGAACATTTTAACTGTGATTCCTGAAGATTCCCTGATTTTCTTTGATGACAACAGGATGTAAACAATACTAACGATGCATCTACAGTTCTCATATAAAAAATTGCTTCTTAATGAAAAACACTTTCTTGCTTAGTGCAGAACACCATGACAACCTCCAGGGCAGTCCAGTAAACTTAAGTGTTAAATTTATGCATGTACTTATTAAATGGAGTGCAGATGAAAAAGCCCTCATGCTGATAATGAGGTAAAGTTGCAGCTATATGAAACGCAGCACATTTTATTTGTTAATCTATATACTTTATATCTGGTTACAAATAAGTAAAAACACATCCCCCTGCGTCAGGTGGGGAGATTTAAGGGTCCAGAGTGATTTGTCCAAGGATTAGTTTTCAGTCCCATTTCCTCCTCAAAATTCCTCAGCGGGTTCAAAAGGCAGTGCTTTGTATCATCCCATAGGCTTCAAACAGTTTGTGGAGAAGCTCTTTCTTCTCCTTCTCAGGTAGGAAGCACGACTCTGCAGACTTTATGTTCTACAAAAAGTCAGTTATAAAAAGAACGTGGTGTTAGTTCATTCATTTACTGTGAAAGGTCTCATAGTTACAAAACTTAAGACATATCTGTATTGTTGATTCAACACAACTGTGAGTTAACAAAATAATGGTGTATTTTATTTTCCCTGGCTTTTCTTAGGGCCTCTTTCTTCTGCCATTGGCACAAGTAACCAGCAGGTATTCATCAGCAAGCTTACTGATTAGCTAAGCACATATCAATTCACAAGGCAGCCTGGGAGTAGATTTGTGAAGAAGGCTACCGCTGCATACCGAACGTACAGTTACAAATGCAGAATTTTTTTCAGTGTCTTACCCTCCCCTCTGACAGCCCAGCTGCACACTGCTTACTAAATATCTGGTTATTAGACATAAACCAGATCAAATTCTTACTGGCTTTTTAAATCTTTTGGGGCCATCTTTGTGTAAGACTGTAAGACTGTGTAAGGAAGGCAGCACTGAGCGACTACTACATGTTTCTACAGCTTTTTTTTACTGTCAATAATAAAAGTTAGATGAGAACAAGTTTTATATCACTTTCATAACTGTACAAAAAATAAGCACTCTTGCCAATATTCAGTTAGACAATGTCGAGGAAAAATACTTGACACCAGAGGAAACAACTTGCCTAATGGAATTTTTAAAACTCACAAATTAAATCACTTTAATACAGCACATTGTGTGTTTACTAGGGGTGGATTCCTTCTCAAGTTGCCATGGTGATATTGCCAGTCCTGTTGAGTGTATAAAATCACAATGAGGGGGATCTTTAGAAATGCTGGCCACTTTTGTGCTTGTTTCTCCTGTTTCAATCCATCTTATTAAGCTATATTCATTTAAAAAAAATATTAGAACTCACTGCATGCAAACCTGGTAAGCCTGCATGTAAAATGCAGTTCTTCATACACCGTTTAAAATACTTTTTTTAAAATTAACTTTTTTATCTTTTGAATAACCAGGGCTTCTATGTGCCCAGTTTAAAAGTCCAGTGTGTAACTTGGCAAACATTAATTACAAAATAATTATACTGATGCTTTTAAAATTTGCATTTTACAGAATGACATCAGGAGTGGGTTTTCTCTTTAATGGCCAAACTGAACACCTTTTGGGGGATAACAGAAAGTTACCATAGGTTCTCCTACATGCTTGGGAGGGAAGGGTGAAGTGAATTGATAATCAGCTGCAACATGCAATTTCACCAGTAGAGGTCGCTAAATCCTACACACTATACCTTCAAGCTTTTGCTCCCATTTCAATGAGCAGGAGCTGAGGACATTACCATGCACAGGCTGTCCGCATCTCATCTCATCTCATTTAAAAGCTCTCTGCCTATGAACTACTTCTCTAATTATTCATGCATTTCATCTCACCACTCGTTTGAATTCATCCTCAGTGAACCCCATGTACTTTTGCGCTGTGGTGTAGTCGAGGTGCAGGGTTGAGTTGAAGATCAGAGGGTCGTCAGTGTTTAGAGAGTAGTTCGCCTTGTCTTTCCTGAACCTGTACAGTGAAAAAAATGACATTCAAGGAAGTTAGACAAATGCACAAACCTACTTTACTGTACATCCTGTCAATACTCACGTGATGACAGGATGTTTGGTGAAGTCTGGGTCACAGGCACCTGTCAGTTTACTTGAAATAGGACACACCTGTAAACAGATCAGGAGAACAAGCTCTGACATGCAGAAACTTCAGCTGTTCTACGTTGTACTTCCTGTAGTAGCATTTAAGTGTCTGCTAGAGGTCACTGTGTCACAACTAGGGATTGCGGTACTGTCGCTGAACTCAGTTATAATAAATAATGTAATGAAGATGACAACTAGCATGTGATAATAACAAAAAACAGTTCATTCAGTGAATTACACACCACACATGTGTGATTAACATGCAACCTCTAATTAATATCCTGTTCAGTGACTCAGTTTTTCAGTAAAAATTGTGAAAATGGAAAAGTTCCTCACCTCAAAATGCATGTCCTGAGCTAACAGTTTTTTGTACAGGTCTTGGTCCTCCAGGGTTCTGTAACCGTGTCCAACACGTTCAGCTTTCAGCACTTCCACAGCCTAAAATATGAGATGGGGTCACAAAAATATCTTCATACATGTCAGCAGAATTTGCAGGTTATTTATAGAGGCGCACTTGAAACTGATGTAGCATTGAAGGATGGCTTGCTTACAGAGTGATCACTTTATTTTGGAAATGAGATCATACTGTGGATAAATAGATTAGATAAAAAGACAGTGAGACATGGCAGCTGACATATAATCACATATGCACATCTATCCATTTGTATGTATGTATGTAATGTAGTTTGTGTATTTGACAGTGGATTTAAGATCTTGATCACACAAACCCTGGCCAACAACAATATTATAACAGTTCTCCCTGTTTTTCTCTTCTCAAAAAGCTGCTGTAGTATTTTATGCTGTTGCAATTTCAACAAATTGTTTTAGTTACAATTACTTAGTCAGACAATTTCTCCAATGATGCCACCACCCTCTTCAGAAATGTCTTGTGTTATTGTTGAGGAGCTTACCTCCTTCACGACAGAGGCCGGGCCCACCTCTCCTGCATGTACTGTCCTGTGGATCCCACAACGCACTGCTTCCTGTCAGAGAAAACCATCATGGAGCACATTAGTAACCAAGTAACACAACCAGCACTTTCACATTAGCCCCACTACATCATCTGCTGTGGTGCTTTATCATTTAGACAATTCTTTTTCTTTCTTTTCTTTGAAACATGTCCGTGACATACAAAGACAAAGAAAGTCATTTCTTCTGAAAACTGAACAGAGATGAGACGGACCTCTAGTTTGCACATCTGTTTTCATGTCAGTGTTGTTAGCCTTGAACACACCAGTGTGGCTTGCTTAATCTGCACATATGTATCTGGAAGTTACGTATTCATGCAGATAACGTTCAGTTTTAGTGTGGACTCTGCTCTGTCTGTTCTGATTCTTGCTCTCAGTTGAAGAACAAATCTAAAACCAAATGTTACAAAGATGTTTTAAAATCATCTAATCATATAACTACATGCATACATAATGGGGAAAGTATAATTCTAATTATGTCCTGTATTGCTAATGTTCAGTTCACATACCAACCTGCACGCCCCTCCAAAGAAAAAATAAAACTAATTAAATTTTTATAAATAGTCAAATAATTTAGGTGGTATTATGACATTATTGATGTTTGGTGTGTATCACGAAATGTGCAACTTCGGCAAATACTATACTTCTAAATCACTGCGCAACTACACTGAGTCACTTTGAGTTCATGGCCAGTCTATGAATTATTTACCAAGTGCATGTTTAACATAAAACACTTAACCAGTTGCATTTTAACTTCATTGTCAGATAATTTAGGGCAGTGGAGGTATGTGAAGAATTTATATTGCACACCTTCATACCAACACAAGGGTTCACCTTCGCTCATTGCCATAGAAAACATATTACATCCATGGAAACAATTGCTTTCAGGTAAGATTAATCTCTGTCTAGCACTGTAAGGAGTTAAGTAATGAATCTATTTCATTTGTGATCAGGCAGATGATTACATGCTTGGGTTTTCTCTGAATTAATCAATAAATGGTAGCTAAAAACCAAGTCAGGTTTTTTTGAGCATTTGGGTTAACCAGAAATTGGTCTAAACATTAGGTTTTGCTTCATACCATGCTGCTATAGACAGTATAACTGTAGTGCATAATTTTAAATATAAACGTCCAGTAGATTCAAAACACAAACAAATGAGTTCAGTGTTGCCTGGAGACATTCCCACAGTCCACACCGGAAATTATTTGTTATATTCAAACACAGAGAAAGGCAACAGCAACATTTCACTTGTAAATCGAGACAGCTGCAAACCGTCTGATGAATGTAAACACAAAAAGCCCCTATGAAAAGTTTCAGAAGTGAATTCTATTGATCAGAAATCCTGGTCAAGCTGCAGTTTGATGGGATAGAGCTTTTTTTGCCCCTGTACTGCTTGTGCTTACACACAAAAAAATGCACCCTGACTCAGATCTAATAGAGTAGTATGACTTGACAGAGTCTGTTTTTAGATGAAGGACGTGGCATACAAATAATCTTACATTGTTTCTGTTGACAAAGACTAAACAGAGGCAGAATAATATCAATAACATCCAAAACAACAACAAAATCACCCAGAGGTTACACACTGCGGCTATGAGACTGTTAGAGAATGAATAAAAATCCATACCGATCAGTAAAACTGTTTGTCAGCTGTTTTCAAAAAGTCACATTTGCAAAGTCAACACGTTGACTCGATCCTTCAGGAGCTTCTCAACAAGTCTGAGACATGGCACAGTAGGATCACACCACAACAGTCTACTAAATGTATGCGTCTTGGATCACGACGATGTAATCAATTTATCCATGACACCAAGTGACTGTTTGTACCAAAGTTGGAAAACATTCCTGTTCCTGATGTATGACATTGTTGCCATCACACAGATATGCTGTACAATAAATCTGGTAAACAAGAACATTAAAGAAATGTGCCAATCCATCTAGACACTGAGATATTTCCCTGCATGGGTGAAGAAAAAAAGACCTTCAACCAAATAGTTGTCAACAAGTTTCAGTCCAGACCACATGGGAGACACTGCCGTTCCTGAAGCCACAGCTAAAACCCACAGTGTATTTTAGCCACAGAGCAGAGCTTCCTTCACTTTCTAAGGGTTTCTCTTCATTTTTGGATTGATGAACTGCAGCTGTTATCCTATCAGGCTGCAGCCTTTGGGAATATGAGGTGGACTCTGTAAAATATGTGTGTAACCTCGAAATTACATAACACAGCATCAGTAAAAAAAAAAAAATGGTCACAGTATTCAAATGCCACCATACACAGTCTAGCGTATGACGTCTGTTTGAAGGTCTGTTTGAGCAGTCACAGCATTTTTTAAACTACGTAAGATCACAACATAAAACTCGGAGTCACAGTCTTTGTAATCTCCTCAATGCTTTCTGTTGGTATTATGTTGATGTCTGACAAATCTCACCTCGTAGGCCTTCCTGTGGTCTGGATTTGCTTCACAGTTGAGTGACTCATCACCTGCCAGATCTATGGCGACCACTCCCTCGTGGCGATATTTCTTACACAGCTGCACAACGTCCATGGACCAGCCTGTAGATGTGCAAGCAAGCTTGTTTTCCTGGCTAGTTCTTGTCCCCAACGGACACATGCAGAACGATGAGTATGAATTTAAACACTATATTCACCCAAAGATATTACAGTATGTTAAGAAAAATGTACTACAAAAGAGGGAGCAGTAGGTATGACTTAAACTACAGACCGCTGCTGCAGATACAATGAATAAATCATGTTAATGTGGTACAGCTAGATTGTGCATGGTGAATAGCTGTCATTGGTATTTCCCACTAGTGTATTTTTGCTGCCTGCTGAAAGCCATGCATATCAAAAACATCTAATGATATTGTTAGTCTACCGATGCAGAATAAAACATCTCAACACCCGATGGATGAGTTGCCATGAGATTTTATGCAAACATTCATGATCCCCACAGCATGAAAACACCAGACCTTTCTTCTAGCGTCGCCAAAAGGTTAACGTTCTTCGCTTTAAGTGAAGTGTCTCATGGGTGAACTGCTATGAACTTTAGTACAGATGTTCATGCACGTCTAAAATCCTTATGACTTGTGACGTGATCCTTCAGTTGTTGAACTGACACCTCTGTTTAGGGTCTTGGTTTTGGCAACACCAATGGACCTCCAATAATCCTTGACTACAATAATTATGATGCAAACATGCTAAATTAGTGAACATGGCTACAAATTTACCTGCTTAGCATTTGCATAGTAGAACTGTCACTAGTAATAACTACTAGTTTTTTTGTTTTTTTTTCAACCAGTGAAAAAGAACTCAGTCAGATGCATGGTTTTAACTGGATTACAACAGTCTGTAGTACAGGTTAGGGCTTAATGTGTTATGTTCTTTCCTGGTGCTCCTGCTCATTATTTAATAAATGAGATGTTGAGACAGCACAGATTAGACAGTACAAAGGATCCTAATCTCATAAGGTGGTTGTGGCAAACAGGAGCATGAACAGTTCATTACTTGGCATGTGGCGCATGCAGCATAGAATGGACCTGGCTTTGATATTGAAGGCCATCTCCCCCTCACGCAGGCCCTCGTTGACCAAGTGCACCACTTCGTCTGGGCTCAAGTCTCCTCTGAGTAGAGAAAACAGTGCGAAGGGAATCATTCAGTGTGTTCAACTAAGATGTTCTTCTCTAAAAGCACAACACAGGTTTAGCTAAGGCAGTGAGTACTCGTATAAAGTCAAGTCACTCTTCATTTATAAACAAATTTCATTCACATGGCAACACAAAGAAAGTGCTCCTTTTTAACGAAATATAGTTTTTAAAAAGCAATAATAGGAATACTATACTTACTGTACATAAGTGCAGTACGTGCATTTAAAGACTTACTCTATTTGGTTCCATGGTATAGGATCCACTTTGGAGTTGGCCAGAAAATGTGGGCTGTATCTAACCTCAGCATAAATCACTCCTTCCTTTGCTTTGTCCTCAACAAACTCATAGGCTATCCTCTTTATGGCCTTTCTGTCCCCACTGTAAAAGAGCAGAGAAAAAAATGCACACTAAATAACACCACCCTTTGACATCGATAAACTTATCTAAGCAATAATTAATGAAACCATTACTGCTGCTGATAGATTATCTACACAGTGACGTCCTTCGATTACCCATCTCATTAAGGTGGGCTGCGTGACCTTTTGGGTGACATTTTAAAAAAATGTTGTATTTTATTTAAGCATTAGCTTCTGGTCAATAATGTAAAAATAAATCAATACACATATATATACCACACGGAAGAAAAAAAAATTACATTGATGACATTGCATGACACTCATTAAATGTGCTTTGCCTTGGTCTTAACTAGCTTGTCGTCACATCAGGGTATAATTTGCAATAAACTCAACTAGTTAAAGTTATACAGTAAGTTAGATTACGAAAGAATATATGCATGTCTACATAGTTAATAATAAACGTTGTTTTAATTTACTGCAGTTTGTACAGTTCTTAATGTCAAAGTAAGGCAACAAAAATGATATCATATCTTGCATATTTGAAGTTAGGGTCAAGATTTTAAAATGGATTCTAAAATTCACTGGTAACCAGTGAAGGGAGGCTAAAACAGGCATGATATGCTCTCTTGATATGTGTGTTCCACTTAAAAGTCTAGCAGCAGAATTCTGGACAACCTGAATACAAGTGCCTTCTTATTTAAACAGGTAAAAAGACTAATACATTAGTCCAGATGTGATGATATAAAAGCGTGAACAGTCATCTCCAATTCAACCTTAGACACCAGGGGTTTCAAGTTAGAAATGTTACGGAGATGGAAGAAACAGTTTTTTATTAACTGTTTGGAATGACGTTCAAAGGACATTGCAGAGTCAAGGAGTGCAAGATGAGTTCCTAGTTACTTTAAAGCAGTGCCTAATATTGCAAATATATTTTACAGCTAAAATATTTCTGTATCTTTAAATAAGTGTGTTGTGTGAAATCACAAAGCAGTGTTGCCAAAATATTGGACTGAGGACTGAGACCGTTTCCATCTTTCCTTTAGACTCAAATTAACATTTTGTGTTGTTTTTTGTGTAGAGAACAACACCGTTTTCCAGCCTTTACAATGAAAATGAATGCTCATCAATCCGAATGCCTGTTGTTCTCCAGGCCTCCCTCCCAACCCACATTAACAATATTCTGTATGAACTCAACTCTGCTAGTAAGTTCCCTGTGTTTAAGCTATTTTGCTTTCAAGGGCCTTGATACAGAAAGGTCCATTCAGTGCAACCGTGCACTGCTGTCCGGCCACAGACCACCATTGTTGACAGATTTTACGGCCATTGTATATTTGAAAGACTGTATTTGGTCTTTTCTTAACCGTTCGGCGTTGTCACTTGAAAACTAAATATACGACGGAACGACACCGGAAAAGGCTCCTCAAACAATTTGCCCTCCCTTTCATTTGGTCTCCAAGGTGACACTTGATCGCAGCAATGATGTGTTCCTGTACTGCGTGTCTGGCATTTAAAATCAACCCTTCCTTGTGCTACAGATTTACTGCATTTTGCATATACTGAATAACTGCACTCATCCTACTGTGCCTTAGATTCCAACACCATCAATCACAAACTTTACAGCACAGATAATTGTATTAAATGCGCATGTCATCAATTGCGTGACTGGATTTTGACCCTCATTGTAAACTTTCCAGACTCTTAATCACTCAAGTCCTGCTCTTTGGACTCCCCATCAGCTTCTCCACAAGAAAACATCTTTTAGTATTTATGAAACTAAGTCATTAAAAAATAGATGTCAGTACTTACGCAACTACGTGCATGTACTCAGCAAACTTGCCCAGGAACTTAGTAAGGGTTGCAGGTTGTTGAAGAATAATTTTTGACGTCATCTCCTCCACTGTGTTTGCTGGCAGCGTGATGCCGCGTCTCCTAGGAAGGAAAAAACAAAAAAATAGAAATGATTCAAGCAGAGTGCTGAAATTGATCGCAATAAATTATTTTCTTTTTTTATGCTTTACCCAATCAGTTCTGCTTTCTGACAAAATAACTGAACAGTTGAGCTGCCAACTGTTTTATTTGTTTACTATTCAGATGTCACGTTGAGTGTCATCTACTTGACAGCTGACGAGAAAACAAATAAATGAGCCACTGAAACAATGCCAGGACTTACATGGACTACTGAGAAATTCTATTTTAAAAAACACATACACAATTTCAAACAAGAGCTTCAATGATTTTTACTTACTGTTATAAAATATAACATTGTGGTGCCTTGGAGATTGTTGTTATAGACTCTATAGATAGTGACATTTTCTTTACGAAGCTACAGTGGTAAAATTAAGAGAATCAACAAATTGTTCTCATATCTGCTGGGTATGTAAATTAACATTTGTTTGCTTACATGTACATCTATTATCAGGTTTTAATATGTAAGTGTATTATGTTTGAAATAGGTTTCTTTTTACCCAAGTGGCATAACAATTAAAGGAATGCAACTTAAGATCAAGTAAGCAATTTTATTTTTTTCAACATTAACAAAGACATTTAAGGATCATTTAAATTTGGTAAGTCAAGAATAAAATGAAAATGTTTCTAATAACCTGGAAAACACATTTAGAATTATTATTCACAACACATTTTACATATCCCAAAGGACCAAAGCTGTATTGTTATCTTCTTATCTATATAAACATGTGTATCTGAAACAACCACAAAACAAACACATCAAACCCACTGTCAATATTAAAGAAATCTGATGTGATAAAAAGTAAACTAACTTACTTGGCAATGTCAAGAATAGTCTCCACCCTGATGGCCCCATCGAGGTGCACATGCAGCTCAATCTGTGAAGATGAAAAATAAGTAAGTAGTGGATCAAGTTACTTTAATGTGGATATTGAACAGTGCACTGCTTCTGAATCAATGCAGTCCAAAAAATATGAGATACGGATGGAAACAAAGGATGGAATAAGGGTGGAATACGTGAAAAGGTATAAAAGGGAGCCAGTAACACAACAAACTGCCATAAAACACAAAAGAAGGACACATACACAGAACTGAAATGTATACAAGTAAAGTCACGCTTGCAATTAAAAATACCTGTATTTAACTATGTTTTGATTCTCTGCCTTCTACAATTACTTGAGCAGTTATGGACTTTACCATAAACACAAATTCAAAAACAACCCACTACCACATTAAAATTTTAAGGATAAAATAATTTACAGTAAAATAAATAAATCAACCAGATAGTTAAAGCTCATCCAGAAAGCTGCAGCTTGAAAGTGGAGCACTTTACACAGTGGTCCCTCAATTGCTGCAATGTCTTCCCGGCTGTCAAAGGATAGCCTTTACAATCTTATTACGTTTCCATTAAGAAACACATCAACAAAATACATTATGTTTAGGTATACATTATAAATGCATTATAAAACATTCAGATCCATCAGATCATCTGGGAAACATTTACTCTTGGTCCCTGAATCAGGAACAAGCAGGATGAAGCAAAGTTTAGCTTGTATGCTCTGCACCTGGGGAACAATATTAATGGCTCCCTGCTGAAACTAGCATTTTATTTATTTTTGTGTTTAAATCACTATAATTTGCTTTAGAAAAGTTTATTGTCTTTGTAGTAACAGTCTATTAAATGTATTTCCTTACTGGCCTTGCAGCGTGCTAAAACCTGAGCTGCAAGTAAGACAAGTGATTGCGTTGCAGCTCAGTGTTTTGGCTGCGGCCTATAATGAATGGAGTACGCATGACTAGGCAACAAGTGGTGAAAAGGCCAGGGGTGCCAGAGAGGGGTCAAAGAGGACTGACTGTTCTGGCTCTACTAGCAGATGACACACGTAAATCTCTATTCCTCCTTCGACAGCTAAGGCCCAAACTATGCTCTTTAGTCAGAGATTCAAACAAGATCTCCCTAGAAGACATTTGACGGTTCAGACTGGTGACAAAGAAATCGGCACTAAATGAATACATTAATTTAAAAGTAAAACCTCTGGTATTCCACGGCAGCAATTTAATTTTTTTTCTTAAAAACAGTACTTTCCTGTGTTAATATTGTTTTCCTCTGCCTTGTGCTGCTGCTTTTAAGGCCCTGAACTCTTGTTTCCTCAAACATCTTTTTCTAAGTGTGAAGATGGGATTCCACATAAAATGCCCTATGATTAAAGTTATTAAAATTTTTGTGCTTACTGAATGTAAACCCCCATGTGTATAACTACACAGTAGCTAACACCCTGAAGAATGTAGCAAGTGAAGTTACACATACATGGCAAAAGCAGCTCATTACATCAGGTGATTTTCCCAGTTGAAGCAACTTCATGTCAACCTAATGCTTTCTAGGTGAGCAATGTAATTGTCAGGCAGATACAAATGTTAGTCTTATAATAACAATAGCAGTAACAGTAGCATAGAATTAAAATCATTCCAGCAACAGTTCCACTGTATAAAACAATAATGAAATTGATATCAATATAAAAATTAGCTTGTCTATACTTGTCACACTTTGACTGTCAACTTCTTTGTGTTGCAATAAGTCTGTGGCTGCTCTCTCTCTCTGTCTCTGTCTCTCTCTCTCTCTCTCCCAGTTCGCCTAGAAAACAGCTGCACTGTGGAACACAAACACACAAACAAGGACATCTCCTCATAGACTGGGGTTAACTCATCCACACCCCAAACTGAGCAGAAGCCAGTGCAGAAGAATTTGGATATCCGGGTGTCATTATATCGAGGAGACGCTGTGTTGTTAAATGCAAGCACAGGACTGACTCAGAAACCAAAAATGTCACAATTTGTAATAAGATAAATAAGAGCCACATACTAATATCACATTGGACCATCAGAGAACACTGTGACTCCCCTGTTGGCAACACAATAATTTATGAGTGAAAAAAGTAAGTTAGCATTTATGGATGTACTGTATGTGTCTTAATGGCAATGCATTGCATTAGTACATAGAAATGAATGATGACAAATCAGGCCCTTTCTTTTGTATTTACGTAAATGGGCCCAACAACAGCTTTCAATCCGTGTGACAAAAAAACGTTGTTTCTAACTAGTTGTTGACAAACAAGAGGTCACGTGTATTGGTGATTTAATAATTTGTTTACATCTGTTTTTTTCCTCTCAATAGCCTGGTGCCTCAGTGACAGTGGAGTGTCTGACATGTTCCAGATAAAGGACAGCTGATAAACACATCTGCAACATCAGGATATGCTGTGGCAGTTTTTGCACCACACACAGCACTTCCTGCAGAACGCAGTGTGAGGTGACTTTCAGTTGGTGAAAGTCCTGCTAATTTTAACTTGCATTTCAGCAACCCAGTGTGTTATTGAGCCTCCTGTTGTGATCAACCCTCACATGGCTACTGGAGCAATATTCAGGATTTAATTCATTTTTGACATTAATAATTTGACTTATCAAAAAACATTAGTATTTTCAAAGATAATAATTTACTCTTCCTTCTTCTTGCAAGTCTTACTGTCCTAACCCTGACTATACTCTGGCCACAAGTACAATATGAAGCATGGATGTTGAACTGTGAAGGTCGCTGTGGCAGTGAAATGACCCTATAGGTGGTTTCAGTTTTACTACAGCGAATCAATATTTAATAAGATTAACTCTGCGAGCAGCCACCAATCTCTGAGGACTCTCACTCACTCTCCTTTTACAATTCATGGTGTGTCGCTCATACACACTCACAGTGTGTGATAACAGAGAGCCCATATCTCCCTCTACCTGGTTGTTTTTGAAACAGTCATTTCCTCTGCTTTTATTAGCTTAGGTGATATTTGCATGTACAGATACATGCTTACTTATCTTGCAGGATTCCAAAGGGCACTGGTGAGTATACATTTCATGCCTGGATGCATGAGTTGCATGTGATGTCAAACTACTGTATATTAAAGGTACTTGTCAGGCTTTATTCTGCTGCTCAGTTCTCCCAACCAGCCAATTAATCAACCACAAATATGATAGAAAATCCTGTAACAAGAGCACAGTATGTGAGTATTCTGTTTCTAATGCATCAGTCAGTCAGATCGTAGTTCACCATAAGTCATTGAATCAGTAGCAACCGGACTCACTGAATTGATTTCTTGAAGACGTTTCACCTACTTCAGTTTCAACTGGACATTTGCAATTCCAGTTGATGCTGATTCATTGACTATTGGGTCTACTTCTATGGGATTTAATGGCAGCTCTCATTCATGATCTTCTGGAGTTGGAAAGCTCCTAGACTATCCAGTCCATCATATCATCCCCATTCTTATGCCCTGTCCTCATCTGTGCCCATTTGAGTCATTTATATTAATTTCATACCACAGGTGTGCTTTAATGCTGGATCTTATCTAAAGTCACTAGATCCAGATAATCTGCATGTTTTCTGTGCCAGCATCAATTAAAAATAATAGTTAATGTTTGCAGTAAAATAAATACACATTCTGGTGCAGCTTTTCAAAATGAAAGCACTGGAAAAAGCCCTTCCCCTTTTTCAAACCCGGGCATAAATCACAATGTAATGTCAGTCATGTAGTTTTTCCTTTTTTAACCCGTGCTCTTCTTTGTGTTACACTGGCTCAAACTGTGTTTACGCATCAGCGTGCGCGTAAAATCACGACGACGCGCGCCTGTCAATAATTCAATAATTCGCCGCGTTTCCAATTTAAATTATAGATGCTACTAACTAAATGAAGTGCGCCGTCTCGACAACGTACCTTTGGCTTGTTGAATACCACTTGGTCGGAGAAGTGCTCGGCCATGGTGGAGATCTTAGTGTGGCTGCTGGTGAAATGTGCCGGTGCACGGAGCGCTGAGGAGGGGTGAAGAGCCGACGCTTATCGCAGCGCGGCTGCTTATAAGCATGACTCAGATACGGACACGCCTTTGTGAATCGTCCAACGGCTGAATGAAAAAAAGTGAGCAAAAATGCACGGGGAAGTACTGTGGCCAAAGGGAGGACTGAGAGTCAGCGAGGCCGTGCGCTGAGACCTGAGAAGGTTGAAGGATTAACGGTCCTGTTTAGCGGCAGCTTTGCACACGTGACGAGAGCTTTACTGGGCTAATTCATTATGTCAAACCCGTGTTACGAAACAAACTGTGGCTTTTATGTTAAACTGCTCATTGCCTTCGTCTTCTTTGGCCACTGTGATGGCTGAGCAGAACGTGTCACAATCGTGTCACCTGTGGAAGTGGAAGACAGCAACACGGTTTATAGGTCATTCATTAAATCCCACAGCAAGGCTGTGAAAACCTGCGACTGTCAGAAACAAAATAGCCTCTTTGCGGATGATTTATTGTTTTGTAGAGAAGAAAGCTGTCAAAAATATCAAAGTTCAAAGTCACATAAACTAAAAAAAAAGGCATTGGTCTGCAGGTTTTCGGTGAGCACAGAAAATTAATTTTTAGTGGCTCATACACTCTAGAGACAAAGGTATTGACAATTAACCATTAAACCATCATGGACTGTAATATTCTAATACATATACAGTACTTTAATATGGAGCTGGTCCCACTTTTGCAGCAATAACAGAATCCCCTCTTTTTGGAAGACTTTTCGCAAGATTTTGGAGTGTTTATGTGAATTTGTGCCTATCCATTCGGCACAGGATGTTGGACGAGAAGGCCTGGCTCCACACCAAAGTCATCAAAACATGTCTTTATAGTCATTGCTTTATGCGCTGGTACACAGTCATGTTGGAAAAGAATAGGGCCTTCCTCAAACTGCTGCCATAAACTTGGATTGTCCTTCAGTGGAGATAAGGGACCCAGCCCAAAGGCCGAAAAATAGCCCCACGACACCACTTTTGTCCATTTAGTGTGTTTCCAAACACACTCATCTCTTATGAGCACTGCTTATAAACTGTGAGCAGAACAGATATTCAAATGTTTACATGTTTCAGGAGTCACCTGGAAGTGATGTCACGTTAACATGCATTTCTTTATTATAGTGTTCATTCAGTTCCCCATAAAAAATGAAATATTTTATTACTGAGGAAACACAATTGTAATGTTGACATTGGTTCATTGTCAACCATCAAGTGCTTTCATCAAAACTGAATTTAGTAGCTGAAGTTAAACAGTTATCTACATTAAAGAAAACTATCTAGATTATTCAGAGGATTATTTTTCTGTTGAACACTTTTAAATTACAAGATATCACTCATCATGCCGAAAAAATTAACACTTCAAAAGATAAACTGTTGCAAATGTATTATTTTCGGTTGTTTTTTTTCACACTCTATTACACACCCAAGCAGCCATTTTGTTCACTCATTCTTTGGGCTGGCTATGGTACTAAGCTTTACAGATACTTAAACCGGTTCTGCTAATCTAAACATAGACATGAGAGTGGCAGTGATGCCTGACTTTGTGAACAAGCATGATTCTCCAATATCATACTTTTTGGATTTGACCTAACTAGACCTATTGTCCTTAATCTGATTAATCTTCTGTTCAGAACAGGTTGGTTGGTTTTGATCTAAACACACCCTTTAATTCATGCTGGTGCAGCTATGCTGACTCACTAGCTTAAGTCCAGAATCAAAATTCGTCTTCTTCCTTGTTTTAATTGCAAAATAAAAATAACACATAAGTATGGAATTTAAAATCTTGACCTTTCTATAAAAGGCTAACTGAATATGATGTACAGTAGGTCAAAAGAATGTGTTTCCCCAAGGTCCAGTGGCTACTCTTAGTAGCCAATCAAAATGCATTATTTTATATGCCATCAGTCACTGGTCATTACTTTTTCTACATCACATTTGCAACACAGAATATGGATTTAGAAAATAGCCCTCACATAACAAAATTGAAACTTAGACAAACTTAAATTATGTTCATAGAAAATGGTTACAACATATCCCGGCCCCTAATTGACTAAGCCTTAGCATATCAATCACCAACTTGTGCTTAAATTGGATCCATTTTTATAAAAAACACAAATATTTCTTACACCTTTCCCCAAGCTAGAATGAGTATCTTTTCTCTTTTTCTTAAACAAGTATTTACAGTTGGGTATTAAAATCTATTCAACAGGTAATTCTATTTAATTCTAGGTCTTTCTCTTCAATCATCATTCTTCTCCCTGCAATAGACACAGTTTAGATATGGGTCTATGAATGATGCTGGTCTTCTTCTGGACTTCAGCACTTCGGACATCCCCTTTAGAGTCCAGCATGACGTTTCTTGGCAGGGATGAGTCAGCGACAAGAACAACATCACCAACCTCGAAACTTCTCTCCATGCCAAGCCACTTTTGACATTCTTGCAAGAGAGGTAGGCATTCATGAGTCCACCTCCTCGAGAATAGAGCTGTGCCAAGTATTGAATTTGTGGCCAGCGACAGCAGGCGTAGACATCGTCTTTAGCATATACTCCAGGTGGAATGTTGGACTGTGCTTGCAGTCAGTTCAGCACTTTTTTCACTGTGCTGATTTTGACGCTCCCAAATGCCACCATGGTGGGAAGCGGTAGGTGGGTTGAAAATTCCACTGCACTTCATTCTTTATTTTTGTGTCATTGATACGAGAGCAGTTCATTTCTGCTAATGCTTTTAATAGCTCTAATAGCTCTAGTTCAGCACCAACAAAATTCGTGTCATTGTCAGAACAAATGATTGACACCTGGCCTCTTCTAGCTTCAAATGGACCAAAATGATCTACACCTGTGTTGGTAAAGGGTGGTTTGCCAGGAAGAAGACAATCTTGTGGTAAGTCTGCTATTTTCTGTTCTCCTGCCTTTGCATGCAGTCTTCTACTGAGGTTGCACTCTAAGATCACTCTTCTCACTGCTGCGTTGGACATGGTATCCAAGACTGTTGTCCTAATCTGCTTTAGACATGATTTTGACCTCCATGTTGAGGCTCTTGATGATGTGGTGGAGAATAAGGCGGGCTATTTTGTAATGTTTATGCAGAATGGAAGGATGCTTGGTCTCCTCAGGACACTCTCAACACAGCATCTTGTTAATGTGGATCCAATTTGAAAACTAAACTGTTCCTTTTTACTTGGGATACTCCTTGCTGCAAAGCTTTCAGCTCTTCAGTGTAGGTTTGTCTTTCACCGTATTTGATTAGTTCAATTTCAGCTCTGGATAGATCGTCAGTGGTAAGG
Source organism: Brachirus orientalis (assembly GCA_016785285.1). Lineage (NCBI taxonomy): Eukaryota > Metazoa > Chordata > Actinopteri > Pleuronectiformes > Soleidae > Brachirus > Brachirus orientalis. The sequence continues at coordinate 15,551,500 of JAFBJR010000150.1, forward strand.
TTTCTTGTTTCAAAGTTCTTTTTACACATCACCATCTGCTGTTCAACCATGGATCTGCATTTTTCGGGGCCTTTTTCAGATTGCTGTATGATCTGTTTGAATTCTTTACTTTTGTCACTCAAGTGTTGCAAAGTCTCTTTCATGGAACAAAATCCAAGCAGTGGCCTTTTTAAGCTTGTGCCAACTGGAGTAATACTCAACAAAGATTTGTGCACTCATCTGGATTTGGAGCTGTATCACAGACGCACAGTCTTCGATACAGCTCCAGCTCAAGTGTGAGACTTGCTCCCATCCATGGACCTTAAATTGAGAACCTTGGTGTTACTTGTGCTTATAGAATTAAAAATAAAATGCCACAGTTGTGATGCACTAAATAAAAATATTTTTCAGCATTTATTATTGTGCACTGTTTTATTTAGATGCTGATGATGTTGTTGTTGTTCAAGCTGGCCAAACCAAACCACATAATTGCTGTTTGTGTGTCTGTTTTGTCTGCAGATTTGAAATTTGAACCAGCAGTGTCCCCACCCAACCGCATCCTCATTTGTTTGCACATTTTTCCTGCTTTCACAAGCCACATATAGGATATTATTTTGTCCCTTTCATTGATCGTCTGACGTCACGTGCCTAATTTCCACGGGGGTTACGGGGGTTATGATCTCCGCAAAAATCATATCCAGTCAATATAACCCCCCAATAATCATACTGGTGAATAAAAAATAATTATTAATTATCTTGCATTAGTAACTTGTCGATTTTCTTTATTCATTTAATTTGTCAGCTAAATAGTAGCACGTTTAATCATCCGGTAACGTGAACCCCCAGTGCAGAATACTTGGTATTGCCCAATACGCGCCGTCTCTCCTGAACGTTGGCTGTTCGCATCGTTGTCAAGTCCGCTTATTATTGGCGACTTTGGGCTTGTTTTTCCTGTAAAGTCGCTTACAAATATTGGTAGTCGCGGGTTGTGGGTTTCTTGGTCTTGTTGCTAAAGTGTAGTTGCGTTTTTGGACTTGTCCCTGTCTCCACGAGTTTGTCCACTTGCTGGAACGGTCCACAAACTCGTCCTCTACGCCACCACCTTCTCTCACCCCGCACACACAGGTGACAGCAGAGAGACAGCGGCCCAGAGCGAACGTACGTTATTATGGCTATTAACTATTGTTGAGCTTAATTTACCTGCGACCCACCTTCACACAACTTGTTGTGGGAAACAACCAACCAAGTGATGTACCAGCGTGTTAAACAACAACAACGCTCGCTCTGATTGGAGGCTGTGAATCCGTCGACCACGATCCGAAAAAATAACATGATTGACTTCCATGACTGAGACTGATGCGGACGCTTTGTGGATTGGACACGCGTTCTAAAAGTATTTCAAACGTGCGAATAATTTAGCCCTAGACTGTTGAAGGAGAGTGAGATCTTCTGCAGTGCCTGATAAACAGTAAACACTTGTCTGAATGTCCTGGCTCAAGCCTTTTTATGCTGCCAGTCTTTATTGGTGAGAGATATATGAAAACTGAAAGAGCAGGAAATCTGAGTTTGGTTCTGTTCCATGACATATTGATTTGCACTTCTGGAACTACAAGGAAGATGAGCACATAAAAAGGCAATGCATATGTTGATGATATTCATGTGTGTGTTTGCAAAGTTTAATTATCAGAGGATTTACTGTGTCTATAATGTCCTCGGAACGACAGTCTAAAATTGATTTGCAAATCTTCATGTCCCACCTGTTTTATAATGGTTAATAAATCTTAAAAAAGTAAATGTAGATAGTCATATTGTTGAGTTAGTTGATGATTTGTTGACTAGCTGGTTGTTTGTTTGCCAGTGTGAGGTGAAGCTGTCATGATGTAGGGAGCTAATGTCAGTTTTCCACTGAATGGCAACACAAACAAGTGGCTGTTTGCCACAATATAGACACAGGTAACACTGACACTGACAGCACGCTGGGCTTGTTCAGAACATTAACATAACTTAATATGTTAGTAAGAGGGCAAAGGGTGTTAAAAATGCTTCATCATAATGTATTTCTAATACAGGAACAACAAATTAGCATACTCCTTTTACAAAAGTACAGGGTTCAGTGAGTAAATAAATAAATAGGCCTCCCACCAGTGGTCAAAATCATTTCATGTTGATAGTGTGTGTTTTGTATTTGACATTTCTATCATCCACAGGGAATGCAGTTTGATTTTAATTCAATGTGGTAATGGAAAACAAGTGCTCACCTAATTATCCATCACTCACTCATCAGTGTCTTAACAGTTCACTGTTAGGATTCCAAACCACTTTAATACAGATAAGGGGATTGTGCAAGCAGTGACTCTTGACATAGATCACTTTTCTTATCTGGGTTTCCCTTGTGCTTGCAGTTTTTATTTAGAGATAAACCCTTAGGCTTATTTGAAAAAAAAAAAGTGTAGACACTGAAGAAATAAAAATGTGTGGTAGTATTGACATGCTGTAGGACAGTGTTCAGTTCAAGCTCACATTGTGGCTCAGGTCAGTGGTGCATTGCTACAAAACCATTACCTTGTAGACCACATAAACATGATCATGTTTATAATCCAATCCAATCCAACTTTATTTATAAAGCACTTTAAAAACAACAACAGCTGAGGCAAAGTGCAAAACAGTAAATTAACTTCCTCAAGTATTAAAAACAGGCTAAATAAATTGAAGGAATAGTTCATTTGATGCTTATTTTGTAGCTGATACTCAATGAGAGGAATTATTTTAGCCTTATCAGTGAGTTTTATGTGAAGGAGCATCCAGGAGCTGGTTGTTTTAGCTCTGTCTTTATCCTGATTACATCTTGTATAAAACTGACATGTTGGCATTATTTCCTGGCCAGGTGCAATGACATTTTGTCTTGATTGTTGAGTTAATGTGTTTATTAATTCACCTTAGGCATGTCTTGTTAGATAGAAGAATCAATTATCAAGAAAAAAAAGTTGGTAAAGTCACAGATATTGTTAATGTCAGTGTTTCCTTTAAAAAAAAAACATGATCGAATTAATTATTATCCGTTATGACACTTCACCCTGAGTGAGTATTGCCTGAATATGAAAAAGTCTACCCAGTAAATAGTGAACATTGGACATAACTTCCAAAAATGTGAGCTAATTTAGTTCAGCTGTGACTGAAAATATCATGTTGGTAAATGGGAGTGGTAAGGAAATAAGTTGCTTTCAAAGAAGTTAAAGAGAAAGGACAAGGTTGTCCTAAGTAGACTGAGACTGGGATGTTAGATTACCCAGCTTTCTGAAACACCGTGATGGTCTGTGCCAGTGTGGACATCCAGAGACAATTTTAACATGCTTTATTTTCATGTGGTCAGTTCAAAAGAGAAACAGTTGTTTATTGAACTGTCTGACCTGGGATGTTCATGTTTTTCCTTAAAATCAGTTTTCAATCTTGAGAAGAATCATCACTTTGTCATTAAAGAAGTGTTGGCATTTGTTCATGCGGCTGGTCTATATGCAAGAATATGAAGCAACAGAAACTTTCAGTAACTTACCCGAGTTTTATCTGGGTTTTCTCACATTCACCGGTTTTAAATAATAGAAGTTGTTTCTATGAGCTTGTTGTTAATAATGGGGGAGTCTCAGTGCATATGGGACTGAAATGTATAGTTACCCAGGTATTTTTTCATATAAAATGTAATAATTAATATGAGTGACGATGTAACTGATAAAAATGCTTCAAATCTATTATGTAATGAGCTTCATACATGGGGGTTATTTATAAAGACACATGTTGTAAGTCCAAGTAAACCCAACACAACATTCAGAACCTTTGTCTAGAAAAACTTTCTTCCTGTCCAGCCCCAGGTGGGTGGGACTTCCTGAGCCGCTCTACCTCACTCAAAATATAGAGGCCTAACCCTTGATTTCTCCCTTTGTTTGCTGCAGGTATGTTTTGTCAAACCAAAGCATTCACTCAGTTGAAGCATGATAAGGATACAGAATACATGTACAGTATAAACATGTATGTATTAGATGAATGTACTTATAGTATGTGCAAGAATCATGAAGGATCCCCAAAGTACATTGCATCCAACATAACTGTAAAGCTATATATATATATATATATATATATATATATACTGTTAAAATAATAATATGCATCAGTCACAAACAGTCCAGGCAACGATGAAGCTTGTACATTTAATTTCCTCTTTGGCCACTAGATGTCTCTATCTATTTAAATAAGACTTATGTTCAACAGCACAACACACAGTAGTTAGAGACTAACAGCACATTCGATACTAAAGCAGTAACAATAATAAAGTGTAAGATAAATCATAACAACTTGGCTGGCAAAAACCTTTTTTTATTTATTTTTTATTTATTTTTTTCTTTTCTCTTTGTTACTGTTTTTGCTTTGTGGATATTTTCACCAGTGGCTACGTGCTGTATTTTAGAACAGTGAACAGTGAGGTGAGAGAAAGTGTCTCAGTCAGTTGCAGAAAAAACACAAGAAACAATGACTCACCTTATCCTATTCCTAACATGCAACTATGACCACTACCAGAAACTGAACCCAAACAACTCTGCAAACATTGTGAAGAGTCACAGTTCGTGCTTACAGACGGTTTCCTCACATCCTGAAAACTCCCACTCACTTCCACACAGCTGCCTCTTATCACTGAAGCTTTTCACCTGTAAGTTTCACTGTGATGTCTTCAAACGTCTCTTTGTGTCGGTGTTGTTGTTGCTTGGATTTAGATTCATGCATTCTCAGTACCTCAAATGTCGCTAGCATTGTCTGGAATAATTTACTTTGTCACTGACGTATGAGGCAAATAAATGCGATGAGATGAGATGGTTAACAGAAAGTGGATGAAAAACAAATCATGCAAATTTGAGCTGAATTATTTTGCTCTTCCAACATTCCTTTAGAAGTTTGTATTATTTTATTCCTAGTAGAAAATATGAGATGTGTCTAGCACAAAAAAGAGGAGCTTTGCAGGAAACTATTAATGCATTCAGATCACCTAGCAATGGCCATGGTCTCACCGTGATTCATATGTGTCAGCGCTTTGCAGATCTAGATTTTCCTTTACCTGAATTTAGGTACAATCTCAGCTAAAACATGGACACTGTGTACCATGCGAGGAAGTGGAGTTGCCCGTGAATTGAGCTCTTGTTTCTTATTTATTTGTTCTGATTTATTTTTAGTAAGCAAAGCTAGAAATGGATGTGTTGTTTGTTTAGGTGTGTCAGTGAAAGTTATTTCTGCAATCGAGTTCCTGCAATCAGCTCTCCACAAACAGCCTCAAAGAGCCTGAGCCTGAACCCGAACCCAGACAACAGAGTGAGCGGGTCAAAAGATGGCGATATACAAGTCAAGTTTATGTACAGCCCAAATTTGTCGATGCTAGCATTCTGACGTTTGGCTTGTGCTGCGCTTATTCCAACATTTGCAACATTTGCAATAACAAATGCAAACATTTGTTATTGACACCAAACACAAAGAAAATCATGTTAGTAAGTAAACAAGGAAGAAAAGAAACAAGTTTGTTTGGCACCTTTCACAGATATAAAATCACAATTTTGTTTTATGTAAAAATTAGTTCACAGATCAAAAATAACTTTTAGTAACCTAAGTACAGGGGGTTAGTGTCAATAAAAACTGAGGCTGATAGGAATGCTGTTAATTTTGATTTTTAATGAATGATTTTACAGAGAGAGGGAAACATTAATGTGGGGACATCAACAATGTTGCACGTAAAAACATCACACTAATAAAAATAACCCAAATCATATTTTATGTATATGGCTAAAATTTGTGGTAAAGGGCTTGTCACTATTCTCAGTATTAGTGTCCTTGCACCTCCCGATTTTGACATGGAAAACTGTGAAATGGAAGAAAACTCAATGTAGTGTTCAATGTATATTACCTCAGAAGTAAGTATCAGTTAAGTCTTTAGGATTTATCCTCTGGTCACCATCAATTTGTTCATCTAATAGTTGAAATAATTGAGTCTAGACCAAAGTCAGATGGAAAGACTGATGAAAATGAGAAAAAAAATTCAGATCTAGTATAATATAACTGTTTATAAGATCACCTGTCAGAAATCCAATTTTCTGCACTGTAATTTGAAACAAAAATTCAATTGTCCTCTGTCAGTGGAGACATTTTTTTGTGTTTACCACGTTTGTTAACAGACAGTTATTTCTTTCCTCTGTGACACATTTGTCAATTTAGCTGCCATGACGAGTTTGTGTGAATGAGAGTCTGGACGGTCCATGCTTGTCTTCCCTCGCTGAAGGCACAGTAATGACCTGTGTACGTCAGGAGCTGACCTTTGATCAGGATGATGATGTTATTGTCGGCTCTGGGTGTTCCTGTGGCAACACTGTTGGATTTTCACACACCGAGCTGGAATGGCTGGAATCTTGGTGTCATTTTAAAGAAAACCTTTTTTTTTTGCTCTGGTTGTGTGTGTGTCCGTCCCACTGTAGCTGCTTCCATCTGGACCACATCTTGACACATTAATCATATAAATGGCAGTAATACGCACATGCACAAAGGACTTACACAATGGGTATATTTTGTGGTTTTTGATTCTATTCTCAGACATTTTTAGCTGCTGGTGTGTGGAATTTGGTAAATACCACATTTAGTCTTTGGCTGAATGGCTCGACTAAATTCATTCATGTTGTTTGGGATATATTTAGATCACTCTCACTCATTTTCTACCGCTTTATCCACTGGGGGCCGTGGGGGGCGCTGGTACCTATCTCCATAGGGCAAGAGGCAGGGTACACCCTGGACAGGTCGCCAGTCCATCACAGGGCCACATAGAGACAGACAACCATTCACTCTCACATTCACACCTAGGGGCAATTTTATTTAGATTGTCCAATTAACCTAGTCCCCAAATCTGCATGTTTTTGGACTGTGGGAGGAAGCCGGAGTACAGAAGGCCCCTTGTTCCAACCGGGTTGTGAACCCGGGACCTCTTGCTGCAAAGGCAAGAGTGCTATTTAGTGAATATTTCCTGTATACCTGTTGGATTTCCTCTTCAGTTTCACAAGTCTGTTTTCAGAGGAGACACTTGGACATTTAAGACAAAGTAGTTTAATGATAATATAAACGGTAAATTGTCTGTATTTACATAGCACTTTTCTGTTCGTGATGATAACTCTTTACACTATAGTTCTGCCATTCATACGTTCACAGATATTCACTTAAACGTTTTCTGTCTCACATCTATCATACATTCATCTTATATCATATCCCCATTATCAGCTTGGGATTTAGTGTCTTGCACTTAATCTTGCATGCCTATGGGGACTGAAGATGGTCTAGTCTACCCCTGCCCTGCCCTCCACAGGAAAAAAGTTCACATTCAAGGTTCTTTATCGCAGTTCAAACTTCCATCTTTACTTTTTGAATTCAAAGCCGAGATGACGTATATCTACACTGCTTGCTTCCAGTAAATCCACGTCCTAGGGAAGCAGACAAAACAGAGAATGTGAAGCTCAGTCTGTGAACTCAGAATGTGGTTGTGATCCAGCAATGCCCGTCATCGCATGAGCTCTGTTAAATCTTTACTGGCATAATGAGTCAGTACAATGCGGTACATCGACATCATGAGGAGACTACAACTCACACCTGCTTTCTGACTTAAGACTGTAAGGCTGAAGAACTTTCTTTCTTTTTTCCTTTTTTTTTTTTGGTTGCATATATCTGACTGTTCTAACAGTCATGCTTAATATGTCCTGTTCACTGAAATTATTCCTGCAGGTCTGGCAGAGCCATTGAGCCAATACTAGAAAACCTCAGACACGGGCTGCTCTGCATGTTATACGCACGTGTCAGATGTTGCCCTGGAAAAAATTAGATTAGAGTCACAGCTCACACTGAAATCATTCTCAGGAAGTTGGCACTATAGCCACAAACTGGCAGCCATGAATATTGTCTGGGTTTTGCTGAGGTCACAGCGTTGGAGGTAAATGTACTTTACAGAAAAAGAGCCAGCCTAAAAATGTGTCAGGTATTAGATGGCTTTGTGATCATTAACACTGCAGTGACCAAAATTCACTGCTGCTTAGAAACACGGTTTTGCTGCTTGTTTTGCAGCTGCAGTGTTTTCAGTGTTGGCACAGTAGACTGCACAAAGAAGGTAGACATGAATGATCCCATAGCCCAAGGCCCGACAAAAGTAATAAATTTAATATAGAGCACAAATTACCAAATGTAAAAATGCCATTGCCCAAGTTGAATTTTGACAATCTTCTGTGGTCTACTTGAAACCTAATAACACAAAACATAGTCACAACTCTGATCTTGTTCAAATTAGTAATTCCACATCTGAACGGGGTCTCTGATCTGTCATTCTGTTCTGTCAGGTATTTTTCCCACCAATTACATTAGCTTTTACAATAGGTCTAGAGGCTTATATTAAAAGGTCATATAAAATATGAATAACACATATGTAGGGCTGGGCAATAATATATAGGTGAATGGCTGCCAAGAGACAGCTAATATAACAATAAAATAATTAAAGGTTTAAATTACATCCCGTGTGTAAATGCTGTTATCAAACCATCAGGAGTGTAGAACATTCTCTTTCAACATTTATTTAAAAATACCTCATTTAAAAAACACGAGGTATTCATTTAAGTACCTCATGGTTCAGAGAACCGGGGTTAGTTTCTTGACCTCTCTACCTTTCCGCATTCCTGTTTCAGAAAACTGGTGAATGATTCCTCAAAGTGAAAAGTAAAATTCGCTGCTCTCTTACTTTACTAATGTAGCTGTTATTTGTCTGCCTTCCCTTCATCAGTCATGATGTAAAATGCATCACTCCGTGTCACCACAGACATGAAAAACACTCGTATAATGAGAAACAGAGAGTCACTGGAGTCTCATTCTAGTAGTTTGAGTATTTGCTGCATTTCATTGTATCTCCACTCTGAGGTCATTTTGGGCTGCATGACAACTTTTCTCAACATGTGTTTAAACATTTTTGCTCCACTCCATTTGGTGGAGCAATCTTCTTTTCTTTCAGCACTTGCAGGTCTACAGGACTAAATAATATTTTCTTTACCCTGACCTGCATTGTTTTTTGCATTTGGGAATCAACAAGGAATCTAATGGGCTTGTCCTACACACCATCACATGCTAAAATATTATTCATCCTAAATGAATCACAGTTATTGTAAAGGATTTGAAATTTTCTTTAAATGTGTCCATTGTCAGTGAGAGTCGTGTTTGACTGTCGGGAACTTTCCAACAACTGTGTTCTTGGGGAAAAAAAGCCTCCTCTGCTCCTTTGGCAGATATGACTTCACTGTGGCTCGTACTGGATGCAGATGATGTTATGACTATGATTTGACTACATCCTTTTCAAACAGAAGCACTAATGAAACCAGACAAGTGAGACTAAAATTGTCTATTCATAGAATAGATTACCCAATATTAAACATCCAGAGAGTGTTGGGAGGCTCTAACACAATCCTTTAATTAAAAATGTGTAAGTTGCATTTGTAACGTATAGTTTCTTCACTTGGTGACCACCTTTGGACTTTGGACACACAAACTATATCTTTTCATCTTTTTTCTTCTACTTGTATCACTGGAAGTATTTACTGGCCACCCGGCTCTGTGAGAAGTGACTGATGTTGAAAATCAGGAATGCAGTGTTACTTTTGATTGAATAATAATAATAGTTATTATTATTATTATTATTATTTACTGTGACTGTTTACTTTCTGTTGTGGCTCTGTCAGCATCATTGCATTCAGTAACTTCTGTAAAATAAATGGTTGTTTGTATTAGGATTGAATCCTTATCAAAAGACATTTTTTTCCTCTTCTTACAGATATTTGTTGCCAGGATGATCATTCCTGATGAAACATGCGATACTTTGACTTTCTGTTTTTCTCCTCTTTCTGTTTCTTTCTATTTAATGAAATGTAATGCATTTGTTTACTTGTCCATTCAAATATCTCCAGATATAATACATTTCAAGAGTAGTATTGTTGTATGTCTACTACATTTGCATTTGCTTTATGCACTTATGACTTTATGAAAGAAAAGTACAAATACGAATACAAAAATACAATAAAATACTATTTATACTGCTGATAGTACATGCTGAGCATTTCTTTGCAATGAGATATTGTTCAAGTGTAGCACTGAATCAAAATGACACTGACTGTTGTCATACTATTTATTACAGACATCATTTTAGCACTGATTTATCTTGTGCTGATCATATGTAAATTGTCCAATAAATAACAGCATTCCCATCAGCTGCGCTTAGCTGTAATTTACTGTACGTCTGTCTCACTGACAGTCAGTCTGACTCGTCTGGTTCTGTGAGGCTCTGCTGGGAGACTTACAGACACAACACACACATGCTGTTTGCATTCTGAACTGAGTCAGTCTCATTGAAAACTGCCTCTGCTGTTGTAATTTGGCAGCTTAGGTACAAGAGATCTTTCAATTTGTTTTTTTTTCCCCCCCGTTTACTTCCAGACTCTGTTGTGCTTCTCTTACAGTCAAAGAAATCTCAGTGATTCAAGTTCATGTTAGAGCCTCAGACATGGCTCCATGGAAACCAGAGGGAACATTGGAATTAAATCTCTTTTAAGTCCTGACTGAAATTGTGTGTTTGAGATGAAACATGAAGTAGTGGAAATATCTGCCCTGTACTTTGAAAGGATGAACCAGTATATCTGACTGACCAGCAGCTTTAAAAAACATTGGCAAGATACATCCTCATCAGCTTAAATCAGTCATTACCACAAAAGCCCTGGAGGTTTTTTACTTGTAGACAACCAGGCTAATGTATTTTTCTCCCCTCAGCTCGTGTTAAGCTGTGTAAACTCAGTGTGCCGCAAGACTGGAAAGAGAAGGAGAAGAGGAAAAAAGAGGGGGACGAAGAGTGTGTGTCTGTGTGTCTGAGAGAGGAAATGGGCAGCAGAGAGGAGGAATGTGAAACATTTCTGATGCTGGTCCAGTGGATGTTTACACGGTAGTCAGCCTGTGACATCAGAGTCCAGACTTTATAAATGTCAGCCGGCACAAGAATGAGCAGTGAACAAACAGCCGCACTGGTCGCACCACATCGTCACACAGGTTAAAGAGACAGACTGAGCTCCATCAGCAACACAAGCCCTCATGGACCGACTGCTGTGTGACTGTGTGATTGCTGGGGCTGTACTACTGTGCGTGGCTACACAGGTGAGGTCTGATCATTCTTATTTTCACTAGTTACTTGCAAATGAGATTCATTTGTGTTTCTGTGTATATCTGTCAAGAAGACTAGGAAAAAGCATGAGATTTGAATCAATGATGTTGATTGTTACTAATTTGGCTGGTCTTTATTTTAAAAGTTGATAAATGTTGAAATGTGGTTGAAGACATTTTCTGTAAAATGACTCAGCCAGAGTCTGATAGTTTTCATTTTTTTTTTTTTTCTTTCCCTGTAACATATGTACCATTATCTTGTCCACTCAAATTTTACATTAGGAGAAAAGTGATTGTAACAGGATCTTGATTTATTTTGGCTTATAGACAGTTGTGTAAAATAGTAATATCCCAGTTTACTGAAGCCAATGTGATTTCTGTCACACCATTTCATTTCATGATAACATGGTAGAATTCCCTTGTTGGGCAATACATTAAAACAACAGGTGGACAGATTTTGTTAGTGTCTCTGATGGAAGCACCAAGGGACTCTTCTACTAGTTTTGTGAGACTAAACTGTTAAAATCTTTCCTGTGTTTTGGCTCCATCAGATGCATGTAACTGCAAACATTTACAGAGATGGATACCCGGGTGTGCAGTTTCTGAGAATACAATGTTTTTGTCCACATTTGAAACAGTAATAATGAGCTCAATCAAGTTGATCATGCTTGTCATGACATCAGAGGCTGCAGTGGTAATGGATTTTGAGTGATTCCACTTCACACTGTCCTCTTCATTCTCTTGCCTGTCCTTGTGCATGTTGTCCCTGCAGGTGTTGTGCCAGCTGTGTGACAGGCCCTGCACCTGCTCACGTCCCACCCCACAGTGCCCTGCAGGAGTCTCACTGGTGCTGGATGGCTGTCGGTGCTGCCAGGTGTGTGCCCGCCAGCGAGGGGAGTCCTGCACTGAGATGTTTCCTTGTGACAGTCAGAGAGGACTGCAGTGTGACTACAGCGCCAGCTTTCCCGGAGACCCAGGGGAGTGTGTCAGTAAGTGCCTCTTCTACAACACACACCCAGGCAGGCCCATGTCTGTATTGGTGAGACAAGGTGGAGGACATACAAGGAGGGAGTGATAATTGTCAGCCAGTGCAGGACAGACAGGCAGTTAATCTTTAGAGTCTGCTCAGCCGAGCAGGACGACCTGATGGACGGCAGTGTTCTGCCAGAACTGCAAAATGTTTCAGCTTCTATTTCCAGGGCTGTTGTTGACACTTTCCTCTAATGACTGGCTTTTGAGCATGATAGACTGAGTTTCTTTTGAGATGCCTGGTTTCCAATATAACTATACAGTTATTGGCAGGGACAGTTGTGTTCTCACCTCTCCCTATTTCATTTCCTTTTTTATGTCCCTTGGCGGCCATCCACCTCTCTCCACTCTCCCATCACCAAATATAATCCTAATTCTCTTCCCAATCAACTTTCTCACTTTAATCTAGAATGCTGTGTTTCCTTCAGGTCAGGAGGATCTGAGCTGTGAGGTCAATGGCATCACTTACCACGAGGGTCAGTCATTTCAACCCTCCTGCGACACTTACTGCCACTGCAGAGGTGGAGGGGTGACCTGTGTGCCAGCTTGTCCCTTGACTGGTCGTCTTCCCACTCCAGACTGTCCCAATCCACAACATGTACGGCTTCCAGGGAAATGCTGTAAGGAGTGGGTGTGTGAAAACCTGGAGAACACAGTCATTCAGGATGCTCTCACAGGTAAACTTCACAGATGCATGGATGGAGGATTTAAATGTCTGAAGCAGAAATAAATCTCCTGATGCAACTATTTATGTAATTGTATGTTTTAATGCCAAATCAAAAATGCAAATCACTGAAAAAGCAGGTTTGATTTATGATTTGATTTCTTTGTTTGATTTCTCAAAGTAGTCATTCAACATTTGTCAGAAAGCTCATGAATTCCCAAATTGTTGAATGATTCCTTTAAATGTTACCATGACACCAGTGCAGGATAATTACAACATATTTTCCAGTGTAAAAGTGTTGGTGCCAGATGTCTCTCTGTGTGACTTTCTCAGCTTGAGTTGAACTCTGTGATGATCAGTCCATGAGGCTATGCAATCCTTCCTTCATCTGAATAAGCTTTGTCACTGGTGGTCATGTCTGGAAGTTTTTACTGGAGTATTTTTTTGCATTAAACTGGGGTGTGTCCGAGCAAATGAAAACACCCAAAGTCTAAATATTTATACCAGAATTCTTTGGAAAAGTCAGAACATATTTTTTCTCCAGTCATTAAATTGCATAACGACAACCAGCCACAGCTGTGTGACAAAAAAATGTATGAAGTTAAGTAGAGACTACTCCATAAAAAGAGGTGTGTGTGTGTCTGTGTGTGTCTGTGTGTGTCTGTGTGTGTGGGAGAGAGAGAGAGAAAGAGAGAAGGTTGTTGTTAGGGAAATTAAGCCTTTTTTAGCAAAACATTTGGACACTCTGAGTCAAACTATATTATGAGAACAGCAAAAGAACACTTTGTCCCTGAAAACAAATCTCACCATGTGGTGCCTAAAAATAAAATGACCATTATGACTTTTACATGTTACTTTTGGGAGGAACAAAAATTTACTTTGGATTTGTATATTCACAAAATAAAATACTATATACATATTTGAACACAATTCCATAAAGTTTCCAACCATGGTCAATTACGAACATAGGAGCAGTTTTCGATCAATGTTTGTTTTCTATAGACTGTAAACAAAAATCAGTGGCATTTCCTCTCCGCACATAAATGAAAGCAGAGTGGAGTTGTGGTATTCCCACTGAATCCCACCGATATTAGTGTTTGACCAATTGTTGTGAATTATGATGTTTCACCTCATTTTTGTAGCATCACATTACTAATCAAAAACACATCCGAAACATATCCAGTGTGAATATGTATGACAGACAAATTATCCATGGTAAAAACAGATTTTTTGCCTTTTGTCTTTTTCTTCAAACTCCTTTTGGCTCATGTCCCATCTGCAATCATGGGTTTATGACCTTTACTGCAGCCAACCAACAGAGGGCGATATTTACGTTCTTTGGTCAAAAAAAAAGGCTGTCAAATTACTTAGAGTATGTGGTATAAATTATAAATGAATTGTTACAAGTCAAGTCAAGTCAGTTTTATTTGTATAGCCCAGCATCACAAACACAATTTGCCTCGAAGGGCTTTACAGTCTTTACAGCATGTGACACCCTCTATCCTTAGACCCTCACATCGAGTGAGGAAAAGAGTGGTTTATATGTGAGGAGGAGGATTTGAAATTCTATTCTAAATTTAATAGGTAGCCAGTGTAAAGAGCTCACCACTGGAGTGATGTGCTCTCTTTTCCTAGTTCGTTCTGTCATAATCACACTGTATGATTACATTCTTGTTGCAAAATTAACCGTGACTGTGATTTAACTCTTTTTTTTTTGTCTTCTTTTCCTTCCAGCCATGAGACCTGACAGGTTGTGGCCCTCTCTGCCAAGGGATCATCCTTTCAACAAGCTGGTCCATCCTCCCTCCACTTGTGTAGAACAGAGCACCAAGTGGAGTGCTTGTTCCCAGAGCTGTGGTGCTGGTGTGTCCACTCGCGTTTCGAACCAGAATCCGTCCTGCAAGCTGCAAATAGAGACTCGACTTTGTAAAGTGCGGCCTTGTAATGCAGCCCAACCTGTGCTCCACAACCACACGGTGAGACACATGCTTAACCAAACACTGCTCCTCAATGTTTGATTCTGTTGCTGTATGTTGTGAGGTTTTACCTCACCATTTCCTCACATCATGTTGTTTTGGTTTTAAAATGTCAGCGAAGGCTTTTTGTGTTTGGGAACCAGAGTTTGTAGATCTGGTAAGAGCAGACTGCCTGGTGTAGTGGCACAAAGAGGAGTGAAGGGACATTATTGTTAATTTATGCATGTTTTTTTTTTTTTTTTTTTTTTGAGGCAGAGCTGCTGCAGGAACTAACCACCAACTCAATTTAAACTACTAAACACCAATAAAAAAGACAGAGCAAATGTTTTTTATGAAGTCTGGTTTAATTTTCACTTACTGAGAAATACAGTCCAGTGTCCTAACAGTATAATCTAGTACCACTGGTCATAATTTTGATTGTACACTTCATGCTTACAATGAGAATGTCCACTGCTAATGTACACTGAAGGTAGTGTGTTCATGTTGGGAGACCAGACTTGAACTTTTTCCACAGAATTTACATGTGCTCTTTTAATGTTTATTATTGTTAATAATGAACATTATCTAATGTTAACTAAGTTGCAAAACATTTACATTACCTTAACTATATTTTATTTGCCATGTATTAATACTGCCTCATGTTTGTAATAACCATAGATGGATAAATTCATAATGAAAGTGGATTGAAATCTTCTATTTGCCAAACAAGCTCGCATTTATATCTAGATATCCTCAGTAGATTTATCATTGCTCAGTCACTTCATGTGTGCTGTATCTCCAGTGGGGACGGTCGGGGCGGTGCAAGGCCAGCTACACGTCACCAGGGCCCATTCGGCTCGTTCACCAGGGCTGCTACAGCACTCGCGCCTACCGTCTGCGGTACTGCGGACAGTGTACGGACTCTCGCTGCTGCACACCTTACCAAAGCACCACTGCCCAGGTGACCTTCCGCTGCCCCTCTGGCAGACTGCTGCAGCGAGCTGTGATGATGATCCACTCGTGTGTCTGTCACAACAACTGCCCCTATGCACCGTACAGAAACCCTGCTTTTTGGGGATACAGGCCCTGATCAGGCCACGTCTGCACTGCATGAGAACAGTGATACTTTAACAAATGATGTGGGGGCCAAAGAGTGAAAAATCCCTTATGGATCATCAGGCGGATTCACATTCAGGCCTGTAATCGATGGACGCTGGAAGAGAAAACAAGAAACTGATTGAGTTGGGAAGATTGTTAATCTTCACAGATTGACAGATTTCCCTCAGCACTTATTCATAGCTTCTTTAAACATGTTCTCCTGTACCTCCATTGTGCTATTTTGCCAGTTTTATCCAGTCACCAAAATCATGAGGTGAATCAATTAAACAGACTTCATCACAGAATACGGCATTGTTTAAAACAGAAGTCAAAAAGGGGAAAAAACAAAGTTCTACACCAAAGATGTTACACAGACTAGCATTTGCATTAGAAATGGTCACTCTGAACAACTATTAATGTTAATTCAACCTTATTTTGTAGTGTAAATGTTTCATGTAAAAAGACACCAATCTGCATTAAAACTAGATTTCACTTTAAATGAAGCAAATCTACAAAACCATGTTTAAGTAAGTCTAAGTTGCCTTTAGGATTGTTTTTGATTTGCACTGATAAAGCTTTACTGTGACCTTTAATATAGATGTAAAGCTTCGGATGTCACATGAGTCAATTTGTTCACGCTACCATGGTTACAGGGAATGCTTCTGCAAAAAATGGCAATTTTGGGTCATTAGAGTTCACAATGCACCCTTATTCCATGGAGACCAAGCAATATATCACAGAATCTAACAGACTGAATATATCTGACCCTTACAGTTTCTCTGAGTTTGGAAACAGTCAGAGTTGAAATTCTCCCAGACCTGTAGTATCCTGACATCTTTCAGATAAACTTTCCTTCATCCTACTGTGGATGACCGCCAAGGATCTTTGGTGATCCGATGAAATTCAGAAATAGTTTATTAATTGTTAATTAACGGATGGGGGGGCTAGCTATCCAACATTTTCACTTAGCTGGCAAAGAGATGAGGCACCTGACATTTGACCATGGCTAGTTTATATGCTGGAAGTTATGTACTATATGTCTAGATGCAGGGTTCTAATAGTGATTACACAACCTCCTGGATTGCACACAGTTCATACTGGGTTAAAAACAAAACCTGTTATTGTGTATGATTTCTGTTAAAAGGTACACCACAGATGCTGTGGTGTAATGCAATTTAAAAGAACATGGTTGACTTTATCCAATTAGTGGAAAAAACCTTTTCTAAAAATGGGCAACAAATTAGAGGCAGTTACATCGACCAAGAGAGTTTTATTATTTCATGTCAAAGGAGCAGCACAGTTAAAAGCCTTTTCTTCAATTTTTTTTTCTAATTTTAGGGACCATCATCTGTAGAAGGCAATATACTGAATGAGAACTACACATTTGTTAAACAAGAATACCGCAGATCTGTGTTTTCTGATGTGACAAATGCAACTTTGACCTGGTCTAGTTTTCTGTGTGTGACGACGTTGCACTTATTTTGTCATTGTCTATTTTGCTGTAAATATTTCTGGACATATGTCACTTCTGTATAGTTAAAATCTAATGCTTTGCATACAGTATTTCCTGCACTTGTACTCCAGATAACTTTTTTTTGTTATTTCTTTTCATTACAGTCACCAAAGATTTGTATGTATTCTGTGCATACTGTGGCTTTTCAAATATTCCTGTTCCTTTTAAATGAAATACACAGCACTGCAAGTAATTGTTTGTGTAAAAAGGAAACTAAATTTTTTTGCACATCCTGATTTGTTTTCAACTGAAGATTATTTTGTCTGATGCTGAGGAGTGCCTTCTGTTTCTGTTGAAGCTTCAGAATCTTGATTTTAATAATTTTGATCACTATAGAGAAAACCGTAACAAGACAAACTGCTATAACTGTACGTATCCAAATAAGGTCACGTATCCAAAACAAATGCACTGTAACCCAAACTTTTTGCAATAAAGTCTTGATAGGAGACACTGATATAACTGTGTGAACCACTTTCACTGCGTGAACCACGACTGCAATTTTCAAATAAACTGCAATTTTCCTTCAGATCCACTGAAGGAGGAGCTGTTCGTAGCAGAGGTATTTTAACAGCCTTTGACATGCGAGGAGTTTGTGCAGTATAAAATGTCAGCCCTAGCTTCCAGAGACAGTGAAAGAACTCGGGTAGTTCATTCAGCTGTTTGTGATCATTCAAGAAGGCCAACAATAATGTTCTCTTTGTTGTTTGTCCCAATATATGTTAATATGAACCTTTTTCTGTTGGTGACATTTTCCCTACTTTGTTTTCTACTGGCCACAGACCCTGCAGGATCCTTGCCATTGTTCAAGCATCTGACCTGGACACAGTCTGCTGGCTTTTTCCTGAGCAAGCTGAAGCACAACGCTCTGCAAAGATGCAAATTATGCTCACGGTGACCAGAGTTCACTGTGTACACAGCACAAAGAAAGATATTTTCAAACACACTAGTAAACCAGCTGATGTTCATGTCTGGGCCATCAGGCTGTGTTTCTGTGTACCATGAGTGACTCACATGTTTGTTTGGTCCCTTTAACACAAATACAATACAATCAATTCATGTCATTGTTAGTAGTTTTTATAAATCTACAGGAGAAGCTGGCAGCAGGGAAACAATCAAGAGAAGGCAAGACAAGGATAGAAGATGAGGATAGTCTGATCAAGGTACGATTAAAGTTTCCCCCCGGTTTCAATTTTAAAGCAATCTCTTGTGATCAGCAGAGACACACAGTTCAGTGTCCTGATTAACTATTCAGGGCAAGTGCGTAAGTTGAGTCATCACCTCTTTGAACCTGGATGAAGAAAAGCGGAAACATTGTGATTGTTTTTTGTTTCTATCTGGTTTCATTGTAGCACTTGTTACAACCTTGGTTGTATTTTAACTTGACTTTTTGCATGGTATTGCAGCTTAAAGCCAATAGAGGGCGCAAGAGTATGTTGCATATAGTTATTGAGGCGTGTACTCATCATGCTGGTCATGTTGTGATGGAGTTGCTGCCTGCATTGAAGCCAACTGAATGGAAGATAAAATTAATGCACCTGTTCACTGATATGCAGAGATATCACAAATTGGGTGTGATATTTTTCATTTGTATTGACTGGTAGCTCCTGCTCTCAGTAAAGACCTATTAACTTCTCTTTTCAGATGATGCTATCAGACCCTGTTGAAGCTGAGAAGCTGGAGTTGATGAGGACGAGGACACTGGAGTAAAGAGTCAAGATGAGTGAGCCACGGGCCAGGGTCACTTTAAGGCTATGTTAAGAATACCGGGCTGAATTGTTTTTCTGTTGTCGTAACTGATCACATTTTCCAAATCAGGTATGTGTCATTTCAGCATGTCGCACTAGATCAGATAAGATGTCTCATATGTGGATATGAGAATCATCATAATAACAGAATCCATGTGGATTTTTGTCTTTACATGCATGCTGAACATTGACATTATTGGACCTGCATGCAGCAGAATAACAGGAAACCACAAAATCATAATCACAAATTGACCGCAATAGCTTCTGTTTCTGAATTTCCACTATGAGGATCAATAAAGGTATATCTTACTTAATCTGTTCTTGTCTCACTATATATATCTGCCAGTTTGACATTTTCTGTTGTTGTTGATGACACTTGCACAAAGGTACATTATACAGTATGTGCTCACGGTTGCTGTTTGAGTCATATCCAGATTCAAATGTACTTAATGACAACCATTAAATCCTCATCTGTGCTTAATCAGATTTGATTTGGGTTTTAAACAATGTGGTAATCTGAAGGTGATCAAACAGAATTACTGTATATGTTTTTATAGATCATTGACTTCTCCAGTTCATTTACTAGAATTATAGGCATTTATTTGAGTAGAACTGTTAACATATTCAAGGTAAGTGTTTCAGAATTTTCTTTAATCATAAAGTTATAATGATTTCAGTCTTCCTTGGTTTGGTGACATCTTGGCGTTTCCATGGTAACGCCAAGTTGGGTTTAATAAGTCAGGCTCCAGTGCTCTGGAAGAAGCAAACATGCATTTGGCTGCTACTTCCTCGCACATTTCACAGAAAAAGAACTGAAAGGAGTTGCTTTCCCATCATTCCATGAACAACCAAGGTGTGACTGTGACACATTGAATTATCTGTACAATCAGCAGTTATTATATTGAATTTATCAGCAGCAGAGTAAGACTTTATGACTAATTTTAAGTATTTATTATGATCTGATCATTGGGTATCCATTTTGTATTGCAGTGTATGGTTTATAACATCAGTTCCAGCAGTCATAGTAAAGAATTTATCATATTTCCTTACACTTTACATCCAAATCACATATCACCAGGACCAGTAACAGTAGCAATTACTGACAGAGGGAGTGTATAACTGTTTTGCTATGGTGTACTCGGCTTTCATCTGAGCTCTCATCTTCATCTTTCATCTTACACAATTAGCAAATTAGATATTTATTAAACACCATTACAGTAAAATACAAGTGTTACCAAAGTTATGAAGGAAGCTCTGCAAATTTAATAGTGCTAAGCTAACAAAACAATATGCAATAGAAAATTGCAATTTCAAGAATGTATTCTCTCGGACAGGGGCCTCAAACTCAAAATTACCTGAGGGCCAGTGAAGTAGTCTGGCCAGGAGGAAGCTGGTGATAAAAGTCTAACCTAATCTATCATAACATTGCAAATAAAAATATGTGGGATGTATATTGCACACCATTTCAAAATAAAAGTGTTTGTTTTGATATATACTGTAACATATTTAAGATGCAAAATGAATCTGTAAATAGCAAAAACAGACAAAAGATAAAATGGAATCAAAACAATTATTCCAAACAACATGTAGACAATTTAAACTAAAACACTAGACAAGCTTGTACTGTATATAATTAAATGTTGTATTTAATAATGGGATAAATATAACCTAATGCATCATTAGCAAAACCTGGTCAACACTGAAAACACTTGACAGAGCATGGAGGAGGAAGGATAGCAATTAAAACATCCAGAGAGTGTTCAGCGGCTAGATGCTGGGTTCACGCGGGCTAACTTTTATTTTTAAAACTTTTAATTATTGTTTAAAACTCTAAAATATTCCAAAAGCTGCATAACAGTTATCAGCAGGTATAATGAACAGGGAATCAGAATTTGTATACATAGTATAATGTTGACGTTTGTGTCACCTGTTTTATTTCTTTAACATATTGAAAGAGTTTCTTTCTCACATGTCATTGAAGGGGGGCCCCAAGCAGCTGCTTTGTTTCTTATGCCTTCGGCCGGCTGTGTGAAATATCTGCAAACTACTAATGACCATGTGTCACAAAATGGTAGAGTCCTCTGCAATACATGTGCAGGCATTTGCTTAGGAAGTTGTTTTTAATGATTCATGCTGCTTTGTTTGAATAGATAAACAAGTATGTACTGTCTTCTCTGTGCACTATGCACTGTTTTCTATTTCAACAGTGTGTGAAAAGATGAAGGACGCAGCAGCAGCAGCAGAGCCGAAGTCTGTCTTTGTAAGCACCTGATTCTCTCTCTCTCTCTGTCTCTCTCTCTCTCTCTGTCTCTCTGTGGATGTAATCTCCGACCTGACGACAGGTGCTGACGACAGGAGAAGCCTGCTGCTGTTTTCTGTCCACACCTCAGAGAGCTTTTGATAGAGCAGTCGGGAAAAGCTCCTACAGCGCAGAGTCTCTAGGTAAGTGCCACTGATTGAATAAATAAATTGTGTTTAGATTTGAAAAACAGACAAACATGATGTTTCTTTTTCCGAGATTTTTAGAGTTCCCTTCAGCCACAGGCACAGTGCAGAGGTTGCTTCATTTGTATTCTGTTAGAGAACAAAGTGGTTTGTATTGTTCTGGCATAAGAATGAAAATGAAAATCATGCATACCTCCATGATTTCTTCTTGCACTTGCTGGTGGTGTCTCAGCTGTGAGAGCTGATCTAAATACAGTTTAAATACTCATGCAGTTTTTCTGCTTCAGAGAACAGGACCTATTATCAGTGTCTATAACTGCAATGATAACCAATTACTAAATTAATCAAGCCCTATTTTAATAATGGATGGATCGTTCGGTTGGGTGTTTTGTTATTAAGACAAATTCTCACATTTTCTGAATTAACATATTGTACTCCTAAGTAAGAAAAAAAACTACCAATAAATAGTTTGTGGACAAAATAAAATACTTTTTTTTTCATTTCTCAAACAGAACAAATACAAACACAGGTAAAGAAAATCCCAAATGAACAGTGACATATTATTAACAAAACAATTAATTAAATAATTCAGATTATTTCTATATATACAGTGTATATATACAGATAATGTTAACATGTGCTTAATCCTTTAATAATTCCTTCAAACAGTTTAAGTCCTTGAAAATCACCTCACTCTATGAAAATAAGATCAGTGCTGCAGCCTTTCACCGTGATGTTTGTGGCTCTGCAGTCTCCAGTGTGTTTCTCTGTGAGAGAGACTCTCGTCCACTGTCAACAGCCTGAATCAGTGTCTGTAGCAGGTTTGCATGTTCTGAGCTGACAAGCATCACAGTGGAAGGGTTACTGCAGGTGAAGTCAAGAAGAACGACAGGGAAATTAAAAGGCTTCAGCTGTAAGGGCTTTTGTTGCATAAGAGAGACACAAGAGAGACAACAGACATCCCTTGTCAGTCTTTTTCTGACTGTGCAAGAAAATGCAGTTATGTGCTACAGATGTTAAACCGGATATGTATAGGCGTCACATGAAAAAGTATTGATTTTGCTGAAAACCTCATTTCAGAGGTTTGTTCATGTTTAAAGAGTGAAAGTTGGTTGTTTGAGTTTCAGTGTTTAGAGTCGTGACAAGGTCAGCTCTTCAGATGAAGAGTTACTAATCCCTTATATAAGAGAAAAGAAGGCAGGAAACTAAACTGGGTAACCTGTTCATTTGACATGTTCCTAATCCTTCTCAGTACCTTAGGTTTTATTAGATAAATCTTATCTTCTCTCTAACTTTCTTATCCTTACACTGTACCTGGTCATTACTTAAACAAAGAAAATGTCCCTGTAGAACATTGTATTATTGGGGCATTTTTAAGGTCTTTGTTTTTGTCTTTGAGTCAAAACAACAGATACTTCATATTTTGTGTCAGAGAGAATCCTCTGGCCTTAGTGTTGTGTGGTCAGATCTTGGCACTGCTGTTTACCCTCTCGTGCGCTAGTTCCAGTACAGATTAGGGCGCTAACCTTTTGTCTGCCAGACAAACACCTGCAGCAGACAGTCTGAGCAGCGCCGTAGACAGACCAACCTTCATAGCTGCTTTCCCATGACTCCTCAATAATCCCAAAGGACTTTCTGTTTCTGATGATGTGGGAGTCTGTACATTAATGGAGGATTATACTTGCTTTGGTGCAACTGCATGCACAAGATCCACCACCTCCAGAGTGCAGTTGACCTCCTGTGTTGAGTGACATCCACTTTTTTTTTTCCCTTTCTCTTTCCATCTGAAAGAAATCCCCGTAGAAGTCTGAAGAAGTCTGCAGACATGGGTCGTCAGGAGGCCGACTATGTGTGGAAGAAGAACACTGAAAACATCCAGGACGTTTTTGACATCATGGAGGAGCTGGGGTCGTAAGTACATTTAACTTACGTTCATCAAGAAATATAAATACTGACTACCTCTGGACTAATCTCACTGGCTAGTTTTTATTTACTGCAAGGTCTTGAGATTAACTGAAGATTTTTTTATCTTTTATCTTGAAATACTACACGCACAACATAATTACTGACTCCCAACTTGCTGCTTGAGTTGGAGGATAGATTACCGCTTTGATTGGATTGACACGAGAAAGCCTGCTTTACTGAAGTCTTAGACAACAAAATACTGTGGCTGACGGAGCTGAGGATGATCACTCCATTCATAAAAACACAATTCAAAAAGATGTACAGTATATATTATACTTTATGTGTTATTCCTAATTGTAAAGGAATACAAGAAAGACAGAAAGAAGAGCTGACAAAAATCAGTTAGAATTTATTTTTTCATCTACAGAAAAATGATCTTTTTTTTATTATGAGCCATAAGAAGTTTCAGACACACAAGCAGACAAGCATTTTTAAGGATTTAATGCCGCTAGTTGTCTTGTCAAACATACAAAACACTCACGCATATACAGCTCAGACACTGATTAAAATCAGTCATACATGACAAAAGGAGCCGAGGAAACACTATCTCACACCAGCCATAGAGTTATTGTTACACAAAATGAAATGATAAATATTAGTAAATAATAAAAAAAAACCTGAATGAAATTTACTATAATAATGAAGCCAAATTAAAAAATATATAGAAAGAGATAGAAATAAGCATAATAATTAAATAAATGAATAAGTAAATTCTTAATGAAAATTGGATTAAAATAATTTATGTAAAATACCCAAGACTAAACAGGATAAAATACAAATAATAGAAAATTAAATATACAGGAATTCAATTAAAAGTCAGACTAAAAAGGCAGACACTGGGTCTGCATTTATAAAATTATGAGTAAGAATTTTGGTGGTTAAAACAATGGAGCCATTTGAAAAACTCATTGTCTGCACTATTCAAGTTCACATTGTGAATGTTTGACAACACGTCAATGTTGTGTACACAGTTTACTGTCTCTCTGATGGCCTCATTTCTTGTGAGGTCAGCATTATTGAGCAGCAGCACGCAGCGAGGCCACACGGTTGGTGTAGTGGTTACCACTCTAGCCTTTGCAACAAGAAGACCCTGAAGTTTGCATGTTGTTCCCGTGTGTGCGTGGGTTTTCTCCAGGTTCTCTGACTTCCTCCCACACTCCAAAAACATGCAGATTTGGGGTTTAGGCCAATTGGATACTCTAAATTGCCCACAGGTGTGAATGTGAGAGTGAATGTCTTTCTTTCTTCTTTTTTGTGGCCCTCCGATGGACTGGCAACCTGTCCAGGGTGTACCCCGCCCTCCGCCCTATGTCAGCTGGGATTAGGCACCAGTGACCCTCGTGTGGAGGATAAAGTCGTAGGCGATGAGACAGTGATAACACACAGCGAACCGCTTGAGAACAGCAGATCAGTGGCCTGCAGTAAATAAAGGTGTTGTGAGGAAGCACTGCCCGTCTGACGTCAGCATGTTGTTGGCAAAAACAGGCAGGTTCTTCGGTGGTGAGGGCAGAGGAGGCTGTCAAGGACTGGAACGGCCAATCGTAGTACAGGACAATCTAATATCTAAATGACTAACTTACTTTAATGTACTTTAATAACTCATGGAAACACTTTTAATGAGCTTCATATGAATTAAGTTATTCACGAAAAAACAAAACAAAAACATAAGGAGCCAGAGTCATGTTAAATGCTTACAGCTGTGATTTTGAGTGATTTTGGATGTTGCTTTCCATTTGTGTTCCATTTGTCTATTTGTCATATTTCCTTCATGGCTTCCTGTCTTACAGTAATAGAATCCAGGGGTAAAATTAGATTGCATGAACACCGATACAGTCTTTCCCTTTGGGCCTCATCACACAGAGTGAAAACAACATCCTGTTTGTTTCCTAGCAACAGGATGCAGTTTCCCCAGAGAATATCTCATTAAAGAGGAAATTTTCTGCTTAGACAACATGTTCCTAATATTAAGCTTAACTGAAGTTGGCTTGTCAGTGACTTGTAAATGGCCAATGTCATTCTTGATGGTTTCAAAAGTTGGCCATCAGACGTTCATGTACAGTGCTTGATTTGTTTACCTTTTGAGAGTCACTGTAAGCTATCAAGGGGATCCTATGGAGAAAGAAGGCTTTGTTACTCAAAGAAAAGTCAGTTTGTGAACTGAGATGTGAAGCACCGTGATGATGGTAATGGTTACATGTTCCCGCCTGCTTCCCTGTGGAGACACTTTACAGAACGTATGAGTGCGTGTGAAAGGAAATCTCAACAAAAAAAGTGTCGCACATTGCCCTTATTTGCAAATCAAATGTGTAGCAAAGAAAGTAAAACTGGAAATAATTATGCTGATCTTCATCAGTGTGCATTCCTGCTTCTGTCAGGGTCAGTGTCATGTCAGATCTTAGTGACAGAGGGCATAGTTCTGGCCTTGACACCTGTCTGTGACCTGGCCTGTACTCCAAAGCACATTAAAGCTTTTTGTATGTGGACATTCTCGGTGTCTTACTTGTGTGCCTGAGGCCCTTGGCCTGCCACTGTTTCCACTGCGTCAGGGATAAGAAGCTTAATCCACCCTGCTAGGACAACTATTCCCAGACAAGGCTGAGGAGAGCATGAACATGGAGCAGCACAGAGAATAATAAGCCACTGACCTGTGAATAATTAAGCTGCGGAGATGTTTAGTGGGTTTTAATTGAGTCCCTTGATGTTTCTGCTGAGTGATTATTCCTATTTTGATACTACCAAGAAAGATTACATCTATATATTATACAATTACAAACAAAGTAAAAAAAAAAAATATATATATATATATATATAAAATATTAAGAAAACCCATACTAGTCCGGAGCAAAGAATTATTTTGGCTAAATAGCTCTCAAAGTGCAGGTCTGCAAATATTTAAAATAATAATTTGAGAAATGCAAGCAAGCAAAAGCTGTCCCTGATTGGTTGAGACTAAAATGGAAAGAAGATTCACTCAAAGACCATTGCTGTTTGTTTTTAAGGTCTGTAGATTTAAACAATGTTCCCCGGCTGATAGGGAAGACCAATTCCCTTAACTCATTATCACTGATTATGTGTTAATGAACAGAGGGGCATTCTCAGAAGTTTACATGGTGAAGGAGAGGAAGACGGGAAAAATGTTTGCCATGAAGTGTGTGAAGAAGAAACAGAAGAGGGACTTGAATCTGGAGAATGAGATTGCCGTCTTGAGGAGGTGATTTATTATATATTCTCTCAGACTTTTGGTGTGGGAAATAATCCCAATGTTCTACTGTTGTTTGCCTGTGATTTGTACAAAAAAATACTAATTCTGCAGTGGGATTATGGGATAATTCATAACTAATGCTTTTATTTGCTTTTAAACAGAATCAAACATGAAAACATTGTGGGGATGGAGGATTTCTATGAAACTCAGACCAATTACTACCTTGTCATGCAGCTGTGAGTTTTAACAACTAATCATACAGTAATCAATTCAATTCAAATAGGGTGTGAGATTTAAGAGGGTCATGATCTTGTTCCCTCTAGTGTTTCAGGTGGTGAGCTGTTTGACCGTATCCTGGAGCGGGGGGTTTACTCAGAGAAGGATGCCAGTGAGGTGATTCAGCAGGTGCTGCAGGCCGTCAGCTATCTGCACCAAAATGGAGTAGTGCATCGTGATCTCAAGGTATGAACCTATCAGCTACTATTACTACTACAGCTGTACAAAAAATCAAAAATGTACCATCATCCTGATATCGACATGTAACAGCGTCATGCCTCAAATGCTTATGGGAAGAGAAATGAAAAGATAATTGGTTTGACAGTGGCGATGTTTGCATTCATTTATTTGTCAGTTCACGTTGTAAGAGATGTTTTATTTTAAGTACTTAAAATGGTACCAGCGTACCACTTAGTGTTATGTGAGCTTCCTCTGGTGGGGCACAAACCACAGTGTGAGAACCATGGTTTTAAGGCATCATTAAGATTTTTTTTTTTCCAATAAAACCATGTTTGAATAAAAATAATACTGTAGTCTGCGTTGGCTACTTCTTGTCTGTGTCTAATGTTAGCAGTGAACTTAAATCAAAAAGACATTTAAACTGTATACATCAGTATTTTTTTAATTGCCACAAGTTATATTATCCTCCTCCTCATCATCATCATCATAATATATTTATGATTTTTAAATTTTTTAAATTTAGGAATTTTTAGCCTTGATGTTCCCCCAATCCAGTCTTACCTAACAGTGTCTTGGCTGTATTTTCAAACTGACCACATCAATATAAGATTGATGTTTATCATTAAATCTTACTCTTGGCTTATTCCACTGCAATGATACTTTTATATAATATGAAATATTTAAAAATGTATTTCCCTGCTGGGGAAAATAACAGACATCCTTGATTGAGGACATACATGTAAGTGAGTGAACAGTTTTTATGTCTGTTTTTTTTTGTGCAGCCTGAGAACATTCTGTACTACAGTCCAGATGAAAACTCCAAGCTCATGATCAGTGACTTTGGCCTGTCAAAGATGATGGACAGCGGCATCATGTCGACCGCCTGTGGTACTCCAGGATACGTAGGTGGGGCTCAGAGCTAATCTGTGATTTAATCCCTCCTCCACCTTGAGCCCATCCGTCATTCCAACGGCCCTCTTCACCACTATCCTCGTACATGTCCTGCACCACCCTCACATAGTTCTCTGCCACTCCAGACTTACTCATACTGTACCACAGTTGCTCTTTTGGCACCTAAGATGTCTCTAGATCCACGAAGACACAGTACAACTCCTTCTGGCCTTCACATCTATTAGTAGAGCCTTACTGGGGTGTAAACCCAAAAACACTGTCATGACCGCTGACCTTTTTTTCTCACTTTTAGCTCCTGAGGTTTTGGCACAGAAGCCCTACAGCAAAGCAGTGGACTGCTGGTCAATCGGAGTTATTACCTACATCTTGTGAGTATTAATTGTGTTAAACTAGAGAAAGCTCTCAGAGAGTGCATTGGCAATATACTCCCAATCTCTAAACAAATGTATTGAAAAAATTCACAATCTGTATCCATGTCTGCATCACCAAATATAATAATTTTCTTCCTTGGGCCATAACCAACATCCCTAAAAAGGCAGTATTGCCTTTATGTTTTTGAGTTGCTCACAGACAAACAGACAAACACAAAGAAACATGCTGTCAAAATCAAAACCTTCACTCATCAGCATAAAGAGAGAACTTAAAACTAACTTTATTCAGCCAGATTTTTCAGAAAACAAGCCACTGCTGGTCCTGTTTGTGAATGTTAATGACACTCAGAATAATGACACAGTAAATTAGCAGCAGCTCCGCGTATGAAATGCTTATTATGTTTGCCTGCATGCCTAAAAAAAAATTGTTGTATTCCTGACAGTATTGTTAAATAGTGATAAATGCTCGTCTTATGACTGCAGACTCTGTGGATACCCTCCTTTTTATGAAGAAAGTGAGACACGACTCTTCTCAAAGATCATGAAGGTGCAATACGAGTTTGACTCGCCCTTCTGGGATGACATATCTGAATCTGGTAAAGACACAACATTTCACCTTACATTTATCATGTTGCAAAACCTGCTGCTGTTGCTGCTTTGCTTTGTCCTGCGGTGCCTCATTCTCTGTCTTCACATGCAGCGAAAGATTTCATCCGCAACATGTTGCAGAAGAATCCCAGCATGCGCTACACCACTGATCAAGCACTGAGACATCCCTGGTGAGTGTCATTCATCTGCTTTGTTATGTTAATATTTTTATGTTTATTAGACTAAATGGTTCCCTGCTAAGCAGTTTTGCTTTTTAAGCAGTATCAGATTTAAAGAAACCATTTAGTTAATTGACTGTATATGCAGTATCTTCCTGGTTTTTAATAAGCCAGTCAGATTATTGCCACTAAAGTGTCAGCCAGTGACACAGAGATGTTTTACAGTAGGTGTCTGTGGAAGTTACTGAGTGTAAATGGCAATGATTTATAAAATTTAGTGGAGTGTGTGTCATGCACATCACATCAACATACAGTATATGACATACCAAATATTGAATATTGACGGAGTATCATTTGCAAGAATTGTTAAAAACAGCAATAAATTTAAAAAAAAGAGGTAATGTGTATGTTCATAGAAACCATTAATGAGTCTAATGGATGTTGTCACAAAGTTTAATTTCAGACTGGAGACTCATGAGTTGTGATGGCAACAGTGAATGCCAGTAGGGAGTTTATCCACACAGTGTTGGGTAATGCAGATGGAATCAGGATTCTTTCTTTCGTAAAGTAATTTTAAGGATTATGCTCCTTCATTTTCCCAGGATTATTGGAAAGACGGCCCGGAGTCAGGACATCTATTATTCTGTGAGCGTCCAGATCCAAAAGAACTTTGCAAAGTCCAAGTGGAAGGTAAGTCATCATTGATTTCTTGGCTTTGATGTGGTAAGCTCATTGGGGACCTGCAATTTAATCTTGTGCTCTCCTCAAGCCTTCTTGATTAAGGACTGTTAAGTAAGATATATTTGTGTATTCAAGGTCACTGAGAACTGATGTAAGGCTGTTGTAGTGCACTTCAATACAAAGCAGAAAAAATGAGTCTACTGTCTACAGCGAGGTCTGATTTGATGTAGAAAATTAATCCCACGTCCAGCCCATGTTTGTGAATCATCGGATAAAGAGAAGCTGCATTTTTTACAACCTCTTGTCAATGTTTTACTGCACAGCAAGCCTTCAATGCTGCCATAGCCATCAACCATATGAAGAAGCTGCAGCAGGCCCACTCGGAGCTGGTTGTGAGACAGGCCAGCATCCCAGACATCAAGGTGATGGACTTCTCTTCCCCAACAAAACCCCGCAAACGACTCGATCCAGACAAGGTCGACTCCCACAGGGTCGAGGTCGGTGCGACTGCACCTGGGACAACACACATGACCCTGCCCCAGAGCCACGTCGAAATGAAGAGCCATTACCACACACTGAAAGCTAGTCACAGCGAGTGTGGCACACACCATACACCCACTATAGCTGAGCGGGGCAAACATGTCTACCACTCAGAGCCTGCCAACCTTAACGGGTTTGTACCAGCTTTATTAGATGTTCTAAAATCCTGCCTTTGTGGCCAAAGCAGGACTGACTCATGTCAAAAAAATTCTGTTCTTCTTCCAGGTATTCTAAGAACCGTAATGGAAAGGTTGAGCAGACTCGAGTTTGTTCCATAATGTGAAAACTGCATGTGAAGTTTACACGAGAAGCATTTTACTTGGTAAGTTACAGTAAAGCATTTGGGTAATACAGGTCCTCTATAAAAAAGACCTCACCTTTTTGCTGATAATTTATAGTTAAGACTGTAACATGAAAATATTTGTAACACATTAGTTAACATTTTGATTTTCCTGTTGTTGATGGAATTCTTAGCTTGTCAGAGAAACTGTGTCTCACTCTGTGCTTTTTCTGATGCACTTTGCAGGTCAGTGTTGCTGTGCTGACTCGGCATGCAGCTGTTGTGTGCCCACAGCTCCCCCTGGTACTGAGAACGAGAAGTGTTTAATCCTCAACCTGAGTACATGTGCGAGGTCCACACAGTCTGTGGGGCATATTTTTTGTTTTTATTTTTTTGGAAAGTGTGCCTATGATGCCTCTCAGAAACCACATCGAAGCACACAACCATACACACACATTCAGATTCACTTGACTCACTTTGGTTCAGATGCACAGGGGAAAACTCAGTATTCAGAGGACTGACTCTCATATAGAAGTGGATTTTGACAGTTTCACCTGCTGTCAGGCTCCATATAAATGTTTGTCCAGTGCATGGTGGAGCAGTTTCTGATTTCTAATGTCACTAAATGTCACCAAATCCTTTTTCAGGTTTCCCGATTTATAGGGTTAAATTTAATTTCAACTTCTCATTCCCCAAAAAAAGTTTTTTTGGGGCTTTTTCAACACTTGACCAGCCTCCTACTGACCTGACTAGACAATCAGTGGCCCCCATGTCATTTAAGTTTGAGGCCCCTGCCCTCGGCCAATCACAGCTGTAATCTGTGAGATTATGGAAAGAATGGTTACTGATTAATTTCTATATAGAGTAGACCACCGGCACTTATTTATTGGCACTTTATTTTTAGGTAACATGTTACAAAACAGAGACATTTCACTGCTATTAGACAAAAATTATACTGGCTTTCAACATGAGCAAATTGTCACCCTATAGCCAACCCATATTTAGAGAACACAAAAGAAACACGCTATACAGCTTCAGAAGAGACATATTGATATTTATTCTTGTAAACCTGTGTTTTATTTTTTTAAGTACCTATTTCTTTTCTCTTTTTTTTCAAAGAATACTGTTAAAACCGTATAACTTGCTAACATTTAAATTCACACTAATAGATGTTTCATGGGTGACTGTAAATGATTCATTCTCATGGTTGTCTCTACAGATGTACTGTATGTAGAGATGGATGCTCATTCATGTTTGCTCATTATTAAACGTAAGCAGAATTTCTATTTGTTTTGCTTCCATTATGTTTTCTCCTTTTCTATGAACAGTAACTCTGTTGTTTGTTTTAATGTCAAAAACAGTGTCCATGTCCATAATCCATGTTAACTGTGGCCTCTACGGCACAAGGACACAGTACTGAATTATAAAATAAGAAAATTGTCAAAAATATAGTTCTTTTTTAAATAATAATAATAGTTAGCTGGTAAATGTGACTCAGACTCTGAAACTCTGAAGTTCTTGCTGGTCACCACCAGTAAAAAAGTCAAATTTGAATTATATATTTTCGAACAACACACTGGACTTTGAGCTTTTTATGAGAGATTTACAATGCCTCTGTAAACACACACTATGGCACAAAACCATATGTGTCCTCACTCCTGTTAAAAGAGCTTTCACATGCTCCTGTTAAAAGAGCTTTCACATGTGCTCACATCATAAACCCTCCTCAGCTCCCCTGAATCACAACATGGTCAACAGCAGGAAGTCCAGTGCAGAGACAGACTGTCCATTCAAGCAGAGGAGCCCGGATATTTGGTGCAAAGGGCTCCACAGCAGCGGGATCATTATTGAAATTGTGAACTTGGCGAGTTGTTTGGGGAAAGTCTGAGCGTCATAACTGAGAAACATGGAGGAAAGGTTGTTTGTCGATTCAGCCACATTGCATCACTGCAAAGATTAGGGGTTTCTTGTGTGAGCTTTTTTAGTTAGTGAGTGTTTATTCATTATTAATGAATGATTACCAAACACTAACTAACATTAACTAATCATTAATATTCATTTGTTAAACATTACCAAATACTTAGTTATTTGACCTTAATTTTAACATTAGTATAATCTTCAGCAAATAGTTTAGCATATTATTATGTGTAACATTTAACAGTTCAACCAATTAATGAACCTTAAACCTGTTGGAGGCAGAAAAGGAAACGTTGGCTAGTGATTGCCACAGTCTGTAGGTTGTGTTCTCTGCAGACTATGAGTGTCTGTAGAAATGGTAATCTGTCCAAAAGTCAAAAAAAAAAAAAAAAAAGAAAGAAATCACGACAAGCTATGAGTCAAACTCATATGAGTAATTACTGAGTAGAATATCTATGATTCAGTGTACATACTGAAACAAAAAGTAGGCATCCTGTGATGTTGGCTATTAGTAATTTTCAGCGAGTCCTCATAATATGTCTCTCTGTGACAAAGATCAGACAAATTTCACAAGGTTTTTGTCTGAATTCAAGTCCTCCTTCAGTGCATTTGGGAAATGAGTTCAAAGGGCAGAGGCCACACATTGTGGACATTACATTGACTCACATTTATTTCCTGGAGACTTACTCTGTCCTTAACTATAGCTACTAAACCTAACCTCATTCTAACCATACAAGTCTTCACCTTAAAATGTAATAATTGACATTATGGGGACTTGTTTTTTGTCCCCATAAGGAAAACAAGTCCCAAAAATGTGACTGTGTAAACAGATTTAAGTCCCCACAGCATGAGTAATAGCTAGAACACCCACACACTTACACGTGTATTAACATGCAATCAGTCTTGATAGTGTACATGAGCTGGAGCAGCTGGTGCTGCTTGATCAGAAGTCATCTACTGAAACTTATCTCCTAACGAAGCTTATCGTGAGTGTTCAGTAAGCCTCACAGTCATCTCCTGATCAGGGTCAATGTTTATGGTAACAAACAGCACAACACAGACCATCAAATCCTGCATCCAGTGATCAATAACGCAGTATTTACATAGTTGATTTATCTGTATTCTACACACAGGATTTCTGCATGGCTGTAAATCTAACACATCCAGACTTTGTCTAATGACACATGCACAGCTTTACCAACGAGAATGATTTGCTTCACTTCTCATCCCATGCCCTTTTACCTAAAAGCCGTAATTTCCCAAAAGCAATGGCACAAGAAACCTCATGAATATGCATTTTGTCTCTACTGTGGGAGTCGACCAGATTCTGGAGGTGTTTAAATGGCACATTCGGCCTCTTGTCTCTCTGCCTGCGAATGCTGGATTGGTCTTAACACTGAGAAGTGGCAGAATTTTAAAAGAGTGTGCTTTTAAGTGAGTATGAAAATCTTTCTACCCAGAAATAAATCAAAATTTCTAATTTAATTCTACGCAAAGAAATATATTGGTATAATTTATGTTTTTTTCGTCTACAGACCAATCAAACTGCATAAATATGAAAACCATTGCTGAGATCATCCCATTTGCTAAGGAGGTGATGAACCAAAGGCCCTGCTGGGGCATTGTGAAGATCTACACGCTTGGTTCCACCCTGGCCATGCTTGGAGTTGTCGGTGGAATTTTGGAAATGCTCTTCCTACCACTGGAAGGGCAGGAGACTGCTGAGGAGACACCAGTGGAGCGAATCAAGGTGAAGAAGTCAGTGCTGACGCCACACGCTACCTTCGTTTACCTTGAAGCCCTGGATGTGTCAGAGACAAAAGAGATCAAGGCCAAGCATCTGGTGTCTGCTGGGCAGAGAAGCTCAGTCCACCGCTTACATGCTTCTTAGAGAAACAATTGTCTGAGTGGACAATAACAAGGTTCAATGGCAATAGTGGTGGTAAATAATTCACCATGTTCCATTGGTCTCTTTTATTTAGATAAGGTTGTACATGCATTCCCCCCCATTGACTGAAAAAAGAAGTGTGGATAAATCAGCAGGTACTTGCCAATGTATTTCAATGTGTCAGTAAGCGATGAAAAAAAAAAACATCACAACACCCTGAGAAGAAATGTTGACATGAACATTCAATTTTAAAAGTAAATCAGGAAACACAGCTATGTGCAACATTTGTTCATGTAAATTTCTATGAATGAATTGTTTATTTTTGCAAACATCTGTCCTAACATTAAACCCAGTTTTTTGGTTTCTGATGTTGCGGCTGTACATATATACTGTACATATATGTGCACAAACACACTGAAACATTGAGCATGGTGTAGAGATTGTAAAATGAGCACAACATCTGAGCATAATTAAATGAAATGCATTGTTCCAGTAGCGGTAAATGTTAACTTGTCACAAATAGAAACCATATTTTATATTTGAAAATGAAAATGTCGACAAATGACCTGAAACAATTAGAAATCAAAAACTATAGAAAAGACACACACTGATACGAAATAACAGAATGAACGGGGCTGTAAAAGAAGGGTTTTAGGTAAACATAACTTCACGGTGTTGAATAATAGGAAACCGACAAGATCTGGTAGTGAGAATTTATCATATATAGACATGTATAACTTTTGCATCGGGGAAGCTCTGGAGAATGGAACTTAACGGATGGCTATATTTAGGAGGTGACCATTCTCATCTCATTTTAAGCAGGTTTGTTAGAATTTTGTCGGTGGAAAAGAAAAATTGTAAAGAGGTAATTTCATAAAGCAGATTGGGATGCATTTGGAGCTCTGTCAACAAGAGTGTAGGGGAGGTAATAAATGAGGACAGCAGCACACAGGAGTGGAGTAATTTACTGTGTGCTATTATGAAAAAAAGGAGCTGAAAATGTCATACAAATGAAGAGAGGAAATGAAGATAATAGTGCCATGGTGGAATCAGGCCTGTAATGACGTTGTGTGGCCTCGCAGTAGAACATAGATGAAGCTTAAGAGGTCCAGAGAGTCATGTTACTGACTGGGAATAAGAAACGGCAAACTGAAGTTTCCAAGTGTCTGTGTTTGTTGATTGTTAGACACATTAATTTAGTCAGGTTGGCTCAGTTGCAGTGGATCCGATCAACCCTCCATCAGATCTCCTGCTGTGCAATTTCGGTTGTGCTGTGACAGTAAAGATCCTTTCCTTTCCAAAAAAAAAAGGAATAAAACGGCATATTGTTTGCTTTTTCAACACTTGACCGCCCCCCTATTGATCAGACTGAGACACTTAGTGGGTAAGATTATGAAAAGATTGATTTACTGATCGATTAGTATATACAGTGGACCATAGTGACTTAATGTGTGCGTTGCGAGTCTACGCCAATGTGAGGCAGCGCCGCATAGAATGCAAGTGAAGAAGAAGAAGTAGAAGAAGAAGAACTTCCGGTGAGGTGCGGAAACGACGTCACATTCCTTTACCCTGTTTACTAACGGCGGCTAAATGGTGGTCGGAGACGTAAAGCTGCTGTGTGGATCTATCTGTGTAATCCAACGCGCATCGCTGTCCATATAAATAGTGATGGCCGATCCCGCGGTGTCATCGGGAGTTTCGCTGAATGCAGGAGCGGTAGGAAAGAGTTTTTACTCCCTGGTTCAAGAGCAGGGTGTTAGCTGGTTCACCATGTTCACCCACCGGTCAACCTCATCTGCGTTTAAACGATTAAGAAGCTAAAAAAACCCACCGTTGAATCCAGAGTGAATATACCGCTGGTTTTACGGTGTTAAGTCCGTCACACCACAAAATAAACAGCTTTACTTCCGTTAATGCTAATCCGTTAGCATATCGTGTGTATCCCGTGTGTTTTTTGTACATGTGCTACACACCCGTGAGTCAGTCTCGATTCAAATTAATGAGTTAGTTAAACAACAAATGCAGCAAAACTAGCCCCAGATGTCACGGAGCGAATTGGGGCTGCATCTAACAATTCTTTTTTCATAATCGATTCGTCTGTCTATATTTCTCGATTAATCAAGTAATCATTTGGTCCTTAAAGTGTCTAAAAATGTTGATCAGTGTTTCTCAAACCTGTATATGATGTTCTCAAATGTCCTGTTTTGTCCACAAACCAAGATGATTCCGTGTCAATGCAAAGAAACCAGAAAATATTCACATATATGAAGCTGAAATATCTGAAAACTTGTTTTAATTATTCAGAAAACCACTGGATTATCTCGATTAATTGATTATCAAAATAGTTGATTATTGATCGCGTAACTGTTTCAGCCCTAGATCGAAGTGAGGACATGTTTGCACCTGCACATCGTACTGTTGACTGCAGACCTAAGTTCCGCCTAAATCTACTTAAAGAAAAAAAGGTCATGCTAAAACTTTTGAATTTTGGACTAGTCTTGGACATTCCCTCTGACACGAACCTCTATTGACCTGCATAGCATGTTATTGGCTATATCATCCTCAAAGACCCCTCACACCCTGGACATTCCCTGTTCATCACCCTCTCATCAGGCAGACCGAGAACCATACGAACCTGCAACAACAGACCAACAGAAACACCCTGTTTCATATACAATTCATTATGGTGTCATGGTGTTAGAAAACAAAAAATACACATGCACTTTAGAACATGTGCAATATATATATTTTATTTATCAGTACACTTTATATGTATTTTAACTATTTATTAGTTGCCCTTTTCATGAATGCCATGTTTGGAGTTATTATTTGGTGTGATTTGCTTCTGCACCAAATTTTGTTGTGTTTTTATAATGCAGTCACAGTATCTATTGATCAATGAACATCACTGAAAAACTGTATAATACTCTTTAAAAAGAGTATCAATGTCAGGATTTCTTTTCCAGCACATACAGTCAGGCATGAATTAGATGTGCTATACGCAGAATTCACTCATTATAGCTACATTTACAGTCGGGATGACAATATTTTAGACACATTTAATTTGTTTTTTGGGAAACTTCATTAATGTGTGTGACTCCAATATACAGTCCTGCATGTTTCCATACATTCCAGGTTCTTGTTTTTCACTTTTTAATGTTCACAAAAAATATGTATCCTTAGGAACATGCTTTTGGTAACACTATTTTTTAAACATTTGTAATATTAGGTCTGTTTCCTCTGTGTATGCAAGTTTCCAGAAAATGTCTGTCCATTAATGTTTATATTTACAAATTTAAAAAAAAGTTGTATATGCTTATAATTATCAAAATTATACCGTGACACAATTATTTTCATCATAGCAGTTGAGATTTTTCTCTCATCCCATGACTGGTTTCTTTTATGCCTGTTGCCTCATGACGTTTCTCATGTGTCTTCTCACATTTGTAGCGTGGGGCTGGTGGTAAAGCAGCATCCAGTCCTGCAGAAAACTACCATCTGGCCAGACGCCGCACCCTGCAGGTTGTTGTCAGTGCCCTGCTGACCGAGTGTGGCTTCGAGAGTGCAGAAAAAGCAGCGGTGGAGACACTCACTGAAATGATGCAGAGCTGTATGTATATATCCTAAAGTGATTTATTATTTGTTTTTCAATATTTGTTTGCATCAATTTTAGTATATTTCACAACCTTTCTCCAGTGCAACAACAAACCATTTCTTCCAGCTTGCCCTTAATCAGCTGCTGTCTGAATTATTTTTACAAAGACAATGCTTTAATCCACATATTAAGTCTGCTGTCTAGGATGTTTTCCTTTAGAGATAATCAACTGTATTGAAACTAGAAATAACCCCAGGCATCACTCTGATGAGGTTCAGATGATCAAAATGATCAAAATGATTTACTAATTAAAGTATAGTGGTGGGAAAAGAAACACTGGGCAGCCAACTGTAAAATGATCTGTAAAGTGACAGGTGTCAAATCTCAAAAGTAAAATGTTGACCCTGATAACAAACCTGTGACTGCAGATGTGATGATCAAGTGTAGCCTCATGTTCTGTTTGACTCAGAGTCAGAGCTTCAGAGTCATTTTAATGTATTTTTATATGAAAGCAGTAGTTGTCATGTACTGTGAACGTGTAAGTGTAATGTGTTAAGTGTTGAAAATTTCATTAATGGTTAGCAAATGCAAATATCACAAAACAAATGCAGTGCAGTTTATCTCATAAGGCATTTTCTAATCTTTATTACAGTCATTTTGAGTTTTCCAAATTATTTAACAGAGCTGAATCAAGAACAGTGATTTAGAAAATAAGGAATGTTGGTGTATTTCATTAACTACAGAAAGCACTCTGAGTGGCAAATCCCCATCAAGACTGCACACTTTTCCCACAGTGTTGATACACTCAACCCTGGTTTGACAACAATATCTACGTCCTCTTTAAAATCAACTTTTAACTTTTAGAATTATGTCTCTCACAAACAGACAGACAAAGAAAGGCGTCTTGAGTTCATGTGCAACAGAATTAAGCATTGACAAAAACATATCAATATCAATACCTTGAGTAACTGTCTCAACTTTTATTACAACTTAATTGCCTCAGTAATCATTACCTGGCATCAGGTAATATAAAATACAATGTGTGACCATAAGCATTTGTTAACCATCCTTGCAAAACCAGTTTCACTCTAATCCTTTATAACTCATACAGAAATTATAACTACACAATCATCAGTACTTGGAAACTGATGCTTTTCTACAACACAATGTTTGGTCCTCTCTTTTTCAGATATAACTGAAATAGGTCGCTGTGCTAAAGCCTATTGTGAGCATACAGCCAGAAGCGTTCCAACCCTGTCTGATACAGTGGTCACGCTCATTGAAATGGGTAAGTCCCAGAGGAGACAGATGAATTGTTCTCTTCTAACACAACATGAAACCAGTGACATCATAAAATCTTTTTATGTTGTGGCAGGTTTTAATGTCGAAACACTGCCTGTGTATGCAAAAAGATCTCAGAGGATGGTAATAACTGCCCGTAAGTAGGACTCTAACACTTTACCGTTGATAAGAAAGGTTAT
Source organism: Brachirus orientalis (assembly GCA_016785285.1). NCBI lineage: Eukaryota > Metazoa > Chordata > Actinopteri > Pleuronectiformes > Soleidae > Brachirus > Brachirus orientalis. The sequence continues at coordinate 15,591,224 of JAFBJR010000150.1, forward strand.
GGATAATGAAATGTATTTGACACAATGAGAAAAAGCTGTTTTCTTTATTGATTTAAAACATGACAATGTTTAATTGTATGAATTTTAGCTCCGGTGACAAACCAACCTGTGACTCCCAGAGCGCTGTCCGCCGGACAGAAACGCACACATCCGCCTCACATCCCGAGCCACTTTCCAGAGTTCCCTGACCCTCACACTTACATCAAAACCCCAGTGAGTCAGAAGTCTGTATCTTTGATAGAGATCTTCATAGATGTGCAAATAATGTAAAGTCCATTTTACAGGATGGCAGTTCTCCCCGAACATGGAGTTTCAACACCGCGGTTATGGCATCAGACCTCATGTGTGTGTTTGTTTTTGCAGACTTTCAGAGAGCCAGTGTCAGACTATCAAGTGGTGAGAGAGAAGGCGGCGACACAGAGGAGAGACGTAGAGCGAGCACTCACGCGCTTCATGGCCAAGACTGGAGAAACTCAAAGCCTCTTCAAAGATGACATCACTGCCTTCCCTTGTGAGTTTTTTCCCCCTTTCACTAAGCTTTCAAAGAGTGGTTTTCATGTTTGTCGTGGTATTAAAAACGTGGTTTTAACCTCTGAAACTGTGTTTTCAGTGATTGCAGCACGACCAAGCACCATTCCATATCTTAGTGCCCTCCTTCCATCTGAGTTAGAACTGCAAACTCTAGAGGAGACCGACTCCTCTGAGCAGGACGACCAGACGGACAATGAGAACACAACAGGAAACATCATCACTGTAAGTTTTAATAGCTTTCAATATCCAGTGTGTCAGAGGCTCCTGTCGAGTTCCTGGGTTTGCTTTGAATTTCAAATTGTTGGTAGCACTGAACATTTTAATCATTTTTAAATCTGAAATTGAAATGGCATAATAAGGAAGTCACAATGGCTGCATTTAAATAATTAAATATATCAGTGGTTTGTTTTATGCCAATAAAAATGCAATACATACAGTATTTAGATGTTATTTCCTGTTAATTCAATACCCCCTCTTGTTCTAAATCTATAGCTCAAATATTAAATCAAAGCTTTTCTTGCAAAATTATCACAACTCAAATCAGTCATAATATACTCTGTCATAAAATGCAGTTAATTTACACTACTTCATTCAGCCCGTCTTTCCTGAAATCCCTCTTTATGCATTTAATTTCCTTCCTACAAATATTTGTTATATTAACAGGTGACTAAAAACTAAATTATCAAGTGCAGCCAGGATAGATTTGAAGCCCTTTGACATTTAGGTGTCCTTGGGTGACAGAAAGGCGCATATGAAATAAAATGTATTATTATTATTTAGTCTGCAAGGCTGTAGAGCTCTACTGAGGAAAGAAACGCATCTCATTTGGTGTTTTAATGATGGTGGTGGAGAATTTAGTATTTGACCGTAAAATTCTCTTCTACTAATTTTACAGATTTTTCAAGTGCCACACAAGTGCCACTTGTTTAAGTGACTCTGTTTAAGTCATGTAATAGTTAATCAATGGTTTCAGCAAAACAAAAGTCTTTTTTAGAATTCCCTCTCACAGTAAAAGGTGTCTTAGAGGTTAAGAGATGGTGCACACAGGTCCTTGAAATCCTCAAATATTTGTGACTATGGCAAAAAAAATCAAGGCCATTTAAAGTTTTTGAAAATCTCCCTGAATAGACATGGGTCATAAACGGTGATTGAATTTTGTTGTGGGGACTGTACACAGTTTTTCCACTGTTGACATGAGATTCCATGCAGAACAATGAGCAAGTAACGTTAATTAAAAGAGAGCAAAATATGTAATGCTTAGGAAATGTGAATTCCAAGATCTCTGGCTCACCAAAGAAAATTACTTTGAAAAAGTAAAAGACTGGCCTACCCAAGATCCAAGGATAATCACATGGTCAGATGCAGAGCGTGCTGCACATTTGGTCCATGAATTTGATGTCATCCAAGGTATGGGAACCATGTATATGATCTCATAGTACTGACCACTGATCATTAGCAAAAGGAATCGGAGAGATCTTGACAGAAAGGATTCATTTGATTTTATTGTCACAATGATGACATTTTAAAATCAAACATACTTGACTCAGTGAACCTGATGTTCCAAGATTTTCTCCTGTCAACCTCAGTGAAAACGTGCGCTTACTCAAAGGGTTGAACTATTCATCTAAATTTGATATGGTATGGTAGCATGTGCTTTAACTCTAATGATTGCCCACTTCAAACATTTTTCTTCTTTTATTCACCAGGATGACCCAGGTGCAGACAAGGAGAACTCCATGCTTCCTCCCAATAGTGGTGTTCCCTCCACAAAGGCCAGCGAGGACAACATGATAGATAACCCATACCTCCGGCCCGTAAAGAAACCCAAAGTGAGGAGGAAGAAATGAGTCGGGACCCACATGAATCTAACAAACTCACACTTGCCACCATGGTTAGTGCTTACAGCCGTCACCAGTCAGGAGTGGCCTCATGTTGAGGCCTGCTTTGTGAGCTGGGACAAGTGGCTGCTTTTTCTCAAGACAGGGACCAGTACTGCTGTAGGTTTTGGCAGGCTGACGGACTCACTGATTTCCTTCATGTTAGCAGCCATTTTTGTTCAGGAGGCACTGGTTTGTTTAAAAATGTTGTAAGCGGCATCCTTGTAATATACATACAGACATTTTGTGAATAAAGAAAAATGTTTCTTTCTTTTTTTTTTTAACTCTGACGTTGGTTTTAGTCTGGTTTGCATGTGAAGTTGGGAAGGAAAGAGATGAGGCAGATACATTCTTGTTTTTAAAGAATTAATAGTACAAACTCAGGTAGGCCACTCTACTTCTCTGCTTCAGAAATGCCTTTTCATCATTGAGCTGAAACACAAAAATCAAAAGAAATAGGTGATTTGGAACAAAAGACAATGAATTAAACCCACCTGAAATATTCTCTTTTAAAACTAAATTTGATGTTGAGGTCTAAGCTAATTGACAGCATATAAACACAAAAATAACTGGTGTCATATCAACGTCAGCAAAAAATAAAATAAGCATGACACAATATTATGACCCCAACATCAAACTGCCTCTTCATGACATAGACAACTATAACATTTTAATACTAAAGTATCTATGCTTTACTGTGCCATTTTATATCCTAATACATTGTGACTTTTTGGGTCTTACCATGGCATTTAATAATTAGATTTTATTATACATTAAATGTGTCCTTGTAGAATACTTTGTGAAGTGATGAGATTTTACATTCTTCAATGAATGGCTATTACCATAAATGAGCTGAAATAGGAAGTTGTGTCCTTATCTCCCAATAACATGTATATTGAAAGTTATTTTTGCTTGAAATGTGAGCGTTCTTGTATGAAGCACTGCTTCTTTAAAGTGACGTATATATATATATATATATATGAAACATTAAGAGCATCTGGTCAAATTTACAGAATTGGGCTTGTTTTACTCACCATCACTCTGAGTGACTTCTTTTCAAGCTGAGGCAGTCTGGACCAGTCTGGGCTCCCAAAGCGCATTGGCCAGCTCACCTTCCTGTTTGTCACCACATCATGCTTGTAGGTCCCAGGTCTGCATACAAAAATAATATCTGTCATCTCAGTACAGCAGTGGTCCACTGGAGCTGTGTCTCTCTCTGCCTTACCCTGGACTGGTCTCAGCTGTACATGTCTTGGTCTTGAACCTCTGTGTAGTTGAACTGAAAGGTGTTTTTCCAGGAGGAGTGATTCTGGACTGGCTTTGATCCTGCTGGTACTGCTGTGGTGAAGGGGTCGGGGACTGGTGGAAAAGCATGTTAAGACATTAAAATTATGTGTAACATCTTGCACTAAGTTGGGTGACAGGACATCCCACGGACCCTGATCGACACATAATCAAATGAGTCTGGGATTGCAGAATGAGGACGACAATGATGATGATGATGACACAGAAGCAAATAAACCTACAGAGCTATAACAAATACACAAAGATGTATGGAACAACCTTCCGGCTGAGTATATTGAAAAATATGACGGACTGTATTGGTCACACTAAATATTGATTGAATTTAGGAACTTTTTGGTTGCATTTCTTCTTTCAGTCATTTTCTGTACATGGAAATGTGTAATGCTGCCGTCCACGGTATATTATTATCAGGGTAGTTTATGAGTAGAACTATTTAAGCTTTGAAATACCGACAAAAAAATCAATTATTAGTGCCCTCTCAGAACCAGAAGGTCAAACACTACCTTGTCAGCAGACAGAAATCGTGCAGCAGTCCTCGCAGAGAGACCATATCCTCTCACACTCTGCGGTGTCTTCTGCAGGTTATAAATGATGGTGCCATACTGCAATGAGAATACATTTCAGGTTTCCTGTCATACAATGAGATCACTTCAGCATCACATAGCAAATAAAACAATACAGTGATAGATAATAATAATGAATTAACCACAAACAAACTACTACTTCAGCAACAGACCTTATGGTTGTCATAGGAACCAGGACCAACATGCTGAGCTTCCAGTCGTGGCATTTGGTTTCCCAGTCGGTCTGGTGCGTAATGGAGGGGGAAGAGTTTCCTCTCCTGCCTGCTGCCAAACGCTGTTTTCCGAACAGGAGCCGATGACATTGTAGAAAAACGCTACTGCTGCTACTATAATGAGTTAAATTAACAAGGAAGTAAAGCTGCTCCTAAATGTAAAGTGCGCCGACATTCTCTCCTTTACGGTACACCTACTGAAATGGGTGGTGTCCTGAAGTCCTATTTCCGGTTTTCAAAATAAAATCCTACAGGAAAGTCAGTTTGAGTGCCTGCGTGGTTTAATTTACCCTAGTGTGGAAAATACAAAATACCAAGTGTGAAAAATAAAACAAACAATTTTAGTATAAGCTGTTCGCTATTCAAAAGTAATACACACCGAGTCAGTAGTTAGCATAAGAACAGTCGTGCTAACCCCTAGCCGAAAGACACTCGCTGACACATAAATACAAATGGTTCCACACAGCTCGTGTAGCGGTTCCATTGTAAACAGCGAGCCAAGACAAACAGAAAAGGGGAACACACACCAAGCTCTGTCTGCAACAGCCAGTAGTTAGCATAGGAACACTCGTGCTACCCCTTAGCCAAAAGACATTCACTGACACTAAATACATACAGGTCATGCAGCGGTTTGCTTGTAAACAGCGTCACATTGAGCTGAGACAAACATTCACTCTCTCTCTCTTACTCATTTTCTGCCGCTGCTGATACAAAGAGAAAAGGCAAACACACGCTGCCTTTCAAATGCGGCTGCAACTAGCCGTCGTTAGCTAGTCGTTAGCAAAGACATTACTACTTCATTTGGAAATACTTACATTGCCTTCAGGAAATCCATTACGGATTGTTGGAGCTGCTTCCTGCTGATAAGTACCACATTGTATCGCCCAAAGTTTGTATAACTATTCACTTAGAAGTGACTGCTACAAACAAACAGCATTTCAGGAAGCTTAGCAAGGATATTACTATCAAAAAGGAAAGATGTCCACTCTGCTCTTTTATCCTCTGCGTCTGGTGTTGTTTTTGAACCAGCAACAAAGCAACAATGAACTGAACCTTCTTCTGAGACATGTTGCTCTCAACAGATACAATAGTTGTAATGGCGGAAGCGATTCAGCTTCTTCTTTTTGTTGAATGTTCACGCCCATGTCCGGGAGTAGCTGTTGAGGGAGGGTTCAATGCACGGCAAATGTGCTAGTTACGTGACTAAACTCGACTTTTGAAAACCGCTTGCTCGAGCACAGGTAAACAGTGAAGCCCTCATAGCTCCATTATATACATTTTATTATTTGACATAATTATATTACATGTAATCACAATGATATTTATCATTTTTCTTTTCAGTACATTGTGTTCGCTTTCGATACGACTTTATTTTGAAAACCGGAAATAAGACTGCTTAATCTGGACTGTTTTAGTAGAATTGACGTAATGAAGAGAACATCGGCACACTACTATGGAGAGGCGGACGTCGTCTCAAACTACCATGACATTGTTAAAACGTGTAACTATGACAACCGATTTGTGAACCAACCAAAGCTACGAAAGATACAACACGGGCACAATTATACTACAATTGTTTGAGTGATTAATTATTAAATATTCTGCAATACATACAAATTCAAATGAACAACCTGTATAATTAAATAACTTCTTTATTTGCAACTAAAGACAGAATATGTCATGGTATTAATTACTTAGACAAAAGCAGAACAAAGGCACTGTCAATATATTTGTTAAACCTTCAATGACAAAAGTCTTGTTCCACCAGCTTCATTGTTTTTGTATCAATCAAATTCTGTTATCATTGACATCTGGAATTGAATGATGTGACTAAAAGTTGGTCTTATATATTAACAAAGTTTCAAACCAAAATGCTCAAACATGTATTAAATAAACCTGGCATAAAATGGGTTACTCACAACAGATTTCTTTCTGACATAAATAATCAGACAAATACAGGTTTTAACAATAACATTCATTAAGGTTCCCTAGTTTGTTTGTTTATATATATATATAAAAGAAAAGGTCCTTTTATTTTTAAGTATTAGAGAAGGTCATACTAAATACCTGACACTTTAATCTATAGGTGGTTGTTTCTGGAACATTTATATTTTTGGAACTGCATGCATTTCCCATACATTTTTAAATGTGTTTCAGTAAGGGGAGAAGAAAAATAATTATGCTGAATAATCATATTGCATTGCTAAACAACCAATATAATGGAGATAAGACTTTTGCTCAGTGCTGCATTTAAAAACAGCGTCATTTCAGGATTTCAAAAAGGCTTCACAAAGGATCTCATTTTATATACAGTCACTTCTTTCATTAGCAGTAGTCATTAAATTGCAGTTGGGTTGGAAAAATAAAGTAACTGAGGTCAGCAAAGGTCCAACAGCATCAGCAATGACATTCACGTTGGCACAGAAGGCACTTTCCAGCTAACAGAGCAAATATTTTTAGGGGGAAAAAAAATCTACTATGTTTCACCAAAGATGGCACCAAGGCACAAAATCAGCTCATATGAAAATAAAGGTGCATTCATCTTGGCACTAACAAATGGTGGGAAATTGTAAATGTTTCTTGCAAGAAAAAACAGATGGAGGAGGATTCAGGTTTTAAAAAACTGTACGACAATGTCAGAGTGGAAAGAATCCGCCTGACAAATACTATACCTTCAAAGTAAAAGGTCCATGGATACTAAATGGCTGAATGGCACAAAGGAAACTAGGAGGCACCAACAGACTGAGGAGTGGTGTTAAGAAATCTTCATTCGGACTGAGGCACAGAAATCGATGGACCTTTGGGGTCATCGAATCGATCCATGGTGTTTAGCTGCATGATCATGTGCAGACCATACACCAAAATTAAAAGCATGAGCAGAGAAGTCAGCAGGCCCATCCAAATTCCTGGGGTGAAGAAGCCTGCACAGTCACTGGCATAAGAGAAATTTGTTCCATTTGCCAAATTGAAGCCCTGAATCTGTATTGTAAAGAAAATAAAAGAACATTTAAAACATCAAGTTAAAAAGAGAAAGCCAATATTCACTTATTTAAAAAAAGACTGCACCAATGTTAGGATGCAACATGGAAACCACAGCATACTTGTTGTACCTGGAAATCAATAAAATTGAGCCTCCACTGGGATGCATTTTGGCTGGTGTCATCTGGCATGAGCAGAGCACCTTGGAAGCTGTTGACAGATTGGCAGTGGAAGGAATACTCTGCAGGGGCGTAGATGCTGCGTCTACCCATGAAAGATGCAGTTAGACCACTGGACTGCAGCTGCACAGAGTCCAAGGTGAACCAGTTCCGTGCAGACACAGAATAGAAGCGCTGACTCATGGCAAACCTGGGAGTCAAAAAACGACAAATGAAGTTAAAATAAAATAATACCTGTTTAATAACAGAAGCATAATGTTAATTTTTTATACAACCAGTATAAAAAATTGACAGATTTGGTTTTATGAATGATAAACTCTTGTGAATTTAGATTTTTGCTAAATATCCATTAATTTCTGTTTTTTAGAGGATAAGGCCACTAAAATATAGTGTTTGCTTAGTTATATAATTTTTGGGATTTATCAAAATTTGCATCAGAATAAAACTAACAAAAACTATACCTGTTAACTCTAAAAAAATTTAAAAATATATTATACACACACACATTTTTTTTAACTAAAAATATGTTGGCTGTACCACTTGGCATCAAGACTAGAAACAGACAACAGCTTTGCTCTCTCCACAAGTACAACCTTCCAGTGGCTCTAAAAGTTTCATTTCAATGCTATTGATTGTTTGAAATGTACAAAGCTAATGTCAAAAAAATGACATGATGTGTTTATGCACAGGTGTATTTCTTTGTCCTTGCAATGTATTGGCTTACCTTAGTGTAAAACCTGATGGATAATTGAGGACAAGCCTAAAGAAGGAAAAGATCATATTTACAATTATCATTTTCCTCTAAATAGTGCAAAACTGAAATTTTCTTGTCAAGGATTATGGAAATAAAACATTTTTAATTTTTCCAAAACAAAGACAAACCATCTTACAGTGAGTTAGTGCTGTTGCACGTGGATCCTGCCAAAGAAGGTGTTTGGGCAGCAAGGTCGATCCAGGGTGAGGTGCTTGAGAGGCTGATGTTAAGATTCTGAGCCCAAAGCATTATGCAAGGGTTACCAGATTCAACAAATATGATGGGCGGTTTGACATCAGGCACAACTGCCTGGAGCAAGGACCGGCCCACAGACTGGTCAGAGAAGGACGACTCTGAAATCACCTGCAGAGGTACAGTAGTTTATATTAAAATTCTGTGTTTGTTTATGATACAATTACTGCCCAGCCAAATTATTTATGGCAGATTATGGCATGCAGTCAGACTTTGATTTGACCAATTTATGCAGTGTCACCACATTTATTTCAACCCACAGCCCTGATCAAATTATAAAACTGTCCCCACAGGCTAGCACAGGAGTCACTAAGCAAAGAAAGCAACATTTTGAGGGGCAGGCAGTGTACATATAATATATATATATACTATAAAATATAATTACTCGTGACGGCTGGAGTCCTGTGTATACTGCAGTGTATGGGATATTTTTGGCTTTCATGATATCGAGAACCTTCCCAATAATCTCATCTGTTGACAGAAACAAAAAACATTTTAGTTACAAACTACACATACCAATCTGGGCACATTGAGCATTATAAAAATCCTTAAACAGACTATATGTCATTTCCATTTATAAATGAAGTTGTATTATTTTATTGGAGTCTTGAAAAAGTTGCGAGGTATCTAGTGTTGTGTTTTTTTTTGTTTTGTTTTTTTTTAACAGGTCATTCTGACATGATATTGTGAGTGTCAGCATAGCTGTCCCCACACTGCCGTCTATATATATATATATACATACGTATATACATATACGTATATATATATATATATATATATGTATATGTATATATGTATGTATATATATATATATAGACGGCAGTGTGGGGACAGCTATGCTGACACTCACAATATCATGTCAGAATGACCTGTTAAAAAAAAACAAAACAAAAAAAAACACAACACTAGATACCTCATCATGAATCAAGGCCTGGCGATAAGTGACAGGCAAACCAGTCAATCAATCCATCCGATTTGAAAATGATTAGCTGTGTTTATTTCATATGTACAGATATCAGGCTTTTTTAATTTTCCAAACAACTTTGTTTATTGATGGGTATTGGGACAATGAAAGAGATTTCAAAAAATAGGATTAAAATTTCTTCTGGACACCAAATACTATATAACTATAACAACTATAAATACTAATAACTATAAAACGTACCATTGCTGTGCAGGACTTCTTTGCAAGACTTGTGTGAGCTATTTAATGATAAAAAAAATGTTAATTTTAATTAATTGAAGCTAAAATTAAAATATGTTACTTGCATTCACAGATGTGCATTAGAAAACTCACCTAGTACAATATGGAAGATTGATGAGAAATAGATTACTAACAGATGTGTTGATGGCCAAACCAGACAGAGTGTCTGCATCTACAAGCACAGGTGAGACACCAAGCTTATCCTGGAACAGAGCCGGGACAGCAGAGGAGCCAGACCACTCCAGGGCTGGAATTGTGACTGACGATGAAGAGGACTGATGTGCAGCCTGAGTGAAATTAGTTGTCATCTTAGTAGCCTAATAAAAGCATCATCTTCTTTAAGGACTAATGTACATGTTAACACCTACCTTAAGATTTTGAAAGGAACTATCATGTTCATTTCCAAACACACCACCAAAGACTGTGAAGTCATCTTTGCTTAGCTAAAAAGGCACAAATAAGTACAAACCCCTTGTATTAATAGGAGAAACAAAACAGTGCATTGTGAAAACTGTAAACGCTTACACATAGAATCAGTCAGGACTGAGAACAACCAAATGAAGAGCTCAAACTGTAATAGAGGAACTGTGAAATGGGAAGTAATGATAAATCTGTTGTCACACCAGTATAGGAAGACTTTATAGCACAATGCAGCATGGAAGTGCAGCATAAATTCAAATGACCTATTAATGTAATTTTACTCAACTTACATATCCAAGGAAAACTCTCCTTCCAATAGATGAACAAAGAAATATGTAAATAATCACAGAGAACCTTTCTACAGGTTGAATTTTCTCCTAACACTTTTCAGCTTCCGAATGGCTATACTGTAACTGTGACAACTGCACAGAAAGAATTACATTTCCATGTCTCAGAGACCGACCTTGTCCTGCAGAAAAAGCATCACAGTGTGGGGGCCAGAACCAAAGGCAGCGGTGAGGTAGGCACTCAACTGGTCATAGGACGTGATGTGACCAGCTGCAGGGGAGGCAAGTGATGGTAGGCTGAATCAAATATAAAGAATAAAGTTAAGACTGTGATAAATATATATTTTTTCACTTGCCTTTAAAACACGTTCTACTGGGTAATGGTGAGCATCAAAAGTAAGAAGATAATTGTTATTAAACTTCATTTTCTACTAAATCTCAAATACAGTATGTCAATGCAGAAACCAAAAATCCTCTGCAATCATAAAATGGTGTCCAATTCTACTTTTTGTTGCCACTGCAAACAAGAAGTAACTACAATATTGCCTACATCCCCTTCGCAAGAAGCTACTGTATACATAAAGCTAAAAATTCTCTTTAGTTTCTATTATACATTTTAGCTGATGGGTAAAGAAAATGTAAAAATAAGTTTGCTTTCCCTTGATTTTAAATTGACTGAGGATTTCGGTATACTTTGGTATATACTTTTTACAAAATATTGTTATCACACTAGCATTTATGTTACAATAAATGTCTTACCAAGGCATCTCGTGCAATCTATATGGCTTCTGAATTATTATATATACATTTTTATATATAATTATTTAATTCATTTTATATATACGCCTAGCCGTAGCTAAAAGTGTTAGCATTAGCAGCCGGCTAGGGTCTACGTACTGCAATTGAGCTTCACTTGACAAACTGACAACGGAAAGGGACAATTACCTGTCGGTGGACCAGAGGAGAAGCGGCACCTGAGCAGTGGCGCTTCCTGTAGCGAAAAGTTGGAAGAAAATTACAATAAAAGACGCTAAGCGCACTATAGTCGAGCACCTCGGTCCGGCCATTGCTATCGAGCGTTTCCGCAAAGCTGTGTTCACGTGACTCAGACCAGCTGACAGTCATGTGCAGTCAGTGCTGAGCTGCTTCTTCCTTCTGCAGATCTTCCTCCTGCTGCTGAGTTGTCACTCTGTCCTCGCTGATCCCAACTAACTAGTCTGACCACGGCTCTTGTCACTAATGCTGCCTTCACGTGCTATCGGAAAGACGGCACTTCTTCTCATTTGTAAAATCGGAACTACGAGTGCGTTACGTTCAAGTGCTTCTGGTGTTGGAGCGAAATAACAAGTTGGCAGACACACGGTTCACCCATACCTGCTTCTTGGGTAAAACCCAACAGCAACGGCATTTTTAAATAACATGTTAAGTGTAAGGTGATAAAACATTTACAAATTGTACGCAATCAACAATAAAGGCGTTGTAATTATTATAATAAGGGAATTGTTTAGCATTCGTGACGAATCTTGCCTTACTCTCTGCCATCTTGATCTGTCAAAGGTTATCTGTTTTAATACTCGCGTATTAAAATGATCTCCCAGTTTCCCACTGGAAAGCACGACGTGTCGGGGCGTTCATGTGCAGTTTTTACGTCGAAAACTCGTATTTACCATAATTCCAATAGCACGTGAAGGCAGCATATACACTCCAGGGGTCTAAGTGTGCTGTTCTTTTTCTACGTACGTCATAATTCAGTTCTATTTTATTTGTATAATACAACATACATTATCTCAATACACTGTACATAGTAACGCAGATACCATTGTAATATAATAGAGAGTCAGTCAAAGGCCCTAACTTAAAGTATATAAAAGATGTATGTAATTGTAGTAACTACTGTCATTCACATCACAAGTAGTCCCTTAAATAAATAGCTGAAGGGTTGATTTCTGTCTCTGATCAAAGGCCCTGTGAAGAGACAGTTTGTGACAGGAATGCTGTCCACCTTCTTTATTTTGTCTTCTTAGAAACACGATATTAACACAGTTATATGACTGGGACACATGCTGAATGGTCAAAATGTGTTTCATATTTTTACTCACTGAAAATTGGTTTCCCTGCGGGACAGTAAGTGTCTTCCAACCCATTGACCTCCAATGTACAGTTTCATTATTTACTCACTTTTTCAATATGACAGTGAGCTTGAATAAGGCTGTGACTAATATTTGTCTCCATTACTGATTTATGGTTCACAGACCTGGAGGAAAACTGAAATAATACAGCAGAAGATGTGTGCCTTACTTAACGTGTCTGAGGTATGCATTTAACAGAAGATGGTCTGACAGAATCAGTGATGATGAGCTGTGGCATGAGCCAGATGCAGGTCAGATAAAGAGGAAGAAGTGGGGCTAGACTGGACACACACCAAGGAAACCAAAAACGACAATCACTTACCATGCTCTGACTTGGAAGCTGTGAAGGCATGGAAGCGGGGATGGTCAGGCACCAGATAAATTCTGGATGCTGAGGTAGAACTGAGGAAATAGGGAACCAGACGGAGAGAAGCAGCAAATCAGTAAGTGCACAAATGATCACACTGAACTGAACCGTTGCTTGTTTCTGTTACTAAGTGTGACATTTTTTCTGATATCAACAGGATAAACACCAGTACCAGTTAAATGACAAACATTTGCCATGCAGGGAAAAAAAACATTTTGCAAGTTACATTCAGCAAATGTTGAACAAATCATCAAAATACCAGATGCAATTCTGCTCATTGACTAATAGAACAATCAACTATCACTGCTCCTGTGACATGTTGTAAAAAAAAAACAAGAAACTGAAACAAATTACAAGTTAAATATTAACAGGAGGACTAGATTTGGACACATACAGTAGTCACGAGACAAGACAGAGGTTGGAGGATACATAGACTGACTGAATGGGCCATGAACTGTCATGTGACTTTTGTCATAACGATGCTAAACTTTGGTCTTAAGTGACAGGTTCACCTGGTTACTGGGGTGCTGGTACTCTTTTGACATTTCACCATTCGCATGATCATGATCATTATTCGTGTATAACAATCGCAGACACTGCTAAATAAACGCACAAAGGCATTAAATGTGACGTTTTCGGCATGTTGTCCAAAGACTGAGGGGGTTTTCATGTGTGAACGCTTTCTGTCGGTGAAGCGCAGCGATTCTGTCGGCGGAGGGATACCACCAAACAAACGCTGCGCCGACAACAGGAATATGAAGACACTATAAAGACTCAGTTACAGACTAAACTTAAAAACGAATCATATGCAAAACCGCCCCACTGCGAGGTTTCCTGTTACAGACACCGTTTGGGTTTGAATCCATTGTGTGCGGCTACGTTGAGAGAAATACGTTAAGGAGGAGGGGGCGCAGTCGCGCACTAATTCCCGACGCGCAGCGACACTGTTCCAGAGTGCTTCATGAGCAGGGCCATTTTTGGTCGTCCTCGCCGGTGACAGTGTGGACACTATTTTCTACGGGTCATTTTTGCCTAATGATTATCAATAAATAATATTCGACTTCGAACGAGCCGTTTGCATCACTCGAGCAGAGGAAGGGAGTGAAATTCCCGATTTGTGCACTCACCGGCTTCCTTTCTTTCGTTCAGTATCCTTCGTTTGTCCAGGTTTAAAGAGGGCGAGGAAGGGAGGCGCTGCTGAAGCAACATGGATGAGGAATATGATGTGATCGTTCTGGGCACCGGACTCACAGTAAGACGTCTCTTTTCCATTTAATTGTTGCAGATTGACTCGGAGGGCCTCTAAATGATGATTATGTTAGACAGCGCGCAGCCCCGTTATCTCATCTGCAAACCCAATGGAGAAAGTCTGCTCCGCTCCTGCCCGTGACGTTAGGAAAAAAAATAACGGAATACGGGGTGCACTTCCTTCACTAGATCCGCGTGCAACGAAATTGCGCGATTTGTAATTGATCACAAGCCGCTGGACGTTGTTATACACCCTGCAACATCTTTTAGGCGTAACCCCAGCGTGTCACGGTCCTGTAACGGGTAGGCCTTCATCCTGAGGTTAGCGCAGGCCTGAGCACGGGTTTTATTCAGTGTCTGAGCCGCATTTTCCTCCCCTTGCCTCTGCCTGTGCAACGACATCACGAGAGGTCATACATTCACTGTCTCATTCATTTACCAGCGTCTCTTGCGACAGCCCATTCTTTTTTTTTTTTCCTCAAATTTTGTAACCCGCTTCCTTTTGTCAACGCACAGCCACGATATTATTTGATATTACAACACTAACATTATTCTAACAGTAAAAATAATATCAACAGTTAGTATTATTATTATCATTATTATTATTATTATCATTACAACGGTATGATAATAATCCGTGGATGGAACGTCTTTTCGCGCATGCGCGCGCCGTTCCTTCTGTCCACCCTGCAGCCTTCTGTCATTTAATGTAACATTTTCCTCAAGTCAAGCAGACTTCTTCTTGAATACTCCGGTCCAAACATCCAAATGATTCCAACAATTTCCATTCTTAAAGAAATAGTTGGAAGTTTTTAGTCCTAAATTATGATTAAAGCCTATTGAGTAGTGTGATTTACTCCCAGTTTTTATGTCATTCACCAAACACACGGTCTTTTTAAAGTCACATATTAAATCACATATCATTTATTCACACGCTGACGGCGCCCAAGTGTCCTGCCCAGGGACACAACACAACACAACAGCACACAGACTACAGGAGCTGGGAATCTAACTTACAAACTCTGGGAATATTTTGGCTGTGGGTAAAAACCTCATGAATGAGGATTGACTTAAGCCATGTTTTCGTCATGGTACAGTTAGGTTTGGTATGGTACTCTTTGGAACAGTAATCCTACCGAGGATAGCCTGACTGCTGTGTTAGTGAAGACAGATACTCTCATGATGCCACGCTTCTTTGCAGCCTCACCAAAATCCACTTTTGATGTATTGATTGATTCCCCTGTGGCAGAAATGTTTAAATTGACAGTTTAACGTTTGCTTTTTGGTTGACAAATTACAAGAGCCATTTGTACAGATTCCACAAGAGCTATTAGCACAGAAAGAACTAGAGTCGGTTGGTCAGAACACATTCAGTCTGATAATGATGGATCTTGGGTGAAACACAGCAAGGACGACATGCTGATCGGTCTGGTTTGGATTTCTTCATTTAGTTTTTTTAAGACATCTTTACTACATAACTGCCCCCCCCCCCCCCCCCCAGTTAAAATTAAAATAGAATTTTTCTTTGCAAACAGAGTTAATGCAAATATTAAGCCATCGAGTGAGATGCAATTATTGCCAACATTTTATAAACCTCATAAACACTAGGTATGAACAATACAGTCCTGATATAAAACTTATTAAGTCATCATTAATAAAAATTTGCATAGAAACACCAGATATAGTTGCCTAGTGAAACCAACTGTTTTTGGTAAACACTTCTCTGTTAAATCACACTTTCATTAAGTACTTTTTTTTTTTTTTTTAAATTATTTGCTTCAACTGTATGACCATTTTGGAGGTTGTATTTTGTTGTGATCCTGAATTTGATAACAATCATATTGAGTATTTAATCTTGTTTTATGCAGGAATGCATTCTGTCTGGGATCATGTCTGTGAATGGGAAAAAGGTTCTGCACATGGACAGGAACCCATACTACGGTGGTGAGAGCTCTTCCATCACCCCCCTGGAAGAGGTAAAAGGCTCCTGGGATCTATAAAACCAATCAATAATTGTTAATGTCCTGCACTGCATCCCACTTTACATCCAGTGCCATCTGCTGCTTTTCTGCAGTCTTCATTTATCTTTGCCATGCTTCAGACACTGGTAGCTTCATGGATTTCAGTTTCCCAGTATGTTGTTTTGTTTGTCATCTTCCACAGCTTTACAAACGCTTCGGGCGAGAAGAATCTCCACCTGAGTCAATGGGCAGAGGAAGAGACTGGAATGTCGACCTGATCCCCAAGTTTCTCATGGCCAATGGTCAGTTGCACATCACATACTTAGCTTTAACAACCTTCAATAAGCTGTTTGTGTTCCATGGAGATGGGTAGACAAGTAGCCCCTTTGACCTTTGGTGATATACAGTACTGTGCATAAGTCTTAGGCCACCACCAGCTTTGCTGTTTTTATGTCACTTTTGTGATCGTTGGCGTTCAGATTGAAAAGATGTGACTAAAAGTCAGTCTTCTACTATATGATCGACCTGTCAGTGAGTTTAACTTGTGCAACATGTGTATGTAATACTCAAACATGTTTGAGTAAACCAGGTATAATAGACCTTTTTCACAGCAGCTACTTGTTGGCATGAAATAGTAGGAGAAACACAGGTTTTACAATAATATGAGGGTTCCATTCCAGGTTTTAAAGAGCCATGGTTGTGTTATTGTTCAAGTGTAAATATAGGTCACACTAAATATTTGATATTATAGAAGCATTTTTGTTGAAAAAGATGTTTTCAAACTGCATATTTGTTTCTCCATAATTTCAGGATGTGTTCCAATCATTGCTCAGTATGGTCATTATAGCATTGCTAAAACAACAAACACAGTACTGTATGTGTGTATGTAATTATAGGTCAGCTTGTGAAGATGCTGCTGTACACAGAAGTGACTCGGTACCTTGACTTTAAAGTAGTAGAGGGAAGCTTTGTCTACAAAGGAGGAAAGATCTACAAGGTGCCATCAACTGAGACTGAGGCCCTGTCCTCAAGTAAGCCACACAACTATTTCTCATTACAATTTTTGAGCAAAGATATGAGGAGAATTCAAATTACAATCTAATGTTCATGGCAGAATTTCACTGTAAAGTACTTGTTTGGATTTCCAGATCTGATGGGGATGTTTGAAAAGCGTAGGTTTCGTAAGTTCTTAGTCTTTGTGGCCAATTTTGATGAGAATGACCCCAAGACCTTTGAGGGTACAGACCCCAAAACCACAACCATGAGGGACCTTTACAAGAAGTTTGACCTTAGCCAGGATGTCATCGACTTCACCGGCCACGCCCTGGCCCTCTACAGGACAGATGAGTAAGAACAATTTTCAATTCTTTGATGGGTAGACATTTCAATAGCTCTAATAGGTGGTTTAAAGGTGTAATGAAGCTTTAATGTAATTACTGACCACCTAGTGTGTGGTTCAAACTCAATTATTTATTTTTTTTGTCTTCTCAATTAGCTACCTTGACCTTAGCTTTTTGGATACAGTCAACCGTATCAAGCTGTACAGTGAATCACTGGCACGATATGGAAAGAGCCCCTACCTTTACCCCCTGTATGGTCTGGGAGAACTGCCACAGGGGTTTGCCAGGTATTTTAATGTTTGATGATTATTTATAGATTGTCTTTAATAGAAAAAAAAAACAAAAATATTATACCATTCCATGATTTAACCAGTTGATTATCATCTATAGGTTGAGTGCAATCTATGGTGGAACCTACATGCTAAACAAACCAGTGGATGAGATAGTGATGGAAGGTGGACGTGTGATTGGAGTGAAGTCTGAAAACGATGTACAGTCACACTGTTTTTTTTTTTTGTTAATTGTTGTGCTACTGTAGTAATTCAACCAAAAACAGAGTGGATATGCAGTTTGTTGACCCCTTGTCCCCTAATGCTGCAGGTGGCACGTTGTAAACAGGTCATCTGTGACCCCAGCTACATGAAGAATCGTGTCCGTAAGGCAGGTCAGGTGATCCGTGTGATTTGCATCCTCAGCCACCCCATCAAAAACACTAATGACGCCAACTCTTGCCAGATCATCATTCCCCAGAATCAGGTCAATCGCACGTCAGGTGAGAAATTGTTGTAGCGTTTAAGAAAATGTGCTTAATTTTGGATCAGAATATCATTAAGTTTTGACCTTGGGAAAAAGAAACACAATACCACAATTCACAAAGATTTGTGTTACAATACTGATATGATTTTAGGCTCTGGTGACACTAGGTAAAGAAAAAAAAACATATTATGCATCAAAAATTTGATTTTGTTGATAGTCTTCACATCTATAACAATATGTTATATAATAATATGTGTGTGAAACTGGCCAGCCAAAATGACAAATTACAGAGAATGTAGTTCTCCTCAGTACTGCAGACCAGAAAATCGATATCTTCATTTTCCGGCATAAAATTTTGCTTCATTTTCATAGCTATGCATTTCCAAATGCTGCTGTTTTCAGTGAGAAAGCTCTAAAACATAGTATGTCAATGTAAAGAGACGAAATACTGTACTCACATTTAGAAGCTTTCTAGTATGAAGAGTCAAAATGGAACATAATATTCCAGATGCATGAATAAGCAGCTTGTTGCTAATCAGTCTTTAGAGAGGGGAAATGTTTTACTGTTTTGTAGATTGTTTTCAAAATGGTCAAAAAAATGCTCTGGTGCAATTGTCTCCTTCCATTAACCCTCTTGTCAATTGTCTAGACATCTACGTGTGCATGATCTCCTATGCTCACAATGTGGCAGCCCAGGGGAAATACATCGCCATTGTCAGCACCACAGTGGAGACTTGTGATCCCGAGGCTGAGATTGAACCTGCTCTGGAGCTGCTGGAGCCCATTGACGAAAAGTCAGTTGAGCATTTATTTTTCCTTATTTCAGTGCTGTCATGCAGCATTTCCTGTATTTATTAGTATTTTTTTTTTTTAAACAAGCATAAACCACGATAATAAAAATGTAAAAGTCATTTTTGTTTTTTCTGGACAGGTTTGTGGCTTTCAATGACCTTTTTGAGCCTGAAGATGATGGCACTGAAAGTCAGGTAAGACTTGTTTTGTCCTAAAAAAAACTATTGTCAGAAAAAAAACAATGTGATACTCATGGACAATATACTGCATCTTTAATAAATATTTCAACAACTATGGAAAGGATTGTTATCGAACAATATAATAGTCAGCATGATATCTACACTACAATCTCATAGGGAAGTTTTTTTTTTTAGGATACAGTTCCTGAACAGAAAGTTGAATATTGTGCTAGAGCCACTGACTTTGCTGTAGATTCTCAGTCTCTCTTTCTTATCTCATCCAGATTTTCATCTCAAAGTCCTACGATGCCACCACCCATTTTGAGACCACTTGCAATGACATCAAAGCCATCTACAAACGTATGACTGGCAGCGACTTTGACTTTGAGAACATGAAACGCAAACAGAATGATGTGTTTGGGGAAGAGATTTAAGGAGCAGGGGGGGTCTCAGGGGGAGAGGAGATGGGGCGAAAAGAGGTGAAACAGGCAGAAGATCCTGATGCAGGGGTGTTACTGTCAAGCAGTGCTTTAAAAACAAAAACGGGTGGGGTAAAATACAAAAAAAAAAAAGTGTAAAGGGTGTGTTCTGGGCTATGGTTGTCCTCAGCCATTTGCCTCCCTTTCTCCGTGTCCCTCTCTCTTAACACATGTTCAAACGCATTAACACACACATAAACACACTGTTCAAATACTCGCACTCTGTATCTCTGTCACTGAAAAGCAGGGTTGATATGGTCTCTCATTTCATTGTAGAATTTACAGTATAACCATGTCTGATTATAATTAGAGGTGAATTAGTTAAACGTTGTCGGCCATTTTCACAACATTTCATTTTTTTTTTTAGTAATGTCTTACTCCTCCTTATTGAAGGCTGTGGCAGAAGAAAAGTGTGAACTGTGAGCGTTGACATGAGGAGAACTGTAATGGCTTAGTGTAGAATCCTCTGGAAAGACCACCTCCAGTTGACATGCATGCATCTTTTTACATACGCTGGTATTATTGTACATAGACTCAAATGACACTGCGATATGAAGGCTGGACCATTCCACGCATCACTCCTGTCAACCCTGCTTTCATTTTCTCTTTCTTGGTCTTTTATCTGTCACTTCAATAGATGCTGCTCCTTTTTGGTAAAATCTGTTGGTTTGGCAAAAACAAAAACAAAAAAAAAAAAAGTGACAAAAAAGTTAAATATAAATGGGCTGTTCTGTCACATGATAGTGCTCACTTTGCTATGCTGTTGTGTTCCCTGTGCTATAGCAGGCAAGCTAACTGGTGGATATTAATTTTAAACCTTTCTATTCCCTCCACCCCACCTCTCCCCAAAAAAACCTGTTCCTTTTTTTGTTTGTCATTTTATGTCACTTTTGATTTTGAATAGTTTACTCTCTAACATCTTAAATTATTAAAGAGATTTAATTCTATATATGGTGCACATTTCACTGGTTGCGTTTATGAAGTCTACGGAGCTGAGGTTGAAACTGTGGTTTTCCAGTTACACATTAAATTGAGGGGAAGAGAAAGCATGAAGGGTTTCTTTATGGATGATTATAGCTTTGTACTGTACATGTCGATGTGATGGGAGAGAAGAATGTCTGTGGAGAATAGTTTTTGACTGAAGATTTGCAGATAGAGGGAGAGAAGACTCAAAGTTCAGCTTATATTTGTAGTGAAAGTAGCTGAGTGTGTTTTGATTGTTTCAGCGTCTGCTGCCTACATTAAAGCGACAAGTCATTCCCACCATAGACACTAAATTCTATGAAAATGTTGTAGTTAGAGTGAACATTTGAATCTCCCAAAAGTTTAAATGACACCGAAAAAATAATGTGCAAAGCCACAGTTTCAAGTGCAGCAGCACAAGATGGAATTAGATGTTATCATTTGGTTGTAGTCTTAATTCAGGGGTTTGATTTATGTTTGGGCCCTTTTGGGAAAAATTGGCTGCTTTGTTGTAACACAGTTGCTGGCCACCAGTCTTGTGCCAATCATTTCACAGCAAAACTTGCTGGCAAAGTTTAAGGCTCTGTTTGGTGGTGTATGGAGATCTATCTGAACACTGTAGAGGAGATATTGTTTTTTTACACATGTATCTCTGCAGTACACAAACCCACCCACAGCCAGACAAACAATAAAAGGGGTTTTGTCTTTTTCTTGTAAAATACTGAAGCAGTTCCATCTCATTTATCCACTGCAAACGATCCCTGGCCACTCTAAACCAAGTTGAACGGTTTGGAGTATCAGTTATTGTCTTTTTTTTCTGTTTACTTGAATTTCACTGATGTATTAGTGAAGGCTTATGTCAAATTTATATGCTATGCTGTCCACTTTCCAAACTGATGTGTTTTGATTGAATTGAAAAAAAGAAATGCACACCGACATTATCTGTTTTTGTTTATTTGCTGTGTTAATGTATTTGTTTACTTTAATTATTGCAGTATGGCATCATGGTTTGATATGATTACTTGCATTCCTAAGAAACAGGTTTTGATGGAAGGATAACAGCGACAGTTTGAGCTGAAGTCAAATATTCACCAGCTGTGCTCACACACTGTGTGTCATTTAACACTGCGTTACTAGATTAAAAACTGGAATACAGTTTATTGTTTGAACGTTGATCTATATGGACCCCCCTGCCCAACAACAGCATATAATTGTCTTTTTATTATTTATTCAGAACACAAAGCTTTGTGTGTTTGTACTGTTTTAATTTCAATCCAATTTGGGCTTTGAAAACCTCTATTGACAATATCCCTCAAAATTGACAAAAGGAATAGTTCAGGCTGAGTAGTAGAAAATTTACTGTCCTTGTTTGATCACTAGTATGTGAACAATGCCTAATGTCTTGTGTAACAAATACAATGAATTAAACTATGAATGAAATGTTAGAAAAATAAAAAGCACATGGCAAATGTGGAAAAACCCTGATGCTCTAATGTATTTCTTTAAAAGATGAAATCAATAGTTAACTTCAATGGGCAGTGTCTTTTCATACCTACACAGAATAGTATTTTATATACACTTGAGCTAAAAATACAACTTTCATGATACAGTCTTTAAAAATTACACATGTGGAAATAACGTTTTTTTTTTGGTAATAGTTAATTTATAAGTATAATCTGATAATATCTTTGAGGTCAAGGCTCAAACTGCTGCAGCTCTGATGGACATCTTGTGGCTGCTGTGCAGCATAACATTGTTGCTCTATCATAGATATAGATCAAAGAGCATGAATCCAATTTCAATTGAGGAAACACCAAAGAATCATTTAGTCCATCACCAACACACACGTCCCTTTTACTCTTACTGCCTCTCTTTCTCACCTTTACAGTCTTACCTTCTTCCCACTGCTGCCTACAGAATATATGACTGGTTCATTCCAAGACATGCCATTTCAGCCTCAAGGTGTTCCACTTCTAGAGAGGCACTGAGCTGGAGCTGACTCAGCTAGAATAACATGTGATCTACCACGTAGCTCTCGTACGGATGACCTAGAAGTCTCTCTACCTCAGTCTTTGGCACCACCCAGCACTTGCCCAAGTGGCGTTTTCGCACCGTGTCTTTCAGTGTCTTGTCTTGCAAGGTGACTGGCACGTGCTCTGATCCCCACATCAGGAGCCCACTGGCCGAAACTCCCTCCACATTGGCTCGGTGAGAACCAAGATCAACATGATCCTTCACCGCCTTTATTCTCATGTCGGCATGTTGAAACTGACCTGTACGCAGAAGGACAGAAGTGGTGGGACATAAAGAACGTCTCATATTTGTGATTCTGTTTCTTTATACTGGAAATGGAACCACTGTACTTTTTACTTCACCGCATTTGTTTGCTACTTTCAGTGATATTAAGCTTCTAAAATGTAATACTTTTATATATATTAATATTTTGTTGACAATTAAAATTAATCAATTTTAGTGAGATTTATTATTTGTGAACTCAGAATTTAGTTTTAAAAAAAAAAAAAAAAAAAAAATCAAAATGTGTCACTGATGATTTTGAGACCAGATAAACATCAGGGGGAGGGAAGATATGCAATCAATGGCAGGTTGATACCCAGAGACTTCAAGTGGTAAGTCAAAACTGATCATCTCATGACACTGCAGATTTAGCTGACCCTTTGTTGGAGAATATTAAAGAAAAAACTATATGTAAAGGCCTTAAAATATACAGCGTGTACATAATTAGTCATGTGAGATTTGTTTCTCTGCAGTACAAATTTGCACTTTTCTTTTCACACTTCAGTATTGTATTTTGTGTCCAGAAAGGTAATGTTATTGTATTGTACTTGAACTTTATTTAAGGATTCAGGGATTTACTTTTCTCGCTACTGAAAGATATTGTAATTACCCAGGAGGCCTTGAGTTGAAGCAGACAGCCCCTGTCCATCTGTGATGTAAAAACCCAGGTGAGCCATCTGTAGGTAAGTGGGGTGTTTATAGTAGTGAAACAGGACCAGGAACCTCACATGATTGGCCAGCTCAATCCAGCAGCTCTGATGGTTGTCCACAGTTACTGTCACACCTTGTCTAAGCATCGATACCTGCTGGTTGATGGGCAGGATGTCCCGCCCTTCACCTTCTACCACAACGGTGTCCAATGAGATTGTTATCATGATTCCATTAGAACCCCCTGTGGTTGCTGAGATGGTGAGGTGGTCAAAGTAGGTTCGGGAACGATTCTCTACGGCATGATTGGAGGGAGCCCCTATCAGGTGGCCATCCACAATGATGCCTTGAGGAGGAAGGACACCAATAGACATATTTTGTATTGGACCCCAAAAGTATGCCAGACCCCCAGAATACATAATGTCTGACATTATACATATTATTGTGTCATGCTTACCTCTCTCTGGGTCCTCTAACAGCCTGAGAACGTCATTAGCCCTGCCGTCTACTGTGAAACACAGGCTCTGATGTATCTTTGGCAGATGGACCACAAAATGTGGATCTCCATCGACTATAAGAAGCAACAGAGAATATTAATGCAAAACTGAATTCATAAATGTATTTAAGTTGTGTTGAGGGTGTAGTTAAAGGCAAATAATTAAAGCTGAGACGGATCCCAACCTGATGAGGAAAAGACTCTAACAGTGCCCAATCTGGATGGAGATTCTAAAAGCACAAGATATTCAGATAAAGGACAGTCCTCCTTCCAAGCTGAGTTTCGGCAACAAACAAAAATATTTTTAAAGGGCAGATGTTACACTTACCAAATGATCCCGTGTCAGCAGTATCATCCCCTGAAAAAATGCCAGAAAATGTAAATGAGGAGGGTTTATCTTTTTCTTGAAGATGTAATAGCAGCTAAAGAACAGATCAAAACAGTTAAGGCTTACAGGCATCATAGTTAAGATCGTAGTCATAGTCATAAGTAGCTTCATAGTCTGGGAAACAGAAGATAGAAAATAATGAATATTTAGTAGACATTCTAACTCTCAACAAGGAATTTTAATTTTACAGTCAACTGCAGCATATGAAGCAAAAATGGTGACACTCACCTTTCACAAGGTCAATATCTAATGAAGAAGAGATAGGAAAATGATTCCTGATGATTCAGGATCAACGCTGCAGAGTATTTTTAAAATTCACACATTTTAAAACACAGTATACTAAATCATTATTGAATAAATATCTATATCTATATATCTAAATATCTATTCAAAGCACAATGATAAATAAAAAACCAAGAATTCAGGTTTTTCTTTGGTAATTATCTGACATGAGCCTGTGGACGGATGTAAATCCCAGTTTGCTGAACCGCAAGGATGATGTATATTAAATAGACATACAGCCATAAAATGCCTCCTACATATTGATGCTTGAGTATTAATTTCATCAATTTCAAATACCTGCTTTTAAAACCTCAGGCAAAAAGTGCAAATAAAGTTTTTACCTTTCCTCTGAATCTGAATAGAAGTGGAGACATCTAGTGGGGGATTTAAAAACATCTAATTAGGGATAAATATACCAAGTCTGCAACATTACTATTTAGTTTGTCAGGGCGCACAAAGGTTGTGAATACAAATTAGACATAACCTACCCAGAAGCCCCGCTGCCTCCCATAGTTGTGGCCCATCTGTTACACCAGGCATGGGAGCGAAGGTTGCTGACACCAGGGTGGCGATGCTGATGTCTGTGTCAACACCAGCATTTGTGTTGTTGTCTTTCACAGCCGGTGGCAAGGAAGGAGAGATATGTGGAGATGACAGCTCAGACGGAGACATGGTGTTTTTAGGCTGAAAAGCATCTGGGGCAGATGTACTGCTTCTGCCCAACTCTGTGGAGAGGGCTGGCCTCACCGTGCTGGGCTGTGGTGTAAAATGTCTATCTGGTAGGGAAGCAGGGTCACTTCTGAAAAGAGTGAGTGGAGGTGTGTTGGTGAATGTTGGTGCTGAGGGGATGGTTGTTTTCATGCTGTCTGGCTGAGGTGTGGAGACTTTTCCAGGTGCAGGAGGCAGTGCAGTCTTTAGAGCGTTAAGCAGAGATGTGGATATCTTCCCAGCAGGAGGAGGGGCAGCACTTTTCGAATCATTTTGAGAATGAATGTGCTTTTTGCTAGATAATGGTGCTGGGGCAACTTTGACGACGCTGGGATAAGACGTTGTGATTTTTTTCCTAGAGGGTGTTTTTGCTGTGGAGGTTGGTGATGAGCCTTTTTTCATTTGTGGTGAATTCGGAGGTGGCTGAGGTGCACCGGGTTTTGTTTTAAGAGGTCTGGAGTTAGAACTTGTGCTGTGCTTCTTTGCTGCGCCATCAGCTAATATTTTGATTGGACCAGTGGTTGTTGCTGTTGCGGTTGTAGTGGCTGTTGTTGTGGGTTTTGGAGTGGTTGGAGTTTGAGCAGCTTCATCTGCATCTGGCTTAACTACAACTAAAGAGGTGACTGGTGTAACAAAGTTGTACTTGAGGGAGAGATTTGTGGCCTTGTCTGTCAGTAACCTCTGTGTTGCAGGATCAGTAGTGTTCAGTTTGGCTAGCAGCAGCTCTTTGATGGTGTAATATGCCCAGAGACGATGCACAAAGCTCGAAATGCCTTCTAAAACACCTGAACAGTTTGGTGACACTGCACTGTCATTTCCCTCTGCATGGGAAATCCACACATCATTATCCAACTTAACACGTTGCTTTGAATCAGTAGCAGACAATGACACCTTAAAATCCTTGACCCCAGGTTTAACCTTCCCAGCGACGACCAACTCAGAGCCTTGGAAGTAGTTTGGGAACAGGGACTGGGTGACATCGAACGTCTGATCGTCAAGGTAGGAAAGCTGAACGTCTGAGAGTAAAGGGCTAGCAACTTCATCATAAAAGCCCTTCAGCTGCAAAGCTGCGTCTGCATCCTCATACACCATCCTAGCTACACCTCGGTTATCCAGAGCCAAGCGTCTCAGGAGGAGGAAGTCTGCATCGTCTCCAAAGGCAAGACCAAATAGGGAGGCTGAGCCTAAAGCCTTCTTGGCGTTACTTAGGATTGTGTCACCTGCTGTTACTCCAATAGTGGCTTCCCCATCGGTGAGGAATATTACGAGGGGGACACGACGAGATGATTGGTGGTTGGGAGAACCAGAGGATAGAGGATGGATGAGCTGAGCAGCTGCAAGCAGAGCTGCATTAATGTTGGTCCCTGAACAAAAAAAATAGGTGGTTAAAATTGATTGAAGGAGGAGAGTAAAGACAGGACAAAGGTTTAATTTCATCATTTAATCATGTCAATGTGAAGACTGTGCTTCTGAGGTTTGAGCAACATGCTAAAAGTTCACCCATAGGGGAGACTACATTTGACAGTGTGTGTACTTCCTAGCATACAGAGCCTTTCCCTTTCCCTGGACAGTCGGATTAACTACCACCTGACCAGGCCTTAATTCAGTTAAGGCCTGGTCAGAGGGGACATTTCTACAGCTATTCTATTCTATTAATGATCAACTTACACCCTTCAGCAATAATCCTCTTCACAAAGTCTTTGGCCTCTCGCACATTCTGCTGAGTCGCCCGTACTGTTCTTCCTCTCTTCCAAGTGTAGACCTTGTCGGAGAAGGTGATGATGTTGAAGTGGTCTCCCTCTCTTAGGTCTGCAAGGATGGTGCTCATGGCCTGTTTAGTCTACTGACAGAGGTGATGCCATTTAATGACAGAAAACCCACATCATCCAGTTTCCTCGCGTCATGTCTTGTCACCTAATGTGGCTCTAGCTGTAAGAAGTAGTAGTTGTAGTTTGTAAGCTTTTGCACAGGAGGAATATTCCACTCTACCTGCTTTATCTTGGTGCCGATCATTGAACCACTGACATCAATGACAAATATAACATCCTTAGGAACTACAGGAAGCCCTCTGGGTGCAAAGTAATGCACAAAGTAGCCATCATACACCTAAGAAAGAGAAAAAAATTGAAGAAAGGAGAGGATGGTAAAACGCATAATTTGCTTTTACCAAAAACATATTTTTAACAAATGAAAAGCGTTTCATCATAAATCGTGATGCTGACCTGGACGTCACCTATTAGGTCTCTGAGGTCCACATCATACTGAATGATGAAGTGTGCATCAAGACCCTTGGAGGAAATGCTGTTCTGCTGTTGCAGAGTGGGACTGTAGCGAACTCGAGCACAGCTTGCATTCTGCTCAATATTAGTGGAGGCTGGAGCATCTGCGTCACCTGTAGTAAAACAGTAAAAATCCAAAATAAAGTCCATATTTTGGGAAATAACTTAAATTGTTAAAAAAAAGATGGATATCTCTTGTGCTTGTACTGACTTGCTGGCTGGCTGATAAAAAACAGTCACTGTTTACTGAAACATTAAACTGAAAGACAGAAAAATGCATTGGTTGTTTGAAATTGTGTCTTATTTTTATTTTTACATTGTTAAATACAATGTTTGCAAAATATGTTTATTTCTATAATGTTGGTTGTATTTGTGTTAAAAATGTTTTTTACTTTATATTTACCATATACTATACTTAACATATACTGTAGCCAGTATCAGCCAGTGTAAAGATTCCTTAGTCGAGTTATTCTAGTTATAGTATAGTATAGTAAGGGTTTTCCTCCTCTATTTTTCCTTCTGTTACAGCTTCATATCCCAAATTGCCTCCTGTTTGTGTTCATTGTTAACCATTTTACCTTTTGCAGTGTTGGAGAGCAGTCTGGTTGTCCTGAGGGGAAGGACTTTGATGAAGCTGATGCCCGTCCGCTCTGTTATACCTACATCTAATGTCAGGTTCTGCACGGCTTGTCCTGGCCTCAGACCAAGACTGAGTTCATAGCGTCCTAGTCGCCGTGGTAACAGTTCTTCGTAGGTGAGAGAGAAGGACACTCGAACTCCTGAGGGCACACTCACTGCCACACGAAACTTCTCAATCTCCCTTTCTCTGGAAATAATGCAGTGCAACATTTCAAATTAAACATGAATATTTATTTAACTTATTTTGCTCTGTGCTAACATAAAGAAAGAAATCCTGTGACTGACTTGGTAGCGACAAGTCCAGCAGTTTTTCCTTGCTTCTTAGCAGCGTCGTATATTTTCCTGGCAGCAGCTCTTTCCTTCACCTGGGCCACATACATCTTCCCGTTAGAGGTGCTGATGGGATGAAGGAAACAGGAGGAATAAATACTGAAGCCCTGTGTGACTCACAGTAGCCAGATTATATTTCAGTCACAAACACGCCTGGCCTGCATTGGGATGTTGGGCCTGATGACTTTATTTTTGCTCCCAGCATTTCCACAGCTATCACAAAGCTGCTTCACAAACTCACATCATGCTTGTTTACAGCTGGACTCTGCACCGTGTGAGGAGGGGTCATGAAGAGGTTGAGTGGAAAAGAGTAATTTCCTTTTGAAAACATCTTTTTTTTTTAATGAAAAGAGATCTTGCATGCAAATGATGATGCTGGGGATCACCAGTCTGTGCTACGTCCACCAATATCCCAGTGAAAACTGACACTCAAAATGGGATCCAACTCAAACAGTGCATGTCCCAGACTCTGGTGACCACTGATGTCATGAGATGAGGTGCTAAATTAAGGTCAAGTTCTTTGAACAAATATATCCAAAGAGAAAAAAACACCACGGGCTAACCCAAATAAACCCACAGACTAGAAGCTAGCTCTTGTTTGACATGTGGCTCAATGGCACAAGAGAGCATGTGTAGAAAATGGAGACTCTTGTGTTTATATGCATGTGGATGGCTGAGGGAGCAAAGGAGTGCTGTACATCACTGACTTACACACAGAACACAGAGTTCTTAGTTTCACACACAGATATGCCAAAGAACTTTTTTTCTTCTGGGTATTTGGTGATGCACAGGCAACGTATGTGTACGCTTGTCACATAGAGATTATGTAACAGATTATGGCTGTAAAAAAGCTGTACATGTTCCAGGCTCACCTATACTATCCACCTCCACGTACATATAGTAGATGCAGGTAGATGTGTATACAGCATATCTAAACTGGCATGGTGCCTTTGTAAACTGTGTGGGGGAGAAAAGGGGGTCTAGGCAAACTTCTCTATTAAGATTCTGACTTTCATTCACAAAGCCTGGTATTCATCTGCCCTCAGGTTCCCCCTGCTCCTGACCTGCTTCCGCTTCCAATCCAGCTCCAGGGTTGCTGTTTGGCCTGAGATGTTGACTTGTTTGTTTTGTTTATATTTAGCATTTTAAAAGGATAGTGGTTCCCAATTTTCTTTCATGCATCAACCCTTGGCTGGAATTTTGTGTCCTTGCATAATTCCTTGTGAAGTTTTATTTCTGGAGTTTAACATCAACAAGAATATAACTCCTAACTTATTTCAGCTTCTCACCATGTAGCAGGTAAATATTATTCACACAGGCCTACCTGTGTCAATATGTATGCTGCCATTTAAGTAAAATCTCTGTGATGATAGGTTGCATTTTCTGACCTTTACACTGATGTAAAATTAGTTTTAGATAAGAACAAAGATGAGACCAGACAAATACGAATACAAAGACGAATACATTGAGAAAGAAGTGAAGTGGAAATGTTAAAGGGTCAGAAATGTAGCAGCGACTTACATGGTGAAGTTGGAGATGAAAGCAGAGGAGGGCAAGTCCACCTCAAAGGCAGCTTCCTTGATGATAGGGAGCTGGTTCCACACTGAACTCTGGACTGTGGTAACAGCATATCGGGACACCACTGAACATCTAACATGGTACTCTGTCACCTTCAGCTAGTAACAGACAGCAGGCAATGACAGAAAAGAAAAGAAGTTGGCTTGGCCATCAGTTCTGACTATAACAAATCACCAGATGGTTACTACTGTCCTAAACCTACTGTCCTAGTCTGAGAGAAAAATTATAAACCTCATATAATTGTTTTCCCCTTTTTTCCTCCATACAATGGTTGGTCTGTTAGTCAGTGAAACAACATGAAGCAATTACCAACAAGTTGTTTGCTCTCCTTGTGTTTGGTTACACAGGTAATGCTGACGCCTGCTGAGACCAATATGGTCAGCACAGGACACATGACCACAAGACGAGGCGACAGGAAGGAGGAAGAGAGCCACATCAGCCGCTCCAGCTCACTGGTTTAAGGAAAGCTGTGGTTTCTCCTACACAGAATGAATTACTGTATATTCTGCTTCACAGTTTAATGTTGAAGCAAACAGAGGGGGGACCACAGTGGAACTACTGACGATAAGAGAGGTGTGGATTGCTTAGTTCAATATGTACAATAAAGGGCAAGACCATGAGTGTGGTCAAAGCCTTAGGTCTATGGCTTTTGTTTGAGTAGTAATACAGTATGATAAAAATGATAATAATTTGGATTATACCACACACATTAACTTATAAACGTTTTGCACATAGAACATAATCAGGGGGCCAAAGGGTAGGACATGAGACACATGGTGGCAGGAAAGGTGCTTTTAGTATTGATCAGGTTTTTAATTACACATAGGATGCAGTATATGCACTTTTACAATACCTTCATGTCAATTAAAACAAATTTATTTAAAAAAATTACTTTTAAACTAATTTTAATATGTCCTATAATTAATGTGTAATTTTAGTGAACGGCAGATGAACTATGGAACAATTAATTTTACAGTCTTACAGTTTTACAGGTAATAGCAATAAGCAATGGTACACTGCAATTATATTGTTTACATGATTGCTTTTGTTGTTATAAATTCATTCTTACCTCATTATCTCAATATTATTAGAAGGAATAGACCTGCACTCTGTGGTAGTTAAGTTGCTACACCTTTAGTCCCTTGATTGTCCCGTATAATTTCACAGAAATGTGTGTGTGTACTGCAATAATTTTATGGATAATTGGCATTTTACCCATATCACTGATACACAGGAAACACAAGCTTACCATTGGTTTTGATGATTTGCTTTGACGTTTTATTCTCTGTGGGGAAAAAAAACACGAGTCATCAAGTGCTCAACTGATTCTGGTGGTGCATTATAAAGAAATTATGTTTGAAAATACAATTTACATTTGGTCAAAATGCCTCCTGTTTTAGAAGCAATTTCCACAATCTTACTGTGTGAGGGTTAGATCAAGACTTCAGTCTGAATCAAAGCCATTCATGAATGGAGGGGAAGTGGAACTGGAAATAAATGCTCTCACTGTACACAGGTCCAGTGAAGGTGCATGGCTTGGTCTCAAAATGTTAATTTTGCACACAAGTCACTGCTGTGTCAATACATTACCACATTTCCTGGTCATTTCTGGGAATTTAACACAAACAAATAGCAATAAGAGTGGAAGCCCTTTATACGAAGCATATACAGTAAATCATATAATATAATTAAAAAAGGTATGTGAAAACTTGTGCCTGGGTGAGTCATTGAACTGGTTGTATTTTATGTGAGCTAAATGTTCTCGTTAAAAAGGGGAAATGGGCTCATTATGCATGTTCTTTAAAAGCAGTTTTCTAGATTTAAAAAAAAATCTAAAGGAGAAATTACTGCGATCTATTTTTTTAAGTGGGTATTTTTCCATGAAATACATCTCTGTATTATTGTCTCTCTGTGCTCTTACTAAATGGATGTGTTTGAAAAAAGTAGGATGAGTTATAGCCTCTCATGACAAAATGTTGTGGAAGAAAAAAATCCTCACCTGTATTAGAATATTTTCTCCAAAGAGTGCCTCATAATCCTCTGTTAATCCTTTGTGCACATACATAGTGAAGAAAACCAGCATGCACTGAAATATGAAGTTCATCGTGTCCATGCTTTTTTCCTAGTTTAAGGTTCCAAACTGAAGTTGAATTGTCCAGTGGACTGAAGCAGCTCGTACAGGAGGACGCTGTGTTCACACTTCACATTTTACACACTACTTTTTTCTCCAAGAGGCAGTCTTTCCCCTCCCTCACCTCATCATGGGTTAAATAGCTCCACTGCAGTGACAATTACAACAAAAATATAGGGTAAACAACCACAAAGTGACAAAAAAAAAAGTTGACTCAAAAAGTTGCGTGAGCACCACAAGCAGCTCTCAGCTTGTGTCTATGCATACCATGCAGGAAATTTCACGGACTGTTGCTACTGAAGGTTCATGAGAAATGAGGGATTATTAACCCCTGCGTGACTGTTTGAGGAGAGAATCCCGCTACGTAAATACCTTGTCCTCCTCCTCCTGAAACTCCATTGCAACTGATTTCAATTAAATTGCTGCCAAATGTGAGTTTCCATTGACCTTGAATGACCCATCAAGGCCAATTATCACTGAGAGGAGTGGGAGGAAGGATATGTTGTTAAGAAAACAACAACTTACATTTGACGTGTTAAGTGGATTTATTATCTGAGCATCAACCGGTTGGAGGTGACTCTCTGTGGACACTGACACTTTCTGGATTCTGTCATCTTGTACAAACAACACAGTCAAATGATTTGTTTGTTTGGTTGCTGTCCATGGTCCTGATACTTGCCCTAATAATTTGATCAGTGGTTTCACAAATGGGGTCCATGTCACTCTGCCAGGAGAAGACCTTTTTTTTAGTCACCCATTAATTTTTTTTTTTTTTTTTTTGGACATTTTGTAAAAACGAAAATAAATAAAATAACAGTACAGTACAATAATAAACAACAGTAATTAATGATTTTTCATTTTGTAATCTGAATTTTTTTAATTTCTAATTATGGCGGCAGTGATTAATCTGTTATCAATTGATTAATAAATTGATTGCCAACTATTTTGGTAAACAATGATTCACTTTGATCGGGGATTTTTATAAAGTTAAAACATGTTATATGATTTTAGGTTCTTAATGTGAGTATACTATGGTTTATTTACTCCTCTATGACAGTAAAGTGAATGTCTTTTATTTTGTGGACAAAATAAAAGACATTCACTTTACAATTTATTTAAGATTTCTCCTTATATGGTACATTAATTTATGAAGACAGATTACTCACTGTTGAAAACAATCATTAGTTGCGGCCCTGTTTCCAATTGAACAGTTTATCTTCAAATTCTTTCAAAGGAAATACATGACAGGGTGTCCAGAATATTAATTTTAATTTATAGGGGTCCTTGGCAATCAGACAAAGCCTCTGAGTCAGATGATCAAGAAACAACAGCTGTTGCACAGCTACTAAATGTGCAATAATTAATTTTACTCTTAGCCTCTGGACACAATGCAATAGTTTTCTCTAAGTCATTGTAAACAACGTAACACTAAAAATATGGAGAAATGTAAACTCTTTAGTCAGATAAGATATACAGACATTTCAATTATGTTTGAAAAAGAACCTCTATCCAAAGGTTACACCCTTTTCAGTCACTGTGTGTGTGTTCTTGTTTTTGTTTCTGGCATAAACACTGAGCTTATCAGGACCAGTAGTCCCAGTGGAGTCCAAAACCTGCTCCTAATATGAGAGAACCTAATTTCTGAGGAACTGGTTAGGGCTAACATTTGAATTGTGGTTAGGTTAAGGTTAGGATTAAGAATTAACTGGTTATGGTTAAGGTTAGGGATCATATTTTTTTTTAGACTGTCCACTGCAGTGTTCAAGAAGAATAGCTGCATTAACCTTATTGTGTTTCTGTGTGTGTTTGTGATGCTGGAGTGCATTTCTACTTTTTTCAGAAGCAAATAAAAAGTTTCATGTATTAGTCCTCTTCTGATAAATTGGAATCTATATGTGATCTGGAACAGTCTGCAGGGCTTCCTCCTGATTTCTGTTGATGCTGATGTTCTGCAGTGACACAAACAAAAATAGTGGAAAGTCATTCAAAGTGACTATGTTTGTGTTCATAATACTAATAATTACATTTACATATGGAACACTTTTATAAACACATGTTACTAACAAAACCCAACAAAACAACAACCCAACAAATAAAGAAAAAATTAAAATTAATAGGGAAAGACTCTCGAATAAAGGTATGATATAAGAAAATAATTATTCTGCTGATCAATTTTTTCTTTGGCAGTTCATTTTATTCAAATGTTAAGTGCAAACGGAGGCAATTTAGAGCAGGAGAAAAAACACAATAGCAATTCAATAAAACATAGTGGGAGCCAGTGCAAGGAAGCTAGAAGTCATAATGTTGTCTCATCTCTTTGCTGTTGTTGTTTAACTTTGTTAAAGTCCTGCCGGCTGAGGTCTGTATCATCTGAAGCTGGTCCAGAGATTTTTCTTTGGGGCAGGTCAAGTGACAGTTACAATGGCGAGAGGAATTAAAAGTACTGAAAATGGTCTCTGCAGCATAAAATAGGACTGTATTTTAGTAATATTTCGAAGATGATAGATACAAGACTGCACAAGGTTCATAGTGCGTAGTTCAAAGGTTAAACCTCTGTTAAACCTGACAACAAGGCTTTGCAGCAGGCTCAATGCGTTCTAGCAGTGGGCCAGCAGATGGCAGGTTTTGTTGTTGTTTAACATTGAGGAATCCAAATTATTTTCACATCATTTAATGCCTGACCAGTATTTAAATCAGCTTTTCACCCTCATAGCAATGAAAAGGAAATAATATATTTTGGACCTCAATAATAACTGATTAGTGTTGCAAATATTACAAATACAGCCTATATGTATTGTGGATACCTAAAAAGGACTGAAAAGCATACTTGTTTATAGGTACACTTTTATTTGCATTTAAATAAAAAAATGAAATAATTTTTTGCGTTTTGTTGTCTTTTATTGAAAGTTTAATTTCATAATTTATTTTTTTATTCTGCTCTTTACATTTGCTTTATAAATAAACCTCACTGGTAACCTTTGCGGTTCTGCTGAAAATTTAACAGGACATTATAAAGTGCTAATTTAACATAAATTCTGATTAGGGGTTTGTGTTAAATTTAACTCATGTCAACGTAACATTAGGAGTAAAGAGTAACTGATTCTTTTTAAGTTATTTTTAATACTGCTAGACTTCTTTACTGTGTATAAATATCACATTAGACAAAGTGATACAACAGTGCCTCTTTCCCAAATAATAAATGTACAAAAAATTAAATATACTATTTTAGTGTACCTTTGACATTGTTAGATTTACTGTGTATTGTGGGATGGGAGGACGAGATGAAGAAGTGGCCTCAGCTAATGTACACAAACATATTTGGACACTTTTCAGATTGTGAACAATCTGAAAAGCTCTGGGGTGTAACAGTATTTACACAGTAATAAGGTCAGTAGTTTATTTACCTTACTTTTAGTATTTCTTGTTTTATTTTGACATCAGCTTCCTGTCTTTCCTGATGACCTATTCATCTTATTCCTGTTACACCTCAAGGGGATGATGATAATACCCCTGCCTCCTTTTACACAGTACATTTTTTTTGTGAACGTAACACTATAAGTGCTAATTTAACATAAATTCTGATTAGGGGTTTGTGTTAAATTTAACTCATGTCAACGTAACATTAGGAGTAAAGAGTAACTGATTCTTTTTAAGTTATTTTTAATACTGCTAGACTTCTTTACTGTGTATAAATATCACATTAGACAAAGTGATACAACAGTGCCTCTTTCCCAAATAATAAATGTACAAAAAATTAAATATACTATTTTAGTGTACCTTTGACATTGTTAGATTTACTGTGTATTGTGGGATGGGAGGACGAGATGAAGAAGTGGCCTCAGCTAATGTACACAAACATATTTGGACACTTTTCAGATTGTGAACAATCTGAAAAGCTCTGGGGTGTAACAGTATTTACACAGTAATAAGGTCAGTGACATCAGGAGGTGGGACACGTTCTTATTTATTTAAAGGCAGACGCTGAGCCATGTGAGAGCCTAGGTTTCAGTTTCAACATCAGGTGATATAACTGCAGCCACACAGCTGATGCCACTGCCACTGTTACTTGCTACTGGAAAGAAAAGCTTACTGCTGCTCCGGACGTCCGAACCATAATTTCTCAAGTAGTGTCCCCAGGAATAAGGTGGACAAGGAGTGAAGCTATTTTGACTTGCACGTGCTGTTTTGATTTTTGCCTGCTCCCAAGTCTCTGTCTCAAACCAGCAATACAAAGTATCTTCATTTACAAAATGTATAGGATACTTGTGTAAACTTACCGCTGGCCTCTCTCTGTGTGTGTTCACTGCTTCAATATTCAGGAAAAATGTCTCAACTTTACACCCTACAGTGAATACAAAGGCAGGCTCTTAGGGAATGATTTACAGGGATTACAGTAGTAACACACTGAAGGACAGGTTGCAACCTACCGTAGGCAATTGGTGTAAGTTTGAGTACCGTGTGAAGGGGGCATCTTAGATAAGGCAGCTCATCTTCAGTGGAAGAGTTGAGAGTGTTTAGAGCCATGGTTTACAAACTGTGGTACGTGAACCACCAGTGTTACACAAGCTTCCTCTGGTGGTACTTAGTGGAAAATCTGAAATACTGTTTTACTGTATATACCGAGTTATATGATCAGAGTGGAGCTAAGGAATTTTGACTGAAGTGCATATCAAATAAAAAAAAAAAAAAATTAATCAAATAATAATAATTAGAATCACCTTATCTCTTGCTCCATCATAATGTAATTTGGCTATACCAGTGTCTGAAGTATATGTAAGGAAGAGGAGAGAGCAAATTATCTTATTGGAAATAAATCTAACTCCTGTGAAAATCTGTTGCTGACTTTGCTCAGCCTGTTCACACCACTTTATTTTAACGTTGGTGATAATGGTGTTAGTTCAAGAGCTTAATATCTTCCCAGGTGATACTTGAAACAAAGAGTTTGAAAACCACTAGTTTAGAGAATTAAAACAATTTACTGTGTTATGTAAAAGCAGTATGTGGTTCTCGGTACCTGCAGGTTTATCAAGAAAGTAGGCCAACAGACAGCGCATTATAGCTTGGTGGCAGATGACCAGAACATTTTCCTGGCGCTCAAGCTCCATGATGACTGGCTCTAGACGATGGACCATGTCCTCATAGGACTGGAGAGGAGAGAAATGATTGAAGATTAATTCAGAATTATTCATTAATTGTCTTCGTGGGTTAATAAACAGACAGCACTGATGGAAGTGCTGATGCTGCTCAAATCCACCCGAATGCCCCCAAATGCCCCCATTTTTTGATTTGCATGACTTTGGACATAGAGTTTTCCTGGAAGCTCAGTGTTTGTGAGTTCTGTTGTGTCAACTCTTGTTTACATAAATGGTGGAAACTGCTGAAGTTCAAGTTAATTTTTATTTTCTCTCTATTGTCAATATTGTTCTATATTGTACATTCACAGATATGAAAATGCATATTTATTATTTCTTGCCTTTATCTTTACTGTCTTTGTTGCTGTGACACTGGAAATTTCCCCATTAGGGAAAATAAAGGACTACCTTATCTTAACTTATCTTATCATATCTTAGGCATTTACTGTATTATGTTACCTGCCTGCCTGCTTGCTTATTTGTTAAAGTCTATGGCAGTGTCGATGTTTTCAATATTTATCTATTTGAATATAAAACATACAAAGAGTTCTAATGCTGCAACCATGAGAAAATGTCAAACTCTGGCTTTAATCTGCAGACTGCTACAGCAGAGCTTTGTACTGGTCAACAGATCAAACTTTGTGTGGTGTGTGTGATTAACTGTGTGAGAGTGAACAGTGTGTTTTCATAGTGTAATGCTCACCTCACCCTTAGGGTAACGATAACGATATTTGTCCTGGTCTCTCAGAGCAAACTCCAATGGGAAATTCTTCTGAATCTCTTCGTAGGTAAGCTCTTCACAAACACCCTGAGTGAGAAAAAAGTCGCTCTACATCATTACATAAATTGGGCCATCACAAGTCCTCTAATTCAGTCAACAGTGAGCCCTACATGTAGTTTGATTCTTAGATGTAGGTCTGTTTCATAAACTCACAGCGTCTATCTCATTGAGAGCTTTCCACTGTTCATACTGGACCCCCAGCGCCTCTGCAGTCTGAATGGTCCTCTTCATGTGGCTCGTCCACACCTTCAGGTCCTTAATATTCTGACTCTTGATGAAGGCTGCCAATGCATTTGCATACTGGAGAAGATAAGTGTGAATTTTAAATCTCATCACAAAGATGTAATTTTGTATTTTTTTGTACTGAGTTTCCTGATTATTTTGAATTGCGGTGTTTAACTTTCCGTCCTCTGTCTGTCTCACCTTCTGTCCTCTAAGGGAAAGGCCAGAATCTC
This sequence comes from Brachirus orientalis, assembly GCA_016785285.1. Taxonomy (NCBI): domain Eukaryota; kingdom Metazoa; phylum Chordata; class Actinopteri; order Pleuronectiformes; family Soleidae; genus Brachirus; species Brachirus orientalis. The sequence continues at coordinate 15,630,164 of JAFBJR010000150.1, forward strand.
CACCAATGCGCCCTAAAAGGTTGAGTTCACTCTCTCCATGGCGGGTGAGATAGATTGATCTTGGTGTGACATGGATGTTCATGAGGTAGTAGACTATCCTGCTCTGAATGTGGTCCTGGACCTGATTCACCAGGTATCTGCTGCCCACATCAAAGATCTTGATGTAGGATAGCTTTCTGTTCAAAGCATTGGGGAAAACAAAAAAAAAGAAGCCTTTTTTAAAAAACTTTGCACTGCCCACTGCAAAGTTAAATTAATCATCACTATACCTGTCATTGTCATCATCAATAGATGTGTAACTGGCTCTGTAACACTCGATACGCTGGATGAAGTCTTCCATCGCTTCTTCCATGTCACGATCCACATAATCTGGACTCCCAAACTTCACTTGCTGCAAAAAGGAAGTTTCAAGGTTGAACTGAATGTCCTTCATCTCATCATCAGTAAAGGTTGACATAAACAAAAACATCCCTTACGGACAGTGTGAAGATATGAAGTTGCATGTCACCTTGATATTCTCTGCAATAATCTCTGGGTCATCACATAGTGATTCCACAAAGAACACCTGTGTAAAACATTGATTCAAAATTTCAATTCATCAAATCTCCGTGAAATGTTCTCATTGTGATCAACTTCTTTTTTTAATGTTATCCTACAACAGTAGTTTGATTATTAAAACATTATCAAAACTGTTATGCATGAAGATGTTAAAGATATCTTAGCCTAGCATAAAATGGCTAAACTGCCTATAGGTGGAAATAATCCAAGATGTAGAAAACAATTACTTTTTTCCCTCTGCAACTTTTGTAGAAATGAAAGTATGCTACTGAGAGTGAGAGACGCTAGTGGATTTGCCTAACTTTAAATAGAAAGTGAACTGTTTGAAGTTGCTTACAGTTTTTTGCTAGGCTAAACTGGCTACAAGCTGCTGAGGCATATTGAATGGACAGACGTACAGCTGTGCTGCAGCGGAATCACTCTAGGAGCATATGGGAAGCCTTTTAAACATTTAATTACCAGGTTTGACTATCTGGAATTACCGGTACCATTCCAGATATCTGTGACATCATCCTTACTAGACAGATATTTGCAATTCAGTTTTAACTAGTCAAAACAACATCACAGATATGTCAACATCACAGTTTTTTATTAGTCAAAGTGATGTCACTTCTGCCATTCATTTGTATGGGGTTTGCTATTATAGATATCTACAATTCTGCAACTGAATTGTAGATATCTCTATTTCCAGTTTCAGATATCTACTTTACACCATTATGTCAAGTCACAATTCAGGTTTGCGATATATACAACTTCATTCTGAAGCTTATCTAAAAAGAAGAGAATGTAGACATCTTCAACTGAGGATTATTAAAGATATCTTGAACTTGAATTATGACTAGTCATAATGACGTTGTAGTTATCTGAAAACTGGCATTAGAGATATCTATAATGACAAACCCCATACACATAAATCACAAAAGTGACGTCATTTTCACTAGTAAAAAACAGAACTGCAGAAATATGTAACTCTTCTTTTGACTAGTAAGAATGATGTTGCAGACATTGGTCGTGAATATCCTGTCTACCAATTACAGTGAATGTTACAACTGCTTGCCCCAGAAGCATTATGTCCCAGAATTATTCCTTTAAGCTATCAATTCCACATCTGTACTTGCCTTGTAGCCCATCTCCTTAGCAAAATTTAAAATGATTGCCCTCCTCTCGCGAGTGGTGTTGGTAGCATCAAATACCTTTGCAGGACAAAGCACAAGTGAGGTGAGAGGCAATTACATTTACTCTCTATTCAAAAAAAATGAAGCATTAGGTGTTTGATACAACATATGCCAAAAGTGTCACGCACTTTATGACAAGTTTGTACAAAAGTAAGTCATGTTTTGTATGCTACACATTACATAGCTCTTCTAGACCACAATTCATGTTACAGTTACAAACAACTGCCCCTACATGATCAATTGCTGCATTTGTATGTCTAACTACTAACAACTTATTTGTAAAAACTCTGTCACTCACAAATTTCCATAATGTGACTCTATGGACTGTTTCATCAGACTCTCCCTGTCTGATAAATGCCTGCGTCTTTAAAAAAACTCCCCAAAACTAATTTCTAGTGCAGGTTTTTGGTAGAAATTGGCTGGTGGAGTCTCAATCAAACACACATACACAATCAGTCACTCTGTTTAATTCAGGGATGTCAAACTCATTTTAGTTCAGGGGCCACATACAGTGCAACTGATTTCAAGTGGGCCGGACCAGTAAAATAATATCATAACAACCTATAAACAACAAGAAATCCAAATGTTTCCCTTTGATTTACATTTAATGAAGTATCTTTTTTACAAAACATTATGAACAACCTGAAATATCTTGAGAAAAATAAGTGTAAAATTATACCTAAGTTTACGATTTACACTCTCACATGTGCATTAAAACTTAGAGATCACAGTGAATCTTAACAGTTTGTCACAAAAATATCGTAGTTCACACACGGATTAGATTCTAATCATTATGTGAAACTTTCACAAATTCATTATGTGGGCTGGATTGTATCCTCTGGCGGGCTGATTCTGGCCCACGGGCCACATGTCTGACACCCCTGGTTTATTTGTAATTAGAAGGACAGCTTCGGGCACTCTCTTACTCACTGCAACTTGTCCTTGTTCCTTTGTGAAGTATGCAGTGACGTCTTTAAGAGCGGCTGCTGCACAGGCCCTGAGAGAAAGTACATTGTACGTAACTACAGTGTATGTCACATATGAATCTTCATAATGAGTCTTCTTACTTGCGGATTTTCATGGCTTCTTCATTGTCCTGTTTAAAGAACTCAAAGTTCTTATAAGTCTTTACAGCCTCCCTTCGGTACTGGCCAACGTTAAACACTGGCAAAAATAAAGGGTAAAAAGCTTTTTTATAGCAAGAAAACGAACCGTACTATATCTAACATTTAGTAAAATTTTTTCTGATGCAATCATTAGAAACTGACCTTTCGTAGGAACTCCAATCCAGTTCAGGTAGCGCGCAAGCTTCTTGGAAATGTATGTCTTCCCCCTGGCTGGCAATCCCACCATCACAATCATTGTAGGTGAGTTACAGAACTGGGGCACTGAGGCTGAAACAAAAAGACACACACAATTTAACATTAATGCCCCCACCACCGTGCTTTGCAACTGGAAGTAATCAAATTAATCATTTGTCCAGTAGTACCCCTAGGAATATGGTGAACTGGGAGAGAAGCTACTTTAACGTAACCAACACATAACTGCTCAATTACAGTTATTTTTTTTCAAATATTCACCTCTTGTTTTTGTACCATTTCCTATGTTTTTTTATTGTTTGATTATGTTAGGCCAAATTCAACATTATCTACTGGATGAAGTAATTTCTAAACACTCTTGAGGCAATAAATCCCATAGAAAAACAGAATCTGAGTAGATGGACAATTTCCTGCTTATAACTGCCCAAAAACACTTCCACATATTAACAAATGTCAAACCTCATGTAATGTGTGTTTCTTCTTATCTAGTCATGAACCACTTGAAATGTGTCTTTGGGATTCACAAAAATGCCAGTAATTTGTAAATCAGACAAAAAGATTACTTTTCCAGTCAGCTGTAATCCCCAAAATCCCTACAGTGTATGACCCATGTGTGTGTGGACACAGAGACAAGAAGACAGTGCTCAGGCGTTTTGTGAACACTGAATCAGCACTGAACAGCGAGCCAACTTGGACCTGATTTGGTCCAAATTAGTTGTCATGTTATGGCTGACCCCTCTGTGCCTGCTGCCTGCCTTCCCCTGACAGGAAAGAGTTCAGTCCTGAAGCAGCAGGAGGAGAGGAGTTCAAGGGTCAGGAAAAAACATACCTGTAAACCATCTGAGGGCACTGAGTAAAATTAAAAAAAAAAAAGAACAGAAGACAAATAAACAGGAAAACAATAGTGGGAAATGAATGACTCAACATGCCAACTTAATATGTGATGTAGTTCGATCCTCTCATATTTAAGCAGCTGAGAGAGTTTTACTGCACTTACATCCCCTCCTGCGGCTCAGGTTGCAACCCATCCAAGGCACCCAGATCTTGAGCAGTGGAGTCTGTGTGAGCTTTTTTTGCTCTGACCCATCAGTGATGAGAGCCATGAGGCCTCTTAGCAGGCAGAGCCCTGGAAAGCTCTGAAAACTGTGAGCATGTGTTTGCTTCACAGAACACTATATGCTACAGGTCAGCTGACTGGAAGCTTCTAAGGAGAAGTACTTGGTAGGCAGGAGGGGGAGGATCTGTCTTGAGGCCTTGCTCTTTGTCTGCTACTCTGTCTGTTCATGATGTTAAAGGCCTGAGTCCCAGCAGTGGTGTCAGATTGCAGGGGAGGATCCAAATCCACTGTACATCTGTTGTGGTGACACACCTGGTTTCTCAGGTAGAAAGACAGAGTCAGAGGTGACAATAGTGTAACAGCAGTGGAAACGTCATGAACTCAGATGAGAGCACACACTGCTTGTTTCTCAGTGTAAAACAAATGTTCTGCTTCATTACCACTAGAGGGCAGTTTAAGAAAGCAACTGCCCAACTAAGATAGGGTTCAATTAAATTAGTTTGACCACAACTCCAGTCAACACTCACTATTTCCTTTTTTTCCCACCTACACGACATTGCTCCATTATACCCTTTCCAACACATAATGGACAGTTTTGTCAACTACCCCCCATGTCCCAGTGCAATACTTTAGGCTCATTCTAATGTTCAGATGAAGAGTCAACAAATTCAGTGAGACTGGATGTAATAGGTCCACATATTTAATGCAGGAATACATACTGTAAAGCACCAAAGAATGTCAATAGATTGATCTGATAAAAATAATTTAATACCATGGCATTACTGACATTGCTTTATTACTTAAGATTACTTCTTAAATTTGATCATAGATGTTTAGCATTTAAATGAAGCTTAACTATGAAACTGAAACTAAGATAAAATATTTTAAATGTCATGGTCCACCTGCAGTACCTGCAGAGCCCACCATGATCCACACTTGGGGAGTAATCTATTAGTTCATCTATTAGTATTATTATCTTTAATAACTACATTAGCTGTATTGTGTATTCATGACTGTGCAAGACATATTTCTTCTCTAAGAAAATAATGTTCAAGTGAATTTTATGTGAGAATAGTATCAAACTTATCATTGAATTCCAAGAAAAAGACAGAGCTAATTCCCCAAATGTTAAAATTCCCTTTAAGAAAAGCCATCGTGAAAATATTCTTGGTTTCCTTCCACAAATATACATTATTTGACTTTAACTCAAGTTACTTCCAGATACACATCAACTCTCCAAGAACTTGTGTCAAGTCGTTGACTTGTGTCAAAATTTTTTTTTACTCTAATTTATATATGAAACTAAATCTAAAGTTTTTGTTTGTTTATTTAATGACATTAGGCTGCAAGGCCCCAAGTTATCAAATCTCTGAGCTTAAACTTTAATTTCACTAATTTCATTAATCTCCACTGGAACACATGACTATACATACCCAGCTTTGGCCTATGGTCACAGTCTAGTTTCTCTTGGGCAGATATTAACATGGCGCAGATGAACATTAAAGACCAGTTCCTCCTGTTTTGGTTTCAGTTCAAACATTGTGAGATAAGGAATGCATAAGGCAAGATGGAGGCAGATGATCCGCTCTGGTGACCCCTACAGTGAGAACCTGAACATGACGAAAGAGGAGAAGAAAAAGAAGATTCTGCTAAAGGACATTTGCTCTGTCAGGAGTTATGCATATCCTCCCAAAGACCTTGTGGATGTGATGAGTTTTTTTTCTTCTCCCTCCACTCTTGTCAATACTGTATAAATACACACACAACAGTGTTAGAGGAGTTTTCCCTAAAGGACAATTGACCACATCATTGTAACAAAAATCTCCTCGGTGGCAGGGCCCTAATCTGCCCCGAGTTTTTTTAAGGATACTGTAGAGCTGTCTTGGCTGACACGCCTCTGCAGCATCACATGGACATCGGTGACGGTGCCTCTGGATTGGCAGATTGGGTTGGCTGTCCCCCTTCTTAACAAGGGGGACCTGAGGGTGGGTTCCAACTACAGGGGGATCACACACCTCAGCCTCCCACATAAGGTTTGTCCTGGTTGTGGAATGGTGGACCAGCTCTATGCTCTAGGCAGGGTCCTGGCGGGTGCATAGGAGTTCAACCAACCAGTCTTCATGTGCTTTGTTGACTTGGAGGTGTTTGACCATGTCCCTCGGGGAGTGGTCCAGGAGTATGCGGCACCAGACCCTTTGATAAGGGCCATTCGGTCCCTGTATGACCGGTGTCAGAGTTTGGTCCTCATTGCTGGCAGTAAGTCGGATCCGTTTCCAGTAAGAGTTGGACTATGCCAGGGCTGCCCTTTGTCACCGATCCTGTTCATAACTTTTAGGGACAAGATTTCTAGACTCAGGAGTTCAAGTATCTCTTGTTCACAAGTGAGGGAAGAATAGAGCAGGAGATCAACAGGTGGATTGGTGTGGCGTCCGCAGTAATGCAGGCTCTACATCGGTTTGTCATGGTAAAGAAGTAGCTGAGCCAAAAGGTGAAGCTCTCAATTTACCGGTCGATCTACATTCCTACCCTTACCTATGGTCACGAGCTGTAGATAGTGAGCCAAAGAATGAGATCGCAGATACAAGCTGTCGAAATGAGTTTCCTCCTCCATCTGGGCTCTCACTTAGAGATAGGGCGAGAAGCTCTGTCATCCGGAAGGGGCTCAGATTAGAGCCGCTACTCCTCTACATTGAGAGGAGCCAGATGAGGTGGCACCTGAATACCTCCCTGGTGTGGTGTTCTGGGCATATCCCACTTCGAGGAGGCCCCAGGGGAGACCTAGGACTTGCTTGAGAGACTATGTTCCTCGGCTGGCCTGGAAATGCCTCAGGATTCCCCCAGAAGAGCTAGACGAAGTGGACGGGAAGAGGGAGGTCTGGGCTTCTCTGCTTGAGCTGCTGCCCCCTGCAACCCGAACTCAGATAAGCGGCAGATGGACGGATGGATGAATGGCACCAGGCATTACAAAGCAGACAGGTTCTCAGAGGCAACCCCTGTGATCAGTTTGCACCGTCAAGATTTAAAACTATAGTACATAACTTTCAAATAAATGCCTGAATGTTTCAAATATTGTCAAATGAGTTCACACAATGCTGATGCCTGTCAGCTTCACACGACTCTCTCTGTGTTCCTGTGGAAGCGCCAACAAAAAAGTTCCAGAAGTGGATACTACTGTTCCAAAAACCTGATTGGTCAGCAGTTTAGGTGGAAAAACACTTCTTGTCCCTACTCGTCCCTGCACTGCCGGTGTAATGCTCCTTCAGTCAGGACTGATAGTATTGCTGGACAGAGCCCATTGTCAGATGAGGATGCAGCATACAAATAATGTTACATAGTTTCTCTTCATAGAGACCAAACAGAGGCAGAATAAGCGAGATATAGACTAGAGAAGCAATAATGACAAGTAAACCAAGTTTTACCCTCTTAACTTTGATTTGTTATATCTTTCCATTTACTTGGAGGTAACTTCACTTCCATGTGCAATACGTTGTTGTATGACACCAAATGTTCTATACTCAGTTTGAATATACTGTACACAGTCTATAGTCTGCAGGTAGAATTCTGTATCGTTGTGGCTCACTTGACCAGTGATCTCACCTGCACTGTCACGTCTGCAGAGCTTCATATGTTCCAGATGGGGAAGCTCCATTCTGTGCTACACTCCAATAAAACAACCAGCAGAGTGGATCTAAACCATCGACACAGTCCTGACACGATTATGTGGCCAGAGGCAACTGAACTAATGTTCTTTTTAAAGAAACTAAACCCCAGTGCCAAAGGAATCGCAACCTTCCCCAACCAATGTGAGGCCTCTCTTGTCAAGACACATGGACATATGATAGCAGCACGCTGGGTTTGTCCTTTATGGTTTGCCAGGGCCAGAGTTCACTACATGCACACATCAAGAGGGAGACTATCAAAGCTTTCAGAGGAAACAACATAACCAGAGCAAGGGTTGTTAAGGAGGAATTTGTAGTTGCACAACATTTATACTTGCATACCACAATCACTACTCCTAGAACAAATAAGGTTTATCTGAAACAAATCTTTAGCTCAAAATATGATATCATGCATAGGTTTGTGTGAAATATTTAGACAAGAATTGAAGTTAGAGTGATTTATATACACTACTAAATGTGACACAGGAAAACATATAGAAGCTTCAAATCTTGTGTATGTAGGAAGTACATTACTACATGGGTACAAAGTACTTATGGGAGGTGTTGACTCTGCTGAGTGTTCACAGTATCACTCATTAATCCATTCATTAAACAAAAATGCTGTCCATTTTCCTGTGGTGAATTTTATTTTGAGAGGTTTGGGTTTGCAGTGGAGTATAGCTTTGGGGGTTATTATTAACATATAATATTGTGGTTGTGGTTTAAAAATAGACTTCCTCTTTCTTGACTTTTGCCCATACTTTCTACAGCATGTGGCTATAATGATCATCTTATGAGGAAACAGAACTGTGGTTTATGATTAGCTCGTGGCATATATTAAATTTTTCGTTTCTTAAGGAGTCTGTGAATAAAATATCCACCCACACATTTAACCTGAGCAAAACTTTTTAGAAGTTAGCCTCTAAATTAAACAAGTTCATCGTTTTGTTTTTTTTTTTCATTTTATTTAGTCTTGCATCTTATTTTATGGTTACGTGAAATTTTAATGTAAGGTGGATCCCAGGAACACAGCTAATGGAGTTCTTAATAAATGAACAGTAAACAATCAGGATTTGAGAGAGCCCATGGAAGCTTTAATATATAACTCATCTTTGTCAGTTTGGCAGAGCTACCACTGAAAACATACAGTACGACTGAACATTGCACCTCAGTAGCACAAAGTTGAAACATGACACAGCATAACCAGAAAAAATAATCATCTCTCAATTTTACATCTCAGCAAAAACGAAATTGGTTAGGTTTTCCTTTTTGACATTTCTTCATGTCAAAACAGTCATACACAAATGTATTAGTCAGGTGATAAAACAAGGTTTTATTGAGGAAAATGTAAAATAATGAGTCATGGGTTGAGTTAGATAAATGCTCTGTGACACAATAATGAACTCAATTCCAGAAGGAAAAAGACAGCCTGAATTAAAATAGTAATTCCATTTGATTAATGAAAACCTCTAATAATCTGCAGTGAGAATAGTGGCTGATAAATGTCTAAAAAAAAAAACATCTTTAAAGTCAGCCATCCTGAGGGAGTGTTTTAAATATTCACAGGTATCTGTCAATAAATGTAAAACAGTTGTTGACAGACATGATACCACATAGGAACAGAAGAAACCAATCTTTTTCTACAAACCTCTCATAACTTCGTCTTCTGTTATCTATCCCCTGCCTCTGTGCCATAAGAGTGAAGATACTGATTATCTTCACTCAGGGCTTTGTATTTCCACACAGTGCCTCCCACTGTACTGATGTAAAGTGGACAATACGCAGTTCATATCTTCTGTATGCCACTCAGGTTGTGGTAACAGAAGGTTTCATCTGCACTTTACAACAGTGCGCTTCTTTGTAGTGGAGGACAACTCATGCTCTCTCTCAATACAAATCCTACGTGACTTTGAGGATTCCCCATTTTCCTTTGCTATTACTTACCAGTGCAGGTAAAAATTGCGTCAGCAGGGATCGCCATTAACCCATTCACTGAAATTAGTACAAAACTTTTTAACTATGTTACATAAGGCATTTATGATACATTTTCTGCAACTTTGGGGGCCCCTTTTGGTATTTCAAGCAAATATTATTTCTGTTGTTCCATTCCTCTCAAACAGAGGCATTAAAAAGTAAATATGAGGAGCATTAATTATTGTCTGTTTTAAATAGCAATGCAATAATAATAATTTAAAGAATAAATGTTAGTTCATTAATACACTGACTTTCTGTAAAGTCAGGCATAACACAAGTTAATAAAATGATCTCCAGATGTGCCTGGTGTAAAAACCGATGGCTGTAACAGGAGAAAATCTGGGCGGGGAGATTTTAGAGGAGTCCTCTGTATGGCTACATTTTTCCTTTCCTTTTTTACAAAAACAGGCAGCAGAATGGGAAGATTTGTTTAGGGCCAAGTGAAGTTACACATTCACGATTCTGACCAGCACTGTTGCATGATAACATTAAACACTGGATTTTTCTGGGTCTAGGTTAGAAGTCAAAGACTGTGACTGCAGAGACCTAAGGTAAGGACTGATTTTACTGACAAAGGTGCTTCATTTTATTTATTTATTTTTAAATTTTTTATCGATTATGCCGTTTCAATGCCTTAATTCCTTAGAGAGAATTAACCATTTAACAGTTTCAATATAAAAACAGTAGTTCCATCATACAACACAGCTTCATCTTTCTTGTTTAACAAGATTGCTGGAGACCACAAGCTGTCATGACACAATTTCTTCACATTTAACTTTTTTCATTGACATTTGATTTCACACATAAATGAGACCGCCTCTCAGTGAAACTGTGCATCTACACGTTTTTAGCAATTTCCTCTTTGCAAAGTTTCATAGTGTCGTGTGGTACTGGCCCAAATTTCTTTTTGGAGATGACATGATTTGTCACGCAGATGAAACTGTCAGTTTGAGATGATTCTTGAATGCAGATTGTTAGCTTTACTCACAGTTTTGATATTTCACATGGTGTAAAATAATTTTGTTGATGCATATAATGCACAAGACTTTGGTGCTTAATTGACGCTGAACAGTAAGAGTAAAACATGAGCAAAATATTGTATTGAGAAGCATTGGTCTACCACACATTTATCTGCATAGCACAGAACATAAGCACAACTCATGTAGAGAGTCTCAAAGTCTCTAACTGTAATCTGAAACACCTGGAAAGCAAACCAGTGGCACTCTGGCCAGGAAACATAAAACACATGATCTTCCTCAGGCATCTGAACAATTCCACCCCCCACATAGTAACATACAAATCCAAATAACATGCAGTGCAGAAGTTCATGAATTCACTGTATGTACCACTATCAGCACATGTCACAAAATCTGAAATAACACTGACAGATAAAACAATTGCCATAGTTTGCTTTCTGCACAGGTGAAAGCCCCAGTGTACGGTTGTGTAACATCAGTGAGACTGCAGATTGCAAGAAATGGTCCATTAAACAAATGTGTAAGAAAACACTGCATGTACGATGACCTGCACTGATCTAAAATTCAACCTAACCGAGTCCCACTGATAACCTGAACCTGAACATTTAATGACCTGGATAACTGAGAACCGAATACTGATGTACCTTACAAACAGAAGCCAGTATATGGAAAAGATGAAAACACTTTTCAAGATTCTCAAACGGGACCTAATTCAATGGACAGTTGAAGAAGAAGTTTCACAGAATTACCATGTATTTCCCAAATACTAATCGGACATTTCCCAAACACCAGTGTTTTAGGCAGCTCGGTCCTATTCATTATCTGTAAAACTCTGTTAGAGCATGTTTGCAAAGACTCTCACAAAATGGGTTTTATGTCACCAACAATTTCAACGATGGACAATTTCAGTCAATGCTATGGATTAACTGCAGTAGGTGTCATGTCAAGTCATGACACACATTTTAAAGCTTTTATTGTCTACAAGACAGCATTTTCCCCCTTTTGGGGGTTTATAGAAAGAAGGAACAGTAAATAATTGGGCTATGACATTCGTAATAACATGTACTTTATGACAGTTTACCTTTAAAGTATACTTTAGCCAACTATAACCTTCAGGAGGTACTACATGTGCTCCAACCACATTGCTAGATGTAAATTGATGCCTGGACAGTGTAAGCTAAACTGACATATTTATTTTCCCTTTTTTCTGATGCTGAACATTTCTACCAAATATGACTCACAGTGTCTGTGACTGGCTGTGAACTGTACAGACATCATCCAGTACATAAAATTGTGTGGTGTGAGGTGCAGCTTATTTGTCAGGTTATTACAACATTCATTTCCGTTAATAAGCTGCTCAATTGATGGAGAATCTGAAAATTATTGGGTAAATTATTGGGAGATTTTCTGTGTCATGTACAGATTGCACAGATCTGTTTAGTAAGTTCTGTGTTTCTGTTGCAGAAATGGGGTCATATCCAGCTCTGGGAGTCATTCTGCTCCTTTCAGCAACTCTGTGCTCCAGATGTAATGGTGGAAAAGTGCTGATCTACCCTGTAGATGGGAGCCACTGGCTTAACATGAAAATCCTGGTAGAAGCGCTTCATTCTCGGGGCCATCAGATAACAGTACTGCGCTCAAACACCAGCTGGTACATTTCTGAATTCTCACCCCACTACAGCTCCATCACCATCCCCCAGGAGGAGGCTCAACTCATAGAGAGTCAATCCTTCATGACCGATTTCTTAAAGAGGTCAATAGAGATCAATCGAAATAAAGGCTCTCTTTGGTCATTTCTGAACTTTTACAAGAATCTGTTCACAATGATGTATGAGAACCAGAAAACTGTGGCAAAACTGGTCACCGATATTTTTGAGAATAAGACACTGTTAGAGAAGCTGAAGGAAACTGGATATGATGTTTTCCTGACTGACCCAGTATTTCCAGGTGGAGTGCTGCTGGCACACTACCTTCAACTTCCCCTGGTTTTTAATGTACGTTGGATTTTCAATGGAGATGCTCACTTTGCCTTTGCTCCTTCTCCGCTTTCCTACATCCCTCAACTCTTCTCCCATTACTCTGACAAGATGGACATCTTTCAAAGAATAAATAATATAATCTATCATAGCGCATTGGTTTACATGTATCACTATGTCGCAAATCCGCCTTACCAGGCTGTGTGTGATAAGTATTTCGGAAAAGATGTCAACACTATGTCTCTCATGCAAGGAGCAGATCTATGGCTAATGAGAATTGACTTTATATTTGAGTTCCCTCGGCCCACCATGCCCAATGTCGTCTATATTGGAGGGTTCCAGGGTAAGCCTGCTAGGTCTCTTCCAACAGATTTAGAAGAATTTGTGCAGAGTTCTGGAGAACACGGGCTGGTCATCATGACTCTGGGAACCCTGCTGAATGACCTTGGCCCTGAGATATCTGAGATCATTGCCTCAGCATTTGCCAACCTCCCCCAGAAATTTGTGTGGAGACACAATGGTAGACGTCCGGACACACTGGGAAACAATACTATGTTGGTGGAATGGCTGCCTCAAAATGATCTACTCGGTCACCCCAAAACGAAGGTTTTTATCACGCACGGGGGTACTAACGGCATTTACGAAGCCATCTACCATGGTGTCCCAGTTCTGGGAATTCCTCTTATCTTTGACCAGCACGATAACATGGTGCGTTTAAAAGCCAGAGGAGTGGCTGAGATTGTGGATGTGACAACTTTGGATGTTGCCTCTCTTACAAGTGCGCTGAAGAATTTTCTTGACCCAAAGAAACCCTACAAACAAAATATGATGAAACTATCACAGCTTCACCAGGACAAACCAATAAAACCATTAGAGAGTGCTATGTTCTGGATGGAGTTTGTCATGAGGCACAAAGGAGCAGCACATCTGCGAACAGAGTCATACAAGATGCCCTGGTATGCCTATCATTGTCTAGATGTGATGGCAGTTTTTGTAGCACTTGGTCTGTCAATCATTACAATTGTTTGGTTTTTCTGTAAATGTTTCATTCGACGTATTGTATTGACTAAAAAGTCAAAAGACAAGTCCAAGAGTGAATAGATAACTTGATTACATGAAAATTGAGACACTGTGGTGATAAGTAGATAAAGAGAAACAACTATTGAAAGTTAGGAAGGAAATTTATGTTAAAAACTAGACCTAAATAAGAATAAGAGAAGTGTCGATCAATTAAGGTCTTCGACACCGTAATATTCAAGTGTGTAAGACTTAAGATGAAAGTATTCAATTTGGCAGAACTGTAAAATTGAATAAGTATGGTGATGCTTCTTAATGTATTACCTGAAAGTATAAAGTGTTGTTTTTAGTATCACAGAATGAGGCCCTGATATTGATACATCAGGCCTATGGAGGCTGCAGGTTTCTATCAACATGTTTTTAATGGACAAACTAAACACCTTTTGAGTTTTAATGATGACATAATACTATTGGTTCTCCTACATGCTCAACAGGTGAAAGATATTTCTCTGCAATTTAAAACTTCATCAATAGATGTTGCTATATTATTTTGTCTCTTAATGTGAAAAACAATCCAAAAATATTTCACAACAAGAGGATTAACAGCCATGATTGTGAATGTTTATTATTGTTTATTATGCTGTTTTCCCTTTGAATTCATTCAGCCTATAATCTATGTGGCAAAAGTCCCCATGAATGTGATTTATTTATTTTGATTTAATTACCATGCAGTTTGCTAATTCCATCTCCTCTTTGTTCTCCCTGGATCTGCAGTCTGATCTGGGCAGGACTTTCTGTAGGACTTTCTGATGATGCCTTGGTTACTTTTCATCAGACCATTTACGCCCTGACAGTTTGACAAGCTCGCTGCAGCAGCTGTCTGAGCTGGGCGCCAATATCTTTATTTCCATGCAGGTAAATCGGAGGGTTGAGGGCACTGTTCAGACACACAAGACCCCGACCTGTCTGATGAGCGATGTAGACTCCATTAGACCATTCATGACGAATATTGTGTTTGATCAGAACTCTTGACCAGAGGTTGAGGTTTTTGAATATATGTAAGAGGATATAACAAATGGACGTGAGAAGAATTAAAATAAACAACAATTATAAATTTGTGTGCTTGTCTACATTATCAACGCTTTTTTTGTTCTAAAAACTACAGCAATGTGCCCATAATAATAAGGAATGGGATACAAAATCCAGTCAATGTCAACTCAAGGCTGCATATGTCTCGTAAAAAGGTCTCGTAACATTTCCCTATATGGTTAATGGATGTCTTTAAATAAAACATGTCTGGAAGACTTTGAACACGCACCAACAGCCAAACCAATACTGAGACAATCACGGAATGCTTGACAGTTATTCTCCCCAAAACCTTTATTGGGTGAACAATGGCCAGATAGAGGCAAGAATCTGCTTCTAAAATTGAAGTTAACATGAGGACAATCTTTTTAATCACTATTTTCCAGGTCACCACAGGATGAGAAACAAGAGACAAAGTTGTGGTTTCGTCTGCAAGGGATATCCTGTCACGAGCAGCCATGAATTCAGTACCAGATTAAAGTTTTTCATGTTTGCAAACGCAGCACTCACTGTACACAGGATGTGCTTAGGGGTGCCGAATGATTAACAAAATCACATATTTTCTTAAAACTGAAGCTCATAAATCAACACAAGTTTGGAGCTCAGACAGAATTGTTTCATACAATTTTTAACTTTAAAGGCGATAAATGTGTGAAAGATACAACATTTAGCTCTCGCAATTGCAACCCCAGTTCAAAATAATGCATAAGTGTTGTTGCCAGTGTCCAAAATACAGAGCTAAATAGGCTACACCCATGCCCAGCATTAAATTGTGTTCATGCACACACACACTCATACGTAACTGTCCCACCATCTTGACTGCAACAGACAAAACTCTGCAATTGAGAGTCAAAGTGTGGAGAAGCACTCGAGAATTTCCACGTCGAAAAGATACAACAAAGGGACCATAAGGGGACCATGAAGACACTATACATATTAAATATCCAGCGTCAAAGTGTATGAAAGAGAGCATTAGTTTTTGTCTCCCCATCCAGAAGAAAAGATTCACACCAGCATGACTGTCATCAACCTCTGCACTTTCAGAAATCTATCATTTAAAAAAAACACTGAAAACACTCCTTTCCTTTCCTCTGCTCAAGATGATTTTTTGAGGAGTAGTAAGGCTTTTTAGGTTTGGTAACTTCCTGACGCTTAGCAACTAGTTAGTCTGCTTGTTCTGCTGGCACCCCATGTGTTAAACAACCAAGCTATGTTGTTTATTAGTTGGAATTCTGGTGGCCCAATCAATCAAAACACCAAATCAAAAAATATTACAGTGCATGTAAAGCAGTAAAAACATGTCTTCTGACTTTGTCACCCTACAGGTAAATGTGTTACTCCTCACCTTGCCAAATTTGAATGATTAAAAAAAGCCATCTCTCACACTTAGTGGTACCTGCAGCCTCACAGCAGTTGTCTGCTCGTTCTTTCTGTCTTTCTCTACACTTCCTCGTCTTCTGGAATTTTAAATGAATTGGCAAGGCACTTCTGTGTGTGCATTACAAAAGACTACCTGGCAATCAAAGGCAGTAGCAAGTGCAGTCACTAATCAGTGAAATCTGCTGATAAAATGCGCTGACTTTTTTTTAATATATTGTTAAAGCGCTTGAGGATGCGAAATGACTCCTGTGCATCATCAAACAACATTTTTAGACATACGTAAAAATCATGAACAGAAGACTGAGAGACAGTCAGTCAACACTGACTTATTCTTTCCTGCACAGTTGTTAGTTTTCTTTTTCATGTTCTCCCATGCTCCATTACTTTCTAACACACTGCATATAACGAGTGAAGAGGAAAATCTCTGTATTCCAAGCTCTTTAACAGAGTAACCCTAACCTTAACCATTCATGTCATTTCCAACATGTTCTGGCACGAAAAGTAAAAATTTGAGAGCCGTGGACTGTCTCATTTTCATGTTTATTTGAGACATGAGGCAACATGCTCATGACCAACACGCTCAACTTTTCACTCATTTTGAACACATTCCCATAAAAAAAAAACTGTAGAAGCAGTTGACCAACCGATTTAGTAAGACAAAAATTAGAATTTAAACTGATTCTAAACGTCAGGTGTATCTCGTGCCACAGGCATATTTGAGAGAGAAGAACGGTTGAATATCTGAAATACTCGCTGCAGCAGCTGTCTGAGCTGAGCAGAAATTTCTTCATTCACATGCAGGTAAACCAGAGGGTTGAGAGCACTGTTCAGACACACAAGACCCCGAGTTATCTGATGAGCAATGTGGGCTCCATTGGACCATCCATGGCACACCCCCTGTTTTAGTAGAACTCTTGATGTGAGGGTGAGGTTCTTCAGTACATGATAGGGGGTGTAACAAACAGAGAAAAGAAGAATCAAGATGAACAAAAACTTTAAGCTCCTTTGTTTGAGTATCTTGTCAGTGGTATTCTTGTGTAAGAGTACAACAATGGCATGTCCGTAACAGCCAAGTGTGATGAGGAATGGGATACAAAATCCAGTCAGAGTCCATCCAAGGCTGTATTTCAGATAATCCTCAACATAGGCTGTAGAGGTGGTGTGATAGCATTTGTTTTGATTCTTCTTGGTTTTGGAGTAGAACATGTCTGGAAGACTTTGAACTCCCACCAACAGCCAAACCAGGGCTGAGACAGCCACAGAATGCTTGACAGTTATTCTTCTTATTACTTTCAATGGATGAACAATAGCCAAGTACCTGTACACACTGATGCAAGTAAGGAACCCAATGGTGCCATATAAATTCAGGTTGAAGCAGAATCTTGTCATCTTGCAGAACGCAGCTCCGAAAATCCATTCACTCTGTCGAAAGTAATAAACCACCAAAAATGGAAGTGTGGGCAGATACAAAATATTTGCAAATCCAAGGTTGAAAACAAAAACATTGATGTTCCCCAGTTTCTTCCATTTCTGCAGCAAGGATTTAATTCCCCATCCATTTGCAACAAGACCAATGATAAATACTAAGAGATACACAGAAGGCAGGAATATGTGTTCATAGCCTATGCTTATTTTAGGACAGGTGGATTTATTCATGGTGTCTTCTGAAAAGAAGTCACTACCTATTCTGTTCGATGTTCTGTCCTCTGAGAGCTAAAAGCAATTGAGTTCCTGTTTAAGACCTTGAATAAGGAAGAGGTCTTGAATGAGGAAGAGAGATCATAGATTAAATTATAGATTAATCCACATACGATTTCTTTTGTGACTTGGGCACAATAACTACTGATTATAGATGCAGAGTATGATTCATATCCAGTTTGTGTCACTTCTTCCTCTTTGTGACTCTAGTATTTTACCCCAAACCCCATGTTTTTATGTGTTAATTCATTAGTTTGAATGTGCCAAAACCAAGCTTCAGACTATGTCACTCTAAACATGTCTTTTAAGGTTGTTTGTTTCATCTACTCACATATGAAACTCCTCATATGTTCCTCAAAGTACATTATTTTTTGATTCTTAAGTCTCCTTCTGGTGGTGGGTTTCTATAACCACAAGAAAACACTAACAAAGCTTTTATGAGCACAATTGCAAATACGTTTAGTGAAGTCATTCTACAAAAACGATGATTTCTTTAAAAGATTTACTCTTCCACAAAAAGTAGTAAAACACAATAATGGTATTTGTTACGTCTGTCAAGGTGGTCCTATTTTTGGCTGAGTTAGTGTTTTTGTCCGACTCAAAAAAAAAATAAATAAAGGATGGATTTCAATGACATTTTCTGCGACTGTATTTCATGGCCCAATGAAGAGGAGATTTAATTATAGTGTATTGTGTATTCACACTTTTAAACACTATGTGCTACTCTATGTAGGAGAACTGAGAAGCTAAATAATTGAACAGTTGTTTCAGAATGAGTGCAAATTTTACCTCAAGTCTTAATTAGAAAACTGCAAAACCTGGAATTAGGAATAGTAATGATTTATTTTACATCTCAGAAATATACAGTATTTGTCATCACATCAAAAGATATATCCAGAATAAAATTTGTATTTGTTCATTTTTGCTAAAAATCAAATATCTGAAGTGGCAACTTAGCTTTATACATTATACATTTATACACAAACAAAGTTCAAATACCAGGTGTTTAAGCAGACTTAACTTTTAAAAACTAAGAAAAGAGATTAAACCTGCAGCAACTTTTTTCCTGACAAGGATGCATTATAACAACACTGGGGACGGACGGCTATGACATTAGCTGTTTAAATCGATTGTACATTATAGGTCACACTATTACTCTAAATTGGAAAACATTTCTGAATGAAAACGAAAAGATATTTTAGTAATAGTCACATGGAGAAAGCTGTAAATGTTTGCTAACCTTCCTGGATCATGCCCATCTAATGTCATCTAATGACATTTCTGTCATCTAATGAGAAACACCATCTGATAAGAGTTTCCTTTGCAAATGTAATTCTTATTTTTGAAAAATACATAATATTTTTAATAAAGTGAAGTAAATAAAATAAAGTGTATTTACAACTGTACACTTAGGAACTATGGTGTTTGTCACCTCACAAGCTTTAAGTGTTGTGTGCCCTGGGGGGGAAGCTGTTTTCTTTGGTTGAGGCATTTTAGCAAGCCCACATAAGCATTTAGATCAAAGCATTTCTGTACATATGCAGAGTTCCATACAGACTGTGATATGAGTATATGAAGTAATACTCACATCTGCATCCTGAAGTGAACATTCATTCAACTTCCTGCTTTAAAAACACAACCACAAAATGTGGTCTTGTTACACACTGTAAAGCTTTATCAGAATACACAGACATACTCTCAGAACTGATTAAGGGATTTTTATGAGCATGTCAAACACTATGATCTTGTACAGTCAGATATATTATGGCAGCTGATGTTACAGTACGAGAATAAGAGATGATGCTTTTGTTAAGTTTCATCAGACCACTTATTCCCTGACAGTTTGACTAGAAGAAGCGACTGAGAGCTGCCTGGCAGTTCGACAAGCTCGCTGCAGCAAATGTCTGAGCTGGGCGCCAATGTCTTCGTTTCCATGCAGGTAAATCAGAGGGTTGAGGGCACTGTTCAGACACACAAGACCCCGAGTTACCTGATGAGCGATGTAGACTCCATCAGACCATTCATGGCATATCCTATGCTTGGTCAGAACCCTTGACCATAGATTTAGATTCTTCAAAAAATGATAGGGAATGTAACAAACTGAGAACAGAAGGATCAAAATAAACAACAACTTCAAGCACTTTTCTTTCAGTACTTTGTCAGTGGTATTTCTAGAGCAGAGTATCAGGATTACATGTCCATAACAGCCAAGTGTGATCAGGAATGGAATGCAAAAGCCAGTCAATGTCCACCCAATGCTGTATTTCAGATAGTCTTCGACAAAGAAATCACTGGTGGTCTCATAGCATTTCACAGTGTTGTTTCTAGATGTCTTTGGGTAGAACATGTCTGGAAGACTTTGAACACCCACCAACAGCCAAACCAGGACTGAGACCATCACAGAATGCTTGACAGTTATTCTTCCTAATACTTTCAATGGATGAACAATAGCCAAGTACCTGTACACACTGATGCAAGTAAGGAACCCAATAGTGCCATATAAATTCAGGTTGAAGCAGAATCTTGTCATCTTGCAGAATGCAGCTCCGAAAATCCATTCACTCCGTCGAAAGTAATAAACCATTAAAAATGGAAGTGTAAGCAGATACAAAACATCTGTAAGTCCAAGGTTGAAAACAAACACATTGACGTTCCCCAGTTTCTTCCAGTTGTGTAGCAATGACTTCAATCCCCATCCATTAGCAACCATGCCGATGATAAATACTGAGATTAAAACAGGAGGCAAGAATTTGCTTGTAAATTCAAAGCTGACACGAGGACATTTTGTGATATTCATTGTCTTCGTGACAATCTCCAGAGACAAAGACTCAAAGGAAACAGCTTGTGTTAGTTGGTGTCAGGCAGCTGGTGACCTGTGAAGATGCAACAGGGTGTAAAATACTGACAGGGGAAGTAGCAAGAGGGAGTGATGACAGAAGCCTCATACTGCAGCACGTGAATCAATCTGGTTTGATTCTAGCGACAGATAACTAGAGAGAAAAAAAGCTTGTATATGACGGGGCAGGTATAAAAGCAGTTGGGAAAATGAGAAACATTTCACAAATAGACTAAAACAGGGATCATAATGAGCTGGTTTGTTTTAACGGAATTAAACATAATTAAATTATAAGTTCAGAGTCACTTCTGTGTATTCGTTCACACACACATTCACAAAAAACTAAGATGAAATTGGCTCTGATTTAGCAGCCCAGGCTTCTACCACCATTTGTGCTTTAATTTTAAACATACAGTGCTTAAATTTATAAGACCACCATCCAATGTAAGGATTATGCCATAGTTGCCCTAAATTAACAGTATATCAAGATCACTGATATCGTTTCTGTAATGGTGTTAATGCACCAGTATGTAGAAGATCTTTAACTGAAATGATATTTTGAATGCTAAAATATAATTATCATCCATTTCCAAAAACATGATCTGTCAACACAAAGGACTGATTCATTCTGCAGAAGTTCAGTTTAACAAATGCGAAATTCTAATTAATTTTGATGTGTTCTTTAACAGTTGGTGTAGTGGTTAGCACTCCTGCCTTTGCTGCAAGAAGACCTGGGTTCATGACCCGGTCGGAACAAGGGCCTTTCTGCATGGAGTTTGAATGTTCTTATATCTTATCTATGTTAAAGGATCTTATGTTAAAGGAGCCAGTACATTTGTGCTTTAAAAAAATGTTGTGTCACTGATGGAGCTCTGATAGTTGACGCAATACTTAAAACAAAAACATAATTTTGGCAGGAAGTTGCAATATCCAGACGTCAACATCCAGAGACGTCTATGCAAATCATTTTTTGAAGATATCAGGATACTGTTGGTCTAGGATAATGTTCGCTCTGACTGTTTTCACTTTTGTAAGAGGCACTGTGGGGCCATTGAAAAGGTCAGCAATATTCAGTCTGTCTGGTACTGCGATATGCTGCCTAATCTCTGTGGATTTAAAGTGCATAGTGAACTCTGAGGGCTTGAACCTGGCACTGATGCCGTTAATTTTTGCAGATGCTTTTACTGCCGTCATGGCGGTGTGAACAAACTGACTCGTGTAACTTCTTGAGCTCTGCATCTATATTAAAAGTCACAGCTAAGCCATTAAAGCACAAGCCTGGCTGAACCTAGCCGAGTATGCCAAATACTGACACATATTGATTTCACTGGCAAAGGTGCCATTTTGGCCAGCTTCAGGCACTCCAAATAAAGGGAACCAACCCCAAACCCCTGGCGGCGGGCTTAATGCAGTGATGACCTTTAGCAGCTTTTGTATATATATATCCAACATGGCAGCCACTGAAGAGCAGCTGTCTTTTGATTGGGCTGTTGCTCCCATTGTAAGGGACAGGCAAAAGCTGTTAGATGACATTACTAGATAGCCAACACTCCTAGAAAGTGTTTCATCCTTATAAACTGAAATGTAGTTTTAATGCAGATAGGTGAATTTTTTATAGCCTATATTGACCCTACAAACTAAGCATCAATTGACATTAAGAATTTTTCAGACTAATCAGTTTTAATGTAGTGGCTGGTCAGTGTAACATATTCTTTAGTGCGGTTCTAACCTTTTTGTTTTCCCAAAAAGCTGCTTCAAAAACTACTAGATTCTGTTTGTTTAATTACTTGATTGAGCTCATGATTTTGGTGACTGGATAAAACTGGCAAAATAGCACAATGGCACAAAGGCACAGGAGAACATGTTTAAAGAAGCTATGAATAAGTGCTGACGGAAATCTGTCAATCTGTTAAGATTAACAATCTTCCCAACTCAATCAGTTTCTTGTTTTCTCTTCCAGCGTCCATCGATTACAGGCCTGAATGTGAATCCGCCTGATGATCCATAAGGGATTTTTCACTCTTTGGCCCCCACATCATTTGTTAAAGTATCACTGTTCTCATGCAGTGCAGACGTGGCCTGATCAGGGCCTGTATCCCCAAAAAGCAGGGTTTCTGTACGGTGCATAGGGGCAGTTGTTGTGACAGACACACGAGTGGATCATCATCACAGCTCGCTGCAGCAGTCTGCCAGAGGGGCAGCAGAAGGTCACCTGGGCAGTGGTGCTTTGGTAAGGTGTGCAGCAGCGAGAGTCCGTACACTGTCCGCAGTACCGCAGACGGTAGGCGCGAGTGCTGTAGCAGCCCTGGTGAACGAGCCGAATGGGCCCTGGTGACGTGTAGCTGGCCTTGCACCGCCCCGACCGTCCCCACTGGAGATACAGCACACATGAAGTGACTGAGCAATGATAAATCTACTGAGGATATCTAGATATAAATGCGAGCTTGTTTGGCAAATAGAAGATTTCAATCCACTTTCATTATGAATTTATCCATCTATGGTTATTACAAACATGAGGCAGTATTAATACATGGCAAATAAAATATAGTTAAGGTAATGTAAATGTTTTGCAACTTAGTTAACATTAGAAAATGTTCATTATTAACAATAATAAACATTAAAAGAGCACATGTAAATTCTGTGGAAAAAGTTCAAGTCTGGTCTCCCAACATGAACACACTACCTTCAGTGTACATTAGCAGTGGACATTCTCATTGTAAGCATGAAGTGTACAATCAAAATTATGACCAGTGGTACTAGATTATACTGTTAGGACACTGGACTGTATTTCTCAGTAAGTGAAAATTAAACCAGACTTCATAAAAAACATTTGCTCTGTCTTTTTTATTGGTGTTTAGTAGTTTAAATTGAGTTGGTGGTTAGTTCCTGCAGCAGCTCTGCCTCAAAAAAAAAAAAAAAAAAAAAACATGCATAAATTAACAATAATGTCCCTTCACTCCTCTTTGTGCCACTACACCAGGCAGTCTGCTCTTACCAGATCTACAAACTCTGGTTCCCAAACACAAAAAGCCTTCGCTGACATTTTAAAACCAAAACAACATGATGTGAGGAAATGGTGAGGTAAAACCTCACAACATACAACAACAGAATCAAACATTGAGGAGCAGTGTTTGGTTAAGCATGTGTCTCACCGTGTGGTTGTGGAGCACAGGTTGGGCTGCATTACAAGGCCGCACTTTACAAAGTCGAGTCTCTATTTGCAGCTTGCAGGACGGATTCTGGTTCGAAACGCGAGTGGACACACCAGCACCACAGCTCTGGGAACAAGCACTCCACTTGGTGCTCTGTTCTACACAAGTGGAGGGAGGATGGACCAGCTTGTTGAAAGGATGATCCCTTGGCAGAGAGGGCCACAACCTGTCAGGTCTCATGGCTGGAAGGAAAAGAAGACAAAAAAAAAAGAGTTAAATCACAGTCACGGTTAATTTTGCAGCAAGAATGTAAACATACAGTGTGATTATGACAGAACTGTAACAATTCATTTATAATTTATACCACATACTCTAAGTAAGATGACAGCCTTTTTTTGACCAAAGAACGTAAATATCGCCCTCTGTTGGTTGGCTGCAGTAAAAGTCATAAACCTATGATTGCAGATGGGACATGAGCCAAAAGGAGTTTGAAGAAAAAGACAAAAGGCAAAAAAATCTGTTTTTACCATGGATAATTTGTCTGTCATACATATTTGGTAATACCTATCACACTGGTGTGTTCATGTTTCTGATGTGTTTTTGATTAGTTATGTGATGCTACAAAAATGGAAATCGGTGAGAATACCACAGCTCCACTCTCCTTTCATTTATGAACATTTATGTACATTCATTCATTTTTATTTACACTCAGTCAAGTATTTAATTAAAACATTGATTAAAAAACTGCAAGTTCATATTTGACTAAGGTTGGAAACTGATGAAGGAATTCAAATCTGTGAAGATTCTCAGTCATCCAGGTCATGGTATCCAAAGTGTAGTAAAAAAAGGCAACTGGACTTAGTTGAATTTCTTGAAGACTTTTCGCCTCTCATCCAAGAGGCTTCTTCAGTTCTGTTTGACTGGTGGAGAGTCTGGGACTTATAAACTCTGTGAGGTTTTTGGTCCATGGGGTGTGGTTTGGACAGGAAGGGGGTGTGAGTTGTTAACTAAAAGGTTAGATGAGTGGTTAAGTCTTAACGACTCATCTAACCTTTTAGTTAACAAAAAATTTAAATTGTAAATTTTTGTTCCTCCCAAATGTAAAGTGTAAAAGTCATAATGGACATCCTATTTTTAGGCGCCACATGGTGAGATTTGTTTTCAGGGACAAAGTGTTCCTTTACTGTTCTCATAATATTGTTTGACTCACAGTGCCCAAATGTTTTGTTAAAAAAGGTTTAATTTCCCTAACAACTTTCTCATACACAAACCCACACCTCCTTTTGAGGAGTAGTCTCTACCCAGCTTCATACAGTTATTTGTCACACAGCTGTGGTTGGTTGTCGTTATGCAACTCAATGACTGTAATGTTCTGACTTCTCAAAAAGAATTCTGGTATAAATATTTAGACTTTGGGTGTTTTCATGCCGGACACACCCCAGTTTAATGCACGAAAAAAAAAGACCACCAGTGACAAAGCTCATACAGATGAAGGAAGGATTGCATAGCCTTATGGACTGATCATCACAGAGTTCAACTCAAGCTGAGGAAGTCACACCATATGTAAAGAGACATCTACCACCAACACTTTTACACTGGAAAATATGCTGTAATTATCATGCATTACATTTAAAGGAATAATTTAACAATTTGGGAATAAATTAGCTTTCTTGCAAAGTTTAATGATTACTTTGAGTAATCAAATAAAGAAATTAAACCATAATTCAAGCCTGCTTTTTTTGGAACATTTGCATTAGGAGATTTATTTCTGACATCTAAATCCTCCATCCATGCATCTGTGAAGTTTACCTGTGAGAGCATCCTGAATGACTGTGTTCTCCAGGTTTTCACACACCCACTCCTTACAGCATTTCCCTGGAAGCCGTACATGTTGTGGATTGGGACAGTCTGGAGTGGGAAGACGACCAGTCAAGGGACAAGCTGGCACACAGGTCACCCCTCCACCTCTGCAGTGGCAGTAAGTGTCGCAGGAGGGTTGAAATGACTGACCCTCGTGGTAAGTGATGCCATTGACCTCACAGCTCAGATCCTCCTGACCTGAAGGCAACACAGCATTCTAGATTAAAGTGAGAAAGTTGATTGGGAAGAGAATTAGGATTATATTTGGTGATGGGAGAGTGGAGAGAGGTGGATGGCCGCCAAGGGACACAAAAAAGGAAATGAAATAGGGAGAGGTGAGAACACAACTGTGCCTGCCAATAACTGTATAGTTATATTGGAAACCAGGCATCTCAAAAGAAACTCAATCTATCATGCTCAAAAGCCAGTCATTAGAGGAAAGTGTCAACAACAGCCCTGGAAATAGAAGCTGAAACATTTTGCAGTTCTGGCAGAACACTGCCGTCCATCAGGTCGTCCTGCTCGGCTGAGCAGACTCTAAAGATTAACTGCCTGTCTGTCCTGCACTGGCTGACAATTATCACTCCCTCCTTGTATGTCCTCCACCTTGTCTCACCAATACAGACATGGGCCTGCCTGGGTGTGTGTTGTAGAAGAGGCACTTACTGACACACTCCCCTGGGTCTCCGGGAAAGCTGGCGCTGTAGTCACACTGCAGTCCTCTCTGACTGTCACAAGGAAACATCTCAGTGCAGGACTCCCCTCGCTGGCGGGCACACACCTGGCAGCACCGACAGCCATCCAGCACCAGTGAGACTCCTGCAGGGCACTGTGGGGTGGGACGTGAGCAGGTGCAGGGCCTGTCACACAGCTGGCACAACACCTGCAGGGACAACATGCACAAGGACAGGCAAGAGAATGAAGAGGACAGTGTGAAGTGGAATCACTCAAAATCCATTACCACTGCAGCCTCTGATGTCATGACAAGCATGATCAACTTGATTGAGCTCATTATTACTGTTTCAAATGTGGACAAAAACATTGTATTCTCAGAAACTGCACACCCGGGTATCCATCTCTGTAAATGTTTGCAGTTACATGCATCTGATGGAGCCAAAACACAGGAAAGATTTTAACAGTTTAGTCTCACAAAACTAGTAGAAGAGTCCCTTGGTGCTTCCATCAGAGACACTAACAAAATCTGTCCACCTGTTGTTTTAATGTATTGCCCAACAAGGGAATTCTACCATGTTATCATGAAATGAAATGGTGTGACAGAAATCACATTGGCTTCAGTAAACTGGGATATTACTATTTTACACAACTGTCTATAAGCCAAAATAAATCAAGATCCTGTTACAATCACTTTTCTCCTAATGTAAAATTTGAGTGGACAAGATAATGGTACATATGTTACAGGGAAAGAAAAAAAAAAAAAATGAAAACTATCAGACTCTGGCTGAGTCATTTTACAGAAAATGTCTTCAACCACATTTCAACATTTATCAACTTTTAAAATAAAGACCAGCCAAATTAGTAACAATCAACATCATTGATTCAAATCTCATGCTTTTTCCTAGTCTTCTTGACAGATATACACAGAAACACAAATGAATCTCATTTGCAAGTAACTAGTGAAAATAAGAATGATCAGACCTCACCTGTGTAGCCACGCACAGTAGTACAGCCCCAGCAATCACACAGTCACACAGCAGTCGGTCCATGAGGGCTTGTGTTGCTGATGGAGCTCAGTCTGTCTCTTTAACCTGTGTGACGATGTGGTGCGACCAGTGCGGCTGTTTGTTCACTGCTCATTCTTGTGCCGGCTGACATTTATAAAGTCTGGACTCTGATGTCACAGGCTGACTACCGTGTAAACATCCACTGGACCAGCATCAGAAATGTTTCACATTCCTCCTCTCTGCTGCCCATTTCCTCTCTCAGACACACAGACACACACTCTTCGTCCCCCTCTTTTTTCCTCTTCTCCTTCTCTTTCCAGTCTTGCGGCACACTGAGTTTACACAGCTTAACACGAGCTGAGGGGAGAAAAATACATTAGCCTGGTTGTCTACAAGTAAAAAACCTCCAGGGCTTTTGTGGTAATGACTGATTTAAGCTGATGAGGATGTATCTTGCCAATGTTTTTTAAAGCTGCTGGTCAGTCAGATATACTGGTTCATCCTTTCAAAGTACAGGGCAGATATTTCCACTACTTCATTTTTCATCTCAAACACACAATTTCAGTCAGGACTTAAAAGAGATTTAATTCCAATGTTCCCTCTGGTTTCCATGGAGCCATGTCTGAGGCTCTAACATGAACTTGAATCACTGAGATTTCTTTGACTGTAAGAGAAGCACAACAGAGTCTGGAAGTAAACGGGGGGAAAAAAAAACAAATTTAAAGATCTCTTGTACCTAAGCTGCCAAATTACAATTGAAAAAATCTCCAAATCCAAAAAAAATCCAAATCTCATTGAAAACAGCAGAGGCAGTTTTCAATGAGACTGACTCAGTTCAGAATGCAAACAGCATGTGTGTGTTGTGTCTGTAAGTCTCCCAGCAGAGCCTCACAGAGCCAGACCAGACAGACTGACTGCAGACTGACTGACGCAGCTGATGGGAACACTGTTATTTATTGGACAATTTACATATGATCAGCACAAGATAAATCGGTGCTAAAATGATGTCTGTAATAAATAGTATGACAACAGTCAGTGTCATTTTGATTCAGTGCTACACTTGAACAATATCACATTGCAAAGAAATGCTCAGCATGTACTATCAGCAGCATAAATAGTATTTGATTGTATTTTTTGTTATTTCTTTCATAAAATCATCAGGTGCATTAAGCAAATGCAAATGTAGTAGACATACTCCAGATATACTTGAAATGTACATCTAGATATTTGAATAAACAAGTTAATTTCTAATTAATTAAATCGCATTCCATTTTATTTTATTTATAAAGAGTACACACAAAAAGTCAAAGTATCACGTCTTTAGGATTCATCATCAGTGAATGTTTGGATATAGCCAAGTCATAACATCATCTGCATCCAGTACGAGCCACAGTGAAGTCATATCTGCCAAAGGAGCAGAGGAGGCGTTTTTTCCCCCCCAAGAACACAGTTGTTGGAAAGTTCCCGACAGTCAAACACAAATGAACACATTTAAAGAAAATTTCAAATACTTTACAATGACTGTGATTCATTTAGCATGAATAATGTTTTAGCATGTGATGGTGTGTAGGACAAGCTCATTAGATTTCTTTTTGATTCACAAATGCAAAAAATGCAGGTCAGGGTAAAGAAATTATTATTTTAGGGCTGCGGCTATCGAATATTTTGGTAATCAAGTATTCTATCGAATATTCCATCGATTCACCGAGTAATCGGATTTATCCAATTAGGAATCATTGCAGCCCTACATTATTTAGTCCTGTAGACCTGCAAGTGCTGAAAGAAGAGAAGATTGCTCCACCAAATGGAGTGAAGCAAAAATGTTTCAAAACATGTTAAGAAAAGTTGTCTAGCAGCCCAAAATGAGCTCAGAGTGGAGATACAATGAAATGCAGCAAATACTCTAACTACCACCAAGACATGGGTGGCCATGGCTCAGTGGTGGAGCAGACCACCTCCCAGCCGAGAGTTCAGTACCCAAAGGCACGCTAATCTGCATGTCAATGTGTCCCTGCGCAAGACACTTAACCCCAAGTTGATAATGGTGATATATGAGGTGTACAACAGAAAAAGTGATGCATATAGAGTAAATGTTGAGTGAATGGCAGAACTGTAAAGTGCTTTGAGGTATCACTAAGACAAGAAAAGCACTATGTAAATACAGATCATTTACAATTTATATAGCAAGATAAAAGCAACTACTTTCAGCTTTGAAATGTTCAGATATTTTCCCTAAAAAAAGACTTGTGAAACCGAAAAAGGAAATCCAACAGCTGTACAGGAAATATGCACTTTAAATTCTAATGAGTGGTCCACTCATCCATCTTGGAAAATACTTGGAAAATTCCACACAGCAGGAGTCTAAAAATCCTGTCCGAGAGTTAAAAACCACAGAATGGAAACATACCAGAGTAAAGGAATTTTTCATTTTGTAAGTCCTTTGTGCATGTGCGTATTACTGCCATTTATATAATTAATGTGTCAAGATGTGGTCCAGATGGAAGGAGCTGTCGTGGGACACACAAACACACACATAGAGACAACATGGATAACTCCAGTCGGAGCAAAAAAATGTTTTCCTTAAAAATCACACTTAGATTCCAGTCATTCCAGCTCGGTGTGTGAAAATCCAACAGTGTTGCCACAGGAACACCCAGAGCCGACAATAACATCATCATCCTGATCAAAGGTCAGCTCCTGACGTACACAGGTCATTACTGTGTCTTCAGCGACGAAAGACAAGCATGGACCGTCCAGACTCTCATTCACACAAACTCGTCATGGCAGCTAAATTGACAAATGTGTCACAGAGGAAAGAAATAACTGTCTGTTAACAAACGTGGTAAACACAAAAAAATGTCTCCACTGACAGAGGACAAGTGAATTTTTGTTTCAAATTACAGTGCAGAAAATTGGACATTGACAGGCGATCTTATAAACAGTTATAGTAGATCTGAATTCCTTTCTCATGTAGCAGAGGATATCAGTCTTTCCATCTGACTTTGGTCTAGACTCAATTATTTTATCTATTAGATGAACAAATTGATGGTGACCAGAGGATAAATCCTAAAGACTTAACTTAGACCTTACTTTTGAAGTTAGTTATATACACTGAAGTCTACACTGAGGTTTCTTCCATTTTACAGTTTTCCACATCAAAATTTGGAGGCATAAGGACAGTCTGCAATACTGAGAATATTGTCAAGCACTTTAAAGCAAAATTTGAGCCACATACATAAAATATGATTTGACCTATTTTCATTAGGGTGACATTTTTAATTGTCAACATTAATCCCTCTGATAATGTATTTACTTAAAAACCTTAAAAATTAACACCAGCCACAGTTTTTATTGACACTTGCTTTTAATCCCTTAACTTTATCTTACACAAAGTTGTTTTGGATTTATATACTCATTTTAAAAAATAAAGCAATTTGTGATTTGATATCTGTGAAAGGTGCTTACTTACACTACACACAATAAGTTAGGGATATTGTGAGAGACTCAGTGGATGTCATACCCTTTTTAATGTAGCATCAATTTCAACATTCTGTGGGTATAAAAAGCTGGTATTGTATAAGTCATTCCAAATTCATCATTCAAACAGCCATGAACACACGACGTCACTTAACGGACGAGCAGCGACACCTGGCCATAGCTCGCCTTCGGGTCGGTGGCAGGCAGTCAGATGTTGCTCGTTAACTTGGTGTGTCTCATTCATTATTAATAATGTCAAAGGGAACTTTTACATATTTCATTAAAATTCAGACCAAATAGGAAAAGCACCCGTGTAAATAACAATATCCCTAACTTATTGTGATCAGTGTATTTACTAACTTGTTCTTCGTGTTGGATGTCAATAACGTTTGCATGCTAACAGGCCTTTTTGGATGGACAAGCCAAACATCAGCATCGACAAATTTGGGCTGTACATAAACTTGACTTGTATATTGCCTTCTTTTGACCCGCTCACTCTCTTGTCTGAAATTTTATGAACTCTAAATCTTTGGCAAACAGGTCGCCATAATCTTTAATGACAATGTCAAATTCGGACGGGACTAAAATGGCCGAGAAGCTCTGGTAACAATTACTTTACCCCACATCCCCATGTAAAACTTATCCCACCCGAAGAGAGCTATAAACGCTCAGTTTTACGTTGCCTTAGTGACGCAATAACATTTTAAATCACTAACTCTATCTTGGCACGACAAAGACCAGTGAATTTGGCCCGAAATAGTGAACCAGCTTTAAGTGCCAAAAAGGACTAAACTTGCGCATATATATATATATATATACACACAGTATATACGTGTGTTCTTGTACTTTCTGCAGAGGACCAAAATTCGTAAAACAAAGTGAGGACATTTTGGCTGGTCCTCACTATTTTCACCCCATACAATGGCTTTTCCAGGGTTAAGACTTGGTTTTAGGGTAAGGGTAAGGGTTAGGCATCTAGTTGTGATGGTTAAGGTCAGGGTAAGGGGCTAGAGAATGTATTATGTCTAAAATAGAAGCGCAAACGTGTGTGTTTTCACTGACAGCCAGTAAACTGCCACCGACATTACATATAGCGATAGCCTTTTAGCCCTAGCTTGCCATCCTCTACATACCTCATCATTCGAGCGGCAAGGAATCCTGGACTTCTCATGTTCTTCTACTGTCCAACAACTTCTCAACCAGCTTCAACAAGTTTTCCACCCGGAATGACAGGGATTTTCTCCCTGACTGTGACGGACACCAGCGTCTCCGAACAGTGATGTCCCCTCGCCGCCGCGCCGCCGCTTCCATTATCCACGAATGTGTCAAAGCCGCTGAGTCACTTCTCCCGCTGGATGTTTTAATTTCCGGTCCGACTCTGTTTTAGCAGGTTTGCTCAGTCTTAACGCGTGGCTACACTTAGTGTTTTCCTTACAAAACGCAGTTTTCTTTATAGGCAATTTAAATCTGACAGCGCGTATATTTTTTTTTGACAGAGACGGTTTTCATTGTGGTCTCTATCACTGTCCGCAAACGTTTTCCACGCCGTTTCCATGAACTTGCGCGCCGGACACATGTTAGGTGAGCACGCCTCTTCTTCGCCGACGCTTCGGTCACAATCTATTCACCTCAAACCCACTAGCTCCCCCTACTGTCACATTACGAAAGCAAACGTCTTAGGCTAACACTCAAACGTCACCGTTATTCTCTACCAGACACAATCAAAGCGAACTTTTGGAGTACATTTAGATTGTCTGACTTATCTGACAATTACTGACCCTTCACCCTAAGAAGACTCAGCCAGTGGCCCAGATCACGAGCTTAAATTTAAGCTCTCTTTTAAACAAAACATTTCTTATTTATTACCTGATTTCAGACAACCATATTGACTGTAGGTTTTTAATTATAACATGACTCAACACAGTCCAAGAAAATCTGGGTTCATAACCAGGTCAGCCTTTCTGCATGGAGTATGCATGTGCTCCCCATGTGTGTGTGTGGGTTTTCTCTAGGTTCTCTGGCTTCCTCCCACAGTCCAAAAAACATGCAGATATTAACTGAACACTCTAAAGTGACCCGAGTGAGTGTGAGAGTAAAGGATTGTTTGTCTCTGTGTGGCCCTGCGATGGACAAATGTCCTTTTTTTTTTTGACATAAAACTGGATTGGGCAAAGATTTTATAGCTCAGGACCAGGACAAATGTGAGGTTTTGGTTATTGGTCTTAAAAGCCATAGAGAAACTTTGTGTTGAATTGAAGTCACTGGGTCTAAACCTGGCTAAACAAGTCAGAAAACTTAAATATTAGATTTGGATTTTAACTTTGAAGCACACAAAAACAAAGTTGACCAAAACTTTTTATCATCTGATGAACATTGCCAAGGTACTACAGTTTCTCTCTCTCTCTCTCTGGCCAACTCAGAGACATTAATACATGCTTTTATTACTTGTACATTTGATTACTGTAATACTCTTCTTTCTGGTCTCCCTAAGAAGAATGTAGCTCAGGTACTTCAAAACTCAGCACATGGGCTGACTAGGACTAAAAAGACAGCACACATTACACCTATTTTAAAATCATTGCACTAGCTTCTCGTGTTATACAAAAACTTTTATGATTTTTTTTTTTTTACGAGTTTGAGCCTAATTCCTTTATCAGAATTGCTTTTAAGGTATAAACCCTTTTTAATTATTTCCAAAGCAGTTGGTGAGGCTTCCTATTATTATTGTCCTTGTCACAGTTGTTTGGGAGTTTCATAATAGCATTTTCCTCACCTCCTTTCCTCACTTCTTCACTTCCCCATTACTGTTCTAATCCATCATATCAGCCATTTGTTGGTTGAGATGGTTGTTGGGTGGTGGGTTGTTTTCCTTGATAATGTTTTTATCCTGTGAAGCACATTGAGTTGCATTGCCTTGATTGAACAATACATGTTTTCACAGCAAAACTGCTGACTGTCTCAACTGTCTATACCCTGCTTTAAATGATAGATGATGGCATGTGTGAATGAATGAACCGATCCACTTTATTCTCCTTTTTAATTTTGCTCATTTCCCATGTGTTCATGTGTTCATAATAAACCTCCAACATAAGAAGCAGCTAACAGTGCAAGGCTAACTTTGACTAAACGATGCTATGGAGGAGTGATCCATCAACCCCTGAGATTTTCCACTTTCCAACATGCTATCTGGAAGAGACATGGTGAACACCAGGAAGTGCTACAAAATGAATTAACATTTAAAACTGAAAACTGGATAAGAAACAAAATAATGAATAACTGTAATGACTTTAATATTTAAACTCCTCGGTTACATTTTTACTCGGTATATAAATACCAAACATTAAATTATGATATGTACTGTAATATATCTTTTTGTACCGTCATAGTTATTCATGAAGTCAAGTAAAATCAACATGAACATCAAATTATTTCCAAATACCCCAATAACCCTGTGTTTTCTAGATCGATGTGTATGGCTCCAAAGCCAGCTGCCCACTGCAGGTTTCTTTGCTGTTCTTTTCTGCTCTTCATTCACATAATGATGCAACAAAAACAGGTCAACACCAAGATTTGATAATGATTTTCAGCTGTGTGATTACTATTCAGTAGTGCAGCAGATACAAACAGATCCTTTTTCATTTGTGGGCTGTTCAATTACAGCAGGCTGGGCCTAGTCCTAGAGTTGAAGAACAAGTCAACTCAGAAAAAGCCTAAGTTCTCTAGGTTTATGTCTCCCTCTAGAGGCTGAAGAGAAGCAGATATCCATTCAGCCTCAGTACCTCTCATGCATGCGTAAGCCTGCAGTCTTTAATCGGAGCACTGGGTGACGCTTGAAGTGGGTCACCCTCCATAACAATTCAGTAACATCTTTGGCTTTACAAAATGTTAGTTACTGGTTCCTGTGAGATCTTCTGTTTAGCCTTACATAAAGGTCAATGCTAAGTGGGTGTGTCTGTGTAAAATACAAGTTCAATTCCAGTGAACCTGAGCTTCTGCCTTTGAGTGGCGTTTGGCCTCCATAATGGTGAAGGCCTCCTGCTCCTCGCTCATCTCTTTCAGCCTCTTCTCATCCAGAAAAGACACCAGAGAGTCCCTCATGTCCACCACCTCCATCATCTGTTCAAAGAGTCGCTGTTCCTCTGCCTTCTGCTCTGGTGTTTTGTCTGCCAGACAAACATAAATGCATATGGTGAAGCAGCTATAATCAATAATAAAAACCAAACATCAACATGGCTTCATGATGTGTTACTGTTCTGGTTCACTCTGACTACCTTTATTTTCATCTTTTTTCACAAAATGAGCTCTGGTTCTTGAGCCAATTTTGTCACTCTCACTTTTTTTTTTTTACCCTGGTGGGAATTAACTTTTGGAGTTTAGAACCAATTTATGTT
Organism: Brachirus orientalis; assembly: GCA_016785285.1. Classification (NCBI taxonomy): domain Eukaryota; kingdom Metazoa; phylum Chordata; class Actinopteri; order Pleuronectiformes; family Soleidae; genus Brachirus; species Brachirus orientalis. The sequence goes on from JAFBJR010000150.1 coordinate 15,665,438, forward strand.
TTCAGAAAGGATGCTGACATGTGATCCGTTAGTTTGCAAAGCTGTTAATACTTTATTTACCAACTGAGCTGAATCAACTTGAGGAAGCCACAAGCAAAATGTGTTGTCCACCCTAAAAATAAAACTAAGTCATTTCATTTTGCAGTGGCTTTTTTGCCTTTGTTGCTTATAATTTTGTATGTGTGACTGACCAGCACGTGCATGTTTTTTTTTTAACTATGCAGAGGAAATTATTTTTTTTTTTCAACTTGGTTCAAAATCAACTGTGCAAACCACAAAATAATCTGTTTCATCCACCTACAGAGCTAAATACTGTATTTGCCTCAGGAGTCAGTATCGCACAAAAGTGAAGAGTCAGATAAAATTCACCCAAATGGCAAGAAATATGACTCAAATTGAATAAATAAGTTGCCCATTACAACAAAGTGTGTAAATAACTTTTCCTGCGCACCACATCAACATTAGGGGTGATGATACAACATGTTAATATTGTGTTCACATTTTGTTTCTGCTACCCCCAAGTGGACAACATTTTTGGTTTAGATAAAAATTGACCAGAAGACACATCCAACCTTTGCAACTGTTTTTAAGCCAGGCCTGTATGTGACGCTGTAATGCTGCACCAAAACACGGAGAAGTGATACACATTAAACATAGAATAACAGAAATGGAGATAGAATGAACCGAGTCGGGAAAGAAAGAGAAATAAAGAAAGAAAATAAAAGTTTACACAGAACAAACAGACCAAACAACAGTGTTGTTTGTTCTGTATGTATTACCTTTTTGGTTTTTTTCAGAGAAGGAAATTTTCAGTTCTGCTGCATGAGTGTTAACTGTGTTTACTGTGGGTGGAGAGTTAGACACAGGCACTGCTGTGTGAGTGCAGCAAATTTGATCTGTGGATATGCAGAGCAGCTGACTATGTGCGTAACAATCATCTCTCATCACTCATTCAAGTAAAAATAGTGTCTGTGTTTTCTCCTCCCATGATTTTACCTTTATTTAGTTTCACCGTTAATTGTCAACACCTTTTTTTCAACCCTGTGTGTGACTTCTCAGAGGACAGGACATATTCGAGTGATATCTAGTGTCTTTTTTTAGACTGACTTTAGTTTTTGAAGTTGGAAACACCAAACACAAGCGTATGATGGAGACAACGGCAATGAAGACAGGGACGTGAATACCAGCACATGAGGGAGGTGGGACTATGATATCATTGTTTTCCTAATGTAATGTGTAAAAAATGCCATTTCCTTGTGGACGGAATGCCTCTCCGGCAAAAAAAGTATGTGTATTCACCCAAACCTGCATCTGTGTTGCCCATAGTCTTGTATTATGGTTTGGTGAGTGGGTATATGATCCCAGTTGGTGACAGTCGGTGGTATAAACTGCTAAAATCAGGCTGAGCAAGTTCAATAAACTGTAGATACATTAAAAGACTCATTCAGTAACGAAAGCACTTCCATTTCCTGAAGCTGGGGATCATGAGCAACATAAACAGTTAGGCTATGTTTCATTTCAGTGAGTGGGTCTACACATCGGAGCTCTGGTCAAGAGATTGGTATGACTTGTTTTCTGTAAATGAAAAGAACTTAACGTGCATAAAAATCAATGAATTTGTCTGAGAAAAATCCAATAATGCGGCATGTTCATGAACACACGCAGAAGTACACACCGTTCAGCTCCATGAACCTCCTTAGCTCCAACTCCAACATACTCTGCTTGTCTTCAAGCTCCAGCTGACGAGACCTGAAAGAAAACAAATATAAGCTTAGCCTTGTCAACACGGCACATTGCTTCACATACAGGTCATACTAAGACTGTATGACAAATAGAGTCTGAGTGTCTGAGCGAGAATATTGGTTGCTACCACAGTGAGAACAAAAAGCACAGTGTTTTGATGTTATGGACCCTCTGGCTACTATGCACAAATGCTGTGTTTTATTCCCAGAGTGACACAAGAGAGGTTTTTCCCCTGAATTTGTGTATTAGTGTTTACATTTACAATTAAATGTACTACTTACTCCACCATGAGGTCAGACTCCTCAGACACCAATGCGTTCTTCTCGTGGACAAGTTGGATCCACTCCTCAATCGTATCAGAAGAGTTGTTACTGCCTGAGAATAGAAAAATATAATGTTTGAGAAACGGTGTGCAATGGTTTAATTTGTGTTAAAATAAAGAAAAATATGGAGGGAAAGAATGTTGAAGGAAATTTTGGAAGCAGTGGAATAAAATGCTGCATGTGACATCTATGTGAGGGCCAACATGCATGCAGCGAGTTTAGCTGATTTAAAAATCCAATTTTAAATCAGGAAGTTTAACAGTAATATACATAAAATATGCAGAATTAATAATGTGCTGTGTTTTATGGAAACTTTTTAATGTTTATTGAAAAAAACTGTTTCTCAATTGCCACAAGATGGATGTGCCAGCTGTCTATAAACCACTGTCAGCATTACTTTTTGATGGAGAGATTAAAACCTTGTTAAACTCTATTCTTTCTTCTTAAAAAAAATACATAAATTAGCCATCATTGTATCTTAACTAATATTTGAATGTGAAAAAAGCAAAAAAAAACTAGAACATTTGTCTAGTTTATTAAAAAGTAAAGGAATAATCAATTAAATGAGCTCAGCTTAAACAAGAAGTGTACTTTAAAGAAAAAAGACCTGATCATTATTTGGTTTGACCTTTAATGTAAAACCTGTTATCTACTGTTGAGGTTTAATATTTGCTGGTGATGGCTGTCAACCACAACTGGTTTACAACCTGCATATTACCCAGTGTTAAGAACCTTCTGACATTCACTTGTTCTATGTATCAAAATTAAAACCAGAGGTCTACAGTCAATAGTTGATTCTTACCAGCCTCTCCACGCAGAGTCTGCTCCAGCACTACACCTTTTTCCTCTAGCTCCTTGAAATTCACCTCAATCTCCTCCAGTCTCCTCTGGATGGACTTTAATCCACAAAACAAGAAAGAGTTAGAAAAAGCGCTTGATGAAATTGACCTAATTTGTCCATGAAATCACATCTTGGTTGTTCATGGCATAATAGGAAAAGTGAGCAACTGCTTTGGATTCTTTCCTGTTGAATGTGTGAGAAAGTAGAGGCAAAATGTGTGTTTGCTTCCTCCAAAGCACCAAAGTCTGAATTATTAAACCCAACTTGGCAATAAACTAAGAAGGACTGAAATCATAATGATTATAATTTTATGAGACAACAAATATTGTTCCGTTATTCTGCTGCATGCAAGTCCAATTATGTTGCATGACTACATATGGGATATATAATCAGATCTAGGACCACATGCTGAAGTGACAGATCTGATTTAAAAATACAGTCCACACACAGCCCCGTAAGAACATCCCATTAGGCTATTAGCCACTTCAGCCTGGTAATCTGAATACAGCCTTATAGTGACACTGACCTGTGCTTTACGGAATCTTTGTAATTCACTCATCTTGGCTTTTCGCTCCAGGGTCCTCATCTTCATCAACTCCAGCTTCTCAGCCTCAACAGGGTCTGATGGCACCATCTAAAAAGAGAGGTAATGCATCTTTACAGGAAGTACCAGCTGGCAGTCATGGTAATTATACAAAATCAGTTTCATTCCTCAAATTACCCTCTCATCAAATAGGTCAGTATCATCTTGTTCAAACATATCGTCGTCATCATCATCATCTCCATCAGCACCCTCTTCTGAGGTTCCGTGGACGTGTGTGAATGTTGTTTCTGTGATTTAAATATGACAAAAATTGCAACAGTGTCACGATGAACCCACACTGACACAAACACCATAATCCCATTTTTACCGGCAAGTACTTTTCTCATCTAAGATCAAAGAGGTGACGACTACTCAACTTACCCACTCTCCCTGGATGTTTAACAAGGACACTGAGCCGTGTGTCTCTGCTGATCCGTGGGGAGGAGAGATTCCAGGGAGAAAACTTTGATCGTACCCTGGGCTGCCCACTTGGCATCTCTTTCCTCTTGAAGCACCGTCGGTTTCTTTTCTCTCGGATGTGACTTGCGGTGCTGCCACTCCAGTAGCCCTCCTCTTCTTGGCCGTCCTGGCCCTCTGGTTTAGGATGGCTTGGACCTCCTGCTGTTGCTGAAGAAGAGGAGCAGGATGAGGACCCACCAGGAGTTTCAGAGTCCGAGTCAGCACTAAAACTCTGAAGATTCACCAGTTGGTCTTTCTCCTCATCGGTGAGCTGAAGCTTCCGCAGCGACTGCTTAGGACGGGAGTCTGGTGTAGTCTTAGTAATTTCTTTTGTTTGGATTGCAGATGAATGATTTTCTAAACTTGAGGGATTGAAAAGGTGGATTGTACGAGGTTTTGCTACTGGGGAAGGTTGTAGGCTGGGTGTGATTTGCCGAGAGAAGCGTGGCTTGGGCACAGGATAAGAAAGCTCCTCTGTCTCTTCAGTGAAAGCTGCTACCTTGGCTTGAGATGGAGGAGTTTTTGAAGTATGTGGTTCTCTGGACTCTTCTTTGGGTTCAAGTACAAGCTGATCCTGTCCATCACAGCCATGTGTCTGTGTAGGTAAAGAGGGAGCACAGTCCAAAGTATGCTCAAACTCCTCGTCCGATGGAGACAGTGTATAGTCATCACTGGAAAGCCCATTTTCTATTTTTGTCCCTTTATCCTAAATGGATACAATGCACAGATAAAAATAAATAATTTAAATAAAGACAACATATATCTGTTAAATATAAACTTGTCCACTGATGACACCATGAGTAGGATATACTGTATCGTGCAATTGTGTAACATAAGCATTATGAACACAAGCATCAAATCATCAGCATCAAATCATGACAATGATCTGCATGTGTTCTGTTCAGTGACCCACCTTATGAGATCTTTCAGCCCCATTTTCCAGCTCCAGCTCTTCAGAGTGCAGTTCACAGTAAAATCTCCCTGAGAGGGATGTGACACAGAATAATAAAATGAATTGAAAAGTCAGAGACTTGTGGACGCTGATGAGTTAAAGAGGGGAAAGAAAAAAACATTCTGTTTTGTTAAATGATTAAACTTCTTTTAGTTTCAACATGATCCCATTTAAAAAGGGGTCTTGAATTATTAATTGAACAAAATATATAAATAAATAAGTTGTCCAGTTATTACAGCAAACTCTGCCTTTGGCTTTGAGAAAACACTTTAAACCAAAGATGTAAATTAGACATTAGCCTAAACAAAAAAAGTGTCCACCAAATACTAGTCAAAGTCACTGAACTGGATATCGCCAAAACAAATAAATAAATAAAAAGCAGTACGATCCAAAAACATTTTTTATAGCTAATGCATAGCTATAAAAAGAGATGCACTCCACAAATGTCATGAGACTAGAATGTATGTGAGAGATGCAGTCATCATGTGAGCTATGCTGACTTATTTTAAGATAAAATAAGAAAAAAGAAAAAAGACTGTAGTGGATATATACTCAAGGCTGTATTATTTGTATAAATATCGGGCACAAAGGGGGGTATTGGGCTCTTTCTAGTAGAAGAACCTGAGCTTTGTGCTCAACAATACAGCATCAAGTGTTTCTGTCAAGGACTACAAGATGGGCAAAAAAGAGGCTGCTAAAATGGATCATAAACAATTACAGCAGCAATTACACCAATGTCTCACTCTCTTTCTCACACACTTAAAGCAAGAAACTATAAATGACAGTCGACTTATTTCTGACATATAAAACATATAAAACACACAGACAGTGCTCACCCGTGGCCTGGTCAAAGGTGTATCCCCCAAGTCTAAGTGTAATGTTACACTTGTGGCAATTAAAGCAGCTGCGATGGAAGAACTTGCCCTCAGCACTAATCCGCTCCAACACATAAACCTTTTGACCACAAAAATAACACTCCTCGCTGTTTGTCATCAACACACAAGGACCAGTTTGAGGAGGTAGAGCTTGGTCAGACATAGGACTGAGCTCAGGGGAAACCGAAGACATCGCCGTCTAAGGAAAAGGATCATAAGGCAGAACATTTACTTAATTTTACAAAGTTGGCAAAATATGAGAGATAAGTGGAAAATCTGGTTAGGGTTAGCAGAATTAGAGTGGCCAATAACAACTCACACTTTCCTCATCTTCCATCCTTGTCTTGCCTTCTCTTGATTGTTTATCTACTGCCAGCTTCTCCTGCAGATAGAATTTAGAAAAACTACTAACAATGACTTGATAGTGTTGTATTTGAGTAAAAGGGACCAGACAGACATGTGAGTCACTCATGGTATATAAAAATACAGACTGGGGGCCCAGACATGAACTTCAGTTAAAAATATCTTTATCTAGCATTTCTTTGTACTGTGTACACCATGATCTCTGGTCACAGTGAGCATACTTTACGTCTTTGCAGAGAGTTGTGCTTCAGCTTGCTCAGGAAAAAGACAGCAGACTGTGTCCGGGAGAGAGTCAGAGGTTTCAACAATGGCAAGGATCCTGCAGGGTCTGTGTCCAGTAGAAAACAAAAGAAGGGAAAATGTCACCAACAGAAAAAAAAACGTGTTTAATCTTGTCATGCAAAGGGGCAAACAACCTAGAGATGTCAAATATTATTGTTGGCCTTCTTGCAGCTCTGCAGACAGCTGAATAAAATCATAACCTTTCCCCTTCCCAATATCCTCTGGTATTTCTTTTTATGATGTCTACTCTGTTGTAAATTATCTATGTTATCTGTATTTTATGTAACGTCACAGCAGCAGAAGCCCAACAAAAATTGCCACATAAAACTCTAACCACTCTAGCACTCGCACTCTTTCAATCATTCATATAAGGTTACTGGAGACTGACAGCTCACTCCTGCCTGCATATCAGCCAGTGGATCCCAAACAGTGTAGCAAAGCATCACAGGCACAGAGAGCGTACATACATCACACCCACTTTAGTTCGTTCCCTGTCTCTGGAAGCTAGGGCTCACACTTTATGCTGCACAAACTCCTCACGCTTCAAAGGCTTTAAAAATACCTCTGCTGCAAACAGCTGAGAGAAAATCCTCCTTCAGTGAAGGAATAGTTGATCCCTTTCAGGAGATGCTAGTCCATCAGCTCCACACCGTAACTGCCTGCACTGTCTGCTGCTCGGCTGGTTTAGTGCGGGAGAGCAGCTCTGAACACACCACTAGCCACTTAAGTCCAATGAATTCTGGGTAATGTGCTCTTAAAGAGACAGCAGTGATTTGATCACTTCTCAACACCAAACACATTTCAGTGGGAAGACGCCACCTGACCCTTTTAAGGTGATTTTAATGCCATGCAGTATCCTAGCAACCATATTATGTAAGATTAATGCTGCTGTGGGTAATCTACTAGGGCAAACAATGAGAAAATAAATGCTATTTAAATAACATAAAAAACTTCAATTGTAGTGACAATGGCATAATGACATACCTAAACTTTTATCTTTTGCTGGCACAGTAAAGGCATCATGGATCTGCGTGAGGTAGAGAACCATGGATAATTTGTCTATCTGACCGCTGTTGGCTAGGTCAGTGGTGGACATGACTGGAGGGATTCCCAGCTCCTTCTCCAGGATGCTGAAAGCCAGTTGGTTGTTGTGAAGAGCATTTGACTCGTCCAGGGAGCACATGTCACTGTGGTGGAATTACAGAGCAAGGATCAGTCAGTAGTAATAATTAAATATTGTAATGATGACCATTATATTGGATTTTGGTTACTGTTTTGTTAAAGCTAAAGAGTGCAGCTTTTGGTGATTTTTACTGTTGATGTTATTATTTTGCCTCTGTTTGGTCTTTAAGAACAGAAATAATGTAACATTACTTGTATGTTGTGTCCTCCCTCTGAAAGCAGGCTCTGTCCAGCAATACTTTCAGAAGGAGAGTTTGTGTGTATGTACCAGCAGTGCAAGGACAAGCAGGGCAAGATAAGAAGCATTAACGGCCATTAAAGTAAAATTTACTTATGCAACTTTTTGTGGCTACTTCTTTATGTTTTCAATCACACTCCAGTCTGTTTGCAGCTGACTCACTTTACTAGCAAAATGTTGCTGTTACCTCTGTCTGTCTTGACATAATGCAAATCATTTTCTGTGTGCAGTGCAGGAATGTTGCCGGGCAACACAAAAAAACTGCTATACTTAACACAGGGAGTTGAGTGGAGCTGATAGACTTAATCACCAATGTGTGAATTCATTTGACAATGGTTTAAATATAAAAGACAATTAAAAGTTACTCACTACAGTTTTAACTATATAATAAAATATGAAGCAAATTTATTTTCAAAAAATGTTATTCTCATCCATGACCATTACATAATTACACAGCATCTTGTGTTATTGGTGGTGGTGTCATAGAAAATCAAATTAACGTCACTGTGGTGACTCACATGAGATCAGGTCTGAAGTGGTGAATTAGAGCACACAGAGCCAGTCCAGACCCCCAAGAATGAGTAAAATCTCTGACATTCACATTGTTGTATCCTGCAGTGTGATTCTGACACCATTTCAGCAACTCTTCAAACCCATGGACTGAATCTGATGGGAAAAACAGACAATTTATCAAAATTGTCTCCACAACCTTTTTTGGAGTTTCAGTCATAAAAACATCCATATGGTGATAAGTAAATATGGTGGGAATTTCTTTTTTATAATACAGGCCTCAGAGTGCCTGCACTGTGAAGACAGGCTGACCTTGATTTGGACACTTCTCCTTCTGTTTCTTGCTTGATGGTTGGGATTTATCAACATTATATAAATGCTGCACCTGAATTAAGCGATAGATAGATTAGTCAATATATTCAGAGATGGGAAACATTAAAATGAACCATTATCATCTGACAGTTCATCAAACAGCAACATTATGTAACTCATAAAAAAAATATTTTTTGTTACTTATAATTGCCCTATAAACATTATATCTTTAAATCAATGTCTAGGCCTAGAGCTGATAAATACCTTTTAGTTTTACTTTACTGTCAACACATAAATAAAACACTAATTAGTACACTAAAAAGTGATGAAAATGCATTTCCTGAAAACAGAGCATATAGTCTATTTTGTTTTTTTAAAACTCTGTCCACTAGACTTTTATCTAAGTCTTTGCATAACTGTTCCAATGATTATGATTCAAATCTCTGTTGTGTAAATAAAGGATAACAGTGCTGACCTGGCCGGTGTGGATAGCTGAGAGGTTGACCCTCTGGTAACGGGTTTTTGGGTCGATGCTGTAACCAGCATAGTTTTTGCTGGTGTTTTCTGGTGTGGTCTGGGATAGGATCTGGTAGATGCTTTCTCTGTACATTAAATAAATGAAGCTGAGCATTTCAAAGTGGAGCCCAGCTTTAAATCATTGTTACTGTGAGGTGAGTTTTGAGACTGACCAACAAAATAAAATACACAATCTAATCACTATATTCAATGCACTCCTTAGTTGTATGAAACTTGCTTACCGCTCAGCCAGGACCTTAAAATGTGGGACTCCCATCCCCCAGCTTCTCACCATCCATGCTGTGTCAAAAGCAGCTAGGAAGCCACGGGCTATGCCTGTTCCCAGAGGCCAGAAAGGCTGCAGAAGACAGTATGTATAATCTCACTAGATACTCTTTCAATTAAGTGGGGCAGGAATTCTCACAGTGGGATGTCCCTTATTAAAAATAAATAATGAGAAATGAGAACATTAAAAAAAAAAAAAGTAAATATATTTCACACAAAACCACAAAGGTCAGCCTCATGGTGAAATCACAACTGTAATACAAAGTCATCCATAGGATATGCTTTGTGACAATTTCACCTTGTAGACCCTCAGAAAGTGCACCACCTACTGTTGCTATGTGAAAATACAGCAAATCATTAGGAGCTTAATTTGTTACTGGGCATCATAAACGCCCATCCGGTGAATGGTGAGAGGTTTCAATCAGAACCAAAATTGTGATGTATATTAGACACTGGGACTATGGTGCATACATGGCTAAAAATGTAAACAAGACCAAAAAAAAAGTAATTTCCTACCTCCACCAAGCAATCTCCGACAAGGCCCATCAATAGTTTCTTTCCCCTTCTCTCCCTGACAAGTGAGGCATTCTCTGCACGGTGCATGCAGGTGAAGTCAAACATGGCCACATCTGGCTTGCCAGCATGGTTCTTCGCAAACTGGAGGTCAGGTAGTTTTCCACCTGTGGAGAAGTTTGCCGCATCATGGGCATAGCGTTTCAGAGCCTCCCTATCCACATTTGCAGGAGCCAGTAGCTCCTCTGCATCACTGTGGTCCTGCAGAAACATAGTGATAGTGAGAAGTGCCATCTGATGAGTCATGGCACTTTTTCTGATGCTGAGTGACATGTCTTATGCTTAGATTATTGCACAGGGCCAGGCTGCAGAAAAAGAGTGGCAAAGAGAGGCGGTTTGCCTCTTTGTACTACTGTTTCATCCATCTTAGTTGTTTCTTTTGCTTCTTTAATGACCAGGGATGCAGCTGCTGCCAATAAAAGTCACACTTTTTTCTTGGTAATGGATGTGTTGTCCTCACCTGTTTAATGACCCCCTTCTTCAGCAGGCTCTTCTTCTTGGCAGTCATGACAAAGTAGTGAGTGTCATCTTTGTAGTAGACAATATTCTCCAGATCAATACCTGGAATAAAGAGAGAGAGAGGGAGCATGGTGGGTATGTTGGCATAGAGAGAGAGAGAGAGAGAGAGAGAGAGAGAGAGACCAGTGTTATGCAAGTAGGAGAGCAAGAGAATAGAGAAGCTAAAAATAGGTACACTTTGTAGTTTGTTTTATAGTATTAATGTGTTTGCTTATACCTTTCTGCCAGTTTTACTGGTTTTAGGATGAGGAACATAGCAAGGACAGAGTGAAAGTAAAAGACAGTAAATGATTCCTGTAAAGTCTGGGTGCAGAGATTATCAGACTGGATCATCAGTTAATGATGTCACAGAAAAATTACCTGGGTATTGGAGCACAAATTAACAACGACACTGCTTTCCTTACATGATAGTGTGAACAGCTCAGAAGAGGAGTAGAAAAACAAAATGCAAATAATCAAACTCCTGTTAGAAATGTAGTTGAGTGACTTTCCTTCATAATTCATGTTTCACTTTGTGCAAGGTGTGTTATGTATAAAACCAGGTTCATATGATGAAACTAGTTTCTTTTTTCCTTAATTAAAATCATTAAAGAAAATGACTGGAATGCAGCAAAATATTGTTTCACTGAACATCAATTAGTCGATCAAATGAACATAACTGAATTCTTACCTGTGTCAGTGAGCAGATCTTGGAAGAACTTCTGGTTATAGATGCGCGCCACACCACTGATCTCTTCTACTTGGGCCTCAGCAGCTGTGTGTCTGTTAATAAAGTTGGCTGTGATGCCGATAGCCAGCTTGCCCCTCAGCTCCTTGTGCTTAAAACCTGATAGTTTAAAAAAAAAAAATAGAGGAAACTGAGCTGATGCATTGTCACCTATTGAATAACTACCATGTGTTTTGCAACAATGTGCCACAATTAAAAAAAAAAAAAAAAGAGTGTAATTGCAGCTGATTGTGTGCACTGCTGCCATGGTGGGAACAGGAGTGACATTTGTCTCACCATTGGGGACAAAGCTGCCTCCCCCAGCAGAGATGAAGACGTCAAACTGGAAGGTTGCAGCAGGATGAGACCCAGGATGCAGCTTAGCCATCCAGCCTGTGAGAAATAAGACACAAGTCTACGTGCTCTTCTCCACAGCAGATTTTATAAAGACTTCAGTGGTTTACTGTACCTACTGCTGGTTCATTCAGACAACAGCTGCTACTGGTACATAATCTGAGCACAAATAGTTTGAACAGTAATTGTTGGTGAGGGAATATAAGTACCATTTTCTTCTGAGGGCTCAATCAAACCCTGGTACTCCACTCCAGTGTGCACCTCTACCCCAAGGAGAAGAGACACCTTTAATAAAATCAACTGCAGCTGTCGAATGCCTAAAAAAAACATGGAAATTTGATTTAGGACTAAGCACTGAGGCTCCAAAAACAAACAAAACAAAACAACTTTTCAGGATTTTCTGAATTAGTGAGAGGAGTGAACATCTCTAAAGAACCAGTCATTAGCACCATCATTAGCCACTCACTGATGTGATCCAGGGAGCCAGAGCAGAATTTGCCATAGAACTTCTTGGCTCCCAGCCCACGGAGGTCGTAGATGGTGTAGGGCCACAGGTGGAGAACATTGTTCCTGGTGAAAGACTCACGCTTCTCCAACACCACCACCTGAGCCCCCAGCAGAGACAGCTCGATGGCTGCTCTCAGCCCACATGGTCCCGCACCCAACACAAGACACTGATAGAGAGAGGAGGAGGAAATGAGAAACATACAAACAATCAAAGAATGAGGAAATGTTTTACATCTGACTATAGGGTGACTACTGTATAGTCAAAATAAAGTGACAATAAAAGATTAATGCTTTAGTACCCTCCAAAGAATTTAAGCAGTTACCTGCCCACGCGCACTCACATATAGTGTGCAAAAGTTTAACCAACAGCATTACTGTTTTTATATCTGTTTCAGATTATCAGTAATTAAAGGGCAAACTCCAACATCATTTTGTCACTTGAATGGCATCATTATCATGACATAACCTAATCAAGGGCTATTATGCTGTGGTGAGTCTTACTGTCATGGAAAAGACATGATTATATCAAGTACTTTAAAACTAACAAAGGTTGTTACAAAAAAAGTCCCTTCTAAATCACATTAAATGGTAGAATCAGTTTTCCTGTACCTTATTTTTGACACAGACTTTTCCTTGCTGGTAATCAACATGAGATGCCCTTTTGTCCAGCTTTGTCCACAGGGCTTTCGCTTTCCAGTAGTTCAGTTTTTCTTTCAGTTTGATATAGAATGTCCTGAAATCCTTAGGGTTGATGTCCAGTTGCCTGCAGAGCTCAGCAAAGTGATGCTTCACATCCTGACATGTTTGGGCTTGGACAAAGAGGTCAAATGTAGCATGTGAAGGGTTGACAGGGTCCTGACTTGCCATAGTGGATGATGAAGAGTGGAATGGATCCTTTGGTCGCCGTATTTGTGCGTTAACTCTGAAAGAGGAGGTTATAACATTATATTAGCACTTCCTGTCTGGAAATGAGCTGTGGGGATAGGCCGACTAAAACACAAAGTGCTTACAAAGTCCTTGTAATTCACTGTTGTTGTTGTTTTCATTTAAAAAAGTGGTCCAGTCATCTCTTTTTCCTACTGTTTTATGGCAAATCCCTTCCTCATGTTCCCTAATTATAGTCCTTATGTTTAAATATGATGAAGACTTCATGTCACCTGGTTGGCTAAGTCATTACTCACTTCCCCAAAATGTTTTTCTGTGGCCCGTCATATCTTTTCTTCTTTACGACCTCTTTGCACTTAACAGTCTGCCCACTGCTTATGCATCCTTCTCACACACTGCCTCAGGAAGTGTGCTTGTCATTAGTTTCAGTAGGCAAAGCTAGATGGTTTAACTAAAGAGTATTCATGGAACAAACAGTGTGACTGCACAGACCCTTTTTTCCATGTTTGGAAAAGAAAAACAAACACAAACGTTATGTCTCCTAGGGCTGAGTAGTTTGATTGAATTAGTAACAAACATTCATTCAAAATGTCTCACATGCATTATACTAAGGCAAATATATACAAAAGAGGTGGTTCTAAAATACAGAAAACAATCATTATTCAGAGTCATAGTCTCGTATCATGATACGAGACAATGAAACTGTGAGCATTGTACTGACGTAAAAGACAAATAGCTTTGTTTTAACAATCAACACCAACACATGAAAAATATAATATTAATATTATTATTTAAAGGAATTTTGTAAGTATCACGCATTATACCTATTGTGCTGTCTTCTACCTGCATATGCACACCAATTTAATTAACTCAATAAGTTTAATTACCCTAAAGATTTAGGACTTACCATGAGAACACAGTGAAGGAATATTCAAATTCAAATATTCAAATAAATAAAACAAAACCAGGTATAAAAGTAACCGTATATTTGGATATTTGGATCAAAGCTACAAGCCTAGTTAACCATTTGCTTTCAGTCAGCCAATCAATGAATTGGTTCAGGGCTGTTTGGATCACTATGCTTTTCAAAAACAGTTAACTACCCAGCCTGTGGTGAGGTAGATTACTTTAGCAAACCTTCAAAAACTACATGACATGTACTTATATAGCGCTTAATATTTAAAGTAAATACCATATTCAAACAGAAAACAATACAAAGCACTGTTCAACATGCCACTCCTACATTACACAGACTAGAAGTCTGAGAACATGCATGTTAATTTGTGGTTTCACACTGTTCATTGACCAAATTTAACACTTCTTTGCAGCAATATTAAAATGCTAAAACATGCACACAGTACAGTCAGTGTGAAGTGCATGTGTTGTGCTGTTGCTGAAATTTCCTGTGGAAAAAAAAACAAAAAAAAACTTGCAGGCATCACTTCCTGATGACAACATTAACCTAACGACAACTCCCCTCTGCTGCCAAATCTGCAGCTTCTGCTCACCACCTGAAATGCAGCCTATAATCAGGGTCAACAGACCACTCCAACATGTGTTTACATGGTCCTGCCTGTGTGCACATGCCTGTGTGTTAGAGAGAACCTGAGGGAAAAAGCATTTGAAACTGTCATTTAGCTCAACAGTACTCCCCTCCACTGGTTATAGTTCAATAAATGACGCTTTTGAGAAGCTACAAATCTTCCCTCCCTTCCGGTTTGCTTTTCACACGATTATATACATGTTTACAATTACTTAAACTGCTAATTTGATACCCTCAGTAAATCTGCAGACACCAACTCCTTTGATGAACTTCAATGGAGACACAAATAGAACTGACCTGACACAATAGTGCCATCATAAAAGCTAAACCTCAGGAGAATATAATTCATCTTTGATGGTGCTAAGATTCCTTAAAAGTGTCCAAAAGCATTTCTCACTTTTGTCCTGTGTACTGTTTCTTCATACAGTAATTGTACATCAGAAATGGCATCAAGGTAAAATGTCGCATTACAGGCTGCAAATGAAGCCAGTGATAAGAAAAGGTTTATGAAGAAATGAGCATGCCTATGAAGACAAGACAACATGACAAGTGTCAACAACTAAAAATATCTCCAGACAATCATCATGACACTTTCTGACGGAGGTTTTACTTTGGTGTGTTTTTACTTTGTCATGTGTGCTATATTTTCTGCAAGAGGACAAACTAGTCTCAAGGGGTTAAACTGAAAGTGGTAAAAATAAAATTAGGTAAGGTTTGATTATGGTGATATTGAGTCAAGTGTCATCTGTGACAAAGGTGCAGAGATCACACACACATGCACGCGCGCACACGCGCGCACACACACACAGTCAACATCATCTGACTAGTGTTAAGCAATTCTGGGGATGATGAACAGGAATGCTTTGGACAGGATCAGACAGAAACAATCAGTCATATTTTACATGTAATCTCTGCACAATGTGTCTTGCAAGGCTCAGTGGGTATTAGGATGTTGGATTATTAAACACCGAACTCTAGTCTGGCAGACTTTTTTGGACATGACACATAGTGAGTGAAGGAGAGAGGGAAATATAGAGAGGGGAAAGAAAATGAAGATTAATTTCTTGGACTTATCTGGTTCAAGCAGACACCCAGTAGGAAATGGGAAGATAAAAAAAATCCTGTCACATTTATTCAGACCAAAATAACTGCCATTTGCAATGTTATTATCATTGAAAATGCGCCTCAAAATGACCATTATACAGTATATGATCAATTTAGTCGATTTTCAATCATCCCGATAATGTAACTTGATCACGATCAACTTATGGTAGGTGCTATTCTATCGCGATACATGATGAATAACTTCGTTTCTTGTCTCCTTTAATGAGACCGTAAATCGCGTACTTTGGCAGAGTAGGAGCTCACAGCGACAGAAAAGGAAGGCGTGGTGTTTAAATATGATCCGCTGCTGTGCCAACTATATCAGAGCCAGATTTAACCAGACAAGTTTGAGAGAGCCGACAAACACAAAATACAGAAGAGAGGAATTCATTCATTCACTCTTCACTGTTTTTGTTATATTGAAGAAAAGTAATGCTGCTTATATATCTCACTCACACACACACGCGCGCGCAGGACGTTACCAGAGAGCTTCGGTTAACATGACCCACACTGACAACTTTACAAGCAGCAACACAACAAAACGAGCGAAAACAAACGCGCGACATATTTACCTCAAAAGCCTCCGCGCGGAGTGAAGTTTTACGTGAAGTTACTTCAACGGCCTTGACGTCACGGTGGAAGCAGCCGCGCGTGAAACTGTATCGCGCAGGGTGTCGTGTCCACGTCTCTGTTATTCCCCTTCCTCTTTGTTTACAGGTACAAGAGTAGCGCTGGTTTCACCTGTGCCTCTTCTTCTCTCTCTCTCTCTCACGCACACACTCTCTCGCACACGCGCGCGCACATAGAGAGTCTCTTCCGGGACTTTCTGGTACCGCGCCAGCAGCGGCGCACGTGACTTACCGGGGTAGGTAGCAGCCATGTGAGATGATATGGCTGTCCTGAGGGCATCATTCACGAAGGGGTGGGGTACAATCACAGACCTATTATCATTTTTTTTTATAATTATTAATGATTATAATTGTAATTTGGGTCATGCCAATCCAAAATTATAGACACCTCAACACCAACGTCATAAACCTGATGTAGCACTGAAAGATAAAAAGGGGAGAACTTTACAGAAAAAAAAACACACTCCAATATATAGAAGGGTTTAGAAAAAGTGATTGAGAGGAGGCATAAAAGAGAATACCACTGGTAGGGATGTAAAATTACACCAACAAAATCCCTTTAACATCAAGATACAAAAGGTCCAGCCACTTCTCTTCATATCACTTAATAGCTTCAGGAAGGCTACATAACATTAAAACACTGTTTCACAATTAAATAAATACTAATTGGAGTTATCCTGGTTTCAGTATATTTCTCTGTGCAAAGGTCTAACATGAAGTCACTTTAACAATGTGTATATGCTGGAATATGCAGGCACCACCAAATCTCACTATAAACTCACAAAATATTAAGAAAATAACGTTGTCACGTGTTTTCCTTATTAAAGAGGAAAAATACCAACTGTCTCTCTTCTACTAAACCAGGACGATTCATTAAGGCAAGTTTAATGGACAATTCTGTGTTTGTGTTTGGGACAGTGTGTCCCTGTAGAGATGCCACAGAGCTGTTTAAAGCACATGTCAACAGTGTCTTAAGAACATATTCACCACCTTTTATCCTCATCAGACAGCTTTTTTCAACTAAAACCTCCAAACAGCTCATTCTCCCGTAACAAAGTCCTTCAAGAAAATGAATGTTTTAAGTATAAGGAGACCTGGCAGCTGCAAGTCTATTGCATGGGTTTACAAACATAGGGTATTTCCTCCAAGCAGCCTCCACACAGGGTAGAGTGGTTGCTAGGCAACTGAAGCCTTGGGTTCAAGGGTTAGGTTCAGGTGTGAACAAGTAGTGGATCTGAAGAAAAACTTTGAATAATAATAATGAGAATAAAGAGAAAAGAATTAGTCTTTTAGGGATTAGTGGATAGTCTGTGAGGACAAAATCCAGTGAGGACACTTAGTCGGAAGTTGACCACATTATACAGCCAAAAATTACAATTTGACCAATATGTTGCATTGGGAGCAGTCTCATGTTTGATCTAATATCTTAATTTACCTTTAATTGCTGCTCACAGCCAACTGATAGATACCAAAATGGAACAGCCCTCTTTCCTGTACTTACATTAAGACAGTTGTATGTTGTTTAAAATAATGTCAAAAAAGAGCTATAGGAATAAAATGTGATACAGGTGATGAAAAATATGTCATTGGCATAATCATTCATTCATCATGTCATTCATTCCACCAATAAACAAGTCAAAACAGCTGGTAAAATTCAAATTTTATTCAAACAACCTTTCAAATGTGAACAGGATTTATCAAAGGACTTTTTTGTCAGAAATTTCCCGATGAATATAAAAGTAAATATACAGTATATTGTACTATTACAGTTAAAATATATATACTGTATATATGCATAGCCAGAAAGGAACCCCAAAGGAAACATCCTTGGCTTAGAAGCAAGGCCGCACACAGACAGCATGACCCTATATGTGCACCTTTTCCCATGTATCATTCACTGACATGGGTCTGAGGAAGAAGAGGATGACGCTGGACAACCAGACTACACCCATTCAGATCAATGTGGTTCGTGGAATAACCCATGTCCACAGGACAGAGGAGACACAACACCATCATCAGACTAGTTTCATTTGAGGCAGTCATGTCATCTTCTGAGTAGAAGTGTCTTATAAAACCGAGCATAGATGTACAGAAGTGACACAGAAACACATACACACACACCATGCAGATCAAGTGTGCTCAGAAAGAAAACGGAAATATCCGAAACGAAAGATAGTTGATAACCCGATCATTTGCTGGCCTGAGAAGCGGTACCAACGTGATTATTAATCAAAAGAAGTGTTGATTGTTTTATCAGTGTTATCAGTTTTCCTTAAAAAAAGGGTGAATAGCGGGATATGGATCAGTTCACCAGTTCTGTGAGTAATATTTAAATTGTACAACCATGATAAGTTTACAGAAATACATGCTCAAATACTGGTAATGAAAAAGCATTCATATACACTATGTTCATTTTATATCATTACTGTCAGATATTTAACCCATAAAAGTACCATAAACATTTCATTTTGAATGATGTTGACAGCAAAATAAACAACTGGACCTTTCTTTTTAAATGAATAAATTACATAGATGATATATACAAAAACAATTAAAAATATTTACATGTAAGTTTCAAGATGGCAGTTTATCTGCTGCGCATGCTGTTTATGGGCAGACTTTGTGGTCTGACCCTGCAGGCTGCAGGAAGGCATAACCAACCGAAACAAAGCATCTCCAGTGTAAGACTGTACTCACAGGTGCACTTAAAAGAACTGAGGCAGAACAGAAAAACAAATCTTGATGTTAATTCAATTTCACCTTGAAACCTCAGTGGTGAGCCGGTTGGTGCTGTTCACAGGTGCAGGATGTCAAAGCACTGGATTATTTTTTCGGAAGAACATAACATCCTCTGCTTTCACAAATCAGACTTCAGTTCAGAGCAGTAAAATAGACTAAAAAAAAAAAAAGATTTTCAATGGCACAAAAAAACCCTCTCGTGATCAGTAGCATTTTGTATGTAAGAAAAAGTCACCATTAGAAAGTAGAAAATGTCTCTTCTTTGAGTCAAGATTCAAGATATGTTGTTCACAGCAATAAACCAACTGGCAACTGGGAACACATGGGACCCATGGGTGTTAAAGCCTTATTGAGAATGTCGTAGCAGTGTTTGTCTTAAACTGTCACAGTGTTGCATGGGAGAAGCACGGCTAGAAAGTAAAAATGTTGACCGTTCCATCAACAACAACATCAACAAAAAACATCCTAGAAATGTATTGTACATCCCAAACAGTTGCTTTTCAAGTGGCAAAATGGAAGATCAAGTCTGAGCAAGTGTTTTAATTGGACCCAATACAAAAAAACAGATCCTGCAGTTTACCTTTCAGCAGGAAAATACTTTTTATTTAAAGTCTATTGTGTGGCTTTTTTTGTGTTTGGCCCATATGAAGTCTTTCTGGCCATAGTCTGCTGTTGTTTGCAGTGTTGAAACTGGTAAACTACAAGATCAGTCAGGTGAATTAATAAAGGATTGGCATAGATAGTGTATGATGAGCACAGCAGAAAACCTGCTTGACTGTATATTGTCCATTCAGTTGACAAAAAGTTGTACAACAATACCACAATTAAGCCCCTTCCTTTATTACCTGACATGATGAGGAGTCTGACAATGACTCTGGAAAGAGGCAGTGTGTGGAAGTGAATGTTGGTGACTGTGGCGACGTTCAGTCCTTAATGTCAGAGTAATTGACTGGACCCCAACTGATCTATTATGCTGTGCCCACGTACTCTCACATTTATAGTACTTAATGTCCATGCACTCAACAGCAAATGCACATGCTCAGTTTTGTGCATGTATAACACATGCAGATATCCATGTATGGCCCAGTTACAGGTTCTCCCCTGGCTGGTACTGAGGCTCAGTGGACGTGAAGTAATCCTCCAGGAATCCCTGAAGGTACTCAAAGGTGGGCCTTTCCTCTGGCTCTTTCCTCCAGCAGGTCAGCATCAGCTCATGCATGGATTCAGGACATTCTGCTGGGCATGGCATCCTGTAACCACGCTCCACCTGGTCTAACACCTCCCGGTTCACCATACCTGGGAGGGCAAAAGGAAGAACATTGTATTGTTGGACATTTAACATGATAAAGAACTGTTTTCCCACTGACAAATAAACACACTGATCCCCTGCAATGTTACAAGGTTTGAAAAAACGTCCTTGCCTGGATAGGGCACTCGGCCTTTTGTAGCCAGTTCAGTCAGCAGGATCCCAAATGACCACACATCGGATTTAATGGTGAAACGACCATAGAGAGCAGCCTCAGGAGCTGTCCACTTAATGGGAAACTTCGCACCTGCAAGAAGACAAAAGGCTTCATCAACTAATGTAATGTAACACATTACATTTGTATTAGTTATACACACAATTATACAAGTGCTTTAAAACTGTAGTGCGTAACTTAAATGTAAACAAAATTGTCACACAATGCTGATTAAGCCTATCAGCTCCACATGGCTCGCTCTATGTTTCTCAGTATTGTGGTGTTATTGCACCCTTGTATACACACAAATGCCCCCCCCCCCCCCCCCCCCCCCCCCCCGGCGAGGGAGGGAGCATTTAAATAAGGCCTTTAAATAATTCTTAATTCAAAAATACTCCATGCAAAGTCACTTTCTGTATGAGCTGCTCATGAGAGGAGGCCAACATTACATTTAATGTCAAAAGGTTTTCATTTAAAGGTTATTATTATAACTATGGGTCATATGTTGGGGTTTGTTTGGGAATGTTGGAGAGAGAGGATATGGGAGGCACACAGTAGTAGAATACTTTTTCAAACATCCAGCTGGATACCGTCCAAACACACTTAAATAGCTAAAAAGTGCAGGACAGATTTGGTCGAAAAACTGGGGCAAAGCAGTTCATTCAATACGGTGAGAAAATTCACTTCATTAAAAGGGGTCACATACATTACTCCTGCACTTCAATGGGAAACAGTGGAAACACAGCAAAAAATCAAATGCTACGAGATAAACAGTGCCCTCTTGTGGTCTTACCCTGCCTAGCAGTGTATTCATTATCCTCAATAAGACGAGCGAGGCCAAAGTCAGCAACTTTGCAAACCAGGTTATCTCCCACCAGAATGTTCGCAGCTCTGAGGTCTCTGTGCACATAGTTCATCCTCTCCACATATGCCATGCCTGAGGCAATCTGAAAAGGGAGGAAAAGGATGGTCATTTCTGGCTCTCATAAAAACATGACAAGTCTTTTTGATATTTTTCACTAACCTGTGCTGCCATGTCCACCAGTTGAGGTAGACGGAGCATCTTACCCATGTCACCCTTCAGGGAATCCAGTAAGCTACCTGTAAGGAGCAACATACACTGCAGATTGTAACATTGGTGAACCTGTTTTTTTTAAATTAATTTCCTTATGAGTCACACCACAGAATCTTTAATAAAAGATTTTAATTAGAAAATGTTTCCTTTAAAGAAAGAAAGGCTTATGGCACTTTGTTTTGATTAGATAAAATGAACTTTGCAGTAAGTAAACAATCCGAATCTTGGCTTATGTGAGCAGCTCAAACAAACAAATCATTCCAGTCTTGCAGGTTTTTCACACTAACTTCTCGTAAACCTCCACTAAGCAGGTTCACTTCGAATTTTTTTTTTGTTTTCAGGCTGCCACTGCCTAGTAACATCACGGCTAATCCTTACATTCACTCAAACACCATGTTTACTATGACACAATCATGCTGACCTTGCCCCATGTACTCAGTGACGATGTAGATTGGTTCCTCTGACACCACAGCATAGAGCTGCACCAGCTTCTCGTGTCTCAGTTTCTTCATGACCTGAGCCTCCTGGAGGAAAGCCTCGGGGGACATGGTCCCGGGCTTTAAGGTCTTGATCGCCACCCGTGTTGTACCATTCCATGTTCCTGAGAGAGGAAAATAAACATCAACATAAACTTTAACATTACATACAATCAATTCATTAGATTCCAGCATAAGGTCATGCACGTAAAACCACATTAATAACACCCATCTAGTACATGTTTCTAAATGTAAACATACAGTGAATATGAACTGCCACTGTGTTACTGGAGAAAATACAGACATGCCAGTTAATAACAAACAAAATGTTAAACATGTAGTGTGTCATTTCTGTTGCTTGGGGTCTAAATGACAGCTGCACATACATGTACTTTAGTCAGGATGCTCACTGTGTGAATTATTGGGTTTCAGTTCCCTTCCTTCTACAATACTGTGGGGTTTCTGCCTTTCTATATAAAGTGCCTTAAGATAATGTATGTTGTGACTTGGTGCTATACAAATAAAAGTTTTCAACACGGATCAAGGGGATTTGCCACCAAATATTCTTCTATAGTCTTGTCATGTTTACATATTTGTATGCAGCATTGTTACATATTATATATATTTATGAAATAAACTAGGCATTCTAATCATCTGTGTGCCTTTGAGTGACACACTAGAACATCTTTAAAAAAATGTCTTCCACTGAAAGACTGTAAAGGAACTTTCTATATTCAGATTCAAGAAGAACACATCTTACCCATCCAGACTTCTCCAAAGCAGCCCTGTCCAAGCTTGACATCCAGACGGAGCGACTCTCTTGGGATCTCCCAGGCATCTTTGGACAAGCCCTGAGTCTGAGGCTTCAGTACGGGACAAATTTCTGTTAGACTGTGACACAGCCCATCAGCGTGCTCTGAAGGACACAGGGGAAGATAGGGTATACATTTTTAAGAAATGCAGGACAATCGTCTAAATGCACAAGAATCAGGGGGTTTTGTCTGACTAAATAAAAAAAAATATTAATACAAGAAAAGAGAGAATTATTATAAAATAGAAACACTGTGTGGTGAACCCACTGCGATAGTGATTGACGAGTTGCTGCAGGGTGCCAAACTGTGTGCGTGATGTTATGTAGAAGCCTCCGCTGTCCAGCTTCCTGATCTTGTAGTGCTTCACATTCAGACCTTTTGTGTTGTCATAGTCTAACACAGACAGACAGTAGGCACCTGGAAGGATTAACAGCAAATACAAAAATACAAGATGTGAGAATGTGCCATGTTTGCCAGGGTTTTATTTCCTGTTTTCATCATATTTTGTGCAAATTAAAAGATGTAAAAAGAAGTAGGATGTTGATTTGTCAGCACAGTTTGCTTATTATGCCACCAGAGGGCAGCATCAGTCAAGTGGAAAAGCAGTCAGGACAGACTCAGGCATTGCCTCCCCCTCTCTTAATGTTTAAACTGGGTGATATGGCCTGTGGTTGAACAGTCCTCAGCCTAAGCTCCACATTGACCTAATTCTGTCTGGCTCACCCACCCAGTACCTCTCCACTGCTCCTGCTCATCTATTTCCTCCATTTCTATACATTCCTCCCCACCTTGTCCCTACTCTCATTCTCATTTGAGGTCACTGTGTACATACACACATCCCATGATGAGAATCCTGCAACACACACACACAACACGCAAACACACAAAGACAGATAAAATTCACATAGACCGTTTCCCCACAGAAGATCAGCTGCCAGTCAGAACCAGAATAATACAAACATCACATCCAAACTTTTTTCATCTGCCTGATTCATTGCCTCTCTGTACCCACACTGTCACACCACAGACACAATGCAGTGATTCGTATAGTGAACAGCAGGGTGTCACGTCTTGCTGCTAGGAAAGAAATCTCTCTTCTCTTCTCAGTGCATTTTTAGTAAGATGTGTCATCACGTTCAAAAAGTGCTTCATGCTGAGATCTGAATATCTTGCACAAACATTAAAAAAAGAAAGAACACTGAAAGAGCATTGGTAAGTGCTATGAGAATATACTTGCAGCAGCGGTTGGGGTTTGATTTGGTTAAAAATGTCCAGGACAAAATGTTCTCTAAATCAGGACTCCTCATACTTTTTACCATCACAAATGTACCATTATAAAAAAAAAAAAACTTACAGTGGATCGTTTGAATTTGAGAAATATTAACATAGTAAATAATATAGGCAGACACTCTGTCAATATACTTACTGTAGCACTGAGGTTTAAAAAAAGCCCTACTTTTTACTTAGACAATGTACATTAACTGATAAGTTAGATTTTTTTTGTCTTCACATTTACCTTTGGTGGTCTCACTCTCTCTCACCAGGAAAGTTCCTCTCCTGTTCTCCAAACTCAGCAGCAGCCTCTCAGAGTCACGGCGTGTGATTTTGCCAAAGTACCACCTGGTGATGTTGAGAAAATAAATGGAACACAGGGAAGCAGGGTGGTGAAGGGAACAAGATGTATGTGTGGGTGGAGAGAAGAAGTAACGAAGCAAGGGTGAGCTGTTTGCAAGTAGTTTCAGGAAAAGCGCTCCAAACTAATGACTGCGGTAGAACAGCTGCTTACCTGGACTCTAGAGTCAGTCTGAGATGACTGTTGGGGCAGGAGGGAAAAGTGAGAAATGAAGGCGTTACAGAAAGAAGTTAGTCTGTGAGTTTTGTTGGGGTGAGCATGTAAAGACGTGCAGTGCAAAGCCTCCAGGAGTACAAAGTTGTAAACGCAGTACAGCCTTTTCAGAGAAAAACTAATTATGGAAAACACAACACTTTCTTCTGCACATACTTAGTAAATATGATGCTACAGGCAGCAGTTTGTAAGCTTATCTTATTATAAGCAGTTGATCTGATAAAGCAGGGGGTTTACGTTATGGCACTACAATATTCCTCGGGCACATGCAGTGACTTGAGTCTTATCACATTAGTGACATCCAGCTGAGACTCTAGGAAGTTACTACTGGGAGTAAAATTATGATCCTGCACATAATCCTGTTATTTTATTTTTATTAATTGTTATTTCAGCCTTTGTGTTTGTGAAACAAATGAGATGTAACCTGACTATAAATGTGCTGGTGGGTGGAGTTTGTTACATTTGGTAGGAGCCAGACTCGTGGTTTCCTCCCATCTCAAATTTTTTTATGCTAAGCTAATAGACTGCTGGCTGCAGCTGCATATTCAATTAAAATGTAATCATCTCATAAAATTCAAAGCAGGAGGGCAAAAAAGTCAAACCTTTCTTCCAAGAGCTCCTTCCAACTTTACATATAGACAAAAAGCTACAGAATTCTTCAGATTCTAAAATGTGAAAGTTAATTCCTTCATGCACATGATGGAAAACAGATAAAAGAGCCAGAGCAAGAAGAAAAGTGGAGGGGTTTACTCTTCTGCCTGGATGGAGTCAGATGGAGCCACATAATTGCTGGGGATATAACCGCTCTCTCCGGTGGTCAGGGAGCGTGCCAGCCACCAGTCCCCTTCTCTGCAATGATGAAATGATAACACACAGCTTCACCGAGGCTCATCACACACCCAAAACACAAATAAGCACAGTCCTTTATCACGTTCAGGGCCGGTGTTTATCAAGTGTCCCGGAGTAAACACAGAGTGATACAGATCAAACAACCACTTTGTGTATTTTGAATGAAACCACTACAATAATAACTCAAATTAAGTAGATCCTACAGTTAGTGGGTTCTGCAGCTCGAAGAGAAGCTTGATAACTGTGTGCCTGAATGTCTCTACTGTAAAAGAAAGGATTTTCGACATCACATAATCATATACAAACATGCATTCATGTGACAAATGGAGGGATGGTGGTTGTTTACTTGTTTACATGAATCTGTCAGGGGGTGCGGAGAATTAGCTTTGCAGCACTAAGCTCACTAGGAAAAGTAAAAAGGAAAATGATATTTTCGTTACATGAATTTGCTCCCGGTTGACGTGAATTGATTTTAGTGCTGGCTTTAACCCACCTTGCACTATACTGCACTATGAGATCTAGGTAAAGTGGTATTACAGTGCGGATTAATTTGATGTACATAGGTGATAAAAACAAATGGGCAGACAAGCAGCACAATAAAATACAATTCAAGAGAAACTTCACAAACCTGCAATTCACCTTCCTCCTGTAAAAAATGTGATGGTTGATGATGGAGAAATGGAAAAGAGATATGAAAGGGAAAAGGACGCAGTGAAAGATGTGTTAAAGAAATACAGAGAAATAAGTTAAGAGCAGTGGCATAAAAGCAGAGTTCATAGAACGCTACTGATATAGGTATTTCAACCATTAGATAACTTGAAGTCAGGCGAGAAGCAATAATGAAGGAAATACATACTGGGGCAGATGATTAGCAAAACAAAAGCCCGTCAGGTCACTGCACATGGCATATATTATTACATCTATATAAATACATCAAAACTGCAAGAACACGTAATCTTAGAGTTGGTTCATAGATTCTGGGTGCACTTGACCCAATAACAATCCAGGTCTTTGCTCTAAAGGGCCAGATGTAGCCATAATCCACTATTGTTCTCAGTTCCTGCCTTCTAGGTCACTAATTTGTTACTCAACAAGCAATACTGAGGGTGCAGAACAATTAATATATGGTTCACTGCCCCTTAATGATTCATAGACCAAGCCCCTCCTCCTTAAAAACGCGTGTGTCTCCCCTTTAAAAGGTTAGATTTGTATCAAGTAATGAGGTCATGAGGTAAACACAGCTATGACCTTACTGAGGTGGACTGAGCAATGACATGCCAAGAGTCGCACTGAAGCTTTTGTGAATGAAGCAAAAATCAAGGCAGCCAGTCGGAAAACTGAGCAAGAACGGTACTCATCATCATCATCATCACACAGTGTAGGTATATGAATTGTGTAGAGCCAGTCTGGCAGATATACCAGTATCAGGGGTATAAAATGGGAGCTTGATACTTTATAGTTAAACCGTAAACATATGACCAAATAGAGGTACATAAAATGTTAACATAAATGTGCATCTCTACTGCATTGTCAACATTTTTGTAAAAATAAAAATAATAAACAACGTCCAACAGTCAATTTCTTGAAATGTTTATTGCATAATTTTTAGTTTTAATAATCAATAGCCAATATATCATACTGACAGATTTTTGTCACCGAGTTTGTGTTTCCATGTGTATGATAAAGATGACAGAGGAGAGGGGGCAATAAGAAAGTAGTGAGTCATTGTTTTCCGTGTTTTACTTACGTGTTGTTGACGATCTGGAGACGTTCGCCTTTCCTGAAAGACAGATCTGAGGCTGTTCTGGACTCATAGTCATACAGTGCCACAAAGGTTGTCACACCTCCTGGTAGAATAAGAATTTGTCAGTGAATGACAGATTGCACATACTAGGCAAGGGTTGTGTATTGTTCACATTTGATTTAAAACTGGTACAGTATTTCATTCTTTTTTGTAATAACAAAAATGCAGTTTAAGCTGTAAGTTTGGTTGTAATTTACTCTGTGGAGTAAGAAGGCAGGGCAGCTGCATGTCTCTCTCATTTCACATTACTCGCTTCATTTCACTGCTTGATAAATGTGAAGCGACACTAGGATCATTAAAGTGTTCAAACACCCAACCCTATACAGAACCAAAACAACACCACAAACAATACACATACTGAATGTAAAAAATAATAATAGATAAATGAATTAAATATAAAGGATTAAACTAACCTGCCAGTGTGATTCTGTTGGGAGAGGTGATGCTGTTATTGTCCACACCTCCAAACAGAGCAAGCTCTGCATTATTGGCCATACACTGATTGCCACCGAGACCTCCATCCATAGCTGGGCTACGATTGGGTGTCAAAGACTGCTGAGTGGAATTGAGGTGGTGGCCACCAATTCCTCCTCCAGAGCTGAGGTTTCCATCGAGGCTGCGGGGTCGCTGGCCTGACTCTTTGGGTTTACTCTTCGATCCTCCCATTGCCAAAGCCTATGCCTTCAAGGACAGAGGAAAAAAAAAGAACAGTTGGACCACAGATGAGGAAATTCCATTTCCAAGGCAATGTAACAGATAAATTACATCATAACTCTGCATTGACAAGACTGTTTTCTTATGTCATTTTATCAGAATACATTCTCTGGAAAAATTCCTCCAGCTGCCACAGGGCCAGATTCAGAAACCAGAGACAGAGATGGAGACCATGGATTTAAACCCACTGAGACAGAGTTATGTCAACCACATGAAGGATAACTATGGAGGGAGCAGCTGCCACTCTTTGGTTTCAACATAGACGTGAGATCCACTTCACCACACTGCCAAAAGTATAGTGCACACACACACACATTGCGATTCATGCAAAGTGAGGACCCTCATAGACCTGAACCATCACAACTAAATGCCTAACCCTGACCTGTACCATAACCCTAACCTAAACCCAATTCTAACCTCAACCCTAAAACCTAAAAGGTTTTAATCCCCTAAAAGCCCTTTAAGGATGCATAGGACCAGCCAACATGTCCTCACTTTGACAAAATGTCCTAACTCCATATGGTTTATAAGATTTTTGGTCCTCGCAAAGCCACAAATACGAGAACAAACACACACGTTAGAAACAGATGCACTGTGGCGTCACCGTCGTTCTTCTGGTTTTTTCACCCTGATCATTTAAAGCCGAGTTGAGTGCAGTTAAGCTCTCACCAGACCCAGTTCCTATCCAGGGAATCACATTCATTACTCAGTATAATTTAACATTTTACAAACTAAAATTATGTATTAGAGCTGTATTCATTGCTTGTTTTGGATAGACTGGAGAACAATTTGTAAACACAAATTGACCTTAGAAAGTGAGAAAATAATATAATATACAGTATGCAAACCTGATATATCCCTAAACTTGTATGTCTCCATCAGCTCCTGAGAAAATTTTCTGATTCTTTAGCAGCAAACTGCATGTTTGCCAGCATTGCCAACTTAGCCAATCTGCCATTTGGTGCTGAGATGGTAGTTTTACTTTTCCAAAGCTAGTTTACATCCTGCATCTGAAAAAAACAGTACACTAAAAGCTGTGTGAAATGCTCAACAGAGCCTAGGAGAGCAGCAGAGTAGGCCAATAATATGGAAGAGTCATTACAACAAAATGACTTAAGTAAGTAAAAATAATATATGGATTAATTGATAATGAATAATTAGCTCCAATGCTATATTACAGCCACTGATCCATTTATGTGATTCACATGGAGCACAAACTGCAAGGCCTGGTGAGAAAAGTCCAAGGTCAAGAGGGAAGCTTTGGATTGCTGTGGCTTTTTTCTCTGTGCCTCTTAATTTCTGAAGCTCCCGAGCCTACTCAAGACTCATGAAGTAGCTCTAATCACAGCTTAGTGCAGGAGAATCATTACACTAAGGCAAGTATGATTAAGGGAGTCTGGCCCTCCGTACCATGGATAGATGTAGCCACAGGTCTACGATAGTAATTGTCAACCTACAGAAAACTCCATGGTGGAGTGACTTGGGAACCACTCTGATAAGCAGATGAGCAGATGCGAGTGACTGTCTTGACTGTTGATGCCACACATCTGTTGGATCCAAGCACTCTGGGGTGAGCCAGTGCATGAACCAAGTCTCATTCACAAGCAAAAAAGTGTGATCCTAAACAAGAGACACACTGTATTGCACACACAGCAATGCAGTGACATATGGTGGAAAATGTGTGGCGCGAAGGAGAGCACGGTTCACTAACCACACAAGGAAAATTAGTGATGCTGTCACTGGGATTTGTCAGTCATTTTGGATGCCAAATCCATTCTCCCTCACCACACTTTTCAACAGGATGGGAGGGGATGCTAATGCAACAAGGGTGACTGTGGCTTGCTAAAAAGTACACATGTGAGCTCATCACATGGAAATGAAAAATTAAAACAGAGGAGTAGAGAGAGAGAGAGAGAGAGAGAGAGAGAGAGAGAGAGGGGGAAGAAAGGCCAGAGTTTCATTTCTGGTTGGCATCATGAATGGGTAGGAGGAGGCGGAAGGGAAATGGGGTCAGTGGGGACACACAGTCAATAGTTTCCCTGAGGCATGTCTGCATAGAGGGGGGTCGCATTATACAGTGCAAGCAGGTTGACACACAGACACAAGAGGGCAGACACAATGATGGCGGGTGGATCAGGGAGTTGCCCTTTGTGTCTGCCCCCCCTCCAAAAAAAGGCTGGCTACATGGTTACTAATCCATTCTAGGCAGAGAAGAGCAGGTTTGATGCCTCTCTCGTCTGCTTTCATTTCAGAAAAGTCACATCATTGAGACAGCTCTTTCTTAATTACACATAATGTGGGCAGACGATGCTTCCCAAATGTTGACTTTTGCTGAATATTCACAGAAGCTGTGCCTGTCTCATGAAAGCCTCATACACACTTTGAGGTTAACTGGAACTTGGTTTCTTTTGGCCTGACAATATCCTCATACTCAAAATCTCCCGCAAAGGGAAGACTGAAGCAAGCACACATTCAACGAAACACGGAGAGAGTCTCATGCCTGTTTTCACACTCAGCTTCCAACAAGGCCATTATTTGTCAGCTCACAGCAGGCGGCACAAACAAGACATAGAAATGGTTGTGTCTCACAGGCTGCCAGATCCTTGTGTGTTTTAGCTCTAACAGCCAGTAGGAAATATGGAAATTAAGCCATGAAGCCAAACAATGTCATGTCTAGCAGAAGTGGAATCATGTCTATGTGTATCATCTGGTAACTCATAGGAGCATAATTCTGGCTGAATAGCAGTGAGATACAATCACAAGCAGCTACACTCTGAGGCAGAACTCCATGAAAATCCCTCTGGCAAGGCAGGGGTGTGGCTGGGTAGGTGGGTGGAAGGTTTGCTTCATTATGCATATGATCAGGCAATGAATTCAAAATGAAGTCTCATGCGTCTTTGGTTAATAAGGATACTTATAATACTGCTGCTGGGGTTGTTTCCCTACCCCATGGGATGCTGCATACCACTGTTTTGTTTGCTTTTTAATTTTATGTATAAAGAAAACATTGACAATCTCTGGATCTCTCGGGCAGTGCTGTCATTTAGGTGTAGAGCCTTTGGCAGGGCAGGATCACTGGTCTGTTTTCCCAGAAACACTGGCTTTGTAATAAACTCTACTGTGCTCTGGCTCATTTAAAAAAAAAAAAAACAACAACACTTTTTCAAGTAAATGAACAAGTATGCTTCAGATGTTCTGTATGCAGTCTTACTGAGAGATTTCCCAGCACAATGCTGAGGCAAACTTTAAGTTAATACCGACTGAGAGGGTGAAACTCTGCTGTGTGAACGGGCAAGTTATGACTCGCATTGCATGCAGCGATGACAGCTAAAGCGGAGCCCCCCACTCCCACCTCACAGTTGTTGCTGCTATTGGCCTCTTGTTTAATTCATGGATTGGACATGTTCTGACAATCTAATCTCTCCCAAGGTCTTTAAGGCCTCAGGCAACAGAATAAAGGTCACAATTAACTTTTTGCTGTAATACTATCAAAACAACAATGAGGCGGTAAATTATCCCAACACAATGAGAGTGTCTTTTTAAACTCAAGAAGATTCCTCCCTGCACAGTAAATAATTTCATTCAATTATTATTTTCAGGTAAAGTAAGAATTTAACTGCATGGTGTAAATTGCTGTACATTTCCTTCTGTGCATATGAGAATAAATGTCTTGTATCGTGTATTTTTAAGTTGTGTTTTCACGTAAAATAAAACAGGGTTTACAGATTTCTGCAACATTCTGCAACAACCCTGACTGCCTCATGTATGAAACATTATAAACAAACGTATAGTTATAAGGCCTTCATTATGTAATGTACACGATAAATGTAGAGGTTCTTATGTTCAGATGCACATTTAGTTCCCATAGTGCACATCCTTGTTCCTTTTTTTTCCCATTGAATTTGCAGACATCTTGACATTAAAATGATTAGCGTATCTGTGTATGTATCATGCGCATGTATTCATGTGGATAAATGAACAGGCTGTACTCACAGTCAAAGTCAGAATAGTGACCTTTTACAATATCTTCTTAATATTGTGCATTAGCAGCAACTGTTTTAGCTCAGGGAAGTTTGTGTGTGTGTAAATAGGGAATACATGCACATGTCTTTGCCTGCCTGAGCTGGTGCATGTGATCCTAATGTCAGCCTGGTGGATGTATTCCTTCATCTTAATGCTCTCTATGTAATTACTGTAGGGAGGGGAGAATGGAAAGCCTTTTGCTCCTGCGTCAATGTCCACCAGCCGTAACATAATCCAGGCCGCTTGTTCTGTCCAGATTATCATCTATTCCCTAATCGCATTCACCAAATGCTGTGATGACATTCCATCTGGGGCTTGCAAACGACATGGGTGCTGTGTTGAAACGACAGGGCGGGACAGACCGGTCAGACCACTACAGCTTTTGCTGCTAGTCCTCCAAGCAATTCTCTTATCCTGTCTCAACAAATCCATATTCAGTGAGAACAGAGCCAAAAACAAATCTCCACTGAACCCAGAACACTGCACAAGCCAGTCACACAATTAGATTTAAGTAACTGTCCATGTACCACAGAGGTAGGCTGATTCATAACCTTGAGTATCATTAAGTGTCATCTGGTGTCTGTTCCCCTGTAACAAACAGGAAATGGATGAATGTATGCGTTTACTCAAGTTCCGTCAACTGAGTAGTTTTCACTCACACTTCCTGTTTTGTTAGGTTGATCATTACAAAGATGAACAAACAGATCAGAGAGAGTGTCATGAAGCTGCTGCCACTTAAGCTGCTTTGCACTGTAAGTGTATACTAAATCAAACTGTGTTACCACTCAGTACCAGAAAGCTTCTCCATGTTTGGAGCTATGACGGTAAACACACACCCCCGATGGCAGGACTTTGCTGAGTCCTGGATAAGGCATGTGTACCGATCCCCCCTCCTGTACTCCTGCCACAGACAGACACATTGATGGGAGGTGCTGAAGAAGTCAATATTTACCACTGCCCACACACATATGGACACACACACACACACACAGCACAGCTCAGCTGTTGCCATGGAAGCAATTCTAAGCATTCCACAAACCAACAAACTGTACAGATAGTTGTACTCACACTTTCTGGGCCAAAACACTTAGAATGCTGCATGCCTATCTGATGAAGAAAGAGGCAAGATTAGCAGAGGCTCCCTCTTTCTATAGTAGTATTCAGTAAGAAAATCTGAGCAATGGTTGAAGATTTTTGTTTGGATATTCTCCAGAATTTATTGTGCATATACAGTGTGACACATGCAGTGGAACATTGTCTTGGTGTAGGATACTGGCTCATTCACTCGCTGCTGATCCTCCAGAGTTTCTCCTGCTGGGCTCTCACATGGGTTCACTCAGACATTAACTGGAGATCATATTAGGGAGAAGGCAGGGAAATCTCTGGAGTGACAATTGCGCTCCTCCAGTCTCAATCTCAGGAGGTTCTCCATAGTTCAGTGTAAATTTGATAGCAGTTTATGTGGCATATCTGTCAATTCCTCTGGCAAAACAGAGAGCAAAAGGGAGGAAGGGAAGAACAAGGGGAGGGAAAATGAAGCTGCACACAGAGAGAAGGTGAGATCACCTGAGAATATTTTTTTTCATTTATGATTACTGGTTATACCACAGGGTGATTCTAATTTTCCCAACATTTCTGGATCCTCCAGTGCTTTGGCTCCTGTAATAGGATCAGAGGCTAAACCCTTTCACAGTGTGCATATTTGTGTGTGTCTGTGTGCATGTATTTCTTACAACTAGCACACCACCAGTATGTTCACCTCACCTTTCCCTTGCCATAAGCGACATCTAATGGAATTTAAAATTCATATGAAATTTCTGGGCTCATGGAGTTGAGCAGCTGGCCGCTCTGGTGCTTACAGAGGTATTTTCTGTCCACTTCCAAACAAACAAACACTGCTGGCACCAGCTGCAGGTTCATGGATTTTCTGTTATCCCCTGTTCCTAATCTGAGAATGACATACTCAAATTATTTTGGAATTGAGGCTCAGTCAGAAAATATCTTAGATGAGGTGATCTGTTGGTTTTACATTTAAGAAGATGCACTTTAGACATAATATTAGTTTTTAAATTTAGTTTAAGCAGTGACTTTGGCAAATTGACATTTTTGTTAATGTTGCCTTACATCTTGTAAAGTAGTAAAACGTTCTCAAATAGTCAATCATGAGGAGATATTGGTTTTTGATTTGTCTCCAGGAACCTAGCTTTCTTCTGTCCACCATTTCTCGTCTCCTACCACTCATAAGGAACCAGCTCCATCCACTCCACCCCTACATTATGTTCGAGCCCACACACTGGAGGTAAACACTTCCTAATTCCACAAACTTTCACTTTCCACAGTGAAACATGGCCAGAGAGATTGACCTATTTGGGTTACATGACACTAGGGCTGCAACTAAGGATTATTTTCATAATCGGTTAATCTGTCAATTCTTTTCTCAATTAACTGAGTAATCGTCTGGGTCATAAAATGTTGAAAAATGTTAATCAGTGTTTCTCAAACTGGAAATGACGATGTTCTCAAAAGTCTTGTTTTGTCTACAAACCAAAATAATTCAGTTTTAATAATTTCATTGTTATATGGAACAAAGAAACAAGAAAATATTAACATTTAAAAAGCTAAAAAATCAGAAATAATGGAAAAAAACCCTCAAACCATATAATTGATTATCAAATTGTCAATTCATTTAGTCATCGATTAATCGAGAAATTGTTTCAGCCCTAAATGACACCTTTATCAATTGAGTCAGAGTACAGAGTAGAGTATGTAGGTGTCATAAAACAGTTTCTAATGAAACAGCTTAAGTGCACCAATAAATTTTGGCCTATATTTACAATCATTTGACATTCAGCACAACCTTAACCCTGCCTATATTTGAATGTAGCTCATTAAATGTAGAAATAAAAAAAAACGACAAAAACATCACACAGTTGTTTACACCTTGTTTAACTGAGCCTAACTT
This sequence comes from Brachirus orientalis, assembly GCA_016785285.1. Lineage (NCBI taxonomy): Eukaryota > Metazoa > Chordata > Actinopteri > Pleuronectiformes > Soleidae > Brachirus > Brachirus orientalis. The sequence goes on from JAFBJR010000150.1 coordinate 15,700,482, forward strand.
TTCCAGACTGGGTGTGACGGGGCTGATTAGACAAGACATAGGGAGGACACCTTTTCTTCATCTCGGCTCATCAGTTTTTTTTTCCAAAACAGCAAAAAATAAGTCCCAGTAAATGATTATGTATTATTGTATGAAAATACACATTTTACAGTTTCATGTTCAAAAGAACCAGAGCATTAACCTCTTGTGATCCATTGAACCTTATGTTGAAACACATGCCCCGTTTTATGGCCCAAGGTCTCCCAGCTGTTCCCTTGTCACTTTTGACGGATACGAACATGCATCCAACAGGAGACACGGCAGCAGCAGCAGCTATCACCCCTCCTGATGAGTGCAGAGGCATGTGTGGCATGCACAGTAACGTCACCATGGTGAAGCAACCCGCGGGTGTTCACTGGATTGTGTTGACAGTATGAGAATTCAAATCTTGTTCCTCTGGAGTGTATCAAATACCAAGAATAGACTGGAATAGAATGGTTTACTACTACTGGATTGGGGAAATCTGCTCCACTGTTGTTGACTTATATCCAGGTTGTGTTGCCTCTGGGTTTCTCTCCAGCATCCGCCTCACATCTTTTCCTCTTTGCACCCCCTGCTCTCATCTAAATATGGTCATTATGTGAACTGAGACTGAGGAGCTGTGGGCATGTGTTCAAACAAGAAATGAAAATGAAGGAAGAGGAAACGAGATGTGAGGAAAAGAGAAGAAAAAAAAGGATAATCCTCAAGGGCTTTGCCGCCCCTCCTCTACAATTCTTACTCCCTCACACTCAGTCAATCCTCCCCTTTTCATGCTTTTTCCCCCCACTCTTTCTCCAATCCTTTCAGGAGATTTCCAGAGGGGAATGGTGAAAATAATGGATTTCAATTTCTCTGATGTGTCAGCCACAGGTCACGTGAGGAGGAAAAACATCCTTTTCTTCTACTTCTGAAATATTAGTGTACTGGCTGTCAACTCACAGAGGTGGCAATTCCTGCTGAGAGTAAGAGAAAATCGAAGAGTCCAGAAGGATGCAGCACCCAAAAGCACTTCAAAAAGGACTGCAACAGTGTGCGTTTATCTAATGCTTCACAGTGATATATGTTGCCTTCCATGAACTAAAGTACTGTGATGGAAAGCCCTCTTCTAATTATGTTTCAAAGAAGCAGCATTTGATCTGATTGGGCCTACAGAGACTCCCATGTGCCTTGTATGGCAGCAACCTGGGCTTTCACCATTTAACTTCTCATTAGCACAGCCAGGCAGTAAAAGAAATCCATGTAGCTCTGACATATAACAAAACCCAGAGGGATTGTGCACATATAGTGTACACATTCTTATGTATGGAGAAGCAGGCTTGCATATTGAATAAAAAAGGAAATCTTGGATGACAGTACCATTAGTGGCAAATCCTATATACAAATAAACTGTTTTTATTTTTAATAGATTTTACTATTTAACCAATAACATTTTCATAAATAAAATGATGGTTCAACCTGCAGCAGTGAACTTAAATTAAGTACTAAAAGTTCCCGCCGGTGTCCTGTGTCTTACACTGTTCTGGCAAACCCCCTGTAATATGTCTGTCTGTTCAAAGGCAGTGTATTGTAGATACAAACTCTGTTACCATATCACACTGCAGAGACTAGTACTCCATATTTCTTTAATACATGTATGAAAAAAAGCAGTTATGAAAAGTAAGATCATCAGTTTTGTCCTACAGATAATGACCCAAAGCATCAAAAACAAAAGAAAAGAACAAACACTGGCTTTACATCATGGAAAAGCACAGTCTCCAGACATGAAGCCCAATGAGATTTGGGACAAACAAAACAGGAGGTGAAAATAATAATAATTAAAATAAATAAATAAATAAAATATAACACAACTGTGGACAACGTGTGAATCTCAAAAATCCCCTGGTGATGAACTCTTATCACCACGGCGGATTTTTATTCATAACATTGATTTGGCTACTGTCTAAACAAAAAAGACTTCACATTTCCTACTGTTTATGTTACTTTACTTTTACAAACATTATGTGAAAATCTATTTGAAAAATTGAACAGACTGAGGCGCTCTAGACTCACAAAACATGACCATCTAAACATGCTCAAATGTGAGAAAGTGAGCCAGGTGTGCACTTGCAAAGCTGTGGAATTCCCAGGTTTGTTGCAACAGTGCGACTGAGCACAGTCATGGCTGAGGAATGCAGAGTGGAGGACGAAGCGAGTTTCAACTCGTGCTCACACAGCCCAAAGCAGGAATGTGCAGGGATCAGGTAGAGACACCGTCGGCTCTGGCCGTTCAGATACACAGACCGTCCCTGAACAACACATTCCCTTCATACTGTATCTGTCAGTGTCAGGAAACGTAGTGTGAAGCGACCAAATTTAAAACTGCAGTGTGTTAATAACAAAGTAGAATCAGAAGTGGATTCTACTGCTGAAAAACCTGGTCGTTCAGCAGCTTCATGAGATAAACGCTTCTTGACCCTGCCCGCCCCTGCACTGCAGGTGTATACACACAAATGCACCCTTAATCAAGACTAATAGTATTGCTTGACAGAGCATATTTCCAAACGAAGGGCACAGCAAACAAATAATGTTACACTGGTTTTTCTTCTCACAGACCAAACTGAGGCACAATATTAACATCAACAAAAATCCCCAAATTTGGACACTGTTAGCTTTAACACAATGTAAGAATAAAGAATGCAAGTCAAGGTCACAACACAGACAGTGGCTTAGTGCACTGTCAACACAAAATTCTCTGCATCTGATCATCAGCCAATTCTCCATCTCCTAACCCTCTTGAATCACTGAAAAATGTGTATCCTTATACAATGACAGAGGACATCTGCTCTGACTAAACAAAAAGTGTGGAAAAGAAAATGTCTGCTAACCTCACATGAACATTAAAAGAGCAGGGAAACAGCACAGCCTCTGTGCTCATGTGCACGTGCATTAATAAAACATGCTGTTTCAACTCATCTATAGCTTCTCTGGCTGAATTCAAACTGAGACCAAGACACAAAAATTCTAGTATTGGGCCCTGGCTTCCTAGGAGATAGAGAAATAAGAGTAGCAGAAAGCTGAATCACCCACAGGGGTTTTCCCCAATTAAAGTTTTACAATGCATCCATGTCATGCTCCATCTTAAAAACACAACTGCTCCCTGCTATGACATTTCCATAACAGATTGGAACAAGGCCACCAAACAGAGATGTGATTTCCTCCATCTCCTCTAAAGCTCTTCATTTTAATATTCAAATGCAATTCCATGGGGCGGTAAACTGTGAATGAGACACTGATGGTGGGGAGTTTACTTGGAGCTTTCATGGGCTACAGAAAAGTGGATTTATTAAATACCACTTCTGAGATAGAGGGAGACAACAGTGATCTTTATCTTATACCTGCTCACTGCACTATGAAAGAAAGGGGTGACACCAAGGATCAGAGCCAAGGTCATTTCCTGGAAAATCTGTCCTGAATGAACTTTTTTAAAGTCCAAATTACATTGTAATAATTGAGAAAGGCCTACAATCACCACAAAAGTGAAATTAAGTGATACTGTGTATTATAATAAAACAACATATTATTAATAAAACGCGTTAAAAGCATAAAAAAGCGAAATACGTCATTTGACATTTAAGTCTATTAAAGGGTTCACTGCAACCAACAGTACACAATATATAGTTTATGTGATACAGAGACTTCTCATTTATAAAGCCTTACAAATAAGTGAAAACTAGTTCATGCTAAATATTATCAGAATAGCTGCTGATTCATTTTAGGTTGATTAGAAAAATAAACTAGCCTTAAACCATCCACCTCACTTATTTAACATTGCCTGCACTTTTCTTGTATAACTTTCTGTACAAATGTTTAACCTGTTATCAAAATAATTTGTTTTGTTGTAGTTACCTGTCTGTCTGTGCTTGTGTATGCATACTTCTGATTAAGTCATTTGTGTTGTCATTCTCGATACTGCTTTCAAATGCATTGCGTGACATTTTGAAAGGAAATGAAAATGAAAAATTATGTTTGCAGACTCTACATTAACATGTTTGTGTCATTTAGGTTTGGTATAGGATCACACCTGTGTGACTCTGAACATGTTAATCATCTCTGCGAGTACATGATCTGCATGAAAACTCCCATGTTAAACATATACAGTGGTGATACTCAGAGGATGGAGAGCTTTGGGTTTAAGGAAGGGGAGCAGCAGCATGTGCTTTTCCCAGCATCTCATCATCCTGACCAGTGCTACACAGCTGCGCCTACACAAAGCCACACACAGAGGCATCTCTTAAAATGCCAGAGACGCTTTCCTGTCAAAAGCAATGCGCACAGAGCCATGGGAATGAGGGTGTGAGTGTGATCACTTTTCCACTAAGGCAACAGTGGGTGGATTGAGTGGAGATGCATGGCCTGTGTCACCCTGGCCCATTCCCAGAGCAGAGGGACAGGAAGTGGCCAGGGATCCTGGGAGGATACAAGCCCCCCTCTGTTTGTATCAGACCACTATCAGATACTTCATTCAAATAGGCAGAAAGCACAGGCCACACTGACAGCGAACTGAGAGTAATATGTCAGAGCGCTTCACTTCTGCATCCACAGCATTCAGTTTCCTTTACTGGGTGCAGCCGAGATATGCAGCTTCAAGCTGCTTCCAGCTTCAAGCAACCGTTTGTACATTCTTCCCCTGTAGCTGTGGGCTTCAAAAACAGAATTTGCACGGAAGAGAAACACAAGGTAACAAAGACTGACAAAGAGCGAGGCCACTGACACATGGACAGTTAAAGACAAGAGAGACATGACATGGCGAGACAGAAAGAAAGAACAGGTGGCATCGGCATTCCCATGCTCACTTGTATCCCCTTGCACGTCACCGGGCACTAATTAGTTCCAAATCTGGGCCAGAGTGAGAGAAATTTAGTTTCTGCCACATAAAAAATGCAGTAGCATTTGTCAGCGGGAGCCAACACATATCTCATGCCTAGATTTGGTGTTTACACTCCATCTTTCTTTCTCTCTCTTTAAAGTATATTGCACATTCCTTTTGCTAACTAAAGAGGACCAACTATGGTACTAGACTAGTGTTTTTATGTCAAGTACTCCGAAACCAAAAGGGAATAGTCTTTCAGAAAAGAAGTACAGCTAGAGCTCCTACTTAAATACTGACATCCTCCATCATGCAATTTGGCAGCTTTATTTCTGTTTGTCGGGCCAATGATTTACTTCCTCTTTATAATATCATGTCAAATTAAAATATGTTGTCAATGCTCAATACCAGTTAATCTTCTTTTGACCTAAAGAATAGTGGGACAGTTGCTGGCTCAAATAATTAACTCAGCAAACTGCCAGCTACTGCACTTTAGTACTGACACAAACATGCACATCCATATTAACATGCTTGGCTGGTATGTTTCAGAAAATGCCTCTGTGTAGATTGGAAGCTATAATGGTTCCTTTCTACGTTTCTGAAAAGTTGGAAGCAACTCGTCTTAAAAGGCACTGATTTTGTTGTTGCAGATAGCTGAGGAAACAAGCAGTTCATTGACGCCAAAGTCCAGTGTATCACCCTCACAGACAGACCACTCTAGTATAAGAGGGAACAAAGAGGCCAATCCACAGCCAAGTTGCCAATTAGCAAGAATTTTGTCCTCAAGAGCCACTTTTCAACTGGAGCTGACACTTTTCACTGGAGCTGACATAAACATCTACAGCTTTCACTACATGGCATTCATGGGATTCCAAAGAGCATTAGGTTTCCTCTGTGGAGCCTGAAACCTGGCATATCGCATACCACTTTGCTCGTACGCCCTTGTGTATAGAGTGCATGCAAATAGCCTGGGAAATCTGGCAGCATTTGTCTTGGCTCTACAGTCGGTCAAAGCATTTATCAGAAACCATAAATCCCCCTGTGACCATGCTTTATGTGCGCACTAAACAACATCATCAACAAGGCTTCATCTCCAGAGTCAGTTTCTGTGTCACTGGCTCAGTAATAGTGAATCCAAGTTATAATACATTTTTGCCTTCCTGCTACCAAAGAGGCAAAATCTGCGGAGGATTATTTAAAGGCACTAGAGATAATCAAATGCAAAGGAAATGTTAATTTCATTACAAAGGAAAAAAGAAAACCATCACTAAAATGAAAGAAAGAAAGAAATCTTGTAAGTTAAGCAAAATATTTAGGTTTCAGGCAGATCAAAAAGCTGTGACAACACACTGCAAACAGTGTGTGTGCATGTGTACAAAGGCTGAAAACATACGTAAACCTCTATTATAACAACAGCAAAAAGTGGAGTCTGGTGTGTACAGTGTATACAGGCCAGTGAATGACACAAACAACAACGGTGGAGATGGACTGAATGTGTTCAAGGGCATGGCTTGCCTCATAATATACATTTACACCGAAGGCTATTCATACCCAGTCTTTTATGTATAAGACATCAGTTAACACCAAGGCTTAGTAAATTATTTATGTCATACCGAGTGGGAGAGAATAAACCTGAGCATAATGACGACCATGTCTTTAAATTGTAGTGGGATTCCAGTACAGGAATATCTGTGGCATTCATGGTGCACAAGCAAACACAAGCACGAGCTGCTGAAGGCGCATGCAGCCACAGCACACTATACCTCATTCTTCTCCGCTGACGTCGACACAACAGTGAAATGCAGCAGGTAGCCCATAAAAAAAACTCCCGACTGCAGAGCAGCTGCAGCTGCCAAGTTTCAGCTCAGTGTTGTGAAGGGGGAGTCATTTCTCTTCAAAACCGAGGATGTGCACAGTGGAAAGTACTTTCATGGTGACGTGTTTGCAACAGCACTGCAGATGACAGGATGCTGTAAAGTCCAGTATGAAGCCCAGGTCACTACATGAAACCATGAGTACTTTGATATTAACCTAAAACAGTAAGATAGACAAGACACTGCCAGGTAAACAGCATTTTTCTGTTGATCTTAAGTAAGGTCATGATCAGAACAAGCACCATGCCTTAAATAATCCATTTAAGGAATGAAGAGGATTCTATGGTCTCATTTAATCGATTAATAATCGATTGCTAAATGAATCGTTAACTATTTTGATCATCAATGATCATCGTTTTTTTAAAAGATTAAAAAAGCTTTGTGACATTTCTGCTTCTTAAATGTGAATATTTTTTGGTTTCTTTGCGCCATATAACAAAGAAATCATTAAAACTGAATCATTTTGGTTTGTGGACGAAACAAAAAAAATTAATTGAGAGCATTATATTTTTTGTTTGGGAAATCGATTATGAAAAATAATCGTTAGTTGAAGCCCTAGTGACTATTAAGCTTAATTGATGAGTTATCTGGTCCATTAACTGCCCAGAAATGGTTAAAAAAAAAAAAAAAAAGGTGGTCAGGGTTTCCCAAACTTCAAAATGACAAAGTTTTCCAAATTCCTATTGTGACCAAAGAAAAAAAAACTCAAACGGATTAATCAATAATCAAAAATGTTGTATTCGATTAAAAATCGATTAATCAGCACCCCTACCCCTTAATAAGCACCCCCACTTGGATTACATGTGTCTAAAAACCCGGGATTTAAGCTCAGTGAATTTAAAAAGTGATAAATGTACAGTGTGTCCTCCAGAGCTGCATGAACAAAACCAGTGATATTTGCACGTGCCTTACATAAAGATCAGGAAGTTCGGTGTAAGACAAGATTATGTACATTTGATCATATTTCATCCAAACAACAAAGTTATATGTGCGCTGTTGACATCATAAAGCCTCTGCCTCTCCGTCTCTGTCCTGAAGTCACTCTGTAGCACTGAAACAACAACTTTCGGGAATCACTCACCCTGACGCGCAGGTTCCACTGGAGCTTTGGCGTCGTCTCTTCTCGTCCGATCACACAATCGGATTCCGCATCAGACCATCAATAAGGTGATAAGAGAGAGAGAGAGAGAGAGAGGGAGAGACGACAGAGCGTTCACACCGGAGGACAGACGGGAGCGGAGACCGTCGGTGCCAAAGACGAGTCCAGGACGCGAGCAGATCCCATTCAAGTGGGGGGGCGGTCCGGCAAGGACATGACGGGGAAGAGTCCAAAATCTAAGAGAACATTTTCTTTTTTTTGTTTTATTACTATATATGTAATCTAAGATACGCTACATTTAAACAGAGGTCTGTTTTTAAGAGTGTCAGACGCCGACGGAGTCAGCTTTAGCTCAGGAAAAAAGCAAATCCTAACCCAAACACTGGGATGTGATAGAGGCAAGAAAAGGGGCGGGTCCAGCAGCCTATTGTCAAACTCTGATTGGTGGAATACTTTCGTGCATAATTGACCTGTGATTTAGTTGAATGGCGTTTCATTGGAGACGGTCCCACTGCGAGAGAGGAGGGCTGCAGTTTCAGGCACACTGGCGCTCTAAATATTGTTTTTGTAAACAAAATGTTTATTTTTTTCCCCACTTGAGGGATATTTTAGCACGCGGAAGTAATTCTGATAGATTCAAGTGTTTGCTTGAACTTCTAGCACTGACGGTTGAAATGACGTATATTGATTTTCCAAAATGTCACTTTTATTTTTCAGTGTCGAAAAAATTGATTCGAAAAAGATACGGTTTAAAATAATTATATATATCGTGCTATTTAAAAGGCGGTGCAACAAATCTATAAACATCTGGGATACTAAGGAGAAGCAAACGATTGTTGCTGTAATCTCAGAAACGGTGCCAACCTCACTAAAATCGATTAGTTTGGATTACCTGAAACTGTCTGCTACTGTATGTGCTGGGTTGTGTTAGTGATGTTTTTAAACAAAACAAACAAACAAAAAAAAAAAAGTAAAAATTAGATAAACGTTTATATTTGCTAGAAATCTTAAAAGTACTTTTTAAAATTCAAATCTGGTTTGACACAGATTTCTATATGTTTCTGTTCAGTACGATGCCAACAGTAATCTGAAAGTCAAAGTTGATTATTTGGTCCCAACAACGTGCTGTAATCACGACATTAGTTAAACACTTGAATTAATATTAATAATAAATATAAATGTTTTATACCAATTTATGGTTGAACACAGGCTGCATGTTAAATTTGTCAATACAATGTTGCCACCTACTGTTTAAGTGAGGCAGCTTGTCAACACACAGGCACGAATGAATATTGTATATTGAGTGTACAGCACCACCTAGTGGCCAAAGAATTACGTAGATCCTACAAGTACAACTGTTTCAATAAACTTGCAACTTGCATTTAGAAGTCAAGTTTATTCCCATTAAAAATATACACAATAGAGTGCAGCATGTTAACCCTTGTGAAACTTTCATTAGTATGTAAAGTAGACAGTCACTGAATTTTTAATTTTTACTGATGCATAAATATTGAAGAAGCATTTTAAGTACTTGTTTTGGTGGATATCATTTAAACCACTTTATGTGCTGCTGGGCCATTTTATCTGTTGCATATTTCATGAACTGACAATATCTTTTGTACGTGAAATATTGATCTGCTGTAGGAAAAGGGTTAGGGTTACCCTCTAAAACAAAGTGCAAAGTACCAGGAAAATTAAGGATTAAAACTTTTACTAAAAGTGCTAGAGTGAATGTACTGGCAGAGTGGATTTTCTAATTTTACTGACTTTTCCTGTACATTCACAGAACAGAAGCATTCCTCTGATATTCGGGGTGAAAAAGCCACGTCTGTTGCATAATTCATTGTAAAGTAAGGTGTTTTTTATAATTTTGGAAAACTACACAAAAATATATCAATAATATGTTTTAAATAAATAATTGTCACTTTGTGGACATGCTCAACATATGCCTAACATTGTTTTTTTTCTTATCTTGCTACATGCACTATATTTTTCATCCAGATTGTTGGAAGGTAAATTAATTCTTAGCATAATGTTCTTATGCAAAACAGGTTGTTGTTTTACAGGGTTGTGTGTTTATTACTGAATTAATTTCTTTGTAGTCAGTGGTATGACCCCACATAACGATATGCACAAATCACAGATTTCTGTTTGAATTCACTTTGAGAGAGAAAAAAAAAAAATATAACCAGCTATGGACAGCAACTGCAGTAATTACACGCACAAGAGGTGACATTTTCAAAATGTCCAAAAGTGTTCAAAAACTGCATATAAGGATCAGGAGAAGGATAATTAACACATTATAATTAATGTGTGGATTGTGGCAGAGCCAGAAAGGAAGGTATTAAGGAACCCACAATAATTTTCAGTTGTTCACAAAATAATCTGGTAACCGAAGGTCACATTTTATCTTAGTTAGAAACTCCATTTAACCTTTGGGACTTAACAAAAGCACCTTTGATTAAGTGACACCGTTGAACTCCCAGAAGCACAAAACATCAACAAAATCCATTACAACATTTATTCAGAGGTGAAACACGGCACAATGTCGTTGGATCAAGGTAACGCCACTACCATGCTTGTGCTCTTTGTATGTCTGATATCAATTCACATCTGAATTACAGTGATTTCAATAAATAACCATTATAACTTTGTTATTGTTGTGCTTGCTTGAAGGTTTATGTCTGTATTTTTTTTTTTTTTTTGCAAATCTGATTCATGATTAATATTCTTTGACCATGAGATAATAGAGAGATAATTCATTTTTTGAGAGACTATATTTTTAAGCCTCTCCTCATCCCCTCTTCCTCTTCAGTGGACACTTGACGTTGACTCACTGCTACACAGCAAGGCTGCATCTCTGGGAAGGAATAAACAAATTTTCTGCAGCTTGTTCACAGATACTTCTCTTTGAACCCTTCCTCTTCTTCACCTTTTTTGTGTAAGAAGCTTTCTCTCCTCTTCAGACCTTCACTCTTGTCACCCCTCACTCTCTCTGACGAACCCTTACTTTTTTCCTGTCCCTCCTGTGCAGCAGTCTCAGTCATCCATGTCTCTGGTGTCAGATGACCCAATTGGGAAGAGCATATCACTCTCCAAGGACAGGTTGCTGCCCAGGCCAGCCATGCGGCTCCGCAGCAGAAAATGTGTCCTCCTGTGCAGCAGCCTCTGCTGCTCTTGCTTCAGCTCCACATATGACCGTGAGAAGGTGTGGAAGATGGAGGTGACGGGGAAGGCCATGAGAAGGATCCCACTCAGGATGCTGCTCAGTGCCACCACCTGCCCTGGGATGCTCCTTGGAACCATGTCTCCATAGCCCACCGTTGTCATGGTGATGACAGCCCACCAGTAGGTGGCAGGGATGCTGGTAAACTCCTGCGTGGTGGCCATTTCATTCTCAATCAAGTACAATAAGGGGGAGTACAGTGCGATGGCCACACAAAGGAAGAGGAGGAGCAGTCCAAACTCTCGAGTGCAGCGGCGTGCAGTCAGGCCCAGAGTCCGCAGGCCCAGGGAATGGCGGGCTAGACGCATCACATAGAGGATGCGCAAGGCTCGGAGGACACGCAGCACTAAGCCCACTTTGTCCAGGTAGCTGCTGCCAGAGCCCAGCCGCTTCTCCCCTTTAGAGGTGCTGTCTACCACCAGGGTGATGTAGTAAGGCAGGATGGCCACCACATCTATCAGGTTCAGGGGCTGCCTGAGGAAAGTCAGCTTGCTGCGATCTTGAATGAATCGCAGGCTGAACTCCAGGGAGAACCAGGCCACACACACCGTCTCCACAATGAAGATGTTGTAGCACATCTGGGAGCATGTGCCCTTGTGAAAAAAACCACAAAAAAAAAAAAAAAAAACATGTGAGTGGTCAATGTCATCACTAGAGGGAGCCATTTGGATGCCACAGAACTCAACATTTAGACATGTAAAGACTTTCTACAACCAGAGGACTTGAAAAATATTAGACTACAGATCAAAAAGATGCTCTTCAATTTTATGGAAACCTAGAGAATTTACATTTAAGGAGTGTGAATTATAACATCTGTATACTTAAATTTGTAAATATGTCTCACACAATGAATGAATGAATGATGCAGTATATAGTTGATATGTTAAAATTTGATTGAACAAATTGAGGAATGCCAAGATTGAGTTTGAGGAATTGATTCTGATTTGTGTTTAATGTTTAATCTTATTAAACTTTGGGCTTTGAATTTGGCCTTTCAAATCTGAGCACATTGAATACACATGTTATTGGAGCATTTTTAAGTCAGATTTTCAGAACACTGAAAATCAAAAGTGGAGTTGAGAAACTCAAATTCAGAATTCTGAGGAAAAATCCCATATACATAAACCCCACACAGAAAAATGTCAGTGCAAGAAATTCATAGGCTTTTGAAATTCAAAATCGGGTGAGACAAATTTACTTCTATACCAACACATAATGTCATTTTTATTAAACTATCATTCACTTTTTAATCACACATGAGATGTAATGATTACTGACTCAGTGCTGGGAAGTTTCAAACCATTTCAAAGCACGTAGAAACATATGTGGGAAAAACACTCATACACAGACTGAGAAGGGAACACTTGCACATTTTGAATGCAACACTTTGTTGTCTGGCTGCAAGAAATTAGAGGTGGGGTAGCTGTTAGAATGAGAACATCGGCACATTTAATTAAACAGCTTAATTCAGACAGACTGGGAACAGACTGAGTGTGTGAAAGTGTGTTAGATCAAATATAAAACAGTGATTTAATCAGAAGTCAATACCTGCTTAATTTTCCAGAACACAGATTGTGCTTGGTTTAGCAATGTGACTTTGAAATGATGATCAGTTTGAGCACTTAATGTCGTAGAGCGTCAAGAAGCCACATGACTAGATAAGATATTAAACTTAGATCCACTGTACTGAAACTTTAGTCACAGAAGTTAGTATTTATGGTTGGTTTTCATCCCCCACACACATTATACTGTATGTGCTTGATGTACTCAACCTGTCAAAGTATGTGGACTTGATTTCCTGTGAACATACAAGTTTATGTGAAAGTACGAATTGTAAAAACGACCTCACCAGTGTTTCCAAAGTCTACACAAAGTGTTTACAGTTTCACTCCATTTATTTTCACACAAGAACTTTGGGCAAATCACCTAAAAGAAATTAATTAACTGATTTGCATTTTATTTTGCAAGAAAATCATGTGTGCTGCCCAAATATTCAGTTTTCTTTTGACGAAGCGACAGCGTTAATTATGGCTGTCATTGAATTCAAATATTATTATGAAAGTAATTCATGAAAGCTGAGTGGGAACTTCAAATATTTTTTAATATCTGGCCAAACGAGGCTCTCTTTCTCTCTCTCTGCAGCTTGTTTTAAAATATGACAGATGTGACATGCCATGACTGGGAAATTGAATAACTGCTTTTCATTTCGATTTACTTCAGTATTTCTTTTGAGTACGCCTTACTTCAAACAGAAAAAGCCAATCTTGCCACCGTGTTGGGTTCAAATGTTTGTTGTCAACACGGCAGTCTGTTTTAGTGCTGTGACTGTAGAAAATGAGAAACACAGATGGTGGAATTGTGTTGTGCCATATCTTTGTTTGAACATTTCCTAACTGACAAGAGCATGTTATTCATTCATCTTGGGAAAATGTCTCTTTTTTGGCAGTAGGTTTTCTTTTAACATTCTTTTGATATACTACAGTCATAAACTGTATATGAAAATGCATGTAGTCTTCAGTTGCAAAATGTATTCCCATTTTGAAGCCTCAAAATTAGTAATTTGACAGTTTCTGTAACCAGAATTTGGAGACGTCACCTGCCTCCGGTCACCTATTGGACAATACCAACTGTCAATCACACTGATGACCACTCATATATGTCATGATTTATCATTTATTTTCCTTTAAATGGGAGCATAATTTACATAATTGGCATTGCTTTAAGACCAGGAACTAGGGATTAGGACCATCAACTACACAGGAAAGGTTTTACTGACTTTATAAAGCAGATTGAGGTCTCAAACCCACGGCCTGCAGGCCACATGTGGCCCCCCCAATTAATTTCATGCGGCCACCACATAGTATCATGTTATATTGAGTATTTTTTGTATGATTTCATTAATTAATAAATTCATTTTACATCATGAATACATTTATATTGTGAACTATTTATCCTTCCATATCAAAACACTTCAACAATTATGTGAAATATCATCACAAATATTGTTATTTCAGTAAGTTGGACCTTTTTTTCACTTGACTGGTCCCCTACTGACCAAACTAAATACTTAGGGGCCCCAAGGTCATTTGTGTTTCAGACCCATGTTATAAATCAAGTAAGAAACCAAACCAGAAGACTACATCTATTTCTATATACAATATAAAAGTTAAAAGTAAGTGAACTCACGGCCTCCTCCTCCTCCCTCATGGCAGGCATGGTGCTGATGGATAGGTTGACGGCAGTGATGGTGACAAACAACACTGACAAACAGGCAAAGATCTTCCCTGGGAGGCCAGAGTGAGGCCTCTCCACCATGTCCCTCAGCTTGCCCATGCACCGACTGACTCTGGACTCAGCTGCCTGCTCCCTGTGTTCGCTGTCTGAATCTAACAGGTCCTCCAGGAGGTCCTTCTCCTCCTCCTCCTCTGCTCTTTCCATCGCTTCAAACTCCTCCAGACAGTGCAGCAGACGCCGGCGGCAGCACCACTCTAGGTTCTCCTCAGGGACTCCCCAGTAGAGCAGCTCCTCCCTGAAGGAGAGGGCACACATCTCCCTGAGGGAGCGCAGCTTACCTGCTCGCAGGAATGTCAGGATGGTCCGAAAGGCACAGGGGCTACGGTCAAAGAAGAACTCGTTGTGCGTAACATCATAGTCATCACAGACGTGCATGATCTCATCGAAGGTGCTGCAGAGGTGCAGCTGACCCAAACGGGACATGGGGAAGTCCTCTAAGGTGGTCCAAGGCAGCTGGTAACGCAGACCACCAACATTGATGATGGCGTGGAGCTTACGGGTGGTGGACAGTGGGGTATCATCATGGATGGTGTTGAGATCAGGGGCAGGTTGAGCCCTTTTGTAGAAAGCTCCCTTTTGGGCTGCTTCCTCCTGGAGAGGAGGTGGGTTGAGGGAAGTATCAGAGGAACAGCTCAGGGCACTGTAGTCATAGTCAGAGCCATCGCCCGCCAACAGGGTCATCTTTACTGGTCCGCTCACATCCCTCTGCTCAATCCAGCATCTGCACACCCAGACCCTTCATGTGGAAAAACACAGAAAAATCTGATTTGTCTGCGTTCATAAGTTATTGTCGGGCTCCTTAACTTCTTCTGGAACAGTATTGACTCTGATTCGACACTGTGCCACTAAAAATATGGAGTGGTTTCTTTTACTCAACAGTGCAGCATTAATGCAGCAGGACGCACTTACTGTATAGATACAGTAAGACACATTTTCTTTCTAATGGCCTCTAGATATTTTGTTATTGGAAAAGATGGTGCCAACTTTCTTAGCTCTCTGTAGATGATGTGCTGCAAGAAGGTTGCACTAAAGACATAAGAGTAAAACATGAAATGTTTTAAAAACTTTTCAACACAACCAACACAGCCTTGGTACTTGCGATGACCTGTCCAAGAATAACCTCATAGATTAAAACAGCATGTATACAGTGTTGTAAATGATCACGCCTGATAAATCTCAGTGGGAGAACCATATGCTGAGATACAAGATAATGCTACTAAGAGTAAACTAGAAAGATGTTAACATTAATATTTTTTAAAATCGTTGGTCATAGGCAAGGCAGTTATACAGCGATAGTAGACATGCTATTTATGATGAGTCTTATCTGTCCAGCAACACAGATGTGTACGCATCTACGACTATTTTTATTAACAAATTGCGAACCAAAACTGGCAGGACTATGCTCGTTTTCTCTAAGCAGTATGATTCTGTCACTTCTGCCTCATTAAACATGGTCACAGACACATCAGGAATCAAGGGATAACAATTTCACTCCCCGCTGTGTGCTTTAACATCTGTTAGACAGAGCAGCCTGGGAAATAAAATACAAGCCTGATGTTAGACTGGCTGTTGTTAGGTGGTTCACTGATGTCACTGTTTATGTGCTATATTTCAGTATCAAAAAGCCGTCTCTCCGTATTTTCTCTCTCTCTCTCAGCTGTAAGGTTGGGCTCAAAAGGCTGTAATTTGAGGTTGGTGTTAGATGAGTTAGGCAGGTCTGACTGAGAGCAAAAACACACCAATGGCGATAGTTCAACTGTGATCACAGCGCTGAAAAATGAGATGGATGGATCAATAGACAGAGAAAAATAAAGATATAAAAATCTGCAGCAATCAATTAAGAAAGAGAGAAAAAAAAAGTATAACGTGTTTACCAAATGCCAATGTAGTCAGAACCTCATGGCCGGAGTCCAAACTAATTTAATCAATTACATTAATTTAGGGGGAGGCAGGTTTGCTACTCATGAATTAAAGTGTCAGTGCTGGGATTTGCTGCACCACCAATTCTGGGTCAGGAAGGAGGCTTTGGCTTCTAAAATGGGGACAAGAATGTGTCACTGAATGGTTATTAGGCACCTGCACTGTCAGCCTCTGTGAGCCACTGATTACAGTCAACACCATCTTCCACCCATGAAATTAGAGCAAAGCCACCCTGCGCTCTTCTCTCCCAAACTCGTGGTTGTGTTAACCTACTCTGTGCCCTGGTGGCTTATCATTGTTGATATTATCAGAAAGTCACTGCTATTATTTCTGCAAATATGATGTGTTTTGGTCAGTAAAGGACTAAAATGTCTGTCTGATCACCAAAGATGCAAATTCACATTGTCACTTTTCCCATGCTTCTAGCACAAACATTGTCAATATTGGGCATGTTTTTACAGAACCAGCATATAATTTCTAAAAACAGTGTCAAATTCCTCTTTTTTTGCTGCCATACAAATCCATAAATTCTCACATTCTCCCTCCATGTGGCGGAGGTTATCGATACGCCTACAGTGCATCAGCAGTGTGGATGTATACAGGCCTACACTGCTCTCCTACTACATTAAATCACACTTAACCCTTTGAGGCTGTTTGAGTTCTCACTTGTGCTTTTGCTGTTCCTCAGTCAGAGGAGCATTTTTTTTTTAAACTCTTGTGATTTTTTCACTCACTCTTCTATGCTCTGCTCTGCTTCGCCTCAGATGTTTTCTCTGGGGAACAAAGTCTATCTCGGAAGCAGAGATGAAACGCTGCAAACACAGCGAAGGCTGTTCTTCTCCCCACCAGATCGGCTGAGGTCTGGCCTCTCTCTGTGCCAGCGTTATCACAGCTAAGCCACGGGGCATGTTCTCCAGATTGCCTGGTGAGTCACTGGGTTATGAATCTCTGTTGCCTAACTGGTTTGTGCATGCATTTCCCACTGTGCCCTCCTCAAGAGTCTTTGGAGATGCTTCACTACCACGTATTGATTGAGATAAGTTAATGAGCTTTAAAATGATTACTGCATGGTAGCAGCAGAGGGATGTATTTTAAATCTTTTTCAGAAGTTGATGAATTACTGAGACTAAATTTATTACATTCTTTCTGCAGAGAACTCAACACAGCATTCCTGTCTGGGATGAAAAATGTACTACTTATTGTTTACACATGTAAAGTAGCAATATATCCTAAAATAGACCAATTTCAATGATAATTGCTGCACTTTTATTTTCTTCCCAGAATTTCATGGGATTTAACTGTAAATTCATATAATTTCACAGACTTTAAATGTGATTATTCACAATGTAATACAGTATGTTTGTGATGAAATTAATGTAGGTGTGGCTATTAAAGGAAACTTCTCCAAAATGATTTACTGAAGTGTCATTGAACTCTAAAATACAATATTTACACAGTAAAACACTGCTAAATGAAAGTAGTGTAGGATATAACTGTGACGTTACAGTAAACAATCGAAAGAATATCCTTCTGTGAAAATACTGAATCTTTATGGCTGCACTGAAGTTATGGGAGACTTGGAAGATTTTTTGCAATCCGTCTCTGAATCAAGGCATTTGCAATTCAACTTGACTCAGTCTGTGAAATTCAAACACATGCTAATGTAGTGAGAGATTTGAGTGTTTGTGATGAAGATCTGGACCTCGGAGACAGAAGTTTATTTTATGGCGATTTGTCCATGGGGACACAGCTGTCTTTTTTCTTGCATTCATCCTAACAGCCTCTTTTATCCCCTCTGGTATGTTCTGATAAAATTATGCTCTTTACTGATATGTTTTTAGAATCATAGCTGCCACCTGAAAATGGTCTTTATCCCATCTTTCTTTTTATCTTGGTATTAATAACCATTTAGACCATATCAGGCCCCTTTGTTCTCCTCAACAACCAATCCTCTTCCTATTCCCTGAACAGCTCTCTGTTCTCTAATGGACTATAAGTGGCTGGTGTTTCCAGAAATGGACTTGAAACCACAAGAGCTGCCAAAACCCAACTCTCTCTCTCTCTCTCTCTCTCTCTCTGTCTTTGAAATGTGGTTAAACACTGAAACAGTCAGCTATGCTGACAGCAGTTCTACCACATAAGACCTTTCCTTACAGTAATTCCAGCAGGGGTAGTTGTAAACAAAAATGTTTCCTTTTTTGTTGGGAGTGGGTGGTATTAATGCATACACAAAACACTGGACACAGCCATACCTCCAGGGCAATGACTGTTTTCCTGATGCTTCTGGTCCACAACAATGTGCAGCACTATGAGGTATTGACAAGGATGCTGTGGGAATAATAATGTTCAATAATAAACTATATTATCCCTTATGGC
Organism: Brachirus orientalis; assembly: GCA_016785285.1. Lineage (NCBI taxonomy): Eukaryota > Metazoa > Chordata > Actinopteri > Pleuronectiformes > Soleidae > Brachirus > Brachirus orientalis. Next base: position 15,719,138 of record JAFBJR010000150.1, read on the forward strand.
TGTTTATTTTAAATTCTTTACATTCTGTTAACTTTTCAACTAAATCTGGAAGGCAAACTTCAAATGCATTAAAAAGCTTAACAGAACTATCCATCGCCTTATTCTTCTTTATTAAAAGCAACCCTGCGGTCATGTTCTAAATGCTAATAAGAGGTTAACCTTTTAAAATGCCAATCATGTATCTTTTTTTTTCCATTTGTTCTTTGAGTAAAATGTCTTTCCAATGAAGAGCAAATGAGAAGTATCACACCTTTGTTATTTTCTGTCTGCAGTCTATTCCCAGCCTGTCCCCAGTCTGTCTATCCTCTTAAAGCATTGCTTCACATATTTTATATGGGAAACCATGTTTTAAGGATGGATACTACAATGTTTCTGACTATTTTTCTACATTTCTATTATTCTGTCTGATTAATGAATCACTACTTCTTTTAATGCATGTTATTGACAATACATACACATACAACTCTTGTGAAAGGGGTTCACAATTTTTGGAAAATTTATTCGGCAGCCACCCAAAAAATTGTAACCTGTTTGTGGGTTCCGACCAAGTGGAAGCTTGTCATCATGTCACATTTTAAAGGCTTCAGATTTGTGATTTGGCCACTTAGAGGAATGCAATGAGGCTTCTATCGGACAATACCATCAGTCAGTTACACTTATATGTGCTACAGTTTATTGTCTATTTTCCTCTAACTGAGAAGATAACTTACAACTTACAAACTGACATTATGTGCTACTGAATATAACCTGAAACTAGTGATTGAGACTATTAGCTCCTTGGGAAAACATTTACTGATATAACAAACCAAATGAGAAATGAGCTTTTTTCCCATTTTCCCACAGAGGTTTGCTCAAATTTAGTTAATTTTGCAGCAAGTGGACTTTCCCCTCTGGTGGATAATTGAATATATTTTCACTTCCACCTGAGGTTCAGGAGGGGCTCCATGGTCTATGGTACTGCCCCAGTCCAATTACCTTTTAAAAGCCTTTATCACCAAGACAACTGACCCACTAAATCCCCACATTACTGCACCACTGCTTCATATTCTGCCTCAGCTCTTCCCATACTCTTAGCCTTAGACATTGTGACATATAATACACAGTAATCTCCCACTACATCTCACTGCAACAAATTTACACCTGTGCAAGCTCCTTCAACTTTCACCCTTGCAGGTTTTTTTTGTTCAAGTGAATTGCACTCAATGTTTGGGCCATAAGTGCCCAACTAACTGGATTATATAAAAATGCATGACATTAAGTTGTTTTTCACTCAGTCTCATTTTTCATTTTCTGATGCCCTTTTCCTACTAAGCTGCAGCCACTCCACCATTGTATTGATCCAAGCCATGCAAAGAATATATTTTTACAGGCAGGTGATAAAAGTGTCGTTGAGACCTGACCTCATACCGGTGAAGACCTGACTGTCTGTCACTCTAGACCGAGTGTTTCCAAGGATCTGTGCATCTGGACACTGTGCAGGTCTCCGTGGGCTGAGTTGACAGAGAGTACAAGCACTGATCGATTAAGAAACGCGAAGAGAAACAAAAATCCACTCTTAACACTATTACACTGTGAGTGAAAAAGTGCTTTAGTTGTTGAAATGGAATAAATGCACCAGACAAACAACCACTAAGGGCTTTCTGTTTGGCAAGGTTGATGGATGTGAAGTGGGATTACACAAACAAGTAGGAAATAAGATAAATTGCTTGATGGTCAGTTAAGTGCAGAAAATGACAGCTTTCCTGTCAAAGAAAATAACACTCTTTGCTTTATAGGCAATATGGAGTGACCTGGGAATTTTTTTTGTAATTTTTTTGGTAATAGCCTCAGTTTAGAATAGATATGAAACTAGTTAGAGACACAATCAAATTCACGCATTGATCAAAAAATCTCCAGCTTCCACAGTCACCATCAACTTCTCCAACAATCTGTAAGTTCGGGAAGAGAAAAAAGTAACTTTACCGTTCTTTGACTTTCAGAGATCATCCATCACTTTTTGTTGCGGTTTTTGTTGCGGCTTAGACCTGACTGAAGATCTCTTTGGGAAATAGCCTTGCTGATGGGACTGTGAGTCTTCACTCTGCTTTAATGACAAGACAGGATATCTGTCTTAGATGTCTTACACATAAAGACACGTGGGAATAGCAGAATATAATTACTTCTTTGCGGAGGAGAATCAGACAGGCACTATTAGCTGTTAGAACAGGAGGAAAAAAGTCATTATCTCATTATAGCCACAATTACCTGTAGGAGTGAGAGAAGATGATCTATTACACATCGTCTATCACTGATCCAAAGTAAGGCATTTACATTATGGATCATAATCTAAGATCACTCTAAAAGTGAGAACATGTGCTGTATTGAAAAGGAGCTCACATTCACCGAAACACAAAATCAGCTATGATTCACCGTTCAAGGACCTAAAGTGCCTTTGAGAGTCAAAACTTTTCTCTTACCACAGTTTTTATTTGAAAATTAGATTTGTAAGGGTGACTGGAATCTCAAATGCTTCGGCAAAGATATAGTGTTTATGTACTGTGCATATTCCTGCCTGCAGAGCAAGACAGAGAAACTGTCTCTGTGCAACAGTGAACCTTGTCTGTGCTCAGATATCGGTAAACGTTGACAGATTATAACAGACTGTAATCTAGCAGCAGCTTCAGCTTTGTTACCATGGTGTACATGCACTGCATCCACTATGCAAATCACGGTCATCTGTTCATGACATATTATGGATGGGTTGGTAAATGTAAAATAAAATAATGGTCACTTTTAACTGAAGGCTGTTTTCACGTGCAACATTTAATCAGCTTTCTCATATTAGAATCGATCCTCGTACGCAGCTTTGGTTTAAATCCTTAGGCTGAGCTCTACTGTAACAATCACTGACAAAATGTTACAATGCTCTCGTGACCAGCCTTGACAAATTTGCAACTATTTCAGTCTGTCCAGTCATTTACAGATAATCTTGCCCTGCATGTGTCAAACTCTCAAAGTGTGACTTACAATTAAAGTGTGGTTCACTTTACCTCAAGTTTGAGTGCATGAATATTGTGAAAGGTAAATGAAATTACTCACTGTGCTCCTGAATCTCCTCCTGTTACTTTGCTGAAGGTGCTGAGAAGCACTAGCATGAAGAAAAACAAAATGTAAAATCCTTCTGCTGCTGCCTTGGTTAACTCTGCCCCTCTTCTATGCACAAGCACTCGGCTTGTGGAGTACGAGGGGGTTATTTGATGATCATGAGCAACAGGCGGCCTCCCCTCTCCTCCCCACCTTCCCTAGTTCCTCTTTCTCTCCCTCTCTCAACTCTTTCCTCCCCCTTTGCTTGGCACTGACATCAGCAGTGGGTTGTGCATTATACAAAAAGCTTTTGAGAAAGATCCATGGCAACCACCGTCTAGAAAGCCGTGCATCCCCTTTCACCTTTAAATGAGAATAATCACTTCCCTTTGATTGTAGCGTCTAAAAAATTTAAATTTGTACCTGGGTGAAGGAGGAAGGGAGGAGAGGAGGAAAGGAGGAAGGGAGGAAGGGAGGAGGGCAGGACCGCTGTGGGCTGGAGCAGTGTCACCAGGGTGTCCAGTTTTAGACAAATGGCAGTAAATGCTATCATGAGGCACAGTGATGAGGAGGAAGGCATGGCTCATACAGACAGTGATTATCAGTATTAGAATAAATACCGCTGTAACATCTCTTCTTTCATGTATATAATAATAATAATAATAGTATCTTTACATATTATGGAGCCAGTCTTGCACCAACAACTATGTCACATTCAGAATCTCTTAAATCACCTTTTCTCCCCATTCTGAGGCTCACGTTGAATTTCAGCAGGTCACCTTGACATGGATCTGTCTTGTCTGTCTATCCATCCATTGCAGTATATATGATTTTTGGTGAACTGCATGAAAACTGCAGAGGTAAACAAGCATGACAGATCAACGGCATTCATGTGTATTAATTTCATTATGGTGCTGGAGTAGAGCCATAATGGTTTAAATGAGACCATAAATGTCCAGGTCTTTTTCCCCCGGTGACTTCAGTATGGCTAGTGTATAAAAATAGTGTTATTATTTCATGGCTGAGCACTGTGTTTTAACGAGATGCACATGGAAGAAATAAAACATATTATTCATGTGGGAGCCTCAACATTTTCAGACAAATGGAGCTGTTTTCTACACGGGTTGACAATCAGCAGCAGAAAATACTGTTGCAGAAAGAGAATGAGAATGAAGCCACTGATTACATTTCCCAGAAAGAAAGAAAAGCTTTGTGGTACAAATCTTCAAAATACCCTTGCCTTAATTTGAATTGAATTTACATGAGGAATATGGTCTTTGTGAAATGAAATTTTAACACAACTACGGTATGCAGCAGACTGTATATTATTCTGTTTGAACTGAGCGTACACAGGACAGAAGCAGTCTAACATGACAATCCAATCAGTGCTGTGTGATCTGTGGTCATGTCCTGTGATTTAAATTTACAAGCGAAGATGTATAACAAATGTTTCAAATACATTACAGGGCAAACGGCGCAAAGCCACTGCTCTGCTGTGTGGCCTGGAGTTCCAGTATTTAAATAAGCTAGTTAGTTAGTTAGTTACGTAGTTAATTAGTTAAGCCCAGTACAGCTTAATTTTTTTGTACCCTTCAACCGAAATGAATCAAGCCCAGATTGCTGGTAGAAATGGATGCAAAAGAGAACTGAATACAAAAATACACATATTCATTCCATTCCTGCTCATTTTCATACAGTCCCCAAAAAGTACAAAGTTTCAAAGATTCTGAATTATTTATTTTATTTTTTACTTTGTTGTTGTAATTGGCTGGTCAATATCTGTTAAACACAGTACATGATGTACTGTGCATTATGGTCACACACAGTGGGTTTGTAATTACAAACGCAAAGCATGGAATGAGATCTATAATTTAAAATGCTAATGACAGAAATGTTTAAACTGTGTGTTTAAATTTGAAATGTTTTTTCATCTGTCAGCACCAGTGTGACTGTACCTACAGCTGTTCACCTGCTGATTGTTGATTGCTATAATTAGTGATACAGCTGTAACCTTTTTGTTCAAATTTATTGACGCAGACTCCAACACACCGTCTGTTTTCATTTAAATGTTTGTAATTGTACTATTCACCTTTTGCACTTTTTGAAAAAGGTAAATATTCATCCAAATGTCATGGTTGCTGTTTTTGTTCCATTGTTGTCCATATTTCAGGATGACTGCCTTTTTTCCCCTCTTTTTCATTTTCGCTTTTCTTTTGAACCTCAGCAGTATCAGTAAAATGCCAGTTTCAAAGGTGTCTTTTGTCTCTGATAGTCCACAGATAAGAAAATCTTAAATGTCAGTGAAGATAAATGGATAACCCACCATGGTCATTTTTACTTGATCAGTATAAAAGAAAAACGTGAACTGCAATGTATTGGTTTTCTGATTTCAGTGATGTATACTGTATGTGTAGGTTGCCACAGGAGTTGATATTACTGACTATTGATTATTATACACTACCAGCTAAAAATGTGGACACACCTTTGGACCACATTCAATGACAAGGTGTATCCAAACATATGTACCTTTGCATTGTCCTAAACTCAAGTAGGCTGCTAGGAAATAATCTTTAAAGCTCTAATTAGAATCTTTTGTGTTTTATACTTAATATTTCATAGAGAAACAGATTTCAAAAAGAAATATGGACTTGTATGCAATTGGTTGAACTTTACTTTTTTCCACTTTTAGCACTGGTGTATTAACAGTGCTGGATGTACTGTATTATTCAGAGTCATTTTTACTTTCAGTTAGTTTCCCTCCAATATCTTATTACACACCGAACATTTAGTGAAAAGGACTGTTGGGCAGAAACAGTGTTTGAGTTGAGAAGCACTCAGGCATTAGCTCGGTCTCCAGAGGAACCACAATGTTGTATTAGACTCACTATTTCATTTAAAATTTATAGATGAGATCACTTATACTCTTCTATCTGAAGAAATGGACTTGCAACCACAAAGCCTGCTAATAATGATTTGAATACAATGGACTTGTGCTTACCCATTAGAGTTCCTGAGTAAGAGTAATCAGAGCAGGCAAGCCAGTGTTTAGCTCTAATATTTCCACCATGAATAAGAGAAAGTGAGAGTTGAGGAGAGAGGAATGCAAAGAAAATGACCACGAAAATCTGTGGATGATGTTATAATCAAAGAAATTACTTATGGATGCAACAATGTAATAAAAATCAACAACAACAATTAGTATTAATACTACACATATACTACAACAGTAATTCCTAGTGCTGGGGCCCCCTGGTGGGGACATGAAGCTACTGTAGGTGGGCCTTGAGAGGTCATTAAAAATACCTTTAGGAAGTTTAGTTAAAAAAAAGATGACAGATTGATTATTTTGTCAGCCAAAAAAAGTTAGCGGTCAGTAGAATTTAACTTTTACTCAAAACATAAATTGCAGAATTAATCAAACTGATAGGGCAATGCTGGATTATGGTCTACCATAAACTGGTGCACTGGTGATTTTCACAATCCAAACCAAATGTGCATTTCATGTGCCAAAGAGACACAGCTGTGTTTGAGATCCGACATAAGCCTAGCATTACAGAAAACAGATGAGCTGATTGGGCTTTGACAGTAACAATAGTGGATGATAAAGATAAACTACGTATGTGCTGGAATCAAACGAGCGGAAAACTGCCTCCACTGAGCAGAAGAGTACATACACAATATATGACAGTGTGCATATGTGTGGGAGGTGTGTGTGTGTGTGACCTCAGCCTATTTTGGACCACTGGCAGGTCAAACAACACACTGTTCATGCTGTTGGCATGTGAATAATACAGAATACAGCTGGATACAGCTGTGGTTTATTATTCAAGGCCCAGACCAATGCCATTAATTAGCATTCACACACACACATGCACACATATTTAAGCTAAACTTCCCTTTTTATTATTAATTGTGTGTTCAACAACTTCAGCAGGAATGATGCCACCTTAACTCACTCATCACAAAATGTCAAGTCGTACCTAAATAGTGTAAAAAAAAAAAAAAAAAAAATGCATTTACCAGAATTAGAGCAGGGATCTATTTCAAACCTCTCCCAGTAGGTGGAGTGGACCATCTGCCGTGTGAAGCTGTTTAGACAGTTTCTAAAATACCGGCTGATTTTGAACATGTTCTTTTTGAAATAATGGGTGAATAAGCAGCATTACACAGATGGTAGTGACTGCACAGTGGGCTCAAAAGACTAAAGAGTAGCTGTGTGAAGAGGTTGATGGTAAAGCTGCCACCATTCATGTGCTGTAGTTCAAGTGCAGGGTTTCAAATTAGCCTGATCATTCATAGAGATGTGTGTTATAATACAAAGACAGATCTGTCATGTTCAAGTCTCTCTCTCACACACACACACACACACACACACACACACACACACACACACACACACACACACACACACACACACACACACACACACACACAGTACAGTACATTCATCATAGGGACAGTATAATAACCTGAATCCCTTACACCAAGCACAATCATATCACAAATGAATGCATAACCCTGAAGTCTAATCTAACCCTAACCTGAAACACACCCTAACCCCAAAAACAGCCATTTTAAGGTGCAACAGAAAGTGAGGACCAGCCAAATATCCTCACTTCCACAAAATGTCATCTCTTTCAGGGTATAATATATGTATAATATATAGTACATACAAGCACAAGGACACAATAATGCACACAGACACACAAGTACATGTGGACCAGCTCATTTTTTCACCTTTGATATAAAACGCCAATCCCAGCTGTAAAATTGGAAAATCGTGTTTTATATTGCTGTATATTATAAACATCTATTATCACCACTATAGACTGTACTTTAAACTTTTTCATGTAATGATCATAGTGAAACGTGGGAAGCAACAAGTATCTGAAATGATGGTGACAGCATGAAATACTGGGGGCTGTTTTCTGTAATTTCAATTCCTTGTCAGATTCAAAAAGTGACAAATTCGATATTTGAATTCTCAGGCCCAATGCAAATAGATTTATTCCTTTGTCCTGGTTCCTATTTCATAATGAGAGAAGGGTTTGAAGAGGACCATTTTCATTTTAAATTGGAAATTTAGGATGAACATCACACTGCATGTGCAAATTCAGACATCCTGTGTCTGGAACTGCAGAATCACACATTCATGTGTCAGGAGGTCACATGTCTTGATACCAAAAATAGCATAAAGGTGGTCTTAGTCAGACATACAGTCTTGTCAAACTGGTGCTGCAGCTGCAGAATAACGACTTCTGTGTCCACCTTTGTGTTATTAGTGTTATTGTCGTGTCATTTCCTAATGGCTTCCTCTCCAGACAATGTGTTCAGTTTGCACTGAATGACTTCACCATTAATTCCCTTTAAGACTAATATCACATTGTTGTTAAAAGCAATGTACCATAATATGTCAAGGAAGCTGATATTTATATCAGCACCTACTTACTGGAAATGCTGGGATAGTCCATCTAGTGATTCATTGTATATTCTAGCTCTATCATGTGGAAATATTGTTATCTGGAATTAGATAATGTGGTTTAGAATGTTGAGCCGCCGGCAAAATAGAACGAAGTAATTTGCATGCAAATCCACCTAGAATTAATTGTTGCACTTCAAATGAATTAACTTTTTATGGAGGAAGCCACAGTTAGTAAACAATTGAGCATTCAATGGGATGAGAATGACACAGGCATGTAGAGACCTGGCACTGAAAAGAAAAGCACAGGTGGAATGAATTACATTGTTGCAGAACAGAGAAACAGGAAAATATGGGATTTTAGGGCCAGGCCTAATATTCATCACACTTGTACCACCAAACACACACACATACACAAAAAAATGTGTTTTTTAAAATATTTTTTAGATTATCATATTTTACTTTCATTGAGGCATTTTTTATTTACCTATCTGACCTGATTAATATCAAATGCTAATTAATTTTTAAACATTTTAACCCTTTATACAAGTCTATACAACTCACTTCATCACCCATATTTATTATAATATATTCAACATCTGTATATGTATACATGTAAATCTGACTCTGTTTTTCTTTTCTTTCCTTTTTTAATTTCACTGTCTTTTTTATATTGCCTATTTTGCTATTGCTTTTGCGATAGCCTGGAACTGCTGTGACAAACAAATTTCCCCGTCTGTGGGACATTAAAGGATTTCTGATTCTGATTCTGATTTAAAAAAGGTTTTTGTCATCATGCCACCATGTTTTCAGATGAAACCACGCCCAGAAAATATTAATTATTTTCATTGTACTACATGCAATTATTGCAGCCTGGGATATGTCAGTGAGGGAGGGGGAATTGTGACAGTGCCATCTAAATAGCATGTTTTTCCTCCGTACGCCAAATAGTGCCAAGAACAACGCCATCTAGTGGAAAGTAGTAAAAAAAAATATCAACTCCAAGGCAAAAGCCCAGATTGACACCCAGATATAATAAAATGCATGTATTATGCTTTGATGGAGATCAGAAACTGCAGTTTGAATGGATTTCAATGGCACATTTAATGTACTTAATGGCACAAGTGTAAAATTTGTTTGTACACAGGGTATTTTAGCCTCACTGTAGGAGCTGAGCTGGAAACAACAAGACCAAATAAAAATACACAATCTTGCCAAAAGCATGAAAAAAGCATGTAAAATGCGCACAACTATCCAAAAGGGTTAAATACACCTGTCATTCAAAGACATTTGATTATGGGAAAGGTTGTGATGGTTTGCTCCACATTCAGACTTCGAATCAAAATGTAAAGAAAAGTGTTTCTTTAGATTCAACTAATTTCTTGCTATTCATAAACCTTTCAGTGAGATGATGTCAGGAAGAGAGAGACTGCTGTTTCAACTCCAGTTGCCTGTTACACTTTCAAATGTTGACACAAACCTTTTTGCATCTCTGAAAAGAAAACGCTTTCCTTCAAAGCTAGAACTCACCCTGCTAGAGATTTCATTTTCAAGTGAATGCTGCCTTTTACAGGTTGCAGAGTTGTGGGCATTACTGAAGCTCTCGCTGACTGTGCAGCTGTCTGTCACAGACGCGTGGCATTTGGCTGACGGGCTCCTGTTTTAGCCCGAAACGTCACAGGTGTTACTGATCACATTCATGATGGCTCTGTTCAGTTCATGTCGGTCAGGGCAGTGTGAGAGTGAACCAGCATGCAACCTGAAACTGAGGCCACTAAATGGAAGTTAGCCACCATTAATGTGATTATTTACACCTATAATTATGGCAGCTATGCAAAAGGCCCATTATACTTATGCAGTCAATGTTAGGGTTAGGGTTAGGGTTAGGGTCACAACCCCACATGTGAGGATCAAAATAGTAATAGGATCAAAAACTCCTTTGTGATTTTACTGTACTGTACTAATAGCTGTTTTAGACAAATATAAGTGATTATTGTCAATTTTAGCGTTTTTAAAGTGTATACGTTTTATTCCATTTTGATGATTTTATTTTTTGGCATTTTTTTGTCATGTCTTGAACACTGTAGATGAATGTGAGCGTTTTATTGTAATTGTAATGTCTCTTTTCACGTGCCTGCAAACCCAGTTTCCCCATAAGGGACAATAAAATTATTGATCTTAACTCAGACACCACAAATTCTGATTCCTTTGCTACAATATATTATTGGTTTAACATACAGTTGGGATTTGCCACTAGTAGTAACATGTAGACAGTGAATTAACAATATTTATTTTTTTTAAAAGCACAACATGTTAAAGCAGTTTTTGGCCTGTATGTTTCCAGTCACTTGCTGGTGAAGAATCTACCTCATAGAGAAAAGAGAGATTTCCATCTGCGTGGCTGTTAATGTTTTTGTGCTGCTAACAGGGAGCAGCTGAAGACCTTTGGCTTCACAGAGAGTAGTGAGACCCATCTGTTATCTGATCACTGGGGAGTTGTGAAAATGAGAACATCCTCTTGAAAATGGCATGAAAGGTCAGTCTGGTGCTGAGGTCAGCAACCAGACTGACAGATATGGTAAAAAAAAAACAACAAAAAAAACAAACCTAAAATACTAGAGGAGTTCCTTTATATCTCCAGTTAACTTCTCAGCACCTACTCTTATTGTAAATCATGAGCAACTGCATGGGTTCAATCAGCCTCATTTATTCAGGCTCTAGAGATTAACATGTCTGGGTGAAACAATGATTGCAAGTCATGTGCTGAGTGCAGTCCCATGTCAGCATTAATTCTTGTGAATATCTTTCTTGTTAAGATCTGGCAGTGCAAAGTATCAAGTCGAAAATAGACGAGGAGTGTGTAAAGCAGCTTGAATTAATATTTTAAATAATAATACATCAAAGAATTATGTGGAAACAATAAAGCAGTTTGAGCTGGACGTGGTAGGCTCACGGTGATGAAACGGCAGATAGAATTATTACATTAATTCAGCTTCACAGAGCTTTAAAGAGCTTTATAATGAGAGTCAGCTCATTGTTTTGATGTCCAGCCTCCAGCTTTACTGGCCCCCGGCTCACCAACGCTGCCTGCTGTGACATTATAATGACAAAGGTAATGGCAGGCTGTATTAAGTTCAGATGAGTGAATGAAGCTGTACATTTCCAGTAGCAGGATATGACACCGGAGGGAGATATTGTGGTTGAGTATAGATAATAAAAGCACTTTGGTCTGGTTCATGACAGAAAAAGTAACTTCAGTAGGGGAAAATACTGTACATACTAGCTACATAACACAACATGTCAGGCACAGTATATCTCCATTGTCTCCCCTAATTGCATTAAGAGAACTTTAATTTAGGCAACATTATATTGCCTTCAACATGATGGGAATAGATGGTCATTTTTGAGAGAAACAAGAAAGAACAACCTTTACAGACAGACACGGTTAGTGACTTCAGCTGGTGAACACAGTGGAGAATGCGGCAGCTTATAAGAGCCAGATATTTCCCTCAGGAGTTCACGGCAACTGACTTTCAAGATAGTAAATATTGGACTTTCCAGGTTTCCACCAACACGGTTTTTAAGGGAAATGATAATATGTGTGGATGTGTAACAATCCAGTGTCTCCTGAGACAGAGAGTGTGACACACGCTAAATCTCTAGGACACAACTGAACATCTGCTGTTTCCACTGATATTCTTCTTATTGTGCAGCAGCAGCAAATGATGAGCACAGACCTCAGTTTAAAAATCCTCTTTGTGACCACGAATGTGTCACAAAACTAAAATAAAACAACTCAGACGAACAGACAAAGCATTAGCTTTTGCAAACATATCCATTCTTGTCCGTGTTCATTCTTCTCGCAGAAGACAAGATAAAAATATCCTTTATTAACTTTAATTCTGTTTCTATGGATACCACATTGTTGCTATGTGACGGAGATTAAACGAAGAGTTGGAGAGTGTGTGTGTTGTAAAGACATGTGACATGTGTGCAATATTTGTGTTAATGACACAGGGAATGTCATGTGGACATCACTGTTTTCAGTCTTCTGTTCAAATATCTAGTGATGGAGACATTTCCGTAATATTTTGACTATGATTAAGATGCAACACTGAATAGACAGTGACCTATTTGTCTGAGCTTAGATTAGCTGAACACGCAGTTCATCGGTTTAGCAGAGACGGATCTCACGTCCATCTTTTTTTTTTTTTTTTTTGAGCATCATGTGGATTCTCTTTTTTTTTGAGCATCATGTAGATTCTCTTTTTTTTGAGAAACACATCGTAAAAAAAAAAAAAAAAAAAAAGATGAATTACAGGCTGAAAAACAACATGTGTGTCATTTCTCTTTCTTTCCTTCTGTTCCACCTCTTCGGGTCTGCTTCAAGTGTGAGAAGTCGACGTCTGCTGCCAGTGTTAAGGACATGTCATCTTACAACTCAGCAGGTCTGTGGATCAGTATGGCTTTGATTATAGCCGTGCATAATAACAGTTCCCCTCTCAGTGCAATCTGTGCGCACTTTGATCTATCCAATCTGCTGCGTGCCATTTAACGGGGTCCTTGGTTTCTGTGATAATGGTTATTATTAGCATTATATTACTGCCATGTCCATATTCAGGCTTGCTGGTTGGTATTTCAAACTGATCTTTATAAATTAAGCTTCTATTTTTAGATATATAGGTGTATAATGGACATTTGGTGACAACTAATATGACCATTCTTTTCAAGGCCTCTGGATAATAAAAGTTGTTAAAGTTAAAATTTATCTCAGCTGCAGAAAAAACTACTTGAAATTCCAGGTTTGGATCATTTATCATCAATGTCTGATTATTTGTCGTATCAGACATTGTCTCTGGATATAAATTAGCTCTTGGCCTCAATAAATAAGTGAGACAAAGGAACAGAAGGCCTTCGGTGTTTGTTCTCAAGTCAGCAGATGGATATTTTTTCAGTCTTTTCTTAAAGACAATATGGACTTTCAGAAGACGTAAATACGTGCAGAAGAATTCACAATAGTTTAAATATCAAAAATTTAAGACCGATGCAAATAGTTCACACAGTCTTTACAATCACAAGATTAAAATTCAGAAGAGATCTTAATATTTACTTTTTGCTTCCTATTGGACAAAATTCACACTGAAAAAGCAAGTACTCATCGGTGCTCACCTACTATCGTCCGTAAATCAATCGATTATATAACACTTTTCATACGTATAAAATGTGGCACAAAGTGCTTTACGCAATGGAATCAACCCCTTTCCCTCAGAGACATACACATATGGAGACATTAACGCTTATAAAACTGTCAGGAAACATCATCATCACTGAGGCAACACCGAGGATAAAATTGAAAATAAACTACAATTGAAAATCAAATTACTAAAGTATTACTATACACATATAAAAGGTTGGGTATTGAAATGAGATTAAAGAAAGCAAATACTAGAAAACCTTAAAATACCTAGAAACATTGAAATACCTAATTAAATTAGTTCCAAATGGTACGGTAAAGCATTTGAGTTTTACATCCACCAATAATTTTCCTGTTTTAAGGACTGAAAGGGGACGGATGCAGTCAATTAAAGGCTTCAAAACCAAGGTCTTTATATTGTCATAAAGTTTTAATTTGGTGAGCAAACAAAGAATAAAAAAAAATCTAGTCTTTGCTTTCAATTTCTTGTAGTATGGCATATGCCTCAGAGTGAGTGTGTGTGTGTTGATGTGTGGGGAGAGTGAAAGTGGAAAAGACCTGTCACTTGTCTGTGGATCAGAAAGGGAGTAGTTAGTACATGGTTTTATTTCTGAGATGAAACCCCTGATGGCACTTTCATTCTACTTGAGGCGCTGCTGCGGCTGAGTGCACATGAAATATGAGAGACCATCATCGGGACCGAGGTCCGTGTGATAACACCATTGGGCAGTAATTCATGAAATGACACTAAAAACAGTCGGTGTCAGCAGCTGTACGACAAGACGAGAGAGAAATCCACATGTCGTTTAAAACGAAATACTAATTAAGTTGAGTGATGTTAAAGGCTGTGTCTGTGATGCTCAAAAACAAATACACGATGAATAAACTGGCTGCGGATGAGCAATAAAAACCATCACTTCTAAACACTGTGGTTTGATGAGGTTTAACATAAGCATGGATTTAAGAAATAACAACAAACAGAAATGTAAGTGAACAATCCCTCTTGCCACTCACGCAACAATTATAGCTCAAGTATCTGTCAAATGTGTAACTGATCATGTGAGACTGTTCAGTTACATTCAGTTTTTATTGACAAATCTGTAAAAAACAACTTTTACTGAGCAAGGACCTAATCCCTGATTTGCTAGGTTTTTTACATCGTTATTACATCAAGCTATTTTGTTGCTGTGTACAATGATAATTACAATTACAAAGACATTTATTATAATGTAGAAAAGATGTGTATTTATGTTTGAATTTTACTATTCATCTATCTATCTATCTATCTATCTATCTATCTATCTATCTATCTATCTATCTATCTATCTATCTATCTATCTATCTATCTATCTATCTATCTATATATATATATCACCCACTTTTGATTGAAAGCATCAACTCCAAACCCACTAATAGTAAGTCATTGCAGGAAACAGGAAACTCCATTACAAAGTGAACCAGTGATAAGTGATAGGCATTTAAGTCTAAAGAAAAAGTGAAGCTTATAAATTTATGATACTGGGATCTAACAGTTGCATTATCGCCGCATTGAGACAGGAAGCAAAACGTACAAACGTCTGCCAATGCAGCAGCTTTGTACATTTTAGTATTCAGCAGTACCATACAAACAGATGAAGTTACATCTGTTTGTTTCAAAACGGTAACATTTCTATTCATCCATAAATTTTCCACAAATACTCTCCATTTACTTTTGCCATTAGGAGTGGACTGCAGTGAGAGGGAAACATTATGTAAATGCACGAACTCTGACACTGGGGGGGACGTATAGAAATGAACTGTGGAGCAGAGTGTTGCTGGTGGTGGGCGGCAGCTGTATTTACCACTGGATGCTGTGGCTTTCTCTGATTTAATGAGCAGCAGGGCCACTTCAGCGCCATTCACCTCAGAGCAGAAGTGACATTTTACCAGCTGCTGATAACAGAGGAAAATAAATCCCTCTAACAGTTTGGACAGTTTGTTTGTTTGGCTCTTCATTCCATTGTTTTGTCACCGTGAATCATTGGAGGGAGAACATTTGTGTGCTCTGCAAGATGATGAGTTACAATAAGACATTTTCAGATGCTATTGTGATGGTTGTCTTGAAGCTTGGTGATTGTTGACTCAAATCTGTTTCAGTCATAAGGGGACAGATACATGCCGAGGTCAGTTGTGCCTCCCCGAAGCAGTTTATTCTTACACAACTCATGTAACAAAGTGTTATTTATAGTCTAAACAGGATAAAGTACTGGTGTCAGTGTTACCTGGGTTAAGATCATGTTGTTGTGTATAGGTCATAATGGGCTGAGTGTGAAATGGATTCACCTTCAGGGTAACAGTGATTCTCTTTCATGGATATTAAAATTTTGTCTGAATTAAGTGTATTTTGTACTTAGCTTTTTAAATCCTTCCTCACAACTTCCCTCTTTACTCCATATATTTATTTATTTATTTATTCTCTTTTTAAGATAACAGAGTATAAGAATACTATTTACTGTATATGGAAATGATCTAACTGCTCCAAGGTTTCCGTGTGTAAGAATTAGTGACATCTAATGGCAAAACTGCAGCTTGTAATAAACATAGGAATCCTTCAACCACCCCTTCCCTTTCCCAGGTGAATTTTAACCCTCACATACCACAAATTATATCTTTCTTCATTTCTGCAGTAAGATTTAAAATGTGAAATGTAAGCTCTGGCTGACGTGATAGATTTATTCTAAAGTGACAAAAAATAAATGTGTTTATTGTAAAGCAAGTATACACTTGGCTGATATTCTTATTAGAAGTATATTCAGTTTTTGCCAAGGTTACACACTGGGCCTGTAATCTTATTTTCTATCTTTACAAATTATTAAGTTACCATTTTATTTCATATATACTGTATTTGGTATATACAGTATTTCAATCCCACATGTTTAATATCATGTATTTCTAATGTGTCTGCTTTCAACCCTAAAGTAAAGTGAATCATTTATTTAAATGTGATATAAATAAACTTTGCATAGTGTTTGTTTTTTTTTTAAATCGGTTTTTGCATGTCTCACTCCTTCCATATAATTTTCTTCCTTCTCCCTAAAACTAAATAAGCTTTTTCTGTCAAAGTAGCTTTTGCATGATGTCTCATATTATTTGTTTGGTCAGACTTGATTTGCAGTTGTGAAGAGAGTGATGCTATGTTGAAGTATCCCCATTACTCTGCAGAGGGAGCACTTGTGTTTTACAGCACCTACATAATTGTCTCTTTCAGTGGTTTCAGTGGAGAGCTGCTGAACAGCTCTTGGTGCCTTTACATAACATTCACATGCTCTTGTCTCCCTCTGCAGGACACTATCAGAGCTCACCGCTTAATTTTACTTTCCTCTTACCGCACTAGTCACTGTAACTCGGGGTACGAAAACACAATTAGTTGTTACTTATTTGGACGTAAGACTGTTGGAATGCCTGCTTTTCATCAGCCTTCATTGGAAAAAAAACTTTGTAACAGGGTGATAATCAGATGCATCTGTGCTCTGACGTAACATCTCAACCAGGCCAAAGAAAGATTACGCAAATAAAGAAATAAATTAAAAAGCAAAGGAAGACACCGGATTAATAAATCCACTCATTCATTTACCTCCTTTTAGAAGATAATGTTTACGAGCAAATTTCCTCAAGTGCGATTCATGTGTGTTTACACCTGACGCACAGGAAACTGACTCACGTCTCAGAGAAGTATCTGCAAATGTGGGCTGTTTGTGTTGAATGAGTCCACCCTGTTCACCCTGGCACTTTTTTCTCTGGCACTTCTTCATGTAGTTTTTTTTTTTTTTCAGTTTCAACATTACATTAATTCACTGCAGAGGAGAAATTAACAGATGGCACATAAACTAATACAGTCGCTCGGCGTTTAAAATGTATTTATTTCAAATGTGGATTAACTGTTTGTGTGGGACTTATTTCACAGAAAGACAGCGACACTATTGTGACCACTGCGACTCCATGCCCTTTGTGTTAAGGATGAGCTCAGGCCTGTTTTGTGTGTGTGTGCGTTTTGTGAAAAAGCACAAAAAGTGAGCTGAATGAAATGCCAAGCTAATCATGTATTTCATTCTTGTTTGATTTCACACTGTAAATCTGTATGCGGTCCGAACTCATTACACCATTGATTGCTAAAGGCCGCGTGAGTCATGGTGGCATATCTGTATGAGTGGGCTGGAGACGACTCATGTGGAGAAGCCCACGTGCTGCTTTTTTCACCCGTGGTGATGTCATAACCAGAGACTTCCTGAACACAAGGTTCATTCACAGAACCCTCCCCACTCACGGACCAAGTGCCAAACAAGCTGTCTCCATGACAACTGCAGCCTCTGGGCATGCGAGTCTTTTGTTGTTATTTGAGGGAGGATTTGGGTTTGAAACTATGTGCACTGTCCATTAAAACGCGTGCCCATGTAAACAACGCAACATCACCAGGTTCAACTTTAAGTTCAGAATGTTTATGTGCAGCTTTAATTGTAAACAAACATGCTGGATCTCCCAGGGGTTTCTCTTTTCCTGGCTCAGGACAGGAGTGGAGCATTTGATGAGTCACTGTCTGCTGTGAGACTAATCATTTTGCAGTTTTCCTCTCATAATCTACACCATAGAGAGTGAACAGACACCTTGGAGCTCTTTCTACTGCACCAGCAGCAGAGAACAAATTGAGGCTGTGGCCTGAACTTGAGGCCAGAGCTCTATAATGTTAATGAAATGTAATACTCAACACAAGGACGACTGTGATGCGTGTGGTTATTATTTATTTCTACTTTTAAGGATACAAAAAGCATGAAACTGACTTTTTTTAAGAAGGCACAAAGTCTAGTAGACTTAAAATGAGACAAATACAAGACAACTATCAACAAAGAACATAAAATAAGAAAGTCAGTCCCTTTCCTTGCTAAAGATTTTCTGAAGGGTTGAGAAATAATAACTATATAAAATTCATGAACAACAATAAAACCGATTCAGGGGACCCTTTAACAAGATTAAGGCAACGTATCATAATTCCCTTCAGAGCAAAAAACCTCCCACAATATAATAACATATGAAATATATAATGATAAATGAATAAAAAATAATAAAGGATACACAACAACATTTTGCACTTTGCTGTCTAAACTTTATCATAACAAATGGACTAAAAAACACTTTGTATTTACAGAAAAGAGGAAAAATATTGAATAAAGATTACATTCAAGAAAAGTCAAATTCACTTGTGCTGTACTGGCTCAATGAGAAATGTCATTAAAAGACTGATATTAGCTTTGCTTATATTATTAAAAATATAATCTTATTATCAAATAGGTCCATATCAAGTACGAAAAATTCAGATTCAGTCTTTTTCACTTTCCAATATGTGGTTTTACAATCTGAGACTTATAGGGTACTCCAATTCACTCAGAGAAATCCAGACATAATGCATATTACACATCAGTAATCCATACTGTACGTCGCTACTGTGCTTTTACATCACAGTAGGATGGCAGTTACAGAAAATAAAGGTGTGCTCTGTACATCGACAAGCCTGAAGCTTCTGCACAGGAAGGCACTCTGATATACTATGTAAACACAAAACATTAGACTCTTGTTATACCACGATAACAAATTGTTTGTGTTAAGACCATGGAGACAGCAACAAATGTTAATACAATCAACTTTGGGAGAAATAAAATTACACAAATAAAAATTAAGCACAAATACCATCTTTAAATGTGAATGTACTAAATCTCTCTTTTTTAAGGAACATTTTTAAATGATTTTAAATGCAGAATTGAGCATATAAATCATTAAGAAAATGTGGACAGACACTGTCACAGGCCCATATGAAGTAAAACAACTTTGGCATCTCATCTGGATACAATGTAATATATATTTTATGAATATAAATGCTGCGTCATTCACATAAACCAATATAATATATAACAAAGAGACATCCAACCCCTTGTTATTGAAAGCAGTGCATATTAGGAGGTGTCACAACAGTTCATATGTATATACACAGTATGTGTGTTAAGGCAGTTTATTTTTTATTAGAAAACTGCTTAAACACTTAAAATGAGATGATCAGCATGTAAGCTTAGGACACTTATTAGTCTTTGGATACTCTATTATGTAAAACTGCATACATAGTTACACAAAGACAAAAAAAATAAAATAAATGTGTGCAAGAAGAATTAAACCAAAAAAATGAAAAGCTTTTGGTCAAAACAAAATAATTCTCTGATATGTTGCATTTGAGGAGAAATGTTTGATATTATAATTGATATTCTACAATCTATTGTTTTCTCCTGAAACTGCTCCATAACCAAAGTTGACACGAGCGAGGCAAACGTGTGATTTGATTGCTGAGGAGAATGAGAATGACTACTCGATTTGGTCTTTTTTTTTTTTTTTCTTTTGTAATAAACATGGAATGTGTAGAGAAAATGATCAGAAATAGGCACAATAGGCCTGTGGCCTTTTGTTATTCGTCAGTTCATTGGAAACCTGCAGCAGACGTAATGGGTCACACTTATTCTTCTGTTTCTCCAATGTCTAATTGTGGGAAAACATCCAGAGCAAACACAAGAGTCTGCTGCTGATGTTTCTACTGTACCTCTATGGGTTAAGAAAATGAGGAGGAAAAGGTGTGATTGTCAGTGGAAGTGCGTCACCTTACTGGAAAATTGAAGACTTGCTCACTCTTTCTTTCTTTCTCTTTCTGGGGGTGTGTATGTGTGTGTATGTGTGTGTGTGTGTGTGTGTGTGTGCATCTTGTCATTATCTGCTCCAGTCCGTCATCTATGTCTGTCCTCTGGCATGGACGCCTGTCAGATCCTTTCTTATGATCTCATTCACTGTGAAGAGAAAAGAAAGAGAAGAGGGGGTATTCATTTGAGTGTTTATCCATTAAACGTAGAACAATTATACTTTTTAAATTGTGCTTACAGGAAACCATTACAGTGTGACTGGTATTTCGGTTTCTGTTCAATGGGGGGGATAAACACTGCATTAATGTTGAGTAACCACTAGAGGTAGAGCTACACAAGTGCATATAAACGTTGACATCCTGCACTTGCTTAGATCATATTGCATGTACATGTCAACTGAGGAGGAGTGTTAGAATGTTTTTACAATGGTTCTAAAAATACACAAGGAGATATGGTATTAGTCGAACTAACACTGAAATAAGTTTGTAACAGGGAAATAATATAATGGTAATAGCTTATTCTTATCATAACCAAGTTATAGCTTGGTAATAGCAATAAGAGTATATGTGCTTGGGACATAAGGGTGGATGAATTTAAACTTTATAATGTCATATGGTAATTATTGATTTTGATCCCCAAACATTTTTATCAGAAAGTGTTACATTGAAGGTAGTAGTAGTAATTTTTATCACCAAGTTATTGCCTGGGTATTTCTTTTTAACATGAATATCTCCTGGTTTTCATTGTTATTACCAATCTGGAAAATGCATTGGTAATAATTCAATCAATTAATTCAATGTGTACAATAAATTTATGATGGTATTACCATAATAACACCCACCTATTACAAATGTATTACCATACCACTACAATGTTGTTA
Source organism: Brachirus orientalis (assembly GCA_016785285.1). Taxonomy (NCBI): domain Eukaryota; kingdom Metazoa; phylum Chordata; class Actinopteri; order Pleuronectiformes; family Soleidae; genus Brachirus; species Brachirus orientalis. The sequence continues at coordinate 15,740,401 of JAFBJR010000150.1, forward strand.
ATGTACTGTAATATTGTGTACAGCACTTTGGTCAACTGTGTTGTTTTAAACTGCGTTAAAAATAAAGTTGGATTGGGATTTCATTGGTTAAAAATGACACCAAAATAATTTTGATTTGTGTAAAGCAAATTTTAATGTGTAAATTGCAAGATAACTGATGAAATCCGATTAGATTTAAGCGATCACTACATTTGCTCACACACAATAAAGTGTCTCGCTGTCAACTGGTAATTCTTTATCATGCAACTATGTGCAGTATGTCACCTCTCCAGATAAGCCACAGAGTCTGTGTTTAGCTGGGACCTCCAGCCCGGAAGCTGACTGTGTGCACAAGTACTTGGGGGAAATTATAGGCTGGTGCCACTGTCACTTCCACTTTGCCACTGGGAGCACATTTGGGCCGATGACTAATACAAGTATTTCAGAGAAAGCCAGAAAAGCTTTTTGCCTATAACCACTCTATTTGTGGGCTTATCATGTCTTTGGTTTTGTAACCATGGTAAAAAAGCAACACTAGAATATTAAAACTGAAAAATAGAATCTGCATATTGTAAATACTATTTGACACTGCTACCATGCAGTCCCCTATTTAAGAGGAAGAGGAACTGTATTCAGCTGGTTTACGTGCAAACTATATAAAGCCTTGATTTACATAGTGGTTAGGTGTGGGGTGAAATTATTACAACTCATGTAAAATGAAATCAGATGCCATCTCACACACACAAAAAGTAGTTGTTGTACAGTGTTGGAATATTCCACTTTGAAACAAGCAGTCATAAACTGACAAGACATAAAGGAAGAGAAAATATGATTTCTAATTTTAATGATGCAAGTAGCACGCAACAGTAAACAGTTCTAAAATCTAACCAAAATAATCAGAGATGTTCTAAAAGCCAACAAACAAGTCTTTCTCTGACACGGAGTCTTTGCTACCGACTGATCTATCCGATCATTTGCAGATGTGAAAGAGCAACAGCCGCTCAACAATGAACATGTTTTATAGCCAGAGCAGCATCTGAGAGTTGCTGCACTGAGGGAGCAGCCAAACTGGGCACTGAGCTGTCGTCACAACATCAGCATCCCTGTTTATTTTAGTTTGTAGTGGAATTCCCTCTGACACCTAATGCCTTAAAGAAACTTTCATCTCCCCAGTGGTGCCACAGGATTTTTCCTGAGAATAAAACAAGCTTAGAGAAGCAGCAGGAGCACCACAGCGGGGAAACACACAGTGGGGCTTTACTGCAGCTAATGAAGGGTTGGCACGGATTGGCTATTTGAGGTTGGCTGAGGGAACACTCGGGCTAGTCTCTTCAGAGGGTGAATGTCTGGCTACTCACTCCTGCACCAATGAGCTGCACTGTTTAACAAACCAACAGTGTGAGGAGAGAGAGTCACCTTGTACAGTAGCAGACTCAGTCGCTGCAAACTGCCTGCTGTGAGAGATGGAATGTGTGTGTTTGTGTGTTGGCGCTTATTTGCATACACATACAGTGTATGTCTGTGGACAAACGGGGTGCACAGCCTGTTGGCGGGTCATGTTTGAGGGAATCAATTCAAGTTCAGCTGATGTGGTTTTGTAATTACAGCATCACGCTGAAAAACAAGAGAGAATGGAGAGTGAATGGACTGACAGCAAACCAGCAAACCAGCAATCTAACCACATGTCAGTGTTCACTACATCTGACCTGGAACAATACTCAGCAGATCCATATGCTGAGAACAAAGATTTATTGGCTGTAAAAAGATCCTGTTTAATATGATTCCAATTGAAGAAATGGACTATAAATCCCATTCTTCTTAATGCCAAAACACTTTCCAAATTTTGGTAGAGGTATTAACGAGTTCCAGCTTTTGGAGTAAGTCAAAGCAACGGCTATTTGAGAAGATATAATATGGACATAATCCAGTGAGGGGTAGGCTTCAGTTTCAGATGGAATAGCATTATAAGAATCGCACAGGCATCCAGAAACTGAAGCCAGTCAACTAAGGTTGAAAAGGCACATCTTTCCAAGCTATGTCTGAGGGAAGGGCACCAGTCTCAGATTTAAATATTGTCTTTTTGGAACAAACTACACCTTTTGTGTTTTGACGCATCCACCACAGATGAGAAAGGAAACACACAAATAATTGACAGTTGTTTTGACTAATTCAGACCGCTGAAGTCTTCAGATGTTATCAAAGACATTTACTAATCATCTCACCCTTGGCTCTGTGAATGTCAACCCAGTAGTCAAATTGGTTTATACTTTTGTCTTCTCCCTTTAGGGGTCGCAACAACAGATCATCTGCCACCATGTCACCCTATCCCTTGTGTCCTCTCCTGTTACAACAACAGTCCTCATTTCCTCCTTCACAACATCCATGAACCTACTCTGTGGTCTTCCTCTTCTTAATCCTGTCCATCCTGGTCACTCTGAACAAAAATCTCAGCATCTTCAGCTCTGCCACTTCCAGCTCTGCCTCCTGTCTTTTAGACAGGTCCTCACCATTGTCTCACTGTCTTCATGCATTGCACCACCCTCACATACTTCTCTGCCACTCCTCATACAATTTTACAGTTCCTCTCTTGGCAACTAATTATAAACTTTCTCTAGATCCACAAAGACACAGGGCAACCCTCTAGCCATCTCTATACTCCTCATCACTCTCAAAGCAAAAACTGCATCTGTAGTACTCTTTCTTGGACCTTTAAATTCAGAGTGAGATCATGGACATTATACGATTTTGTTACTGTCACGACAATGTGTTGGCAGGGTCACTGTGGACATTTAGCTCACAGGGTCGCAAGTAGGCTAATGAATTCACAGCAGCTATGTAGTTAGAGGAAGAACATTAGAAAAATTGAAAAGTGTATGGTTCAAATACATTTCTTGAATATGCATACAATGATAAGTGCCTTGTAAGACCTCGTCACGCCTCATCACTATGGCTCTAACACTGTCTGCATAAGTCCGAACTGTGTATTTGATCAAGCCTTTCAAATGGGATGGAAGTGAACTGAGACTAATGCGTGTCCACCAGGCTGTTGCTATGTGCTTTATCTCTCCTGCTCTGATCTCTACCTGCTGGAACAATTTCACCTGCTCCACTGCCTCTGGGCTTTATTCCACACCCACTAAATCTGTCAGTCTCAGCCTTTGTTGGCTATGTCAGTGGGTCGTTTTTCAGTTTTCAAAAACGATGTGGCAAGCTGTGACCTATGCCAGACATTCTTGACCTTTGTGGTTCTATGGCACTACAGGTTTGTACATGCATTTGTGTTTTTCATTTAATTCAATAGGTTGAATAAACACAAGTAAGGATGACAGACTTAGTTGGGCACCAATAGGAGACATGGGAACTTGTGTGAGAGCTGAAGATAAAAGCCCTCTGTGTGGGAGAGATAACGACCCAACTTTGGGTACTAAACAAAACAAAAAAGACTCATTTAATACTCTTTCACTGAAGGTGACACAGTTTAAGCACCTCAGTGATGTGACAGTTATCAACCACAATACTGTGATGATACCAGGATGTGGCATCAACATTTCTTCAAAAATGACTACATACTGAAGCACATGTCTTGATGAGTAATGTTGACAGTCTCGCTTTGAAAATGTGTTTGATGGTCCCAACATAAATGATTCTTGTGTGGTGAAGATCATCAGCCAACAGCTATGCAAACACAGAGGGATTTTTTTAAACCTCACTTATCTTCTCACCCTTTTCTTGAAAAAAAAAAAAAAAAAAAAAAGTTTATAATATCGGGAAGTCCCGAATTTGTGTTCCTCATAAGTGATGCTGGTGGGTGGACTATTACCTGTTGGCATGTCAATGCACTTATACAGTGAATACACGATGAATATGGCTCAGTAACCTAGTTTCACAAATTATTATATTTTAGTTACAAAATAGTAGAATTATTGAACATTATTTTATTGCTTACTCTCACTCACTCACTCATCTTCTACTGACTCTTATGTGGGTTGTGCCCCCCCCCCGCGACCCGCATTATGTGGGTGGGGGCGACCCAAATAAGGGTCGGTAGAAGATGTTACTATTACCTTATCCCAGACAGACAACCATTCACTCTCACATTCACTCTCACATTCACACCTATTGGCCTAATCCCAAATCTGCATATTTTTGAACTGTGGGAGGAAACCCACACACACACGGGGAGAACATGCAAACTCCATGGAGAAAGGCCCTTGTTCCGAACGGGTCGTGAACTCTTCTTGCTACATAGGCAAGAGTGCTAACCACTACTCCAACCGTGTGGCCTGGTTAGGCAGGAGGTAAAGTGCAAAATGAAAATGAATAAAATTGAACAAAGATGCACCTTCGGAAACCCACAGGTCTTCGTTATCTTTTGATGATGAGAGGATCAAACAGAAAGCCCAGTGCGACTGTTCTTCCTCCATGTTAAATCAACAAATCACAACACTGTTGATGTTTACAACAGAGGGAAACCCTGCAAGTTCCATCCAAACAACACAAATTCTGATCTTTTTTCTTTGTTTAATTTTTTCCATTGAAACACACACACACTCACGCACACACACGCACACACTCGGACACACACACCCCCACATACACACACAGAGTCCCTTTCCTTTTCCTGTACCCTCCACCCTCCTGCTATCTTACAGGGTTCAGGCTGGATTTCTGGAGGAGAGCAGCTGCAAATAGGACTTTCTTTTGCCAGATTGGCAGCATCCCATGGTCGGAAAAAAAGCTAATCCTCTGGTGGGTTCCCCCACAGAATTGAGGGGCGCAAGGCCAAGGAGAAGCCCTGGCCAACTACAACAAACAAAGAGGCTTTCCCCAGCTCTCCCAGGCAGCCCGTTCCACTGTTTGACAATGGTTGCCATGGAAGTTGTTTTTCACTTCATAACAGTGTCAACATGTCCAGGCGGGCAGGAGAGTGACACTTTTTTCTCCCTCCCTCTCTTGTCTTTAATGCCAGCAAGACAGGGAGAGAGAAAAAAATGATTTCCTGATGTGTGGTGGTGCCAGATGAACCTCTGCGACCAGCAGAGTGGACAGCAGCATGATGATAACAACTCAAACTGTCTGTAATTCTCACCTGACTGACATGGGCTAAAGAAAAGAAACATATTGCATCACTTTCTGTCGTTTCATTATAAAACATAATATAACCTGTAGAAGCTTTAACTTCAAAACAAGGAAGAGGCTCAACCCTTTCTCCTTCTGTTGGATGTGGCCTGACATTAATTCAATCTGAGGGTAAGGAGGTTGACAAGCATGAGTATAAACGAATGACTCATAATCTCTGTTATTTCCACCTTGAGTGGAACATAACTATTCCTCCTGGCAAGGATTTAATAGCGTTGGTTTCTTCTGCTGGCTTTGTTCAGAGTGAATATAGATCAGACCAGAATATATGTAAACGAGATGCTGCCGATAATGTAAATATCCTAGAATTGTTCTTAGGAAAAGTCACATCTCTATCAGCATGTCTCATCATCCATCTCCTTCACCAAAAGGGAATTGCACATATCCATCACTTTGCCTGTGTGTTCATTTCTCCACTAGACTGATAAAGACTCACACCGTGAAGGACGCAACAAGCGATCACTCACTCAGAGTATAAAAGCAACAACTTACACTCACCATCATCTAGGTAGGCCTGGTCAAGGTTCTCCTCTTTAACAGTCACCCTCCTCTGTGAGTCTCCTGGAGCCTCCATCTGCTCAGCGGCCGGTGGAGCCCGACTTTTCTGCTGCCCCTTCTGCACACAGGGCTGCTGCTGGATCACAGTCGGATAGTGCTGAGGGTGGGTAACCGCTGCCTGAGCCTGGGGAGGTGTGGGTGAGTGGGCAGTGGCTGCCTGTGGGGAGTAGCCGTCGCAGTATATGATCTGCTGGGTGGTGTCGGGCTGAAGGGCAGTGAGAGGTTGAGGGTCTGCTGCCCGAAGAAGGTGGTGGTTGGTGGGGGAAAACTGGATGATTGAAGGGTGCTGGCCTGCACCAACGGGACCTACAGACTGAGATGGGGTGCCTGTGTGGACCAGGACTGACCGGTGGGGGTCGGGCATCATCCCGCAAGCCTGCTGATAAAGGCCGGGGCTGCCACTCAGACTCTTGCCCCCGCGAGAGAAGACAATGGCCGGGCTCTGCTGCTGGAAACGTGTGTCTTGGTTTGGAAGGCTTGAGCTGAGACGCTGGCAGGAGGCCATACTGGACACCAGGCCATTGTCTGGATGGACAATACTGCGTGGATTATGGTAGTAGGAATGGGGTGATAAGCCTAAGATCTGAGGCACGGCAAAGCCCATGTGATCAGGTTCATACTCATCTATGGGCTCTGTCTTGATGGATGGAGCTGAACAAAGGTAAAATATGAAATCAGTGTCTGTAAACATGCTGAGAAGTTGACATTATCTAAGTGTTAATGTACAATTTATGCCCACAGTGTGATATTAGCACACCACAGAGAGGTAAGAGTGTTCTTACATGCCAGAGGTGTGTAGGTGAAGTGTTGAGGCTGGCTGCGCTTCCTCTTTCCATTGATGACGTAAAAGTTCACCTTGACTGAATGGCAGACAGAAGTGTCTCGGTAGGACGGCACCTCCACAAATAGCATACTCTAAAAAGAGAGTACATGATGTTCCGAAACTGATCTTGTTTAGTTTCTGATCTAAGATTGTAGTTCAAAACAGCTGACGTGTTTTGTTAGTTTTACAGGTATGATATGAATGTTTAAGAAATACGTACAGGCTGACTCTTATCTTTGTCAACAGTTGCTTCCATTTCCCAAATTTGCTGCCCATCTAGAGGGAGGCAAAGAGAGACAGAGAGAGAGAGAGAACCTAATCTCAGTCAAACGCTGTGATAATTAGCTTTGCAGTAAAGGAAGGTTGGTTGTTTCCAGATGCTGTTGCACAAGCCTCCAAACTTGTAAATCTGGAAAATGTCAAACCCTGACTGATGGAGAAAGTACATTATTCTTGTTTTTGTGTTCCATTTTGGCAAAGTTTGCATATTTCCCCCAGCTGATTCAAATACAGATGCTGCACAGACAACTTAAAGCTGCAGTGTGTAACTTCAGGTGATTTGTGTTTTTTCTTGATGCTTCAGTTTGTTCTTCATCTACCAGTCAGGTCTCAAAGCGACACTTTGAGACCTGACTGGTAGCTGGGGGCAAAAAGCCTTCATTCCATCAAACTGCTAAACAGTCACACTGTGATTTGAGTAGTGCTCCAACTTGTTTGCAGCCATCCTGCTTCACTCGTACAATGTCACAAATCACTACCTGCATGCAGAATAGGAATGTTGCCGGGCGACACAAGATTTAAACACCACTCTAAACACCACAAACAAAAATAGAGCCGTGTGGAGCTGACGGAATTATTCAGCACTATGTGAACTCCTAACTGAGCAGAAATGTGTTCATATTTAAAAGTTACACACTACAGTTTTAACTTTTCAATTCTCAGACACTTCCTCTCACAGCACCAAAGTCATCTAAAGGCAGAGGTGACCTGCAGGTTCACTCCAATGCATGAGAGGAATGTGTCTGTGGAAGACACACCTGTCAAATTCACTGCTGACAGCGTGTCCATGTAGAAAGCAGAAACACGAGGACTGCAATGAGGACTGCAAAGTGCCCTTGTCCGCAGCCATAATAGTCTCTGTCATGCTACATCAGATTAAGGTGTCATCTGGGGAAAAAAAGGTTTACGACTAAACGAAAGGTAAACTCCACGTGCACAAACACATGATGTGACATGCTGAAGTGAGTTCTTTGTAAGAAGGTGGGAAACCCTCTGTCAAATAGTGAATTAAAAACACATGGCTTAAATGAGTCAGGAAGAAGAAGGGGGATTCCACAAATGTTGCCAACTTTTTTTCAAGAGCTAATTTTTATGATCAATTCTCTCCACTTCTAAAGCAAAACATGATGACTAGTGCTTTCTTGGCGTCTGCGATGCATTTGTTTGCTTTTTGTTGCAACTCTACTCCAAGGGATACCCCGACTCTTGTTCTCCCTCTGGAGATAAATGTGTGTGTGGACGTGGAAAAGGGGAGGAGCCGGAGCTGGACAAGCAGACAGAAAAGGCTTGACTTGGCTAGGAAAGCTTTCCTTTACTCCGTACAACCCTCCTTGTCCAAACGCAACAGCCAAAGAAGTTCCAGCCAGGGTCAGCCTTCTCTCATTTAGAGGCATTTCTGAGCTGCACTAGTCCAGAAATTTGTGTCATAGAGAATCCCTCCAAAACAATGGCAATTGCTCTTCATTAGATTTCTTTTTCCATCTCCATCTCCGTCTTACTATCCATTACTGTGCTGTGTCGTAACACGGAGGCAGGGAACCCCGTACAGAAAAAAAGTTAGCCTGACTTTGCAGGTCCAAGTTTTATGTGGAGCACCATCATCTAATCTGATGGTAGTGGAGTCAGTTGGTCACGATATCAGACAGCTAAAAAAAAAGTCTTTTTTGCATAACTGTCTATCCCAGAGAACATTTGAGCAGCATACAGAGGCAATGAGCTGGTAATGATTTACAACAGGTGACATACTATATAGCTCTCCCTCTTTACAGAACACAATCAATTAAGTCAAAAAGGGTGACTGACTTTTCTGACCTCACACCAAAAGGTGTGAAATAATATCAGCCATAATTAAATCTTTTCATTTTGACCTAGACATTGAAGCAAAACACTGGCAAAGAGGGGGATAAATTAACCACTCCATAATAGACACTTTAAAAAGAAGAAATGCATTTCCATGAAGGGAGGTAAAAGTAAAATGATCTAATGTCCCAGACACTTTTCAGACATAGCCAGGAGTATCAACATGAGCCAGGTATTCACACAACAAAAGGGCCATTTGGGAGGAGATAAGGCATCATAGTGTGTCAGTGAGGATGAAAAGGGCAAAGGGAAGTAGGGCAGCGGTGTTATCATTTGGATGATGCAAATAACTCGTACGGCTTCATCTTTACAATGGCGGTGGAGACATATGAAAGCTATGAACTTGTTGTGCAGACATGTCTTCTTATGAGTCATAGCTGTCACTAATGTTATGAAGACACTGTATTACATAAGAACGGAACTAGCAGATGCAGTGACTGTGTAGATTTTATAAATCAGAGGTTTGATTTGTGGGTGAAGTTGTCAGACCTAATCTCGTCAGAAAATTTAAAAACCGAGCTCATGTGTGTGTTGATGTCACTTACCCTGGGTTTTCTCCGTAAAAATAACTTTGGAATCGGAGCTGAAGTTCTGTCCAGTCAGGATCATCTGCTGACCGCCCAGAACAGAGCAGCTGTCTATGTCCTGCTTCTCCACCATGGGAAGCTCATGTGCTGAACGCTGAGCTGAAAGAACACAAGTAGGGGAAAAAACAGCACAAAAGTGGAGTTCATTTTTTGAATCCATCTGATTTAGTAAGATATAGATATTAGATTAGATATATTTGTGTCTGATTAGTTCCTAATTTGTTTTATATCCTTATAAACTGGGGTTTGCCACTGCTTTTGTTGACATCTCATTTTGTATTAACGAGTCATAATAGTAGAGAATTGATGAATACAGTAATAGTCAACTGAAGCACTTTCAACTGTCTCCGGTCTATTCATGTAACACTTCATTTGAAAATGAAGTATCGGTTTCTGACAATTTACAATAAAGAGGTGATGCTGAGTCATTCTACAATAAAAATGCTTTCTTTCTGTTGTAATGAGCCGCTTTGACAATCACTACGTAGGAGTTGTGATGAGGGAGGTGGAAACTGTACAGGAAAAAACGGGGCAAAACACAGTATGAGGCAATCAGGTGAAATTAAAAACTACCATAAGTCATTCAGATATTTAGCAGATATCTTAAAGTGATATATATATATATACACACATATATATATCACTTATGGAGCGAAGAATAAGAAGCATCAATTGCTTCAAGGAAACAAACTAAGAAAAGGTGTGTTGAATGGTTAATGTCATTGATACAATCACTGCAGCTTCACAGATGCAAAGGACATTAACAGTCTGATGTTGCCCCACGCTCACTGAGGCAAGCTGAGGTGTCGACAAACAACGGCATGACCTTTGAACAGGTCTGTGGATAAAACAAGGAGGATGACACTAGCCAGCGGTAAACTGTGTCTCTTCAAACACTGCGTCCCCGACAAGGGCGGCGTATCAATGAGACTGACAGATGTGTCATAGGAGTGAGTGTAAGCAACATTACGCTTGATTGGATTTCACTGACGCCTATTATTCTTAAGGTTCTTTGTGCGACAGGTAGTGACTTCTGTTCTAACCCTTCTGTGAATGCAGCAGAGATGGGAAATTAAGATTATAAAAAGATATATATATTTTTTTTTTTACAATGACAGCAGCAAATTGCCTATAGCCTGTATCACTCTGATATGATTAATGACATGTCTCGACCAGGGTGTTGGTCAACGCCAGATAAAAAGACCTTGTTGTTTGAGTTTTGATTACACCAGGTGCTTTAATAACGCTGTGTACACATGCACCGATGTTCACAAACATAGACTTTACTACTGTGCCCATACAGACAGGGACACAGACACTGAAACAGGCAGCACCCACCTACTGGATAGAGGCCCTGGTTGCATAAAGACGTCTTTGTGTGACCAGCTCCAAACTCAGTTGAATGTAGGTTCCCTTTTTAAAAATAATGTTTATTTTGTACATTTTGTCTGATGAAACCATCAGTAGAACTAAGCATACTACTTCATAAATATACCTGTCTATCGGGGTATACCTGTCTATTATACCTGTCCTAATACACTTGTCTATTAAACATATTTTTAAAGGAATTTCTTACAGCATTCAATCGGGTTTGAGGCCACTTGGAGAGAGAAGTGCTGTCCTCCAGGCTGCGGTATGTGCACACGGAACACAAGACGGACCCGGGTGTTTTTCCGGCCTACGTCTGTCTCGCCCTTCCTCAGCTCAATGTCAGCGTTCCTGAGCTTCAGGATCCCAGCACAGTCAATTCTATGAGAAGGAAATAAATAAATATGTAAACAACACTGGCTACAGAACAACGGGGAGTTTATATATTTTTGAAGAGCACTATGATATTCTCACATGGCTTTCATGTTGTTCTTTGGCTCCAGCGGGATCTCGAGAACTTTGGTGCCATTGATGATCTTCTCAAAGCTGGTGGTCGTGACTGTCTTGCCAGTGATGCGGTGGACTTGATAAAAGGCATGAGGCTTGAGGATGCGCTCGTCTGCTGTACCAATGAAGATTTGCAGGCCTAGTGGCTCCTTGCCTCTGTAACCATGCAACTGAAGACACAAAAATAATAAGAAACTGCGTTGTTTCTTATTTCCTTCACTTAAAGCTCCTGCTGTTAGGTAACAAAACAGCAGACAACAGAGATATACAGTATAATAGTAACATATAGGAATGAAAGCAACTGTAATTCAGTATAAGTCATGGTTTAATTCATTTTTTACTGCCTATCAGATTTAAAATGTAATTAATCATTAGAACATCAATCAACATCAACACTATCAGAAAGGATAACTATTCTGTATCTTACAGCAAGGATGAGACCTTAAAGATATTAAATGCCTCCATCATCTATGTGTTACATTTCTTTAAATTCGCAAAGAAGAAAGAATGATAATAAATAGAAGATTTAAGTTTCAGCCATTGTGACTTACTTTTTTATTGCAATTTTGACTGGTCTGCCCTAGTATTGTATAAAGTACATGTCTAAATCCCTTTAAACTGGTTGCATTTCTTCATTTCCCCTGGCTCTGTCTTTGCATTTCCAGATGTTGTTTCCTGGAGAGGAGACTGATCAGTGACAGACCCACATGCAAAAACATGTGTCTTCCATCTACAGCCTTGAACAGAAGTCAGCAGAGAGCTCACTTCTTCGTACAACCTTTCTCATAACTGGATGAAGAATACAGTAGCTTTTACAAGGAGAACTGAAAATGACAGCCATCAGTCTGAAGCACTTAGTTTTTACACCTTTTCTAATGTCCTGCTGCAGAAATTACAATATGTAGATGAGTAAAACTAAGCACCGGAGAAAGAAGCACAGAGTGATGGTGTACTTTTAACCTGTGAGTGCCTCCTGAGGAAACCTGCAAAAAACCACAAGGCATCGACTTGCATTTAAATGCTGCTTTTGTCAAACAGAGTGCAAACTTTATCACGTAATAAAGTGGTTGTAGAGTGATGGAGCAAACACCAGCATCACTATAGTACTACAAGCCTGACTACAAGAGTGTAATAGAGAAAAGGATTGTTTAAAAATTAAAGAAGGGCACAAAGTGACTGTTTTTTTGTAATTGTATTGGGGAAATCCAAAACAAACTTGTGTTCATTAGTCACTTGTCGAAAAGATGATCCATGTGGACGTAACTGTTCAGTCTCACAGCTGCCGCTGGATTTACGCAGAAACTATGGCAACATGAATGAGCACGCTGGGTCCAATTCCAGGTAGTTGACACACACACACACACACACACACACAGTGAAGCAGAGGGAGCTGAGTGCAAACACTCTACAGGCCATGTGAGCAGTCAGCCTGGTTGTCATGGCAGTGGCAGGAGCAATGAGTCATGACAGAGACCAGTGTAGGAAAAGTAAAGTGGAGGGGTGCGAGGCTCAGAGAGAAAGTGTGTGTAGTGTAGAGGAGAGGAAGGAAAGGAAAAACATAGAGAGCAAAAGAGGAGAGGAGGAAGGGAAATATGAGGTGAAGGAGTGCAGCCGTGGCTACCCAGGCCTGACCATCTGATTGGTTTGGCAGAGTGGGCAAAACTGACCTCAGGGTGAGGCTTCTGGGGATGGGCAGTAAATGGAAAAGAAACACGGGAAGCTTTACTTTCAAAAAGTCCCTAATATCACAAACAAAAACAGCTTTGAAATGTTGCCATAGCGACACAAACATGATCTTCTTGGACAACCCATTTAGTGTGTCACAACTAACTTTAGCATACTAAGTTTGAAACCCATGTAAGTGAATTACTATCTTTACAACTTCTTTACAATGATCTAAACCACAAGCATTCGTTTTTTTACACTATGTTTGGAAACATAGTCAATAAACCAGCATGCAAGAGGAAGTCGGGGACAACATGAACATAAAACTATTTGTGTGGTCAGGGCACACAGCAGCAGACTATTTTAAGCGAGGAGGAAGAAGAAAACAAAATTGAGCGTCTGTGCCACTCACTGACCTGGGCTCAATTTTGAGGGTGGTCATGAGGCTGCAGTGCAGTTACAATGCATCATATGTCATATTTTGTGTAAAAAGGGAAAGGTGCTGTGAAAGGAGAGTAATTTTCATACAACTGCCCCACAGTCAATAAAAACACCAGTTCTGGATAAATAGCGAGTGGGAAACACCATTATATGTGAGCCCTCAAACCAATTCTTACTGTGTGACTTATGGTCAGACACCACTTTGAACTGCACCGGTACGTTCATCATTTAGTACTTACTTAAAGGTATATGAATGAAATATATTACATTAAAGCATTAAATCACCATGATGTGTCAGACATGGAGACTATCATGTTAAACCAAAATATTGGCTTCACTGATATGATAAACAAACCCACAGCCCAAAAACCCTGCTTATATTTTTGACACCCGGGTTGCCAGAAAGAGTTAGTCAACCACAAGAGCTGCAGAGGCATTTTCAGGGTCAGAAGTGCCTCACATTACCAAACGTAAAAGGCCCCACTCAAAAATATCTCAACAAGAGGAGGGTGAAAATGAGGGTCCACATTGGAGATACTGTAATAAAATGTAGATGGCTGAAAGTGGAGGGGATTTGTAAGCAGGCGGATACTTTTCTCCTGGACAGGTACGCAACTCATCATTATCCACTAATGGCTAACACACCCTCTCTCTCACTCTCTCCTTCGCTCTTCTTCTCCTCATCTATCTCTGTAATGTTCTAATTAATGTCATGTGTTGTGATCATGCTGCTGCTTGGAGCAGACACACTTTCACTTTTAATCTTTAAAAAATTACTTTTTTTTGGAAAAAATTAACCAATTGGGTTTGACTGTTATAACAGTAAAACATCAGAGGAGCGGTTATTTGTGTATGGCTATGAGCATGAACACAGTATAAGTGTAGCTTCTTGTTTATATGTTTTGGAAAATATCTGGCAACCCACAAGAACCTTGAGTCAGGACAGGAGGGGGAAACAATGTTCAATATTTTGGTAATTTGGATTGCAGTACGTGTTTTACATATTTTATATACAACCACTTTAACTCATGTGCCCTTTTGGTGGATGAGTGGGTTGGCGTATATACCTGTACAACAGGATGACCCCCTGTAGGGGCTTTGACCGCACCCCTGCTTCCCTCTGTCTCATAGTGAGCTCTGTGGTGCGGCTTGGGCTGCACCTCAATGCTGAGTTCATACTGGTCTGTGTGACTGGGGATCGGCCATTCCAGGGGGGGAAGAGAGGCCATGGGGATGCTACAGAACATAAAGGACACAGGAAACAATATACTGTACATCAGGATAGTCAATAACATGTTGGGTGGAACACGAGAGCTTATATTCCATGTATGTGTAAACTTAAGGCAATAAAGCTATGGCTTCCTGGTGAGCTTACCTGCAGATGCTGGAAACCAGCGGCTTGGACCAGATTGGAGGGATAACAAAGAAAGGCTCTGCTGCAGGCTTGGTTTTTATGTCCTGGTCGTTGGAGACCAAGTAGTTGCTTTCTCCATGGTTCTCTGGGTACAGAGTGTAAACCTGGTTGGAGGTCTTGACTATTTTAGTGGGCACCAGGCCTGGCTGACCAGCGCCAAAACCATTCATGTTATCTGCAAGGCTGCTGTGAGTATAGTGGGCTCCTGTGTTGTGATCTTCATGGACACTGTGGGGGGAGGGACTACGGGAGCGGTGCCCAGGGACTAAGCCTGGGTTCCTGTACATTTCGTAGGTACGTTTGCCCTGCGGGGAGGTGGAGCGGGAGCCAGGTCTCGGTGAGGGTGAGCGGTGTCCCAGGCCGTCTTCAGCTAAGCTGGCGTGAGGAGACGTACCAGGGGAGGTGCGCGGGGAGCCAGTGTGGATATTCTGCAATCGGGGGCAGAGGTCTCCAGGGTTCTGGCCACTGCTGGGGGACACACAAGGAGATGCCCAGGGGGAGTAGCTCTCTGAGTGCCAGCTGGTGGAGGAGTTGCTGCTGGCAGGACTCAGGCACTGGGGCTCACGGTAGGCAAGGCTTTCATGGCCAGGAACAGTGAGGGTGGGCCTAGGGCTAATGTTCAGGTGGTGGTTCTGCAGGGAGTCCCGAACATAGTTGTAATGCTCACGGGAGGGTGTGATTTCAATCCGTGGACTCAGAGCCAGGCCCACAGGCCGGGTGCTATCCAGGTAGTGTCTGGCTTCCTGGTTGTCATATCCTGAGAGAACCTCAGTGTTGTGTTCACTGTAGGGGGGACTGCAGGACTTGATACCGTATGGAGAGGCCTCTTCCAGCGGAAAAGCCTGCTCAGACTCAGGGCTAACAACTTTGTCAGGTGCAAGATTTGGGTCATCTGCAGGGGAGCAAAGATTAGAAATTCATCACAAACTTGAAAAATAAAAACGTTGTCTCATCAAAAGTTATTTTCCATTATTCAGACAACAGTAGTTATTTATCCCATCTATCCTAATCCAATGGGGTTTCTCCCTCTTTTTCCGCCTAACTTGGCCACAAAACAGTTTTGAGAAAACCCCCACAATTCACCTTAACAATGCTTTTAAATTTCCATATCCGAGTCATTTTTCCACATTTTCGACACAAATCATACACTTTTGAGTTTTACAAAGCCTCCTGGCATGCAGGGTGGACACTTCTGTCTGTAGGACGTAGAGTTTATTGTGGAAATGAGGTTTATTTGAATAGTGCTTTAAAGTGTTTTTGACCTAAACATGAGATACAAATGATAACAAGGATGAGTATTTAGTCAGAATTACTATTTACCAAAAGGTCCAGTGTGTAAGAATTAGTGCCATCTATTGGTGACACTGCAGACTGCAACAAATACAGGACTGCTCTGCTCACACCTCCCTTCCCAAAGTGGCCTTTGAATTGTTTGAATTGTTTAAATTCCTCCTCAAAGTGCAAAATGGACACAGCTGGTCGGTTTGTCCAGTTGGTTTGCTATAGATATGGTGACCCCTGCAAAGTAATGCCCTCATCTAAATCACATGTAAAGGCTAATTTATTCTAAGGCTCATCAAAACTCTCTCCCAAAACAAAAAACAATACTCCATTGAAAGTCCCGCAACTACCAACATAATCAGACTTCTCTCCAGACAATTTCTGTTTTATTATTTGTTCTTCCATTTTTTATTTTTATTTTTTTATTTTTTGGTGCTGGTGTGTCCTCACGTGGCTGTTAGATGTCAGAGTCACATCACAAAGACCGTCAACTTCACTTCCTGTTCCCCCCCCCCCCAACATGAATAAACCTTTGCAGGCCGCGTTTTCACGATCACACAAACAGTAAACAGCACATGGAGCAGAGTCAGCTGCAGACAAACAAAGCCTCGGACAAACCTTTATCTCCCCCAGCAAAGTCGCTGCAAGGTGGTTCATATTCAAACAAATACTCAAACTCCAGATCCTCATCAGGGTAGTTGACTTGACTGAGCTCTTCCTCCAAATCTTTCTCGCTGTAAAAAGATGTCATCTGTCTAACGTGAGCGGCTCAGACAGACAGACAGGGACGCGGCTGAAGTAGTAGTAGTGATGCTGCTGCTGCTGCTGCTGCTGCTGCGCATATGTGGATTTTAATTGTCAAGAGGTGAGGCGCACATGTTTCCTGTTTCACTTCTGTTCAGACGAAGGCGGGTCTGTTTTTTTTTTGTTTTGTTTTTTTTCAAACTGAGTGCACAGTTGTTCACCTCTGAGTCTGATCGCGCCTCCCATATTCAATGATGCGTTGATGAGAGAGAGAGAGGAAAAAAAAAGGCAAACGTGTAGTGTGGAGATGGTGAATGAGCAAATGACAGGACTGACAGCCGGTGTGCAGCAGTGTGCAGCCTGGTGCTGCCCCCGGGTGTTTGACACGCCGCAGTGACAGCAGCGCCCTGCTGAGCTGCTGCTGTGTCCAGTGAATCCGCACTGAAACGGCATCATTTCAACTGTCTGTGCACAAACTGCCGGTGAACCAAAAGACCGAGTGACGCGTCTCTATCGGACAGACCCGAATTCCACTCCACACTGTTTTGATCTGGATTTCTTCACGTGTGCGTTCATACTGAATGGAGACGAATCAAAACATACATCCATTCGATCAGGGATTAAGAATTACAATGGCACATCTTGTACTTCCCCATTCATTTCTTCCCCTAAGCATTCACTCATGCAGATGTTTCATAGGCCTAGTCAATATGTTTCTACAAAAAGAATTTACAGACATAAAAGAAGTAAAACTGAAATAATGTGTGAAAATGGCTTTCAAAAGTGGCCCTTAACTGGCCAGAGGTCGAAAAGGGCAGATGCACCAGCACTACATGGAGTCTAAGTCTATGCCTCTGTTGGATTCACTGACACCTCTACACCAGACAGTCTTCTGACTGGATTCCTGTCCCAGCTTGGATTAGACTGGTCAGAGTGGAGACGCACAGGTTCTGCTGAGGGAATCCCCATTTTCACACACAATCACGCAGCGCGCGCGCACACACACGAGGGTGTTCTTTACACCCACGGGGCCAACAGACTGCTGTGTGTGCTCCGTCAGCAGAAACGACACGCGCGCAACAAGAAGCACAAATCAGATCACAGGCTCTTTCATGCAAATCCTTTACCTTGTAATCAGAACATTTGCTGTTTTAGATGTACGCATCCAAAACAACTGAAGCAAAACAAACGTGGACACGTGAGGCTACAATGATAAATACATTATATGAGACTGTTTGAGTTCTTACACATGTGACAATCACAAAAACACATCACCTGCTCTGACGTTTATGGCGCCTATTGGATTTCATTCAGTCGGATCAGATGCAATGGCAGTTAAGCGGATGTAACTGGTTTTAATAAGTAAAAGAATATTGATAGACGTTCATGCATTACCATTATTTAAATCACTCGAGAAGATCATAGATCAGTATTACATGCGTTTTCGTGGATAAAACGGTGTTTAACAATTATATCAACAATTATACTTTGCTCAGCATCCCAAACATTTCTTAAACCGCAACGACGCGTGACACCAAACAATTTCAGTCATAAGAACAGAGTCTAACACTGCTCTATCAATTAAAAATCAAATGGGTTGATTACCAGATAATCACAACACTTCTGCAGTACCTTGATCCATCGACCTCATGGTGTGGTACTGTGCCAGCCTCCAAGTATCTCTAAACATCTGGAGTATAAAAAAGTGTGGGGGGGAAATAATGACAAAAATAATGAAAAATGTAAATTAAATAAAAGGATGAAAAAATTATTCTTCTTTAACAAACATATGTCCTTGAGTTAATAATGTTGAAAAGGACGAAAGAGGAAAAAAACAACAACTCTGTAGACGCTCAAAAAGTTGAAGCTGCGACTGAGCAGCTGCGCGTAAACTCGCTCCCTGCTCACAAACATGCAGCCGCATCAGCTTCAGCAGTGGTTCTGGTATGAAGTCCCTCTTCTTAGAGCTCTATAAGGATTACTTGAGTATCAAGAGCGGCTTCCTTCCCCGCTCTGGGTGTTTATAATGGTCCAATGCTGTAAAATAACGGGATTCCCTCAGTGTTTCCTCCTGTTTGTCCGCCTTTGCCATGGAAACCTGGAGCCGGTCCATGTCGGAGACTCAGGGCTTTCCTGCAAAGCCCCACACTCAGGAATCCATGACGTCTCCAGCTCCTGCGCCAAGGCATTTCTGCGGCTTCTCTCAGACAGTAGCTCACAAGAACTTCATTGTGGGGATGAAGAAATTACTGTAGGACACTGAGAGAGAGAGAGAGAGAGAGGGAGAGAGAGGGAGGGAGGGAGAGAGGAGGGATGAAAAAAAAAACATAGTGCTGAAGTTTGATGTCAGGATAGACTACACTGAATTAACTTAACACAGTTTACCAGACTGTCTTCTAATTTGAAAATACAACAGACCAGACAGCTGTAAAAAGTTTATTTAGGGTAAGTTCAAAAGGTCGTGACTGGTTTTGAACATGGAATATAAAGAATCCCATTGTTTCCAGAGAGGGAAAGAAGCTGCCTCCCATTTTCATGTCCTAATGGAAATTTGCAGCATCTTCTTGCTGAACAGCTATAAAGACTGACCCCAGTAGTCACGTGGACAAATTCTGCACTCCAATAAAAGTTATATAAGATAGTCCTGGGGGGGCTGTTTAGGGTGTTTTTTATTCTGTCAACACTTTTCAAAGGGAGTGCCACACTGGGACATCCTTTGACTAAATCACATGAATGACTCTTGTATAACTGCGTGTAATGATATTTCTTGCAGCAGGATTTCACGGTGAACCGTATCCTGCTGCTTTGAGTCAGTGCTTCTCCAGTGTTGGCAAACCATCCAACAGTAAATCCTCTATAGTGGGTCATGTTTCAATTTATGGGCTGTCAAGTACTGTATAGCTTTTACGGAAGGAAAAGTCCAGGCCATATCTTACTTAACCTGTTTGTTTGAATCAAATGATCTGGTGACAATGACATGGCTTCTGGATGTACAAGACCAAACTGTCTGAGAAGTTCCGTGAGGTGTTTTCAGAAAGTCAGAAACACACAGATGATAAACTCATGCTCAACACACACTCGCCGGTCACATTATTAGGTACGCTGGAATCTAATACAGTGGCTGGTGATGGGTGAGTTATACTGTATGTTCTTTAGTAGAGACGGGTTTTTAAAATGCTGTAACTACTGGGAGAAGTTTTCAGTGTTAGCAAGTCTACATATTGAGCAGAAGAGGAAGCTGTAGAATAAGGAGCCAAAGTAAACATCTCGTGCCTCAAAATGCTTCCAGTGCTGTTTTAGTTTTGTGTCATCCACAAGTGTCTTTTAACATCTTCCGTTTGTTTACTTGGAATAGGTTTGGAGAATGAAATATCAATCGAGTTTGATACTTTGAGCAAATACAAATTGTAACACACATTTGTTTAACTACAGGACTTGTGTGAAGAAACCAGGAAACTGAAAATCGATTCATGTAATAAACCTAAAAGCTCTGTCCAAGTGACTGTCTGCAGTCCTAAAGCAAGATTTTATGTGTTTCGGTCTTATTTGACAATAATTGGTTAAAAAAAAAAAAGCTTACTTCCAACAAGCAGCAAATGCTCTGTTAATGTGGCAGAAAACACACTACTGAGCAATGTAATTAACACCAGTGGGCATCAGGACAAAAAGCCTACTGTAAATCATACTTTATCTCATGTGCTTCTGCAGTGGATCAGTTCTATCAGACTCAGGGCCATTCATAGGAAAATGTGTGTAGTTGAGTGAGGGGGCGAAGGGGAGGCGGGTAATTAGAGGATCTGCTTTGGATTGAGACATGGCTTAGACGTGGATACTCGAGACTGTTTGGTGAACAAGGTTACTGCAACGAGCCTGTCGTGTTGGGGGTGACCATCCGGCAGCCTCGTCCTCCAGATATAAATTCCTCCACTATTAGGAAACATTTATGCACCTCAGATTATGAATGAGCGAATGACTATGGCACACGCTTAAGAAAGGAAAACTGCCTCCGTCCAGACGGTCGAGTTTATACTTCCGTTTTTTTTTTCTCTCTCTGAGAAACCCACTTTTTCCAAGTTCATGCAGTATTTTCCAACACTGTTAAACAACTCATTGAGTCGTCTGGGTTAGAGCATTGCTCCGTTTTACTTTTCCAAGTGTCAAATTTGTGATCCAAGCAGTGGAACTTTGATATGGAAATTGTTTGTACATTGTTTGTTATCTCATGGAAATCTTTCAAGAAAAAATGGAGGGCAAAGGGAATTCTAGACTTTGACTTTTTGATCTGCTCTCTCATGTGCCAGTTAAAGTTGACTTTTCTTCTTTGCATCAACATTGATTAAACCTTTTTGCCCTGACTGATATCTAACTGAAAGCCATCCATTTAATTATCCACTGTTCCGGCCTCCTTAAGGAATCAAAAAAACCTCAAAGGGAGAAAAAAACTTGTCAAGGAGGATCAACAAAATTTAGTAAATTGGGAAAGAAAGTGAACAGAATAAATGGTTTGGAGCTCCTGGCCAGATAAACAAAAGGTGGGTCGCATCAGACCCAGCACGTCCCTGTGAAAAACAAAAATATTCTAAACTAAATAAACAAAACCCGATAACAACTACTGTTATCCAACCAACTTAAGAAAGAAATCAAGAGAACTTAAGACAAAAGTCTGCATTATTTCAAACCATTTCAAACTCATCTTCTCCCTCTGTAGCTTCACTCTCTTCTCAAAGGTCATATAACCTACTTTTAAATTTCCCTCCTCCAAATGATGCCCTTTCCTTCTGAGTGGCATTAAACGCAGGCGAGGTAGAGAGATGGAGAAAGAAATAAGAGTAATAAGGAATTCCATTCATGAATTCCAGGGGCAGGAGTATGCGTGTCCCAGCATGCACTGCAACAGATACACCCGAAGACATGTGTCTCAATAAGCATGCAACAACATCACAGCTCTTTTATTTAAATGTCCCCTGTTAAAAAACAACAACAACAACAACAACAACAACAATTTTAATTTGATGTATTACTAGATTCTACTACAAGATACATTTCCATTCAGTTACCACCATTGATCACTAGTCAACATCTCTACCTTATTGCCCCCACAATTAAAGTAATGTATCTGGGCCAGTGGCTTTCTAAACAAACAAAAACAAAACAAAACATGAACATGGAAAGTTGGAAACATTTGCATCTTCTCCTCCATACACACAGACTATTCCATTTGTAGCAAAAAGACATGAGCAGCCCTGATTGTGTGCATTAAAGTTAAAGTGTCTTAGTCACACTTTCATACTTTAAGTTGGAACATGATTGGCTTTCAGATTTGTGACACAGCTGAAGAAGAAAAAAAAAAAATAATTGAGATATGTGATCATCAATTAGAAGGTAATATTTAATTATTATATGCATGATTTAATCATATACGTAATTATAAACATTTATGTGTAAATTATGGGGTTTTTTTTCAGCTATTTTTGTTTTATGTGTAATTGTATGATTTTTAACTATAATACAATTTTAAGCCATATTAAATGTATTACCATTACTATTGTTAATTAATAATTATCAAAAGATTTTTGACTGGGAATGACTTCATTGCACATATTTTAATAAAGAGATGTATTTAGGGAGATGGAAAACACATTTTGTCTGCCTTATGGTGATTGAAAATTTGGTTGAGTTTCATAATTTACAATAATTGTTAGAAGACAAGTAGTGCTTCAGTTCAGGCTAATGCTGACATGTCATTATGCAATAAGGAATCATATTTCCATCTTGCCACAACTAGAGATTCCCGGAAAACTGTTTTTTTTTTTTCCTTTTCCCATATTGTGTGAACAAACTAATATGTTCCATCAACATGGAAACTACATACATCCATGCCGCACAAAAACCCGCCTCCTTATGTAATAAGATTCTGATCGATACTCAGATGTTTGTAGAAAGAATTCAAGTGTCTTAAGTCCAGTGGAAAAGTGGTGGACTAGCTCATGGATTTTTCCCTCCTTAGCACAGCCATATGAAATGCCAAGAAACAATATCACCTCCCATGTCAGAGCTATTTTCTGTCTTAACCCAGGTTTCCATTTCCATCCTACAGCATTTCATAACTTCAGCATTACTCTGTATCTAGTCTAAGCACAAATGGATAAATCAATATCCAGTAGTCAAAACAGCTGAAAGAAGGAATTCCCTCATGACAACTAGTTGAATTTCTACCGAAATTTCACCAGTTCACAAATGCCTTCGATCCAGTCAGTCTTAAAGTAATTTGAGGGGGGGGGGGGGTTCGGTTGCCGTGGGAGGCATTAACGCGTGTCATCAGAGATTACAGGGAGAGGCAGGAAAACACATGTGCAGTCTGTCTTTTTTAACAGTCGAGGGTGCTAAGAAAATCAAAGCATTCCAGGCCCACAGAGTTATATATAGAGCCAGAAAAGGGTGTGTGTTCATGCTTTGCAATGTTTCAGAACTGGGGCCATTATTGCCAAAATCCAGTGTTAACAGTGAGCACTTTACACAGTGGAGGAAACCATTTATGCACACAAGCTCATTTGGTATCATTCCAAATTGTTCCAAATCCGGGTTTGTGTTGTTTCAGAAGAGCTCACTGCATTATATACGTATGCAGCATATATGAGCAAGTTACACTCCATCGGATGTGACACAGAAGCACAGCTGACCTCCGACTCAAACTGTGCCGCAGGAGTTCTCTCCAGGAACCTGGAAAAGGCCCAGTGGCCTTGCTGATGTGGTCGGCTTGGCCTCGAGGCTGGATATGGATCCCACATGGTTCCATGCCACCAACTGCATGAACGGCTTCTGTCAGGAGCCTGTGACAGTTTGTGGTGTAGCATATACACAGCCGTCTCTCCCTCTGTCTTTGTCCTGCACTGTTCCACTGGGAGCAGCAAGTAAGATGTTTCCAGGCTGGAAAACAAATTCCTGTCTTGGAGAGCCAAAGATAAAATTCACCGACCTTGTGACAGTTAGCCCGAATGTTATGCAACAGTCGTAAGCTACCTCTCTTCTACAGCCTGCAAATCCAAACCATGTAAAATGCAAAGCAAATTTCAAAATTTACTTTGACTCTGATTGGATTGTGGATTTGGCAGTGAACCAGTGGGGGGTTCATAGCTTTAAGACCACAAATGTTAAGGTTAGCAGGCAGTTCTGTTGATTCTGGAGTGGAATTTCACTTTTCATGGAACTGATTAAGTTAAATTTCATGGTATAATGTACGCATTTAGGCAATGGAATATGAGGGGGAAAAAATGTTGGATATAACATTTATTTGTACATGGAATACAGGAGTGCTTGACTACATGCTGAAACAGTTAGATGTTTGGAAACATTGATGGTTGATACTTTTCCACTAAGTTTCAAATGAAACAGAAAATTTCAAAAATAATTTAAACAACAGTCATTATATTACATGATAATGAATTTCTGATGATGCTGAATGTCAATGGACCATGTACTGTATGATATGACCAAGAGAAGATGAGGGAAAACACACAAGCCTCTCATGCTCATAGTATGAGAGACTCCCTCCTCTGGTGAGACACTAACAAACATCCAGCCTGCACCTGGTTTCTGTCCAGTCCTGTGTAACTTGCACCTCATCAGAAACTGAAGAGAACCACATCCAGACGAACAATGATTGTTTCCACATATGAATTGTGGATAATGGTTTTAGTCTTAACTCTTTTTGCAATCCAGTTGGAGAAAAGGAAAATAAAACCATGTCATTAATTTCTTACTGTTCTGAGTATCAACTGGGTCACGAGAGGGAATCCTTAACTTTATGGACATGTTAGGTCACATTAAGATGAACTGGTTTCGCTTTTATATTTCACAAAAAAGTCATTAAGCCATAGAAAGCTCCATTATTGCAGTTTGTATTCAGCATGGGATCTAAGTCACACATTCTCACAATACACATTATTTGTTTACATTTTTCTGATCATCTTTTTTGTGTAATGTTTTTGATGCCATTTGATTCTTGTTAAGAAATTACAAATACTAAAATGGACATGAGCTGATTCCACGTCCAACAGACCTCATAAAACATATTCCTTGCAAGTAGATCTCTATTTCTGTCCAAAAACTACAATGTGAAACCATGACACGATGAAAGATGCTCTATAATCATGATCGACAGGGGCATCAAGACAGAAAAGCTAATTTTTCCTGAAAAATGTTGACACAAAGTGAATAAATCATCAGCAAGAGACATTGTAACCTTTAATCTGGTTCAAAATGACAGTTTATATGTAATGTGAAAGAAAAACAAAAAACAAACTATTTATTTATCATCAGCAATACAACATTGATAAACACAATATTCCCTTTTTGACTGAGTGCAAACAACACTATTAAATTAATTAAATAGCTGAATAAATTAAAAAGTATCATTGTTATTTACAAGCAACCACATTATTTTAGCATCATTTGATGTTTTGTTACAACAAAAATATTTAAGATTCAGTCATTTAAAAAAAATCCTGTGCAAACAACTGGCTGAATTCAATGAAGGTTAAAGGTTTAGTCTAATTGAGTTATGGCACCTTCCGTTTTTATTGTTCTGTAACATGATGCATGACATGACACAAAGTTTTTTCCCCTCTTATAAATTAACTTGGTCATGTAATTATGTTAGTTCTTCAATATTCACAGTGGCTCTATCATCGCACCACCAGAAAAGTGAAATGAAAGTGAATATCCACAAGAAATGTACCATATTTTTTCCTGGGTGTGCAGTTGTAATACTTATTAACAATATTCAGACAGTAGTGATTTGTTCCCTTTGTTTCACAGCAGAAATTCGAGGATTAGTAGCAGTCAAGAGTTGAGGAGGCCTTAGATTAGATGGCATGAAAGCGGGCAGCTGGACACTGGTCACAGAGGGATTTTCATTTAAGGCTTTAGGTCACTGTTGAAGTGAGTCATCATGCAATGCTAAAGCGTGGTTGTGCTGGCCTGCCTGAGAGGCCACATGAGACACTGCGCATTCCTCTGCGGACACACATCCACACAGCCAGGAGCTTCGGCTGAAAATAACTAGCACTCCTTTGTGGCTGTGTGTTTGACCACTCTCCAAAAACACGAACAAATCGGGGCCGTACGACGACACAAAGACAGATTTAACATCAGACACCACAGGTCACTCGAAAATAAGCAGCCACGCCACCTCCGCTATGTCGGGCTGTAGCATCAGGGTGACGCATAAACAAATATACAAACTTGTAGACGTGTGTTTTATGCAAAGTCTAGCCAGTAAACTATTTTACCTTGTATTTTCCAAACTCCATTTGGAAATGACTGCTTAAGGAGAGTGTGAATCACGTTGTGTGAAAATGCTACATCAGTTTCCGAGTCTAATAATAAAAAGAGACTTTACCATTCAGGATTAACTAAAAATGGGAGAAAATTAAATTCCAGCCTAAATGACATCCAACTTTTCAGGTTGCTTTTCCCTGAAGTGATTTTTATAAAATAAACCTGACATAGTTGCAGTAATTTTCTCATTTGGCATCTTAATCTATTAAATAAAGGCAATAGCCACATTGTTGTATTATATTTTTTGTCTTTAGTGCTCACAGAAGCACGGGTGGCAATTAAGTTATAACCTTGCAAATGAAAGCAACTCATATATTGGTGTGGTGAATGAGCTACAAAGAGCAGCCATTGGTTAGTCTTCGCATCAGACACATGTAGTAATGAGTAACACTGCTCACTAACAAACTGTCTCCCTCAGTAAACAAACCTGTCCCTGATGAAAATCTCTGCTTTCCAGAACAAATTAGAGGGAAGGAATCTATGCTTGATTCTCAAAGTGCAGGCTCTGCTGGATGTAGACGGGGACGACCTCCTGTGTTCCCCATTATACAAGGCCCGAGGCTCCTCCCAGTCTTTATGTGGTCAGTTTGGAGTAGCTGGGCGGGGAGAAACGTCTCCGCAGGTACTTGAGGATGTACAGAGGCAGGCAGCTCACAAGTGTGATGACGGTCACCTTCCACAGGAACGACACTGATGTGATGAAGTACACATCTGACATAGAGACACAAAGATCACAGTGAGATTGTAGGACAGCGAAACACATTTCACATCAATTAATAAAGACCTAGGACTAAATATTTTTAATAGTGTGGTAAAAATTAAAATGTTAATCCTTGGGATTAATGTCAAATGTTGAATGAGTTAAGACATATGGTGCATTTGTTTAGTTCTTGTTGCAGCTGATCATTGGCCAAAGAATTAGAAGCCTCTATGCACCACTGGCTAAAGATCAATGTGAGCAATGACAAAGTTCTATGCAAAAATTCTCACTTTAAACTAAAAGCAAACTAAAAGCAGTGGCCAATGCTACTTTTTCATGTCCCATATGACACCACATCCTTCAGTATCCACCACTATAACACCAGTCTCATAAAGTCTTTTAATCACTTTGCACTTTTCTGCTTTGCTTTTTTCTTTTATCTTAAAAAATAAATTAACATAGCTCCCGTGATCACTACATCCCTCACTCTCATTCTTGCAGATGGTGTTGGTGGTACACATCTCTCTTTATAGCTTGTATAATAGTTTTCTTTTGCAGGTATCTGATCCATTGATTTTGAACAGATAACTTACACATTACTTATTGTGTCAAAGTAATACATATGAAGAAGGGAAGGCACAGAGGATCAAGAGCCTTGATGTCTGGGCTTCTGTAAATGACGAAAATTGCTTGGGCATTAGAGTGTACTTTGCTGTTAGAGACTGAAAATGGTAATCTTTTTCACTATGTGCGAGTAAAACAGAAGAGTAGCGCTGTAATTAAAAACAAGTACACACAAGAAATTATTTATCTCCTACATGCTTTTAGTGGCCTTGATAACTCAAAATTTGGCCTGTGTTTTGATTTTTGATTTTCTGTTAATGGCTACAAAGCATTCAAGTTCCATCTGTAGTTTACAGGAGGAAGTTCCATCTGTAGTTTACAGGAGGTATTTCTAAGATGAATCATTTTTTGATAGAAAAATTTAACTATAGCAGTTTCATACAGATTCTCTCAAGAAGAGAGTAAACTGCACATTCAGCAGAAGAATAGCCTTTAAATCTATTCCAGTCTAACTTCAATGGAGAAAAGTGTCCATGTTTGACCACAGGCCAGTCATGATAGTCAGTGGGCGAGATTGTAGGCTGAAAATGGAACTCCACACCCCACATAAAGCTGAAAATAAAGGCTGGCTAGGCTCTCGGTTAGAGTATTGTATATGTCGCAAGCCTTTATATGGCACAACTAAAATTGTCTTACTTTTCAGTTAGCTTAAGCAAATAAAAGCCAAACAACCTGGTAACAAACAGACTATATTGGAGTAATACATAGTAATACTGATGTAATACACACACTAGTAAAAATGCCGTCACCTCTGCTACAATAGGTGTTTATGTTTGTGTATACATAAACATGTGTGCAGGCTGTGAATCTGTCCCATTTAGTACTGTTATTTTTGTGAGTGGCGATTTCTACTGAACACACCTTTTCTGTGATAAATATGAGCCACGCCACTCTACAGGAAACCAACAAGGCTGTTGGCATTTCCTCTTTGAACAACATCCACAGTACGACAATATGTCAGTGTGCTCACCTTTAGACTTCACAATATCCAGCATACCACAGCTTATTGTACACCAGGGGCATGTGTGAATGAGAAGGTCTCCCTCACTTCTGAACGCTGACGTGTTTTGTCAAGGTCATCCAAAGCACAATCAAATCAATCGGGCTACAGTGACACGAACAGATACCATGTTTCTTGTCTTGTCCCTGTGAGAATCACCGCCTCATGCCTGTATGCGAGTACAAGTTTACATGTCTATTGTGTTCACTCACCAATGAAATCGTGCAGGAAGACGAGTGAGGCAATGTAACAGGCCAAGCTCAGGAGCTCCCCAACAATCATGAGCCAATGCCATGTTTGGATGGTTAGGGCCACCATCAACAGCTCAGTCAGGATAAGAGAGGTGAAGGAAATGGCCACAATATGGACGAACTCTGACTCAAAGAGCAGCAGTGCCCCGTACATGATAATGCTCCCTGTGGAGAAACAAAATGAGGCGACAACCTGACTCTGAGACCAACATGAGTATGAATGAACATCATCATTATTAAGAGATGAAGAATTGGAAAACAGACCCTATTATTTGGAAAGATACACTTCATAATTTAAGCTATGAAGCAGAAAGTTGATGATTGGATTTTTTTTTTTTGACTTTTTTTGAATTATCCACTGTTTATTCTACTTGAAAGCCTTTTGTGGAAAAAAGTTCAAAGACCTATACTGTATATATAGCAAACGTCTCATTGCACCACCAGCTTTGTTGTTTTCAGGTCTGTCATATGGCATTTTGGAAATGGAATGGTATGACTGAAAGTTGGTTTCATATATTAGCAAGCTGTCAATAAGTTTAACTCAAACAACATGTGTTTGCAATATTCAAGGATTTCTTGAACAGACCGATTTCACAGCAGGTATTTTATGACATGAAATAGTGGGCCAAGCACACTGTTTCCACGTAACATTAATTAGAGTTCGACTCCAGTTTTAAGAGAGCCAGGGTCCTTCTTTGTGCAGTGTAAGGGAACGTTAAACTAAAAAATACTTAAACTAATAAACACTAAAGACTAAAACCTGAAGAAGCATTTTTTTCTGAAAACATGTTTTATTTTCATATATGTGTGTATGGCATACGTTTCCTGTATTTTATGGATATGTTCCAATAAACTGAGTGAGAAATGATTATACTGTGCATTTATTATTGCATTGCTATAACAGCAAATCTGATGGTGTCCTAAGATCTTTGCATATTACTGCATATCATAACATTTTTGTATGGATGGCTGTAGAAACTTCTCAAGGACCACCTAGTAGGGTCTTCAAAAAACAGTGTTGAAAATGTACCTTTCTTTCAAAAAAAATGTGAAAGGGTAACAGACGAAAAGAGGTTTAAACATCATTTTTCCACTGCTGTCCTATCCCCCACCAAAAAGGAGAACTAAATTTAAAAGTGAAGCTCTTCAATGAAGATCAATCCAATAGAATTAACCAATAAGTTAATTTTAAATAACATTTAAAAAAACCAAAACATTTAATTAAAGTCTGAAGAAGATTTAAAAAAAAAAAGTCATAACAAATACATGAAGAAATAATGAAGACTGTTTTAAGATGAAAGTGTCACAAACAAGAGAAGGATACAGTATGATCTTTGTCAGAGGAATGACTTGAGTCTGTAAGTATTTGCGCCGTTGGCAAACATGGCCATCTCTCTGTCCATCACTTCAAGTTACTGATAATCAGCAGTTTCAATAAACCATTTCTTACCTTGATAGATACTTATTAGAACCCATATTAGAAAAGTTTTGAACGAGAGCGGTCGACCCTGTTGAAAGAAAACAACAGAACAAAATATAATATTCACCTTTTTCTTTTATATTTTTGGATGTGCCATCACATGTAAGAGGGAAAGACTCATTCCACACCTTGAGAAGATCTTTGTATAACTCTGGATATAACATGGCAACCTCTGACTTAACATCCTTGTCCAAGACCAGGGAGAAGACAGGGAACATGGTGTAGATCGTGGAGTAGCTGAAACAGATCAAATCAAGTGCCCTCCGTGAACGGGACATTAAGTTCCACACGTTGTAATGCTCGATTCATTACAAATGCATCAGTCATGTAGTAAATCCTTTCATATTTTCCCTTTCTCACATTTCAACAGTGACTGAACACAGAGGAAATGCCACAGAAACAAGGCAAATGCTCTTGTGATAAGTCATTGCCACTCTTACCCAACAACCAGAAATCCTTGGTAGAGTGGGACTGAAGCAAAGTAGAAAACAGAGGAGAAGACTGCCTAGAAAGTTAAAAACAAACAAACAAACGAAATTAATCTTTACATATTAATATTTTGATAATGGAAGAAATCAGGGGCATCATTTTTTAAATGCTACAAAAACAAAAAGGTCAGTTTAAAACAGCGAGATGGTATAAAATAGTTCCTTAAGAGTAACATTAAGCTGTCATAGCACAAATTAAAAGGTAACCACATTTGTGACTAATCAATTCACTACTGTGTATCCCACATGCAACACTGCAGTCATCCTTGCTTTACTGCTGGAGAAAACTTCCTTGACTAATTGTGGCAAGCCTCCTCAGCATAAGAATGATGCCAGTATTGTGTTGTTAACTAGTCAGCCTACCATCCAGGCGGCTCCAACCCAGACAGGTCACAGCTGCGGTTGGTGTTAATCTGAGACCAGCGGAGAAGGGCGTCCCTAAAACCCCAAAGTCCATGGTGCAGTGAGTAATGGACTGTCCTTCTCTGAGGGGGCTGAGGGTTGACTGGGACATGGGAATTATGCTAGGGACAGTGTTGTGTGTATGTGTGCGCACGTGGATGTCCATGTGTGTGTGGGGGGTGTTCTGAAGGGCACCATGGGCCCACTCTTCTGAGTCATCATGACTACCCATGGAACTTCACCATGCCTCACCCCAATCATTTACTCCTCACATTTAAAGTTCTTGTGGATAAACATAAAAACAATATATGCTTTTTTAAGACACTAAAGTATTTTCCTCTAAATTTAACTCATAGTTTTAACATGGAATGCAAAACAGCCACACTGACTTTCTTCATTCTTAACCTCACATGCTGTATTTTGATTCAAACATCCTCATATTCGTTTAGCAAATATGCTGACTACTAAGCATATTTGCTAAACAAATTCTCCTTTTTTGATTGCCAGTTAAAACACTTGTGTCAGTTGGTTGGTGGAGGTATTCGCTCTCAGAGCACCTTCTAGTTTAACACAGACATTTTTATTTTGTGTGCTCTGTGCATTATCGTCCAAAATA
Source organism: Brachirus orientalis (assembly GCA_016785285.1). Lineage (NCBI taxonomy): Eukaryota > Metazoa > Chordata > Actinopteri > Pleuronectiformes > Soleidae > Brachirus > Brachirus orientalis. Next base: position 15,771,946 of record JAFBJR010000150.1, read on the forward strand.
AGTGGTCATTTTGTGGTTAGAGTTACAGTAACAAAGTGAAACTCCCTGTCATGCAAACAAGCAAATGCGACCAAAAAATACACACCAGTACAATTGAGTTGATAACTGTGGAGGTTGTACTTTATACTATAGTGTAGCTGTACTCTACCTGCATGGTGCTGATGCACAAGCTCCGGTGGATGACAAACTGGCTGAGAGCTGCAGACCTTTTGTAGCTGTTCCTACCGTGGACCATGAGGAGACGGCCTAGATGTTTGAACTGAGTCACTGAGAAGTCAGCGGCCAGAGAGGCCTGCTTTCCCTCCTGTCAAACATACAGCACAGAGAAGAGTTAGAAAAAGATGTCTGTGCACACCTGAAAAGCAGGCAATTGAGGGTTGTTTTTATTCATTCTACACTGACAGATACATACATAGCTTAGATATATGGAACACAAAATTGGGCTAAATACACTACACTAGTAAGTTTCAAGAATGCATAGTAATGTGTAGGGAAGTAAAATTTTGAAGACAAGTATTTATTATTGAGAAGCTAGAATTTACGATAACACCTAACACCTTACCTTTTGAGTCAACGGGAATTCTTCCAGTAGTTGCAAAGGTAAGTGTGACTGTCAAAATGTATGAGGCTTTATCTGAGACATTTGACCAGTGCGAGGAACAGCTCACTTTTTCCAAATTGGTAAAGGCTCAACCCATACAGCTGGTTCCAGCTTCATGATCATTGGACAGATGTACAATTGCTATCAAGTTTCTCAACCAAGACTTGGCAAAAAAAAAGTTACTTCTGACTGCAAACACATGTATGGTATGTGGTTCATACCTGACCAAACTTTATGTAGCCATCTTAGGCACAAAGCATTCTGTCATCTTTATTTCCTTTACTTAGACAACTGATTGTCATAAAGAGGAATCATCTGTGTGCATGTCACTCTACATGTCTCTGAATGTGACAGAGATCTTGACAGGAAACACAAAGCAAAAATCTGTGAGAGCAGCATGTCAGTGTGAGGGGATGAGATGGAGAGAGTCTTACTTTTCCCTCCACTCCCACGCCACAGTCGGCTTCCTGGATCATGCTGACATCGTTTCCTCCATCCCCTAAGAGAAAACAAAAGCCATGGAAGTGTCAGTGTTCACATGAGTGACTCCCCAATACATACTGTTAGTGTTTGTTTTATGAGCAAGTATTTTATGAGGCACTCCCTTAATATGGACCGATTAAGAGATCAGAGCTGCAGCCAAAACAGACACGATGTTTGTGCAGAATTTGACAGATAAAGGCTGAGATACAGACACTGAGTGACACAGCTGAAATTGAAGAAAAACTATTAAATAATAAAAAACACGCGCACACATAATGTCTGGATAGACTAATGTAAAATTCAGTGATCTGTTATTCAATGTATTGCTTATTTTTAAGTACATTGTTGTGGGCAACACTGACCCAGATGAAATCGTTCCTGATGGATCCGACTACAAGTGGACTGACTACAGGTATGAACCCATTTAAGATCAGATCACTCTTATTAGTAAAATTTCCATTGTAGCCTTACTCCTGAGCCTTACGCATTTATTCACTCAACCCCCAGTGTCTCTACTCCCCCTCTCTTTTTATGAAAACACTGCCACACAGACAAATACACACACACACAATAGCAATGGATACAAGAGTGTCTTCATACTGCCCTAAACAACATAATTTGGTCTTTATGAACAGAAATTATGTCTGCACTGTAATTACTACTGATAATCTGATGTTTTCTTGTTTGATTGTGCCATTTTATGAATGCTCACTGGTGAGATAAGTAGAACAGAGTGACAAAATCTTTGGTTGAAAGACATAAAATGTATTTTGAGGGGGATGCAGCTATTCAATGTTGAAGAGACTGATTCGTTGAGAATCAACTGATTTGTGAGAAAAAAACTGTTGGAAAGTTTCTATTTTTGACTTACCTACAGCGCAGGTGAGTTTGTCTGTGCGCTCTTGTAGCAGCCGCACTATCTGAGCCTTCTGAGTGGGGGTACAGCGGCAGCAAACCACAGCAGGACACTGACATGCAAGCTCCATAAACTCATACTCATAGTATTTCAGACAAACCTGCAAGTGAAATTATTCAAAAAATAAAATGGTGGGTAAATGAGGACACCACATATAACTGATCTCAGCTGCAGGTACCTCAACTTGACTTACTTCTTTACCTCAACTTGACTTACAGTTTAACTACTGCTGTTATTCAGAAAATGACTCTAACCACAGATACCACTTCCAGAGGTATTTCACTGGCAGCGATTATCAAGCATCTCACAGACAACACGTTTGACTCAACTTAGGAGAGATAAGTCAGCGGGAGGAGGATGAGAGACAAACACAAATGCACATGAGAATTTACCTCAAGAGAGTCTCCTGATATCACCAGGGCACAGTCGTGTTTTCTCCTGAAGGCGTTGAGCTCCAGGTGAGCTTCTCCCCGCGTTGTCACCTATGGTAACACAAACCACATTTGTTAATGCACACATATCCAAAACACATTCAGCAAGTTGATTTATCAGGACTGACCATCTGTCAGTATCCTGATGGTTATCAAACAGAATAATGGTTTCACTTGAGCAGCTGTGAGGTCAAATGTTAGAGCAACTAAATATCTGTCAAACATCCAGATATTTGATGGTAAACTATTTTGATTATCAACATTTCTTTGTCATGGTGAGGATCCAGTGTCTTGAATGTGACAGACAAAATTGAGCTTTTTCCTGACATTTTATAATGTCATAAATATTATATAATTGCTTATGGGAAATAAGTAGTAGATTTACCAAAAATAATAAAAATAATTATCAGATGCAGTCCATATTTTTGTTGTGTTGACCCAGGTATTTAACCTTGGTGGGGTCATTATCAAGCTCATAAGTAATTATTATCCTTTTTGAGGATCTGAAAAATATAGTACTTATATAGTACGAATGAGCAATATTTGTATCCACAAAATGATAACATAACAAATATATTACAGTATAAATATATAAAGAAGCACATAATACATTTATAGTTTTGATTGGAAGTGGGAAACTTTAAAATCAACTGTATCACATTCAAATACAAACTTAAAAATTCTTCAAAAATGTCACACTGTCAACTCACGGTGTTAATCTGTCAACAAGAGTTATGCTCTGGTATGAATATCCTTCAGTCACTGACTATTCATACGTCAATCCAGATCAGGCCATTGGTGGCCACCAGGAAACTAATCCAGATGTATGTGTTAGAGGCCCAGTCAGCACTCCCTTGTCCACTGGGACAGAGGTTTTCAAGTCGTGCCAACCATTGTTATTCTCACAGTTGTGCGCAAGTTGTAACCTTCCTATATGGCAGGAGCTCCCTTTGCTCTGGCATGGCTCCAGAGAGGAAGGCAGAAGCGGACTATCAAAGCGATGACAGAGTCTGAAACCTGAAAAACAAATTAGGAAGTGAGCCCTCTGCATGTTCCCTCTGGGAGTGGTTCAGCTGGTTTCTTCTCTCTGGCCGAGCGAAGGTCTGTTTGTTCTCCTTGACAGTGGCTTGGATGCTTTCACTGGTGGGAGGTGATTTATACCGCTGTGGATGCTGGCTTGAGCTGTATGCGTAGTTGTGGGGATTTGTACGACCACTGGCAAATGGGCTTTGGTTGCACAGAGAATGGATGCCCGTGGGTCGACAGAGTCGGGCTACACTGAACTGCAATGAACCCTGTGGTACTAAAATTAATTTATTTGCAAACAAAAGTAAGACGGGTCCTTTTTGTGCACTTACGGGTCTGAAGGTATGGATGTCCTGGTTGCGGGTGATCAGATGAGCGTTCTTCGCAGTGCATGTGGCTGTTTCAAGCTTGTCTCCTGTTAGCATCCACACCTACATAGAGGAGAATTTGAGTTGCACTGATGCTAGAGGATGAATTCCACTCTGATGTGTAAATAAATAAAAAAAATAATAATTTTGCATGTTTCAGCAATCTGTCAGTAACATAGATTTACAAAGGCTTGATTTCAGAGGTCAATGCTTTTAACTGCTAAACTGATCAAGTAACCCACTTTGGATACAAAGGAGAGACAAACATGTCATCACATAGACTTATATCACAGTCCAGACTAATTCTTCATAGAATTGACTGATTTTTATGGACAATGTAATTTGATAACTGATATTCTAAACAATGAACTTCATATAAAATAAATAAAAAATAAAGGAAGTAATGCATCATTATGGATGCCAACTGCTATAAAACATCAAAGAGAAAAATTAAGAGGAACTGTAATGTCATGGGAATAAAGATTTTTATTTCCACTCTGATTTGGTAGAGATGCACTAAATCACAGCATTGAAAAAAATATATTTTTTAAAAAATTACCTGTACCTAAAGAGCCGAGAGCAAAATCTAAAACACTCTTGCTTGAGGTAAAACAACCCTAAATAAAGAGGACTTTTGGGACAACCTTTGTCTTAGTGACTTATCAGTTTTCTTGTTCTGTTTCCAAAAAATGTGGAGCCATTTTTTTTATATCAACCATCTAATGTGTGCCAGCCAGCCAACACTTCAAAAAATCACTTCTTTGCCTTTATACATTAATTAGGTACTCAAATATGCTTTTGTGCTGACAGATATGCAAAAGACAGGTAGTTGTCTAGTTTCCATGTTTGGAGTGTTTTAACTGGTGGCTCCTATGAGCTCCAAGGCCATCCGTCATTGCTCTGCTGACCTTAATGCCTGCATTACGCAGGATCTCCAGGGTGGGCCTGACATCAGTCTGAAGCTGGTCTTCCACCCCTGTCAGACACAGCAGTTCCATCTCCATCTCCAAACTTTCAATCACAGTGGCCACCTTCAGAGAGCGGTCATGGACACTAAGCTTGGCCTGGACATACCGCGCCTGGGGGAGCAAGGAACAGAGTGAAATTAGCAAAAATAAGAGTCATTGTAAGATAAAAGACAGAAATAGAATGAGAAAATATTAATATGGGCAAGAGTTGTAAAAGAGGCATGACAACACAGGGAGGAAAATGTGAAAAACTAAAGCTTTTGCATACATACGCAGAAATTTGTAATTTACAGAGCAATGGGCAGTTTAAACACATGAAATGATATGAAGTTTAGTAAGTAAAGTTAGTTAGTTTAGGTGGTTATTGCCCATTTTCAGTGTTCTAGCTACAGGGAAATTAGCAAGTGAGATAAAGCAAAAATAATCACAGTCTGACTCATACAGGAACACAAACTTTGTGTGTGACTCAGTTGATGACTCACTGCTGCCCACCCGCTCTGCTCAGACAATTACACACTTCAGTAATGGGCCTGGGAATGAAGACTGCAGGGGAGACTGCCCTCCCTTGCTTTAACATCGAGTGGGAATAGTGTGTGTGTGGTTGGGGGGTGTATGGGTGTGTGGACAAGAGGTGGGGCTCAAGAGTTAGTCCAATTATTCAAAAAACTCACTTTGACATTTAGAAATAATTCACATGTCCACATAAAATCAGTCTGAAACATATTCTGGGTGTAATTTGAGCTTAGCAGATGTGCAACACATTCATATTTCACTGAGTTACAAGCTGCAATGACTTTAAAAGCCATCCAGCCTTAAGCCAGACCATCTTCCACTCTGAAGTAAATGTGAGACACAGTCACTCATGTGAGCCTTACATTGCTGTGGGTTTGACCCATGAGAGAGAGAGTGCTTACCTCAAAATCTTGATACTGTTCCTCAGTCAGGGATTTCTTAGAGACTACAAGGACCCTCAGACCTTCCCTCGCCATGTTTCCACACTTGAAAACAGAAAGACCATCTGGAGTCAGCAAGTTACATTGTCTAGCAGTCAGTTAGTTATTTTTAACAGCCATAAAATCACTGTGAATGAATCATGATTTGTGAAAATTCTACCTCCTCCTCCAGCCAGTCATTATACTGGACAATGCCTGCCATCACCACGTCAGCACCTTTCATATAGAAAGTGATCTCTCCATTTGATTCATCCTAGAAAACAAATATGCCCATTTATTCTGTATGCAAAAGAAACTAAGAAAATCTGATATGTCTAACATGAAAAACTCATTTACACTTCATTCAGGAGGAAGTATCTGTTCATACCCATGTGAGCTGATGTGAACATGCACTTTTGTATGATTTTGTGTTGCCTAGAAATGCACAGCTTATTTTGGTATTCACATGGGGCTTCAAAATATTAGGAGGAAGTCAACTTTCAAAATCCCAGGCTTCCTGAGTAATAGCCCAGCCAAAATAAATGAAGTTAGTCATCAGACTTAGTCAGAGGTTGTTGTAAGGTAAGGTTTTCCTGAGATAATATGCAATAAAATAAACCTTTGTTTTTCATGTGAAAGACGGACTAAAAAATGTGCCTCCTGGCAACAGACGCAGGTCAAAACTGACTAATTGAATGTAATTTTTATACAGTACCAAATGAAATAACTTATAATGGAGAAGATGATTCACAAGTTATCATTTCAGCACTCACTCGAACTATAATGCCCATCCTCTTGCTCTCGTAGGTAAAGGGGAAAATCTGAAGTATGGTGAAGTTCAGGATTTGGCCAGTAGGGGTCCGCAGCTGCATGGAGGACTGGTCTCTTCCCACCAGTGTCAGACCAACACTCTCAGTCCATTGCACCAGTGACACCTATCAACATTACAATGTAAAGACTGTAGTGGATGGCAGTTTAAATACAGATACAGAAAATACTAAGTTATGGACATGCTGCCATAGTGATCAAGTGGCTAATATTTCGTGTTTTTAATAAATAAAACAATATAAACAATGCACAGAAACTGCAAAGGGGGAAATTTGACTACCACATTTCTTTATTCCTACTGAGCCATTATGTCAATATGATGGTCCATTACTTGCATTACAGAGAAGGAACCAGAGGACACTTTAGAGAAAGTCACTTGTCAGAGAGCACAGTAACCATTTAGCCCTAATCAATAGCTCAAAGCATTTTCCACACTCAAGATTATTGATTGATAAACTAAGGAGATGTCAATTTCTCAACTGAAAATATCGCTTGTGTTTGATTCTTTCTTAAGAATGTCACAAATGGAAAACATCCATAAATACAATGGTTAAGTGTGGGTACTTGGGAAGAAAAGGAGGTGAGATAACATTGCCCAACAAGTTCTAGACCAGAAGCTAGATCACATACCAAATTCATCATCCACCTTCTGACAGAGCTAATAGTAGAGAGGCCAAATGGACACAGATGAGAAAAAAACAACAATGCTATGTTCCAGCTCAATCTCGAAACCACAGACTTTGCAGTTCCAGAATTACTTATTTTGGAAATATGTGTTCATGAAGTCTGTCAATGTCTGGCCGGGAATACTTTAACGTCAGCAAGACTGTGACTACCGTAATGGTTGTCATCCAGTTTGGGAAATATGAAGAGTGTGCTTAGTCACAGTCTACAAACATTCAGTAACAAGGCATTTGAGGGTCTACTGTCCGCCACGACATCACCACCTTGTAACAGGAGTATCTGTGGCGGCTGTCGATTCTAAAATGAACTGAATAATGATATAGTCAGTTGGTTTGACTCAGAACCACCACATAGCTGAGTAGTTTTAAAAGGCACAGGATATCAGCTTTTCAAACTGATTCACACATGTGATTCGTCATCAATTACAGTCACCAATCCAATGATTATGATAATATATGAATAAAATGTTTCCAGTATTAATGCGTCTTTTTCATTTAAATGTGAATCTCTTTAAAGCAATAAGGAAAAAATGTTAATGAAAAATGTAATATAATTAAAACCATGTATGCAAGAGTCACTGACATTGTGTCCTTACTGCTCACGGTGAAAACCAGATCTATATTAAGACTTCCTAACAGCTGAAAAAGCAAACTACATTTCAGTATACAGAGACTGTATGAGACACAACATGCAGTGCACCCCTTCAAAATGGAGCAACTCAAAGAAAATAGTTTTTCATTGTCTTCTACCAACAAATCAAAGAACTTCAATCACACAACAGTTATTATTAAAGCATACACCAAAGAGGCGATTCAAAAGGGAATAAGTGCAATGGGATGGAGCACACATTAAGGAGATCCGTATTTACACCGCAGGAAACTGATCAAGTTAAATTCCACAGCCCACTTCCTGATGTTTAAACAATTTACACTGATGAAGGACATAAATATAGAATGTCTTGGCTTGTGAATGTTTCCCTTTAAAGTATAAAAAACATGTACACCCAAGATAATAGCTTCAGCTGATAAAAAATTAACAGCTCTCCATCTTTAGATCGGAAGACTATTTTCCTGTCAGCCCTTCTCTGTTTGGCCTTGAGAAAAGTGTACATTTCCCAACATGTCAGCCTGTATAATTTAAACTTCAAGGTATTTGCCTATGCCTTTTTATTTATATATACACAACTTGATGGATACATTGTTGCTGTTGGGAAATGTCCAAACCTAAATTTCCTCACAGACCAAAACAAAAGAAAGAGAAACATTTTATATTACTGTTATTGTCCAGCTTCAGTAAACTTTTTATAATTCTGATCATTCACGAAGCACGTGTTAAGATCTCCATCACAAGTTTCTTGAAATTAGACATAATGTCACGTTTAATAACAGACAATTGAGAAAATCTTCTCAGCAAAAAATAAACAAATGTATATGTTTTTGAGAGTTATTAAGAAAAGTAAAGATTCTGTGAATTTTACTTGTTAAATGAAGATGTGATTAAACAGTATATAATCGGATGTTAAAGGTGACATATCGTTAAGATTTATAAAAAATACTTTGCTGTGAGTAAAAATTTGGGTCTAACATGTTTCATCAAAAAAGAAAGTTTTATTTCCCTCAAAGTAACTTAACAGATTTTTTTTTGTTTGAAATCAAACCTAGATTTTATGCCTTGTAGGTTTTGAATCGTCAATCTGATGGATGAAATTGACATTAATGTCAAAAATGACAAAGCAGGAATGTGGGATTGTTGAGAGTGGCCGGTGTCATACCTCATCTGGGCTGGATGCCTGATAGACTCTGCATGTGTCTTCATAATGCTGTTCAGCCTCAGCCTGGTCTGTCACCCCATTGGACTCATACACTGGTGTTACATTGTGCACCAGGGCGATGGCCTTCACAGCCTCATGAACTCTACTAGTGATGGTCTTGCGGACCTTAGTTGCTGCTGGAGCCCTGGAGGCTGGAAGGTCATGGGTGGGCTGAAGACAATTACAAAGGACACCATTTTTAAGTGGTTAAGTTTTTATAAAGACAGTGCAGCTACTTTATCAAGTGGAAATGTCATGAGTGTATAAACACATAATAAACAAAGACACACATTCAAAAGGCTAAGTGGAAACCAGAGATGTGTAGGTAAGTTTGAGAAACCAGTTGCTAAATCAACTGAGTTTCAATCACTGCTGTGACAGTGGCCTTTAAACATAACCAGATGTGTAAAGAAAACATGAAAAAAAATTCTTTTGCATTATGGCCCTGCTATTTTTAGAAAACTGTTCATTCCAGGGGTTAATGGCAGCATCATTAAAGAAGTCCAGTCAGTGCTTCGCTTGTGGGCTAATCCTGTTTCCTGCTTCACTAACCTCTGGTGTCAAGGGGGACAAAGAGTGTCATCTGAGGTCAGGAAGCATTCAACCAAATAATAATCACAACCTGATATGTTTCTTAAAACAATGTGCATGTCTGTTTGTTTTACCCTTCCCCAAACTTTGAGAATTTCAATCTTTTTGTTTGCTCTTTAAATGTTTTTGAATGGATATGTCCATTTCAAAACATTGTAGCAGTTTTTTCTTTTTTTTACCTGTGTGTAGGCACTGAAGACATGACTCTGAACTTCATCCATTGAGTCCATTCCATATGCTACAGTTCCAAGATGGAGCCGCCGGAACACCATTTCATTTTGGGTAAGAGTTCCTGTTAAGGGTAACATTAAATACATTCACAGAATATTTCCACAAAATACATATAACTGTTAATTCCGAGCACAATATTTTTGACAGGCTGACAACACACAATATGAAATGATGATGATGATTGATAAATATCATTTTTGAAACTAACAATTCTAATGTCAATATCTACAAAAGTAAGTAGACAGGAATCCATGTTAATGACACAATATTTGACTACTTGGCAAAAAGCAATGAAAAAGTATCGCTAGACGAATCAAACTCACTTACGAACATTAATCAGCTACTTAAAACAGAGTTTGCATGTCACATATTGTGACACATACGTGAAAAATGTTAAGACATTCAGAGGCCTTTCCTTTGATGCTACACACAACCTCTGCATCCTTACACTCACTCTAAAAGCATTTCCAAAACCTCAGGGGCCTTGCACACACATTAATCTGGCCTGCAGAGCCCCCTCTGGCCTTATCATGCTTAGATTGTGGGAAACGGCTGATCATTTTAACGGGAATGAGGGCTGTAAAACTGATGTACAACACCTCATGCCAGAAGAAGTGCACTGGAAGTAAATGTGTGTAAGAATGAGAGACTTCAGACTTTTTATGATTTAAAGGTCCAAAAGTAAAAGGTCTCAGAGTAAAACCCCCCAGGAAATGGATACTTCCCTGGTAAATCTTCACCTCTATACCCTCTCATTTAAGTATTTTAAACACTGGCCTTAGTTCTTTTGGCCACACAGCCAAAGATATGTTAAAGCTCTGCTGTTTTTCATGGCTGTTTCCTGAGCCTAACCTGTTTTGTCAGTCAGCAGGTAGGAGATTCGTCCAAGCTGTTCAGGTATGGTGCTTGCCCTCACTACCGTCCCAGGGATCTTGGAGTCTTTGTTGATCATCCAGCTGAAAACCATCTTTCCCATATCCAGATTGACACGCAAACTGCATCAAATAAAAAAAAGTTAATCAGTGCTTTTCGTCTGTTAAGACACTGTGGTTGACTTGGAAACTTAAATCCCACCTGATGGGCACGATGTGAGAGAAGAGCAGCAGGAACCGAAATATCTGGAGGTACCAACGGCCAGCGAAGTGCTGGAGAGCCACCATGACCAGTGACACCACAACCAAGGCCCCAAATAGAATCTTAGTCAAACAGTTCACTTCTAGGTCAATCAAACCCACCTATGAATACAACAGAGTAACGTGTATGAATAATATAATACCAAAATATTAAAATAAAATAAAGTCTAAGTATATAATACAGAAAACTTAATTCCGGGAATTAAGTTTATACAGACCACCAACCATACACATATTCATACAAGATAAAAATAAATCAACTAAATTACAGGAGGATACATTTGATGAAAATCTGCCAACCAAATGCATCTGTGCCCAGAATAAATGACCTAATGCTTTCTTTTCAGGATCCATTTCACATAACTGTACCTTGTGTCTTGGGTTGGAGGTGTTCATGACACTCCGCAGCTCCTTTCCTGTGTAAATCACAACCCCCACCACTGTGCCTAATGGGAGGGAAAACAAGGAGAAAATAAAATAAAATAAATGAAAATAAGGGTATGCCAAGACAAAGTCTCCCAAATTAATACAATTAACAGGTATGCACATTCAAATTAAGAGTGCCATTTGGGATATAGGATATAGATTTCCAGCTGCTTAATAGATAACAGGTGGGTTAAAGTTTGTCTCCCGAAGGAAAAAAACTAACTTTCTTTACCATTATGGTTAGTTGCCCTTGAGCCATTTATAAAAGAGTAAACAGACTAAATGCCTCATCAGTTTCCCTCTGTTTATGTATTCGGTTGGATGACTCAACAGTTGCGATGAAAAGCAATGCTTCTGTAAGCTAAGCGCAAAATGATGGCTTTGGTTACTTCTGGGGTGTAAGCAGCTTCGTAGCCAGATATTTACCAGAGGCAACAACAGTGCTGGCCCACAGGGTGTTCTCAATGCTGAGACTCTCATTGACTGGGGGGTCTCCATCCTCCTGTAACAGTTTAACACAACATGCAAATATACAAAATGAGGAGAAACACAAAAACTGGTCTTTTTCCCACACTGGAGGGAGAGTGTAGTCGATTTTTTATTATTAATCATTGGAGTTCTTTGCTATCAACATAAAATAAAAATAATGGTGGTGTCAACTCTGTTTAGATAATGAATTTCACAACCGACATGGGCGTCTTTACTGTTCAGAATATACTGATTTTTAATCAGTTTGATTTCAGAGAGGACATGTATGAGATCATAATTTGATTTAATAAACATAATGGACCAAACTACATAGCACATGCCCAATTTTTTTATTTGCAATTAACATTTGGTAAAAAACAATATAAAAAATATATGCTTGGTTGGCTAGCATAGACAGAAAAATAATTTGCTTCAATAGATGGCGTCATTTAGCTGTGCATCTGTCAAGATCTAAAATTTGAGTACCACTATTCTGTCTCATAAATTCAATTGCAGCTCCAAGACAATTAAACTACAACTTTGTCTTGAATTGTAATGACTTTAAATGTTTCTAAAAAAATGTTTTAGCATGTAAATTGAGTGAATTCATAGAAGACAGATGAACGGGCGAATAGAAAAATCTGTTTCTAGTGTTTTAATAAATCTTAAGTGTCTTAAATAGTTTATTTGTACATGTTACATTAACACAGCACTCGGAGTGTTGCTGCTTGATTAGAAGTTTTTCTTCTCTTCATCATGTTAATAACAAAATGCATCTCATCTAGCATATCCTTAAATCAGTTTAACTTTGTGCCAAATATATCACTTAATTTAAAGTGAAAAAACATTTAGAGGAATCTATGCAGAATGAGCTTTACAGGCCTGAACATGGGTCTGTGTACATGCTGTGCTGCACATGGCTGGACTGACCACATGAGAGCACACATGTTTCAGGATTGGGCTCACTGGTCACTTACAACCACGTTTTAATTAACAGTGATATTCAAGAGTAGTTTATTAGTTCTGTTTGTTTAAATCCTTGCCTCAATAGTTGCACCACATGGCTTTGTAATCTGGTGCATGAGAGGTAAACAGGAAACATTATGATTGGATGAATATTTTTTTCAGTTCAGTCACAGACATTAATTAATTATTTTGAACTTACTTACAGTGAATGAATACCTTTACAATCTGGTCCATCCGGGCACACTATAGCCTCTATATCCTCTGTGGTGGCTGCAGGTTTGCTTCCAGCTTGCAACCCTTTGCTTTGTCTATTCTCTCTCCACTATGCTATAACCTGTCCTCTCTAATAAAGGTCTCAAATGCCATGAAAAAAGCAGTGTTTCTGCAAGTTCTATAATCCAGTATTGGGTTACATTATATTGGGACTTTTCCTACTTTCTAAAAAGAACTTTATTTTGTCCAAGCAATATTGCTATTGTTAATTTTGGAAGTGACATGGGAACAAATATCGTCACCAGAATAACAGAGGGAGCACGTCTACATGGAACATTTGGGTTTTTGTGAACAGGAATGTAAACACTCACCCTGGTAAAAGTTCCAATGAAGTTATGGATATCAATGTTTGGCTCTTCTGCATATACATATGATCTGATTTGGAGGAGATCCTGTAAGACAGAAAATACAGCTTACGATCACTGACACAGGAAAAAAAGCTACTTGAATATTTACAACAATTGCAAAAATAACGAGCAATAACTTTTTTTTAACATTAAAAATATTTAACTAGTCAGATGGAATTACCTGGTTTGCATTTTACAATAAGAGCTTTTGCCTGAGGCAGTAATTAGCAGACAAAGTGCTATGAGACATTCAAACAATAAATATTCCTTAACATGGCTGACAAACATAGCAGCTACTTATTGTTATTATCATACACAATTCCTAAGGCACATACTGTTTACTCTGCTGGACCGCATACGGGCAAAAAGCAAAATTGTGGACGCAGTTGAGTACGGTTGTGAAACAACAATATGCAAAGCATATTCTTGATATCAGCATCACATTTTTACATTGAGTCTAGTGTCAACCAGTTCTAGCCCTTAAGCTACTTACTTGATTCTCACATAATTTCTTTACACTGAGTATTTAATACAGTATTGACATAATCATAATGTGCTGTGATTTTGCTTATGTTAAAATGAAAGCAGGTCACACATGAAATGCATGACTAGTGTGGTATGCGAATCTTATCTACTTAAAATATTTTGTTTGGTTTTGGAGAGAAGTGGCACCTGTGCATGAGACATGATAGATACAGCATTAACTCAACTATTCAACAAGGACAGATGGCTCAGTTAATACACAGTCACGGATGACAAACCAGCCAATATTTTTATTTAAAAAGCCAGAATTGACGTTTAGCACCAAGCCAAATTAATCAGACGTGGACTCGTTTGTTTACCAAAGTGTTTGCTCCACAACTTCTGCTTGAGGTGGTAAACTGAAGACAAACTGAGACATTCAAACAAAAATACTCTTCAGCTTGTTTGACAAATATGGAAGTTATTTTATATTTTCTTTCACCGGTATCCTGAGGCATATTTTGTTTATTCCCCAAAACAGTAAGAGCAGGGGATTAAAAAGAAGCACTTCAGGGTTGAGTTAGAACCATTGCTCCTTCTTAGAAATATCAGTAGTATAGACTAATTTGTTGTTTGTTATCTTTTAACTTTTATCTCTCTGTAAAATGCCAGAAAAGTGCAAATAAAAAACAAAAAAACAAAAAACAAAAACAAACTAAAGTTCAAATAGTCTTCCAAGTCCCTAAATAAATGCCTTTAACGTGTTTTGTCCAACCAACAGAGACAAAAGTACAATCACAGAAGACAAAAAACAGCAAATATTTTCAATGATTAAGAAATTCTTCTTTTCACTTTTACTTATAACAGAATTACAAAATAAACAAAAACTAATACAATTTTTACAAAGTAATTTCTTATGATGGACTACTTAATCAAAAAGTTGTTTCAACTGTAGACTGACAATGTGTGAGCAAATATTATAATTTTAGTAAATATAACAAAGTATATAACAAGCACAACAAAATGGTTCCTCCGATGTAGCAGATGTTTCTTTTAGCACCAGCCTCAAGCTTTATATTAACATTTACAGTCAGTGTAACAGCTTTGTTTGCTCTATGGATATGTACTATACACAAAGAGCTTATGCTTAAGGCTACAATTTGTAGACAAATGGAGTCACAGAAACAATAAATGTCCCTTATTTGTTCGACAAATTATACTATATATATTACACAATGCAATAGCAAGGACATTTTGACCTTGTCTGTGCCACAATAACTTTAAAGGTTTTTCTCATGGGTAAGACCAGGTTTTAGGTTTAGGCAATTAGTTTTGATGGTTAAAGTTAGGGCTAAGGTTAGAATTGTAGTTACTATTATTGAGGCAAAATGCTTTGCTAAGGCTGTAATAAAGAATGGAAGTCAATGCAGTGTCCTAGGAAGTATCGCTGTGTAAACTTGTATGCGTGTCTCTCTCAAGATGATTACCTTTTGGAGTTGATAAATGAGGGGGTGGGGCCAGGGGTGGTGTAAACTCTATGTTTTTTGCAAACAGCTAAAGTAGCATCTACTGTTTTCATGTAAATTTTTTCTGGCTTTCAAGGATGGTAAAACAGGCATTTCAATGAGTCACTGATACAGGTGAGACATCGCTGATGACCAGTCTGACCATGACTTTCTAAACCAGCAACAAGCTGATATTATCTTTTAGTTTGTGAAGCAGCAGTGTTTGCTCTACGGTTTTACAAAGAACTTTTGCTTGATTATTAGTGAAGAAACTGTTCAGACAATAATCCATGGGAGTTATTTTACTTATTTATTCCTTCTCTGAAATCCTGGGCCATATATTGTCAATTACCATACAACTGTTTGCCACCTCCTGCTCTCATAGCACTGCAGGCTATGAGAGCAGGTGGGGAAAATTGTTTGACACAGTGGTTATGTATTTCATTCTCCTGAATCCTGAGGCATGGTTTTTATTTCACATTTATTTTGGCACATTTATATAACAAATAACAAATTCAAAATCTTAGCAGGCTTGGCCAAAAGAAAAAAAAACCTGCTAACCCTTATATGGATCGTCAATATTGTGGGTTTCCAAAGTACTGAATTAAAATAATTAAACAAACAAACAAAAACTCTTTAAATCCCCACTCAAAACCCATCTGTTTAAGACTGCTCTCTCTGTGATCTCAATTTGCACTATAACCTGTTTAACCTGTTTCTTTGTATGTTGAGCATTTTTTATGGTTTTTGTTCGTTTTTACTTTTTTATTCAATGTTCAGCGTCCTTGAGTGCGGACAGGTGTACATTATTATTATTATTATTCTTATTATTATTAAAAATCTATTTTCTGACAGTGCAAACTAAATTATCATTTTCAAAAACGGAATAACTGTAATAAATGTAACATAATTTTGTTCTTTTAAAAATCCAACATGAACAACTGTTCTGAGCTCATCCTGCATTCTACTTTAATGACCACCCTGTCCTTATGAAAGACATGCTTCTATTATACCAGTTGGCTGGTTGGCAATTACTCCTGAATTTATGAGTCTCTATTGCACCGCAGTGTCAAAAGATGCAGTGTTGCAACATTAAATTTTCTCTTCACTGCCTATCCATGTTTATTTTATGACTTACAGCAGCAGTTGGCAGTCTCTGTGTGCAGGCCACTGGGAGGCGTAGTTTCCAGTCCGTTTCTCCGTCCAGTTGGTCAGTCCGCAGAAAACAGGAGCCTGTAACATAGAGGACAAGAGCTGCTGATGCCATAGTGAAACACCCCTAGAGCAGAGGTCACAAACTCATGGCCAAGGGCCACATGCAGCCTTCTGATCAATTTCATAATCTTTATGAATCCACTAAAATCCACATTCTTATTTCAATACATATTGAAAGCTATGGTCAAATGTTGCTGGTATCTGACTGTAATTATGTGAAAATGGGGCAATAAAACCATTTTGGATTGAAGTTGCAAATGATCAGCAACTTCTAAGAGATTTTATTGAACATTGCTTGGGGAATTCTAGCTGGAGTAGAAGTGGAGGCATCCACCAAAGCCCATCCCCCCATTGGACTGCATGCGTCATCCTGCCCAAACTCCCAATCCTGGCCTAGGCTCTTCATAATTAACCTAATGGCCTCCACATGGAAGAGAGATAACCAAGCACTATTTCCAGTAAAACAAAGCTGTTGTTTTTCTTCCCCCAACAGGAAGGTGCAACAAAAACATGCATCTATCGCCTCTAACAATCCTCAGAAAGCTGAAAATAAAATATCTCCCTGTTATGAGAGCTTTGAAATGTTATGCTTTAGAGGTGTTTACATCACTTACAAATCTTGCACTAATCCTTATTTGACTATTCAGGTGAAGCATTCTCTTCTCATATCTCCTTTTTTATTTTGCATTTGATTCTTGGGTGTGCCTCCTCTTTCTTTTCATTCATTTCCTTCTCATTTGAAAGACAAAATTAGTCATTGGCAAAGGCAGAGGGCACTATTTTTTGTACAGTGCTCATCTCAAAATGCATTACTGAAAGAGCAGTCCTCCACCACATCCAACCTCATGCTGAATGATAGTTTAGTACTGAATCCAATTATAATTTAAAAAGTGTAGGTCTTCCTGACTCAGGGCTAATCCCTGCACCTCAGCTCCTTTTTAAACAAGTCGTTTCCCAACTCGGTCAGTCAGTCAGTCAGTCAGTGAGCCAGCCAGTCTGTTGTGGAGATTTGGATGAATGACCAGCAGATGTTTACCATTTCTTTCAGAGGTCCTTAAAAAGATCATGTCAGCAGGAACACGCTGATTCTACAAAGAAAGGCAGAGAGGACAAACATGACTTCAACACCATTTCCTGTTTCTTTTCCATCCTCCTCTATTAAACTGTTTTGAAGTTAAGACATTCTACTCTTTGTGTAAAACATTACCAACAGACAGTCAAAAATAATAAGCCCTCGAACAAAAATTATCATCTCATGGCCTGATTGGGACCCTGACCAGGTTTTATACTCTGCCTGGCCTGGTCTCTCCACTACACTAGACAAAGTCCCCGAACTGGATTACTGCTAAGCAGTCCACCATCTTAGATATGTTATAAATATCTACGATGCAAACTTAATCTAAAAATTCCAAAGATTTTCTTTTGACAGCTACTGGTTTCACGTCTGCTGAAATGTCTCACTGAATTGTAACCCTGAATCACTTGGTCATGTTGGTGAAATGTGTAGGACAACATGTGTAACCTTTCCTTCAGCTGCACTGAAATGAGTGACAAAGAAGCCCTCAGTTAAAAACTAAAGACAACACTCACTTCTCACATTTCATGTACAAAGACCTTAGGGAATCCATTCTGCCCACAACATGAGAAACAAGAGATTAACTTCAAAATGCTATAACTCTCCAATATAATTTAAACAACTACAAACAATAAATGTGCTTAAAAATGAAAACAAAATTACATCAACAAACGGTACTTAATTGAATTTATGTCTTAAGATATAATTTAAGGCATTTTAGATTCATGTCTGCTGTGTATACATTGAGGTTGACAGGCTGCAGCTCAGCATTGATCACAAGATTACAAAATCTTTACTAACTCCTTTCACCTCACTCGCCACTAGAGCACAAAAGATTAACAGCTCCCTCATTACTCGCTCTCATATAAACGTGAATTTGACAGTCCTAAAAGCAAAACTATTCACAGATGTGGATGAAACAAGCTTCAACAAACCTTTTCTACAATTATAAGATCCCCAACTTGTATACCGCTGCTTTTGACCTTCACTGTGCCTTAAATAGAGAGAAAAGTTTAGTTAATTAAGTTTTGAATGTGGGTTACATATATTTAAAATATGACAGACATTAAATGTGTTAATCAGAAAGTATCTACTTTTATTAGCTATGAATGAAGTTTAAACACATTTTCTCAATCAAATTTGATAGTTAAAATCCAGTGCTAATGTCTTCTCTTGGTGGGGAAAGTAATTTTCCATGCAGATTTGAAAAAAAATACAAGGGGAGTTGAGCCTTCGCCCTCATTCCCTTTAGACTGAACAGGCAAAATTGTTTAGAAGAGATCACTGACCCTTGACCTTCTTCATGACCTCTGGGCCATGCATATGTAAGACATTAAAGCAAATTAATATTGCAGAGGATTAGGGTTTGTGGGGCTTCACAGAAGTTCTTGGCTCGATTAGTGCAATAAACTCATATGAGTCCCTTTACAAAATTGATATCAGAATAATCTATACAACAGGTTCCAGAAACAAACTGAGGCATGTATCTAAAAGAAGAGGCTTTGACTTCTATAAACTCTAAAATATGCAGTGAGGCTGCAATCATGGCAGCAATAGTTATTGCATTTATGAGTAAAACAAGCTGCCACATCAAAGGGACAGTGTGATGGAAACCACAACAGGTCTCCTGCTTTTTATTGCTGGTAGCACTTTATACCAAGGTCTCTTATGTACATCTCTGCTTTGAATTACCTTCCATTTCCCCCCTGCCCCTATAAGTTTTATTAGGACCAACCTCCTACAGTTAATAGACATTGATGCTGAGAAATAAGCAACATGGTTCAGATATCAACACAGACAAAACCTAACCACTGTCGCCGAATGCTCCTAATACGTACCTCTAGTTGACAGCTTGCTGTAAATCTGAGAGTTCACCTCTTTGTCTCGAAGAAAGCATCTTATTTCTTCAACGGCCTCTCTCGTAATGGTGACAAACAAAACAAGGCCCTGGAGAAAGAGGGAGACAAAATTTAAAATGTGACAACAAAACTTTTAAATGAACATAAGTGCTGTGGCAACAGTGCTTGTTTGAAATACTGATTACTTGTGGAAATTAGGGGGAACAAAGGTTTGTAATGTGCTACATACCAAAGGGACCCAGTAGGTGTAGAGGGCACCCAAACGTAGCTCTTCAATAAACTGAGAGCAGGCCAAAAGCAAAAAGTACAAGTTGAAAAAGTACTTGTACTCATTATACAGCACCTGTGAACAGAAATCAAAATTATAAGCATATTATACATATTATTACTTTATCTTACATTTACTGCTATGTTACAGTTAAATTCCTGGACTATTAAATGAGAAATTGTGTGGATGAATCCATTAAATGTAACACTTTATTCTAGTGAACATCAAGGAAAAAATTCCATCAATTACAAAAAATGATTGTCTGCACTGGCCTTACACAACCTGAACTATTAAAAGGTATATCTAATACAACACTTATTCATTCCCCAAAGTAAAGATACTTCAAACCAAATGTAACTCAAAATCTTTCCCAACCAGTGTCACTCTTACGTACATCATACAAATTACAACATTGCTCCTCAACGAGCTTGTGTTTTGACAGTTACTGTTGTTTCCAAAAAAGCAAACCACACACAGAAACATATATATTACAATATTATAGAGAAGAACTTCTTGACTCGAACCAATGAAAATGAAAAGTACACCAATTGTTTGCAATGCAAATAGGTGTTGTCCTCGTCTTTTTCTTTCCAAACAAATTCAAGCTACTTTCAATGTCTGCCTTCATACACAAAATTAAGATCTTATGACAACTGAATCCCTGGAAACCAAATGCATATGTAAATCATGCCAGGAAAGTACATGGAGTTTATAAACACAGGTTAATAACTATGCAAGAAACCTTCAACCAATGTCACTTGTGTAATCCTATAATTATTATACTACAGTGCTGCAAGGTTGTGTAGCAGTTTGTCCAACTGTGGCTGAAACTAGTGTATCTGTCGTCCTTTTATTGATACCATTTCAACTGGGGCTGAGCAATTTGAGTAAAATATTGCAGATATTGCGATACTTTTCTAAAATCAAGTTGCATTTCTGCATGCAGATTTAAAATGTTATGGAGCAATACCACATGGAGAACATAAAGAAATTAATTACCATTTTAACACTTGACAAAATAGTATGAAACCTACATAACTTCTTCCCCCTCATTCGGCTTCTCCCTTCAGGGGTCGCGACAGTGAATCATTTGCCTCCATTTTCACCCTACCCCTCATGTCCTCCTCTGTTACACCAAATGTCCTCATGTCCTCCTTCACAACACCCATGAACCTTCTCTATAAACCTCCATAACAGTACAGGCTTTGCTAAGTGTATTGTTTCAGGATAGGATTATGCTTTGATAATGATTAATTGTTCCAACATAGTTTGAAGATGAGATATTTCATTATATAAAAAACACCTAATCATCCTTGCATGATGGTGACATGATGCATTCATTCACAGAGCAAGCTTCTTCAGTATATCAGCCTTTAGTCATATCTGTAGGGACATGAATTGATAACATTTGCAGTTACCAATGCTTATTATTGGGCCAATATTTAATACGTTTTAATAACAATTCCTGGTCAGTTTTCTCTGGATGAAAATATTAAGGCTTAAGTTTTGAGCCTTGTATAACTTTTATTATCCCAGTGTGAACAGAGGTGGATCATGTGAGTTAGCCCTGGCATATGTCCATCTGTCATTATCTACATTGTATGAAATGAGAGAATGTTTAAACATCCTTTATTTTCATTAACAATAATATGACAAACATCATCTTTCTTCATCTAATATGCTTACAGAGTTTTTTTCTTTCTTTGCTATGATTGCCTCTTGTTGGAAGTTAGTTGCAATGTGAGTATGACACCATTGTTTTGCAATGTTCCACCATCATGCAAACAACTGAGGAGCAGAGGATACATGAGACTCCCAGGTTAAACCAAGGCACAACAGCAACCTCTCATCCCCACCTATTAGGCACCTGCTAATATGCTGTCATTTGTGATTAGTCTATTTGAAATTAAAAGTTAAGAAACAGCATTCTACCATTAAACAGTAAAGAGATATAGGGTGTAGTGTGTCTGATAGATTGGGATCTATTAATGACGCAGCAGCTTCCATCCAAATGAACACTCACTATGCCTCTTCCAAGCTTGTAGAGGATCATTCAGTGGCCTTTAGGCAATGTAAGACAGCAAAATCCATCTCTAGAGTCATTGTTAGGTTTGTCTTTCCTAGGTTATTGTAGAAAAGTGCTGGGGCAATGTGGTGAATGTGCAGGATGACAAACTGAATATGTAGACAGTAAAAGGAGATAAAAAAAATTCTTAATTTCATGTAATTATAGACTATTAAAAACATAATTATGAAAATTATGTTTTAGACACACAGTGCCTAGTGTTAAACAATTAGTTGATAAAAAAATTCTTCCGAAATAAAACCAACGATTTTAATAATGACTCCATTGTCCTCTTTTGGTTGATTTTTGAGCTGTACCTAGTATTATAAATAACAGAAAAGGTGTTCAACAAGAGACAAATGAATCAGGGCCAGGTTCAAAACAGTGGGTGGTTTTGACAGGTTGAAGAGAGGAAAGGTAGTGAAGTGACCTTTGGCTGACACTTACCGCAGGCAGGAAGGTGAAAAAGTTGTACTTCTGGTTGTTAATGACATTCCTGGGGTACCTATGCTCCCTCTTTTCTGGGTGGCCGAGCCACACAGTACGGGGACGCAAGTCCCCCATGCCACAGCATCTTGACCATGGGCAGCACCTGAGAGGAAAAGGCAGGAAGGATTAAATCATTCCACAAGCATTCATACCATTTAGTTCAATCGTAAGGTATGTTTAAATCTGTTTGAACCATTTAAAATGCATTCTTTAGTTAATTGTTCCTCAAACCTGGTCCTGGAGACCCACTGCAGGTGTGTTGGTGCAAAATTATAGGGCAATGGGTCTCCAGGACCAGGGTTGAGAAACACTGCTCTAGTTTGGCTCATGACCCTGGCATGAATTGTGTTAGGTAGAAATAGCCATTCAGTTTTGAATGGAATTCATGTCACATCTTCTTGTTAATGTTTTACTTATTGCAACAATAACCCTAAATAAAACTGAAGGAACTATGGCCACAGGGTCGAGGAGGATTATGCCTTGTGAAATAAATATTAACCTCATTTGAAAAAAAAAGTGGCGACTCCTTTCACTCCACCAAAACAAAACATAGCAAAAGCCCAGTGATCTTGTGATTATTGATTTTCATTCCTTTTCATATGCACTTTAAGAAGTCCACCAACTCTTCATTTCATTCAGTCACTTCTTCAGCTGAAAATAAATCACCATGACATTTACAATCTCACCCTATTTATTAAAATTAAGTGAAAGGAAGACTAGATTATATATCCATGAAAACAGTTTAAATATTATATTCACTTCCGTCAATAACCCCACTAAATCCTACATAGAGGTCCTCTAAATCTAAGACATGATTTCATACCATGTACTGCTAAGGCACCATTACTATACCTCTAACTGCAAAAACATACACAAAGCCACTGACTCATACCACTGCATTATAGCTAATTTCCTCCTATAACTCTATTACTCAATTCATCTATTATTAAAATAATCAGCAATTATTTTTATAATCAGTAATTGGTTTGAGAGCTCTCCTATTTTTTAATTTCTTAAATGTAAATATCTGATTTCTTTGTTCCATATAGCAAGGAAAGCAATCAAACGGAATAATTTTTGGTTTGTGATTTGAGAAAATCGTCATTTCAAGATTTGAAAAACACTGGTCAAAGGACCAAACCATTACTGGATGAATCAAGAAAATAATCAACAGATTAATTTAATCGGTGCCAGCCCTACTTTTTACAGTGTATTAGGGCTGAAACAATTAATCATTAATTAATCTGATATTTGACATTTTATGGGCGAAACAATTACATCGAAAATAATCGATGGATTAACTGATTACGAAAATAATCGTTACCCTGTGTGTTTTTTAAACGAGGTAACACCGGCATGACCGATCAGTGAGTTTGGCTACAGGTCAGCACTGTCTACCCGACATCATCATTATCATCATCATTTGAGGCCCTTCCTTTCACGTGGGGGTCAATTTTTACAAGAAATAATGGGTGACTGAATCCAGACGAAAGGAATATTGCAACAATACGCCTGCCACTTTACGTTAAAATGTTACCAACCGACCCAAACATTATGATTACATGTGACATTTGGATCACATATTGTGCGTCTCAGTGCAACGTCGACTCAGACTGAGCTCCAGAGAACCGAGCAAATATTGACATGGGCGTGAAAAATGCACTTGTTCCAACTGCACCCCGGAACAAGGATGTATCCTGTAGCATTAGCTAGCCGTGCTAAAGCTACAGTGAATGTAGGCTCCGTCGTTTCGTTAGTGGCATAATACATGTCTATGCTAGCTGTTGTTTCCTCCGCTAACTGTTGTAATTTCACCCTAAACGCCGTCGCCGCTCCGTGAACAATGTCGCCGCGCGCCCGTGAACAATTTCACGGCTACACTGACAGCAGCGACAGCCGACACCTGTTTAAAACAGCTCCCGAGGACATGCCTCTGCTCTGTAACGCCCTTACCCATTTCTGTGTTTACTGTCGTGTCTTTTCGGCCGTCTCACGGGCTGTAGTGGGATGTTGTCGGGCATTCCTGCAGCCTTCAGCAGCGGGGACAGGGAGAGGGAGATGTAGCAGCCGGATAGACGCGCAGCGGCGGCGGCTCTCTGGGCGGAGGCTTCCCGAGCTGTCACTCACTCTCTCACACAAGACGGTTCCGTAGTCAGTTAGCACAGACACATCACCAGAGCTGCACCAAATCAGCGTTTTACTACATGTGTCAGTGACTTATTCAAGATTATGATATCCTGATGTATTTTCTCAAGGAATGATATTGGCAAAAAGTCTAGTATGGTGCAGCACTAATCTATACCCTTTTAAACAAAGTAATAAGAGATAGTGACTGAAATCACTCACTCATTTATCCACTGAGGGTCGCGGGGGTGCTGGTGCCTAACTCCAGCTGACATAGAGCGAGAGGCAGGGTAGTGACTGAATCGTCCTCTACAAAATGGTTACTCTTTGATTATTTCACAATGAAGCCTTGTAGAAAGAAAAGGGGAAAAAAACATGTTTTCAGGCAACTGAAATACTTTTATTTTGAAACAGGATGTGTTTGTGAGGTATGTTTAAACTACAGTGAAAGATAATTTCAGCTTGCAAACAGTATTGTTATATAAACTAAATAGGTGAAATATGCATGTTTAGCCATGACTGAACCAAGCACATCTGTGCAACATCGTCTTAAAATTAACCATTACAATCAGTCACATGCTGTAAGATCAATTTTGGGCATTTTTTGTTGTTTAAAATGCTAATTAGCAATGTATCAAATACTACTAGATCATGAGAACAGGAAAAAACAAAACTGTAGTATAGATTAATCTAAAAGGTTACTATAATTATTGAAACTGAAATTTGCTGTCAGAAACTTGTAAGGGAAGGGTGCAATATCTGCACTGAGTAATGACAAGAAATATATTGGAAAAAAGTCACCCTGATTTTATTTTTCAAAAATCAGCAAACATTTAGGTGAGGGAAACATTTGAAAAGCAAAAACATTTACATTGTAAACATGCCGCATTGGCTAAACCTCAGATGAATTGTAGAGACAATGTGAAAGCAGTTTTGACAGTTTTGCTGAAGAAAGGCACAATTTGGCAAATGCATATCAACAAGGAATGTACAACAGGGGCCCACAAAGTACTCTGACCTTTCGAGTTGTGTAAAGTGTCCAGTGATACATTCATTATTGTTTAACTCAGCAGGCTGAGAATAAAAAGAAAAAAATTAAATGATCACGAATGTATCGAAAAATATACAGGGACATGCACCGAGAGTAAGGGGCAGAGAGGATAATACATTCTAAACGAGGTAGAACTTGCCCCTAAACTCAAGCATTGGGTATATTATAAATAAATTAATGATGCTACAAGTTGATGGTGTCAAAAACTGACAGGGAGGAAGTGGTGACAAAATTGTTGATTTGCCCTTTCCTCATTTAGATATCACAAAAGAAGTGAGACTGACATGAAACTTTAAAGTAAATCAAACTTAAACCTGAATAAAGTGCAGGCATGAAAACATTGAGTATGTAACAGCCTTTAGAGGTCAGCCATCTTAATTGACTCCACAGATTTTCAAGAGGAATACGTAGGTCTGAAAATTGACTTGAAATGTGAAATACATGCCATGCTACACTATACTGTATTATTTTGTCACTCCAAAAAAGTCCTCATAACCTAACGGTGCAGTGAAAGACAACAGCAATAAGTACAATTGAGATTAGGCACTTGGCAAAAAGTTTGAGTCGTAATTGGGTTGATGCAACAACTGTTGTGACTCTTTCAAAGACAATCGAAAGCCCCTACAAATGACATTTACCACTACAAAAATGTACAATGTTATAAAACCTATGGCACACAACAGGAGGAAAAAGTAGTCATTAGATACATATGGTTAAGGACACCATTAATTCTGAACACTGAGACACCATTTCATACTCTGAAACGCATCCTATGAAAGTCACAATCCTTCAGTTTCAAGGAGACGTCAGAGTTAAAGCAGTTTCAAGTATGTTATACATTCAAACTTCTGGATCGACAGCAAACAAAAGTCACAGGAAAACAATACCCGCATATATATTTATGTAAAATAAAATACAACTACAGTAGTTATATCAAGTTCAACTAAAAGTAACACTTGACTCATTTAGATCAGAAGAGAGAGCTACAATGACCTTTATGGGAAAATTCACAACCAGTCTAAGCAGAATTCTACAAAGTGTCTCTGAAAAATGATTGTACCTTATTCAAAAAGGAGACATTCAAAAACTGAGTTCAGTTAATTAATTGGCAAAAAACTAATTAACTGCAATTTTACCCTCCTCCATGAAATGTGGAAACTGTGATTTTGGCACACTATCAGAGCTGTTCTTTTCAATTTCAGCCACTGTGGCAGGCAAACCAGAGTGGGAACCATCTATCTTCATGAGACCTCCAGTGGATCCAATAAGAGGCCCACCGGCAGGGCTCCCAGGGAGTGGGATGCCACCACCCTGAATGACTGATATTTCATTGGTCTTCATGGTCAGACCACCACTGAAGGCAGCAGCATACTGGTTCCACAGAGATGGATCAAAGTTCATTGGTTGAGCACCCAGTTCTTTGGGTACCTGCATCATTTCTGGCAACCTCTTAGCCTCGGCACTCATTGCCATCAGTGCCATGGGATTATCCAGGGACAGGCGCTGACCACGGCGTGATGAGTTGTTCCACATGTGAGTGCCAATATGCACCTGAAAAACAAGACATCTAGTCAACTTCAACTCCATAAAAACAGTCTGTTATTTCAAAATTCCACACTTAAATGCAAGAATATTTAACACCCGAGACAACAGAAACTTACCTTTAGATTTCCTTTGGTGGTGAAAGCCCTACCACAGATGTTGCAGGCAAAAGGCTTCTCCCCTGTATGAGTGCGCTCATGAATCTGCAAGGCACTGGCTGATGAGAAGTTCTTGCCACAAGCATTACACATATGTTGTTTGGTTGATCGACGTGGTGCAGTAGAGATTGAAGAGGGCATAGTTGTTCCCTGAGGCATGTGGGAATTGAACAAACCATTGGGGCCCAAAGGATTCTCTGGAGGAATCTTCATTTCCAAACTAGCAAGACTTGATGGTATCCTCATGAAAGACATGTTACTGGCAACTGTTGATACAACAAGTAGGTGATTAGATATATGCATTCTATATATGACCTATGACCATTTAGTACTTGTCAAACAAACTCACCATAGTCTCCATTTGTGAATGCCTGCATGCCCGGTTCTTCTTTAATGGCTTTGGGGGTAATGCTGCTGGATGCTGTGAGGTCAAGGGCTCCACTTGACTCAGTGCCCTCCTGAGTGCCATCATCAGACTCTGGTTTTGGTCCACTGTAATCAAATTCATCAGCAGGCGACTCAGGGGACTTGCTACTGCTCATGATGTTTACAGGAGAGGATGAATGAAAAGATGCAGCCGAGTCAGAAATAGCAGGACTACGACCATTCTGATATTCCTGCTCTCTAGCAGCTGATGGGGATTCTTTGGACGTTCCCTCACTCTCTGACGCAGTGCTAGTCTGTCGCTTCAGTGCAAGAGCAGAGGTGAGGTTCTTTAAGACATCTAGACTGGAAAATGTAATAGGGGCAGAGTGCTTCTGTGGTTGTTCCTCAGAGGCGGATGGGAGAGAATTTAAGGTACTGTTTGGTTGCTGAGAGTTCAGCTCTGTCTCATAGTTCTCTGTGCTTGCTTCAAAGCCATTGATATCCATGGGCTTCTCCCCTGGAAGAGAAGGCTCACTTACTTCTGCTGCCTCGAAATGGTTTTCTGGCATGGGGGTGTTAGGGATCTGGCCGCCCATATGCATGCGAATGTGTTGTTGTAAAACCACAGCATTGGTGAATTTCTTCTGGCAGATGGGACACGAGTGCTGCATCTTTAGAGGAGTATTAGCCCTGTGCACTCCATAATGAGCTTTGAGATTTCCCTTGGTGGAGAAAGCGCGGCCACAGATTTTGCACTTGTAGGGCCTTTCGCCAGTGTGTGTACGGTAATGCATCTTAAGTGAGCTCTGGCAACTGAGCACCCTATGGCATATTACACACTCATTGGGGTCATTGGTCCTCTTTTCCAGGCCATCCACCATTTGCTGAAGTTTTGCTGTCCCAGAGCTTTGTTCTCCTGGAAGAGCATTACCATTCATATGATGCAGTGCTCCAAGCAGTTCTTTAGTATCGTTCTGGTTGGGATCCAGGGCTGTTTCATGGCCAAACACATTGGAGGAAACAGACTGAGAACCATCACTTGTTGATGGGGAGGGTCTCTGTGAGAATGGATCCCCTGCAAAGCTGTCAAAGGTAGTCTTGAATCCTGGTACAGTCGAAGGGTGGAACCCTGCAGCAGGGTGGCTTAGGACAGGCTTGGTTTCAGTCATGTTTGACTCATCCAATGGTACAGACATGCCAAATGGAATTCCACTGCTGGTGGGGATATTGTCAAGGTGCTCGGGCACAGGATGGGGGTTCATGCTAATGTTTGGATACTTGTCTTTATGCCGCTGGAAATGCACTTTAAGGTTTCCCTTTGTTGTGAAACGGTTTCCACAAATGTTACACTTAAAGGGCCTTTCGCCAGTGTGAGAGCGCAGGTGAATTTGAAGAGCACTGTCGTTACCAAAGGTCTTACCACAGTACTTACATTTGTGCTTGTATACTGAATCACCATTCTTTGCTTCTGGTTGGATGTTCAGCATCTTTGTCTTCACTTTTTTGGAGGACTCCATCCCTGCTTGGATACCACTGAAGGTGCTCGGGAATCCCATGGCACTCTCTGACTGAGGCAGCAAGGCTGGTAAACGGCTGGTCAGATCTGGAATGCCCTTCAAAATGTCTGATTTAGAAGTCACTGAACCCAGTCCTCCAGGTTGAGAGGTAGGGATGCCAGTGGGTAGAGGTAGTTTACCTTGCTTCAATGTCTCAATAGCAAGGTTTTGACTGCCTGTTCTTTTTCCTATCAGAGCTGCTGCAGCAGAAAGCTGTTGAGAAAGATGTGCACCTAGGGCTTTCAGGGGGTCCACTGCTGCCCCAACTGATGACTGGAGACCCTGTGGGGTCATCATAGCCACTTGGATTCGAATCTGTTCTGTGAGCTGGATTTGTTGTAGCTGCTGTTGCTGGAGACAGACTAACTGTTCCAAAATCATTTGGATGGCTTGAATTGCATCCTGTGTTGAGGTTAAGGATGCATTACTCGAAGGCTGTTGGGAGACAGCAACTTTAGTGTCTGCCATGGTTTCAAGAGTGACATTTGAATCTTGCCCTTTGGGTGATGGGTGGAAAGTCATCTCAGGGCTTGCAGACATCTCTGCATAATCCAGTTGACCTGAGTCATCTGCATTCATGCTCAACTCTTCCTCTGTTCTTTCCAGATGGTCAGCATTAACATTTGATAGTGAATGACTACTGGACTGGCTATCATCATGGTCACTGGTAAGGCCATCACCTTCAGGGGACCCTTGTGAATATTCCTCTGGCACGTCATTACCATCTCCGTCTTTCATGATGACCACTTGCTGACTTTTAGTGCAATTTTTCTCATGCTCAATAAATTCTGCTTCATCAAAGAATTCAGCACAACACTTGTTGCAGACCTTGGTCTCATCCATTCTGAACCGCTTCACTTCATTTCCAATCTCCTCAGCTTGATCATCTTGAAGATTCCCTAAAAATGAGAGCAGAATTTAAAAAAAATACACACACACACACACACACACACACACACACACACACACAAGGACAGCATTTAAGATACCTTATAAGATATTGCAAGTTAAAACACTAATTAGTAAATGAATGCAATGCAGCAATATGCAGACCTATTTAATCACAGTACACATTAAATATCAAGCCAAAAACCAACATTAAAAAGAAGACTATTAAATCTGGATAAAGCCACTAAGTGGTAGTGCAGTATATTTAACTTCTTGGCTTATGTTTAAATTGAATAGAGCACAATTGTGATTTTTCCATGGTAATATTCAAGGCTTGAATATGTTGCATTTATTTTATGGCATCAGCCCGTGCATCCCCCCCTCTTTTTTTTTTTTTTTAAAATCATCCACTGGCCTGCTCAAGTCTTTCTTCTATGTGCTTAGTGGCCACACAAGGCCACCAGAGGGCAATCAGCCACCTTTCACATCTCCCAGAACAATGTTCATAAAGATGAAGAGCCACTGGGCATTACATTACTACTTTTCTGACATGAACACCAACCAATTTCTAAAATATCAGATTGGTTCCAACTTGTGGTGCTAGTGACCGAAATCATTTTAAAAAGTTTGTTTCTTAACATGCAATACCTATTTATAACAGTTTTGCCTGAATATGAGAAATGCAAAACTAAGTTTACCATGCAAACATTAACAGAAAAAGGGGGTAATCCAAGGTTGATTACCATTTACCACCAAGTATTTTCACAGTCTGTGAACGCCTGTTAAGTGCTCACTGTATGCATTTTTATTTTGTCTCCTAACCAAAGGGGCCATTTCACAACTGGATGTATTGTTAAATGCTAATGACTCCGAGAAAGGGGGTAGACCACCTGTTTGCATTCGCCCAAGGAAACTGTTGGACTTGTTAATTGCTCACCAGGAGGTATTCAAGCAGTGTCACGACAAAAAAAAAAAAAAAAAAAAAAAAAAAAAAAAAAAAAAAAGTATCGCAAAATGAATCACATTTTGATCCATGAATCATTGCGCATTACTCACCCACCCAAATTTGCGCAAAGTATAATGCAGCAAACTTTAATCTTAACAGATATCTAGCCGAGACACAGTACAAACAAGGAGTGCGAGATGAATATATCTTTTATATGTTTAAAAGCGCAACAACCTATTGATTAAATGGGGAAGCAACCACCCTCTAGTTTACCACTTGACGGTGTATGACCTGTGGCTGATCACCTTTAGAAGGGTACATGACACGAGGTAACACTATACATTCATGGCACTAATTCAGGACGTGAATAAAGATCATCCTTCCCTAAACAGCAACACCCAAATGATATACAATCAGATATACACTCTTTATCCAAGTTCCCTCACTTGCATACGGCCAACACCAAACGGCACCCCCACCCTGTCTCCACAAAAAGGCCATGGCTCCATCCCCCACCTCTCCACATATGTACCAAAGGAAACAGTCATGCATTAAACTGGGGGATTTATT
The DNA here is from genome assembly GCA_016785285.1 of Brachirus orientalis. NCBI lineage: Eukaryota > Metazoa > Chordata > Actinopteri > Pleuronectiformes > Soleidae > Brachirus > Brachirus orientalis. Next base: position 15,803,567 of record JAFBJR010000150.1, read on the forward strand.
GCTTTTAGGTCAGCTTACTCCAGAGTCACATTTCATACAGTTTTGGGGTACCATTGTTTCAAACTTCGCTTGACGCAGATTAATCCGGCCACAATATTTCAATCAAAATCCAGAAGTCAAACACGTACATCCACTAGGACCATCGAAAGTACAACTAACGATACCATGTCGATTTATTTCAAGAGAACACGAGTACGCAAGTGATGCTTCATGATAAACTAGACCAGGTATTTTCTGAATGAAATGGAGTGGGGAAGTAGTTACACACTTCCAGAATACGTTTCCAAACTGAAAAACCAGTGTATTGCGTTGAAAGAAAACTTTGAAAATAAAAAAAAGTTCACATGGAATTAACAATCTTCAATTTAACGCAGGAAGAGCGACGCGAAAAAAGCCTCACAAGTAGTCGACTTTGTTTTAGTTAAACACTATAAATCCACGGGGAATTAAACACGGGCAGCTGGAACTACTAAACAGTTAAAAAAAAAAAAGGTCAGAGTGATGCATTTAAAAGAAGCTACCCTGACGAAGCACCTGTGTCGTGTTTAAAATTATTTAATAGACGCGTCGCTGAGTTCCACTGCCGGTTAATCCAAAAGGGACTGCGACAGGTCAAAGTGCGAGAGCAACAATGTAAAAAGTCCGTTTTCAGATAAAAATGTCCACCGTTGGAAACAGAGCATGGTGGGGGAAACGCACTCCAGCTTTCTGAGTGACCGATTCTCTCCTATCTTGTGCGTAAACTTACCGTTCTCGAGTGAGCCGGGCTCGTCAGAGTTGATGTGCTGCGGTTTGGCTTGCTTGCGCCTCGACATGGTGCAACCATCAGGAGCAAAGAGTTACAAACAATTGTCCTGCCCTTCTTCAACAAATTCTTGAGCTTGGAATATTAGCCCCTCGAGTGGAAATGCGCATGTCAACGTAATTATTATTATCAATAATGCATTGCGATTTATCACGGTGCTCTGACAGCTGATTGGCTCCACTCCAAGTGCTCACACATTATTCAAATGTGCTCCCTATTGATGAGCGCCGCGGAGTGGCAGGAGAGGGCGGGAGGAGCCATGCGAGTGGATGGACTGCAGGATGGAGGCAGGGTCAATAACAGCCAACTAACTCATCGCTCCTTTCCTTGTTCATGACAAAAAAGAAGAAAAAAAAAGAAAAAGAAAAAGGCAACATGTATCAGTCAAACACCTTTGTCTCACAACATGATCTGCTCCTATAAATTATTGCACAAAATTCAATCATAATCGTACTTTTCCCACCCAGCTGTTACGTCTCTGCAGGGGCTTATTTATTTATTTATTTTATATAAAACATTTATTCCAATCAGAGGTCACATAGAAATTCATCCTCCCGTTGCATCCCTGTCGTGTATTTCCCTGTAAGCAAATGTAGTGCATCTGTCGACTCATATCACACAAATACTGTGAGTAAGAGTATTACTGTAGTCAGTGATCTCATAATTATTAGTTGAAAAGAGCTACAGAGGCAAATTACATATTTATTTATTTCAGTATCTTTATATTCATGCAGGCGTTTCATGGGCCCTTTTAATAAGTTTCTCTCAAATGCATTTGACTGAGAATTGATGCATATGGGCCACATTAATGACATTTAGAATGCTAAATGAATAATTACTTCTTCCTTACCTGGTCAGAGGGAAAAGGCCAGGCCTAATTTAGTGTGCTGTCTTTTATGTACTTTTACTGCAGTGGATTCATAATTCTGTACAACCACAAAATATCCAGTGTATTACTTTATTCCTGCAACACCAATTCAGCAGTCTAACAGAGCCTTCATAACATAATGGTGCAGTGAAATACAACAACAACAACAACGAGAGAAATTGTGGTGGGATTGTCGGCTTCTGCAAGCACTGAAGCCATTCTGGCGTGCTGCATTGCATTGGTATGAATGAGAAGTTGAAATGATGGGATCGAGTTTGTAAATGAATGTCTGAATGTCTCAAAAGAAGTTAAAAATTAGTGTGAAATCACCTTGTATTAAGACTGGTCACAGCAGAAACACCTTACAGCCACTGGTATACAGTACATCACAGTGAAGGAGGAGATATTAGAGACAGAATACGGAGGGAGTTAAAAAATGACTTGTGACACACAATCAATAATGATCAGAATATTCACTGTTAGATAATACTCTTACATGCACAGTTTAATCGAGCTGTGACTGTAGCTTAACTAAGTCAGGCAATCCGACAACTTGCCAAGTCCAAGTATTCATATTGTCTGTGTGCGTCTGACTCCGCCTCCGTAGTTGGCACTGTATCTGTCTTTCAGCTAGTGTGTATTGAATCAGTTTCTGTGACCTTTGCGTCACAGAAAATCAAACAGTGAACAGCCTGACGGAAGGTGAAATGGATCATGCTGTGGTTCTGTATGCTTTGTACCTGCTGTACATGTTAGTCATGATACAAATTAGATCAAGCATGGCTCTTGTGATTTCTGTGTTCTCCAAAGAAAGATGCAGCTGTATGATTAGAGAACGGGAAGGAAACGTTGGTGCATGCGCAGAACGCCAAGCCTGACTCTAGTCTAACTAAGCATATACATACTATACATGCAGGGATAATCGGACTATGAATCGCATTATTCAGGTATGTTAGTCCAACTAAGGATAGCTCAATTATAGTAAAACTAACCTGTTTAAGTTACATTAAGAAAACTGTATAATTATAATTAGTCCAAATTATTAAATCAGATTTTTAACATGCATGTAAATACACTGACTGTGTGTGCACTTACCTGTGTGCAGTCTAATCTGCTGATCTGAGTCACCTGTGTGGCACCTCCAGTTAGTGGTTGCTATACCAATACACAGAGTTGTAAAGAAAAAAAAACTGTAGTTCATGTTGCGGAAATGTCTTCACTGGAGTGTCACAAGGCTTGGCTTGAACACCCTGATCGAGGCTTTTCTGAAGATAGAGTCAAAATGGCTGATAAATGGGTTTCAAAAAATAGGGACTTATGTATTTTTGCCTATGCGTGGGAGAGGTCAGTTCATACTGTGCTCTGTGGAGAAGCTGAATCGTTCTCCTCTCACTCAGAGAGTCACAGTTCAAATTCTGTAAGTCACTGTGCTTAGGTAGTGACATTGTATGAAACTAAACACATTTGTCTATGTTCTGGTAGGATATTGTGTATGAATAGTGACATTTGTGGAACAGTTGAACAATCTTTCTCCACTCTAGCATGTGATGTTATCCACTGAACCACAATGCACACAACGTAAAAATCTGGAATTAGCTGAAAATTCCATAAATTAGAAATGGGTTGCCTCCTCAGACACTTTATTGAGACATTCTTCTGATAAATATGATGGGATCACGGTTCTATTCTGTAAGTTCTATTCTGTTTATCTGCATTCTTTAAATACAACTAACATTTATGCAGTTTTGTGTATGTGATGTACAGCGAAGGAGGGTACACACTGAGAAACATGTCAAAGTCACATGTGTATGTTAAATGTCTAGAGAAGAATATCTCTGTATAGATTCTCCCTCATGAATACGAATGATCAGGTCAATGCAAACAATACGTGTCTACACTTTTAGAAAAGCTTTTTGCTATAACTTTGGTTTAACTTTATTTAGACTCAATTCATCCAGATGACATAAAAAACAACGTGTTTGTTTTTCATAATAAGGCCTTCTTTTTCTTATGGCTTGTACTATATGTTCCTTTGCATCTGCCAGCTCAGTCCTGATGCCAAAATAGAAAACATGACTTCAATCACACAGTATGTTGGTGTCAGCGCAACATCAAGCAGCTTCAACAGTAAACAAAAGTGTTGAAATTGAGATGCTGGAATGATATTTGCGCTGTTTTCTTTTATTAATATTCTGTTTCTAGACACCAAAAGCATTCCAGGAAGTTCAGTTAGTCACAATAGGTTCTGGTAACATACAATTGACATTTGCCCTTGTTAAGATGGTTTAATTTGTGACAAGGAGTGAAAACAGTCATTATTTGATGGTAAACTCAGACTTGTGAGGAAAGTGGCCACACTGAAATAAAATGTAGTATGTCATTTCTTACTTTGAATTCATTTTTACTGATGATATGAGCTTTGTTTCAGATTGCTGTCAGCCTAAAGTGCTGCAGCATGTTATATAATCCCATAGCTGATTGGTGCGAGACAAGGATGAGCCAGTATATTCAAATAAACAAATGCCCTTTAAAGACTTGGCTGAAGGTGAAAAAAAGAGGGGAGTTCTGTCTAGACAGTTTATTGCCCCAATAAGAAACTATGCTTGAATACACTGTTTCTTCCACATTCAATCCAAACAACTCAAACTGTGTGCGGTCCTTAAACTGCAGAGGTGGGAACCAGAGAGTACCATCAGCTTGTGCATCCTATCGCTCTATAATAAATGTTACAATATAGTAAATATGAAATAACCCCAACACAGCAGTGATGGATGGAACAAGATTATATGAAATAATAGAAATCCACCTTGCTCCTGTGGACATTGATTGAACACAATATTAACTGATTGGTCCTTGGCATTTCTATACTTTTTTTTTTTTTCAAAGAAGTCATATGTAGTCATTATGTGCTGGTCAGTCACACTCACACACACAAACAAACAGCTGATGAACTGGAGATGCTGCAGTGAGCACAGAAAGCAAACAAAATGTTGTGTCCTTGACCAGGCCATGTATCTGACAATGGGCACATAAAGGCCTCATAACTGCCCAACAAAGCAGCTTGAAAACATCCTTGTGTCAGTCATCATTCACAGAGTATTTTCTATATTTTCCCTCATCCTGACATTTACCAGTTATTTCTGGAGTTTACACAAGTGAATGCAGTGAGATGGAGAGACGTTAAGTTTCACAGATGTGTCATTTGCTGCACTTTACGATGACTGGACAAACAATAACAGCCCAACACTTGCTGAGGAATTGTGAATTGAACATGTGCTTTTTAGGACTCTCTAAAAGATGAAAGGCTCAGGCCAACTTGGGAAGCAATTTCACATCAGTGTGATAACCAGTGCTGTTGCTGAGACCTAGTGGGGTTTTTTTTATTGCAAAAGTGTCTGCTTTACTCATCCTTGTATGTTTGCACTGGAGCGCAGAGTAAGCCCAAGAAAAAAGAGAGTTTTTGGAATGTTAGCTCTTCGTTGTGCGAAACATTCCAGTTTGTTGATGCATTGACAGCTAAAGAATGGCTGTTTCTCTTCCTCTTTGGTGACATTAGAAGCAGCTTGAGTTATGAAATGTATTAAAAAAACTTCCACATCAACACGAAATAGGCTTGGATGTCTGAAAGATTTCAGACATCAATATTTTTTCAACACAATATTTCAATGGGAAGGAACAATGCATAGGTCTTTTCAACAAGGGCATTCCATTTTTATTGATAAACATCTCTTTAAAACAATTCCATTTTTTTTGTAATCACCTATTTTTGCAGAATGTAACAGCTAACACGTCATTTGCACTGCACCATATCAGTGTTAATTGTAAATTATAAACTGATTGAAAGAGAAGCATAGTCAATAGTAAAATCTTTGTATGTAAACCCCTGAAAAACCCAACAGAAATCAGGGCTGTCATGTGTTTTCTTCAGCGGCACAAATAGTCTTATAATGGTTGACCGGTTTCTTGCTCATCATCATCAGGATCCCTTCCAAGTATATTTCCTAGATCCTGTTTTATTATTTTATCCTGTGTTGGTTTTCTTCTTCAGGTGCCTCTAAATACATTTCCTCCCCTGCAGGCATAAATAATGTCATTAAGCTAACACAAAGGACAAAGGGAAAAGTTGTTTTCTCTCCTCTTTCATGCAAGACCTGATTCCCATGGAAAAGGGTATGTAATGTTAACAGCACAAGTGAAAACAGTCCATTTGACCTCTTGTTGGTACATTCAAATTATTTTTATAACAAAATATAAACGTTGCACATGGGCAATCAATGCACACTTTTTTCCCACAAGAGAACTGTTCAGATTATTCCGTTTTCCTTGCCTGTCTTTGTTTCCAGCAGCTGCACAATCATGTAAGCATAGCATTATCTAGCAAATGCAAGTATGGATGCTTGGAGGCTCACAATAATTACTACGGTGTCCGACTGTTTTCATTATTGATTTGAAAATATCGTTCCTTTCATGAACACATGTATTTGCTCTATTGTTTGGTAGCATCAGCCTAGAATAGAGGCTGGGGACATTGAGGTGAAAGGTAGTGGATGTTTGTTTGCTGCACAAATATTGTTTTTCACCCAGTGATTGTTGCTTTTTTTTTTTTACTAGTCATAGTGCATGCCACATATACCTACTGTTCAACTGACCATGTAGATGTAGATACACAACACAAACAAACAGTTATGTCCCTTGAGTCAAAATGTGCTGCTTCATGTTACTTCACTTGGAGACCTACTATGCAGACTAGTGTATATGCTGCCTCTGTATACTCATGGTTGCTGTGATGATATGGGTACAAGTGAATTGTGAATTAAATTTAACTATTTACATGTTAAATGTTGAGCTGAAAATGGTTGTAGCACCTGGGTGAAACAGGAAGTCTAAATGACTGTCTTTAAACTAGATCTGTGACTTGAGAGATAACAAGATGACGGCTTATTTGTCTCACACCATTGACTGAAAGCACTTGGGGGTGGGGCTGAAAGGAAATTACATGCCACAACATTCCACAAACAACTTTTGCTCTGGTCATGATTTATTTTCCTTTGTTAATATAGCTTTGATTAATGATTATTATTCTCAAAATTATTTTAATTGTTGCCTGTTTGCCTACACTTTTCATTTTCTTTCCACGCAGTGACGTGACAGAGAAAAAGCCAATATGGCTTTTTGTTGAAGGACTTGGTTTATAGTGATGGTAACAGTCTAATAACCTACTCGACCCTGTGTGCGTGATTGGTCTGTGTGTGTGTGTGTGCTGGTTGAGGGCGGGTGAGGGGAGAGATCAGTGGCCCACACATGGCTGTAATTTAATGGAGAATTGCCCAGTGGTTCCTGTGCAGAGGTAAACACAGCAATAGTCAGGCTTTTGTTATTGCATGACTACGACAACTGCCTCCATCAATAAACAATAGAGTGTTGGGAATGAAGAGAACCCCTCTGTGTCCACTTCTCACTCTCACTTCCAATCAGCCGCTGCATAACAACATAGTAACAAGCCTAAAGTAAAGTACAACAAGTGATTTATCACTTTTACGGAGGAGAAACCCTCACAACGCTTTTAGTTATTGTGATTTTTCAGAAGGGATTGTAGAATTTAAGTTTTGGGTATGAAGAGGTCAAACTTGAAGAATTTGAGGCACAATAAACAATGAGATAGGGAGAGCTTTGCAGTCACTGTCAAGCTGTGAGTCCACAGGGGGGCCAATCCTTCAAATCTGAGATTCAATCTGGGCCAGGGTCATAAACATTTACAGGGTGGGAAGTACTGAGCAGTGGGGCTGCAGGACGTCAGTCCTCTCATTTCTAATTAGCTTATAAGAATGCAACACTTATACAATAGCATGCTGCCAACTCCTGTTGTGGCCATTTCCATGTCTTAATATTGGTTGAAGGGGAAATAATGGTAGAATAGGATAGAGTTAAAAAGAACAGAGTATGTGTTCTACTTTGGTATCTAATATACATTTAAAGCCTTTGTGCAAGTTTTATCTACCAAACAGTTATAGTAAAGTCTAAGGAAGCTTTTTGAATTTATGCACTGATTTTTCTTTTTGTTCTTTCTTTTTTTTTTTTTTTAAATCAAATCTAGCCTTCTTGGTTTGTGGTGCAGCAGGACACATGTTATGGTCATTCACACTGATGGATTAAGGTTTGTGGGAAAAGTGGCCCCAGATGGTAAAGCAACTGGAGCAACAAGTATGATGCTGATGAAACATTGATGACTGTAACATGCCAATGTCAACATGAGCTCACGCTGATGCACACACACACACACACACACACACACCTGTACACAAGCAGAATTTTCATTGATCATAATCAGATCAAATTTACCAGAAAACTCCTAATTCACATTAAATTATTGCCTCCAGTTTTGTATTAGTAATTTTCCCCTGATCAAACTTGTAATTGTTGGATATTACAGGTCAAGTGCTAATATTACTATTTAAGAAATTGAAATGTGTTTTGATAAGGTCAGCATTAGAGAATAGGTTCCCAGAAGTGTCCTTGGGTGTTGAAGGAGGAAAAAAAAATTGCATACAAATGAAATGTGCAACATAAAGCACTTGACAGTGAATGTGGTTGTTCTTCTGAGGCTCAAAGACTATAAAGACACCTGGGGGGTTTTCAGACTCTTCAATGTAGGTTTACAGCAGCCATTGACAAAGACAGCTGCAGACCACAGAGGTATTGACTGCCTTCTGTGACCGCTGAAAGAAACTCTTTTAATCCCCAGAGCCTCTGCCTACTGTATTCAACAGAAGCAGTTATGTTGTTTCACACTTCCTCCAAGATTCAGAAAATACATTGGATCTTTTCAGTGTTGTGCTCCTTAAATCACTTTGGTTGTGTTGTGATATTAGTGCTATGTAACTTATTTTGTGTTAAATATGAAATAAGTTACACATTTGTCCTTTTTTCATCAAAAATATTAAAATCATGTTCATGTTATTGCTTCTTTTCAACTAAGTTGAAAGAATCTGAGTTGTTATTGCCATGTGTGTGTTATAAAGGGACATGGATAAGAGTGTGTTATAGTTGTTATAGCAACCCGAGCAATGGCTTCTGTGCAGAACAATGGTGCGATGGGCCTTGGGGAGGCCCAGTGGCTGTCCTCTCCACACCCACATCTGCTGCCCCCACAGTCACACTTATAGGATGTTCTGCCGATTATTTTCTGTCGTGTTTCTCCCTTTCAGAACTGACAGGCTGAGAGAATGTGAATGAAATTAAGATTCTGCCAACATCTGTCCAGGAACTGTGCTGTGGTAAGCTCTGGTAGCATGGTTTTCATAGGAAGTTGGAGGGGGGGGGGGGGGGGGGGGGGGGGGCCCCGGGGGCCAGGGCCTGTTGTAGTTAATCATCTCACTGTGCTTGAAAGTGTGTGACAAATGTTCTTATGTGCTGTGCAGGTTCTGAAATGGCAAACAATTCCAGAGAAAGTGGCTGCAAATAAGAACTGTGCACAGCAACAAGGACACAACCAGGCGCTACTGTATGTCTGCCTTTTGGATAACACATTTATTTATCTATTTATTTATTTATTTAATGCAACAGGAGGATGAACAGAGGTGGATAAAACAGAAGAAACAAACACTGAGACAATTTAAACTGTACTTGAAAATGGCAACAAAGAGCTATATTATTTGTAGTTGTATTTATTTAAAAAGGGACAATGGACAATAAAACATGAACTTTGTACAAGATTTTATGTACTGTAGCTGTTTGGAGTTAGTTTGTTGTAAAGTATTTTTTTTAATAGACTTTATTCCAGTTTTCATAATTCGGTCTTGGACAAATGGAAGTTTTTCCACTGGTAAGCACTTTGCACATTGTTTTGTTAAAGATTATTATAATTTTAGATGTTTGGCATATACAACAACCCCTGTGTTGGGATAAAAATACTTTCTGTGTGTGTGTCTGTGTCTGAGAAAGGATGGTTTACTTTTGGGGGAGGCACAACTGCAAACGGCAGCAATATACAAAAAGAAGCCAACCCTAAAATGCCCTTTGATCCTTTGAATTGGAATGAAACTGCATGTCCATCTTTAAAGCTGCATGATGCAGACAATTACTTTTCTAAATGGTGGAGGAAGGAAATATTCACACCTAAAACATAAAAAGGTTTTTATTCGCAACTTGACCTCACAAAAACTGAAATCAGTGAAATACAGATCAAACCAAGTAGCTTGTAATTGCAGTATTATGTTGCACTATATAAAATCCTTCAATTGTCTTGTTATAGAAAAGGAAATAAAATCCTTACATCAACTGTATGGACAGACCTGCAATAGATGTAAAGAGCAAGTTTCAATCTGATGTGTTACTGTTACTGGTTTAGATCATTGTCCTACTTGGCAAGTCCTCCTAAGATCAATAACTTGTTTCCTCTCAGGTAAGTTGCATATTCACTCAGTCACTCATGCATTGCCAAGTCAGAAAAAGGGGGGGGGGGGAGAAAGAACTCTGTCTGATGAGGGTATCCAAACCCCCACATCCATATTGATTAAACAAATTTGCCACAAATCATTTTACAAATGCCCAGTGGGGGGCTATAGACTTTGGTGGAAATACCCCATTCATGCTCTGTCCTCCCCCGCAGGGTTGAAGCCTCGACTCTTGGCTCGTTTAAGCGTGCTGACAGCCTCTGATCCTCCGGCCATCTGCAGGGTGGGCTGGCCAGTGCTCAAGGGTCTTTGTGTTCTAACCGTTAAGAGATTTAACACGGAAAAACAGCATCTCCCTCAAAATACTGTGACTACCTAATCTGGAAGAAAGCAAATCCAACAGTGAAGTGAAATCATATACTGCGCACACAGATGTTTTTTTGTTTTTTTTTAATGGTCAACATTTCGTTCAAAAATAAATAATTTTACAATAACTATTTAGTGGCCGTCTCAGTAGTGCACAGCAGATGTCTGCTGACCTCATTCAGTGACTCAGGTGACTACTGCAGCTCCACCTCCCCTTGCTTTTTTGTGAATGAAAATGGGTGGAGCTTAAGTGGCTGTGAGGATTTTTTTTCGGTGGTGGTGGCGCAGGGCATGTGTGTGCATGTGGGACTACATGTGCAGGAGGAAGTAAACAGCACGTACTTCTATGTATTGCCTTGGTTTGTTCATCTTTTGCCTTAAAATTACAGTATGTGGTGAGTTGATGGGGTCATATCAAACTCTAAAAAAGCTACCTCACCACTCAACACACAAACCATTGAGATAGGCTGGTTATAGTGGACGAAGATTGTCATAACTTGTCATCAAATACGCTGTTTAATGTTGAGATAAACTGGGGCAGTCTCCCTTGAGGCTGTTTTTTTTGTGTGTTTGGGGTGGGTGGGGTTGACGGGGGGGGGGGGGGGGGGATTTTTTTTTTTTGGGGGGGGGGGGGGGGGGGGGGGGGGGGGGGGGGCATTCTCTTCTTATAACTTCAAACACATGGTCAGCTCCTATTATTTTAACTACCTCCAGTGACTTCAGATCTCGCTCGACCTCTGAGTGCAATCAAGAGAAGAAACAGCCACAACAACCAGGCCAATGACAGCTTAGGTTTCATTTACGAAGGGTTGGATTCTACTATCAAAGCTGCAAATGTTCCCAAATGATGAATCAATGTGTCCTCAATGTATGTATCAGGTAACGGAAGAAAAATATCCAAACACATGTGATACAGAAATTAAATCAAAAGTCATTTAAGCAAGGAATAAAAACGGGGGATGAATAATTTGCCTCAAAATGTACATGTGAAAGTGGGTGCATCTGTAAAAAGAGAGACCTGTGCATTCCCTTCCAGCTCATCAGAGGAAATGACCAGGGTTCTGTTCATACAGAAATGAAAAGAGCAATGATGGGTGGGCTCAGAGGGAGAAGCCTAGTCCGTTTCTGTGGAAAACAACAAACAGGTAATGATTACAACAGCTGTGTGAATATTCGTGTGTGTGTTTGTGTGTGTATACCATCTACACCCTGCTGGGCAGGATTTTCACCAGTGTGATAGAAAGAGTGGCTCTTTGGTCGCAAGCTAATATGAAATGTTTGCAAATAGACATGCAAATGTGGGCAAATATGTGTGCTTATCAAACCTTGATTCTGTCCCTGTATCGTTCTCCTGATAGAGCAGCCCTGGAAAAGCTTCTCCAGAAACCTAATCCAACAAAACGTCCCATCGCTCATAAAGACGCCACGTGAGTGATGTGAGCAGAGCGAGTTATAATGACCTTGGGACACACAACTCTTCTCTTTGCCAAACACACAAATTCCACTGATTTGCAGTCTTTGGTGATCTTTGGCGACTGTCACATCAGTATCATAGTCGCATTAATGAAGTCTTTTCTAAGAGTGATGAGGAAAACAGAATATGAGCAACTTTTTCAAGCACAAGTTGTTCATTTATTTCTACTGTGTTATAACTACAATTGAAAAAATCGTTTTTTTTTTTACCTTTTAGTCTCCTGTCGATCAGGTTGGCTGTATGGGGAGGAATGTCTAAGTCAATATTAGACATTTGCTTATGATAATTTCTTTGACAACATCCTAACATATAGTATCTAGCAATTCTGCAATATAATTTAAATCTACAGCTGGAATCATTAGGTTGTGTTTGGGATAGATATGGTAAACAAAGTCTGACACCACTTATTAAAAATTACACATTTCTCCTTAAATTTAAGGTATGATTGTATATATGTATGACTGTACTTATGATGTTTGGGTGGGGAGAGGGATGCTCCTGTGTGTCCACTCCTTTTTCAACTCACCTTTAATCGGAAGTTAAGAATCTTCATTCTGCACACAATGAGATAAATATACTACTCCACTCTTGCCTGCAGATTTTTCTCATAAAAAAACCCTTTGATAGTTTAGCCATCTGGCCAGAGCAAAAAAGTCCTCATAAAAGAGGCCCAAATAAGGTCAGGGGTCACTCCCTCCCTAGGTCAGGGGCCCTGGAAGGTTGTTATAGTGGACTTTACTAAAGTTGTCAGCTCAGATCCCCTTGACAAATTAAAGCACATTCTTCTCTTTTTAACAAGTATTCCATTACAGTCAGACTCCTCAAAAGGAAATGTTGTTCATATTTAGTTTCTTTGTGGGGAGGGCTGGGGAATGAAAAGTAGGTTGCACAAATATGGGATATGAACTCACCCTAGTGGTGTGGAATGAGACTAATATTCCTTATAAACCAAAAAGTACAGATACTGTCTTAGTCATAACTTTAAATTTAAATTTGTAAAGTAAATTAAATTTGAAGCTGCTTTGTTTATTTTTCTTTCTTCATCATCAGTTGATTTTCATCCTCATCCTCCGGACGAGGATGAGTAAACAGCCTTTACTCAACACATTGTACATTAAAGGTGCAATGACAGCCTGTCATTAAACCTGACCTGTGTGTGTCTCCATCCAAACGTCCAGAGGATGAAAGGGTCGGCTCAGACTTATCACACAGACACATTCAGCTGGCTGCTGTCTGTGTGTCAGCACGTATAATCTGCCTGCTAACACAATACAGACACTGTGAAGTTTGGTATGAGATAATGACAACAGAGCTTTCAAGCATATTCCTCCCTTCTCAAATTTTTAAATGTTTAGATCCTGATTGTGGAGTTACAGGTGGCGCATGTAAGAGCACTGACACACAACACAGTCCGTGCACAGTTACGCCAATGAACTGGAAATAACTCCGACAAACACTTTATAACACAACGTTTGTCAGCTTCCACTACACGAGGTGGTGATATGCCCACGTTTAGCTAGTTTCTACTGGGCACTGAAATTTCTGGTTAACCTATCGTGTCTCAGACCAAAGCAATGTTAGTGGCAGCTATAGTTGGTACCATGTCGGGCACCATGCCAAGTTTTCTTTCTGTTGAGAATATTTACATATTTGAGCTGGTAGAGCATAAACTGCTCAAATCAAAAACACACCAGTCTGGACTTCGCCATGTTTTTCTCACTGTTTGCAGAGTGCAGAGTTAGGAGATTAGGAGATTTAGTAGGTATCACGACATTTTTACAGACAAATTTAAAGGGTTATGACCATTTTTGGGAATGCACTTATTAGCTTTGTTCGTGAGAGTTATGCCAAGGTCACACTTCAAATTAAAAGAGACATTGGCTCCAGGAATCGATAATTTTCTCCTGTGTGATGCATCTGAGTGAAGGACAATCAAGGCCATGTCTGACAGAATGTCTGGTATGTTTTGATTTTTTCCATCCTTCTACAATGTGCATCATCATGTCAGTAATGGTTTGCACAGAGCACCTTTTACTGTAAGTGCAAGGATAGTGAGCATATACACGCAAAATGGCTATGTAAAACAGTGATGCACTTAATGTTATGAGATACGTCTGGGTTTCCCTTTCTTGTTTCTGAACACAACACAGCAAGAATTGTACAAACTGCTTTGGACACCATGTTTGATTACAGTCCTCTTTCTGGGTAATGTCTGGCCTGGACTCACGACACGGCTCTTCTCCCGTCATCATCGTCATCCAACTCTCATGTTGACTGGCCGAGTCTGGGTCCACCGTGTAGTCAGTCAAGTCACAACAAAAATTTATGGCACTATGGTTGCCCAATGTGACACAGTGACTGTCACAACAAATACAAAAAAAAAAACAAAAAACGAGTAGTCTGACTTTGGGATTGGACAGATACCACGTCAGATACCACCACATACAGATACCACCAAGGCTGGACACAGTTACCTTGACATTGTCCAAAATGAAGCGCTAATGCATGCATGTTGGTCTGAACAATAAGTTAAACTAATCATGTGTGTGCTCTGTTTGGCATACAGATATGACAACACCATCAATCCTTATCATGTGAACCCCATGTTCCCAGAATGTCAGATTATTGCAGTAAAACTGCGAAATTACATTGGTTGCAATATAAAAAAAAAACATAATCCTCAACCCAGCATATTCCTCCACTTACAGTATATCACAGATGATGTGGGCTAAACGGGGTTGAGTGATGCTACAGCTGTTTCTATACCTTTTGACTTTCTCACACATTAGAATGTGTTTGGTTCCACCCCACATGCAGTCAAAAAGCCGTCTGAAACAGTCAAACAAATGTGGAGCATATGACAGCCCCTATGTGACAGCTGGAGGGACTGGACAAAGGCAAGTGTTTTCCATCACACAGTTGCTCAGTTGGAAATTTGTCCTGCACTCATTGTCTTACTTTTAAAAGAAGTCTCAAAGCTGCACTCCATGCTCCAGTCGCTTCCTAAGAAAGGTGCTGTTGGATGATACATGGGCACAAGTGTCCAGTTTCAGGAGAAACGGTGAGAAAATTGGTTGGAGACGATGAGCTCCATTAAACACTGCTGAAGAAGGGGACCTTGCAAGGCTGGCTGGAGCAATCAATACATCACAAGCTGCAGGTGGAACACACCATAGGCACTGAGGTGATACAGAGGGAGAATATAGTAAAGTGAGGCCAGATATTTAGTGAGAGCGTAGGTTTAAATGAAAAGAAGTATAATTAATAGAACCAGTGTAAATCGCCATCCCATCCCCTACCCAACCCACAGTCCCAGCACCCAAAATCAAATAAATACATTATTTATTTATAACAGTTTCATCTGTTACTTTACTTATATTAGTCCAGTATTGCTTCCAGTCTAAGCTTCCACCTAACTTCATTTTCTAACTTCACTTTTACCACTTCTTTAGTAGTTTCTGTAGTATCTTTAGAACATCCAGCTTGACTTTGGGGTCTTATTAAAAAACATTTACATGCTTACTCTCTCAATACTCAAAACAATTGTTTAAAAAGGATCAAATAAGGAAGGACCCCTCCTCCAGGCAGCTGTGCAAGTCAGGGTGACACAAATTTACAGTATGTGAAGAATATGCCACACAACCTTTGCTTAATATGAAGACATGGGAAGTGGACAGACTACATAAACACAAAAGAGGAAATTCCAATTAGAGCAAAACAACAAAATTAGTTCACCCTGCACAGCACATTAACCAAAGAAACAACAAAAAAATTCCTGACACAAAGTACATACATACAACAAATACAAAGTACATACAAGAGGAAAAAAAGGATTGAATTGTGCATATGAAACATAAAAAATGTAGATGTAGACATGTCAAAATAAAAACAAAAGTGGTACTAAATATTGCCCAGTGAGAATAATAGGATCCAACACTCTTGATCCTAGTTCAACGTCCCTCCTTTCCTTCTCCATTTTGAAAGGTAAATTCCAGTAGCACAGAAAAATGCGACCTCTCCAATTTCTTGTAATCAGTATAACCATGAAGGGGGAAACAAACAAACACTTATTTCTCCTACAACTTTTGCCTGAGGGCACCAGTGGGAGGAGGGGCATCATCACAGCTCACCGTTATTAATCTCAGTTAATTGTAGACCTCTCTGGTCAAAACGTCCCACAGCTGCATTTAAATATAGTGACAGGAAACTGACCAAAAACATAAGTGCTGGTTTATCTAAAAAATGTTGGATGATCTAAAAAAAAAAAAAAAAAAAAAAAGTGTGTGTGTTTTTAAACACACCAGTGTTAACCTAAATTTATACCTTCTGAATCTCCAGTGAATAATCTATTGTAGTATGATTGACAGATATTTCATGTTTAGCAGTAAAATCTAGGTTGAGTGATGCTTGTGAGTGAATTAATGAATTTGTTTATTTGCAGATTATGAATTCATTTGAAATGCCAGTTTACATTTACATTAAGTCATTTAACAGAAGCTTTTGTCTAAAGCCACTGACAAGCCCAGTGGATACACAAACTGAACACAGGAGCAGAGGGCATCACACATCTGCACACTGGAAGCAATGGGGTTCAGGTATTTTGGCATCCCAACTTTCACAAGTACAGTTCCCTTCCTCTTGGCCATGGGCTGCTATACATACTGTATAACATCATCTTGGCTGAAAAAAGTAAGAGCACAGTACACCCTAAACTTAGATACAGTTTTAAAGAACTCTGCTTACTTCTACATTCATTCATTGTCTTCCACTTTATCCTCCACACGTGGGTCAAGCACGGGGCTGGAATCAATCCCAGCTAACACAGGGCAAAGGGAGGGTCACAGCCAGATTTTGCAGGGCCAACAAATAGAGCCAAACCACCATTCGCTCTCACATTCACACCTACAGTCAGCTTAGACATTCTGATTAACCTCTGCATGTTTTTGGATTGTGGGAGGAAACCGGAGAACAAGGAGAACATGCAAACCCCCCACACAGAAGGAACCGGAATTCACATCACTGACCTTCTCACTGTGAGACAACAGTGCTAGCCACAACACCGTCGTGTGGCCCTTTACTTCTGTCTTTAAAAGCAAAATAATTGATTCACACTATAAACTATACTACTGGACCGTAAGATTTCTTCTTACAATATAAGATATCATATGAAACACCTCAACTAACTAGAGTAGTGAATTAATTGCTCAATAATGGCTCAATAAAATATGTATAGAATTACATATATTGTAGGCTATAAGTAAGAACAAGCTTTCTGTAGAATCAATACTATAATAAAACATACTTGAACACTATTGGCAGATAATAATCACATCCACTGTGCACAAAAACTTTTTGCTTGCATTTTGTTATCTCTCTGGTGTGATAATGAGGAAAAGCTTCTGAATGCATGAGCCTATGTGGTCCTTCCAACTGTGCATGAAGCACTAAATGCCATTGTAAGCACCTGTTTTGCTGTTTCTGGTGCACATCTCCAGTGTTTGGTGAGCAACAGGTGGATATAACATGCCTACAGTGCCCATAACAGTGCTTGCATTCCATGTGTTGAACAGTGGTGGTATCCTCTTTTGAAAAGGAATGCACCATGGTGGAATAATTGCCCTTACTCCTCTCTGGCCACTTAGGTAAAAGGGATTCAGATGGTTTGAGATCTCTCTCTCTCTTTTTCTCTCTCTACCACCCCTCCTCCCATGGGGCAGGGAGCAGAGGACAGCATGAGGGGGATGGGTGTATTTGACTTGGGAGTGCTGATTTTGGAAGGGGGGTGATAGCATTAACATAAAAGACAAAACAAAACTTTTTTTGTCTTAATTTTTCCATCCACAGAGTGCTACTGTCTAATGTGCTGATGTTTGAAATCATCTCATGCCAGCTGTTTCGCCCTGGTGACAAATAAAATCACACGGACATTCCAAGAATTAACTTTTTTAAAATGAAAGTGTCCAGCTCAACAGAAATGGATGGTGGATTATAGCTTGTTTTAGATGTCACATGATCCTCTTGAATCACATTATGGCTTCATGTCACCTCTTGTCGGGAGGCCTGGCTGTGAAGCCTTGGTGGTCCGTGCTGCAAACGTGGTGGGACAAGTGATTGAATGTGGCTTCACCTTATCTAATACTACACATGGATGTTCTGCCACTCACTCTCTCTCTCACACGCACGCACACACACACTCTGCATTTGTTTAGTGAATCATGGATCAGCAAGCATAACAGGTTTGAGAGCTTTGCAATAAGTGCTGAAAGTAACTTTTGAAAAATTAGTTTTGGGAGCTCATTGTGAGTTTTGCAGCAGGTTTTTCCAGACAGGAATTGTTTATTCGCCCCATACATCTCTCACTTAATGTTCAACTACACAAAAGTAACACTGCTCAAAGAAGAAACACATCACTCCTTTTTTATCTGTTCCTTCGGTGAGGGTAATAAAATCATCATTTAGAAAATTTGTATTGACTTGAATTGTAGGGATTTTCTTGGTTTACTATAGCTTGCCAATCAGTTGGGGTCCAAGAATAATAAAATTATTTTATTGCGATTGGAAACACTGCACTGTCCCTTTCTGATGTGTCTTTTCTATCTTTGATTATTCATCGCCTGTTCATTTTACGCACTGTGTCCTCCTTCATCTTCAAGTCCGTAGTATCATGCTCCTGTGACTTTGTCAGTCCTCTTATGTTTGCCGCAACAGCCCCCACTGTGGGGCTAATTAAAATAATTTTAAGGACAAAGGATGGGAGCCTATTGTATCACATGATCAGCAATGCAACAGAAATGGTGCCAGAGGGGCAAGCTTGTCAAGGATTAGCAGCCCTTTGCAGGCATAGATGTATATATCAGCCTCCCACCACTGGTCTGTCTCAAATGGTCTTTTAATGGCAAAAAATGTACAGTAAAAAATTAATCAGCACAAAATCAGGTCAGTTCATAATTTACCCGTGGCTTTGCAGATCTACGGTTTGATTGAGGTATTCTGTTGCTTTTCAAGTACAGTGATGGCGGAAAAATTAATTAAATGAAATAAAAATCAGTTTTGAATTTTTCTTTCAAAAACGGGTAAATTATTAAACAAGAAAAAAGACGTCCAGCACTCTGAATTTTTTCCCCACATTCCTGAGCCGTGCAGAACCCGCCCCTTTCCTAAAACAGGGAGATCTTCTGATGACAAATCTTCAAACTGACTTCCTCTCCTTCCTTTCAACTCAAGTAATGGCTCAATGAACTAGATTCCCTCTGTGGCGAGTCACATCCTCCGTGCCATAATATTTATGTGGCCTATTCAGAAGCTGCCGTCTAACAGCAGCTCACCTCATCACTTAAACATGACTAAGTGACTGAATAATAGTCTGGGATAATGTGATATCAGATGCAATGGCTTATTGGGGAGTCACTGCAGCAGTGTAAGTTTCCACACAGGTAAAACTATATATGGATATCACAGTGTTATGCTTCTTCCACTTTTGTGACCACAGCTGCCTGCCTGAGTAGATCTAGCACATTAAACTGGGGAAGAGGCTGACAAACTGAGGTGTTGACACTGACCATCTCATCCATGCTTTTAAGGCATTGTTGTTATCTGTGTGACCAGGCCATACTTATCTCACAGAAGGAACTGTATGTGAGCAGAAACAATGGGCTTGATTGAGTGCATTCCCTAAAAGGTGTTAGGTTACACGGGCCTGGTCTTTTTAATAGATGATATCTGTCTGAGGGGACTTTGTCACGTGATCTTTATCAGTCAGCGTTTTGGAGAAATGGTTCATCATTCATAATCCGACATAAGGTTGTGATAACAGGAAGCAGCCTCAGGCCGTGTGCTGGGGGTCAAACCCAAATGAGAGTAGTATTAGGGACAGGTTTGAGATGAATGAAATTTTAACAACCATTAACCCAGTTGCTGATCAGTATTAAGTATGAAATGTTATAAGTCACCAATTTTCATACAAAACAGCAAAAAACAGTGTGAAAACTATTTGATTTCCAATTGAATTCAATAAATCTCATCCATAAGGGATTGTGCATTCATACAAAAGCCCACAAACCCCCTACCTGATTTTTGTAAAGCCCCAATAATGCAATTAGCCTCACAAAGAAAATGGTAATCCATGAGCCAGTATGAGTGCATGGGTGGGGTGCATCTGTAATGACCTAAGAATGACTCTGAGGAATTTTCACACCAATAAGCTCCAGGAGATCCAGACTAAAAACCGTCACAGCAACACATACATTCATATAGTTCTAATCTCTGTGTGGTGCAAGTGAGAAAACAAGTGAAAAAAACTGCTTTTGCATTCATCAAACAAAAGCCAACTTCCTATGTTTCAGTAACAGGTTGAAATGCAAAGTAATAATAATAATAATAATAATAATAACAAGGAGAAGAAGAATATAAAGACATTATTAAAAAGCTTACATTGGTCAGTATATGCAGATATCAGTAACAGTATGACCCATTATCAGACCACCAGCAGTTTCATAGCTGGGGGTTGAATCACATATGCTAATAAAGCAGATGTCCACAGTCCTCAACACATTCCAGGCAGCCTATAAAAACAAAGCGTCTTTCTTCCTCAAGGAGCAAAGCCCCATCTCTGACTGTCTCCGACAGTCACAAAGCTTCATATAAACATTTAGCATTAGGGTTATACCCAATGATCCTGGCAGTGCTCGCTGCCTTCCCACCACTGTCTTAAACAACCACAGCCATTTGATCCTTTTGGATGACGGCTCCACTCATTTTGGGAGCACTCTGTGTGTGTTTGGACAAGGTGTTGGTCCTCCTCTGAAAACTTTCCATGACACTGGAAGTTTTAGGCCACGACTCTGTCTCTGTCTCTGCTGTCCACTGTGCCAGACTCCCGCTGAATTCATCAGCCATTGTTTTCTCTGCACAGGCATTTATTATGTCACTGCAAACATAAGCTTTGTCCTCAGATGAAGGATCAGTCAGGGTTCGTGCCCTTAGAGGGTCAGCCAAACAGCAAATATAGACAGGCTATGACTTAGATCTTAAGGGTTAGGTTGACATTACGGTGGCTATAAGAAAATTACATTTGGAGGTAAAAAAATTAGAGGCAATGTGAGGCACAGAGGTACAGCTTCTTTTTCTTTTCTTTTTTTTGTGTATGAAACAAATAAAAAACGACTCACGTTACATGTTTATGCTCTTTTTTGAAGCATATCCATCTTATCTCCTCCCTCTCTACCCTCATCACCACCATGCCATTTCTCCACACTATGTCAAAATGAAAACAAGGCCACTTCCTGAGTCAACCACTGACTGAGACCCCTAATACACTGAATCCTTTACATTTAATGTACCTCAAATTACCAAAACCTGTGGACATATGGGAATACATTTTTTTGACTGTTTGCACGAGAAGTAAAAACATTTCTCATGTGGTTATGATGGGAAATTTGGGAAAATCTACACAAAAAACAGACTTAAATATCAGCTTCTGTTGAGATGCTGATTGTTACATTTCTTGCTCTACTTTACCATACCTAGCCTTTGCTTTTGAATTAATTTGGCTGCAGCAGTATCTGTGCTCATTAAAAGTTAGGAAAGCAGGCAAGGTAAACAATGAACTAAGTACACACACGCACGCACGCACGCACACACACACACACACACACACACACACACACACACACACACACACACACACACACACACACACACACACACACACACACAATGGCTTGTATGTGTAAAGATCAGATTTCCATCATGTTTGTTTTCTTTGGATAAGGCATGTGTGAACAAAGAAAATACTTTTCTTGCTCGTAGCTATCTGTTGAAGCCTGTGGAATTTCTTAAATTGTGAATAGTTTTGTTTGGTTACATAATAAATTTAATTGGCATAACACTACCAATTTTGCGCAACACAAAAATATAAATTTTAAAGTTTAATAATTCGATTGTGAATCCGATGCTGTCCATAAACACTGTTGTTTTTAACCTTAAAATGAAGCATAACTTAAAATCATTGACTCTAATCTATCAATGCCAGGCTAGAAATGTAAACAACTGGCCAACCACACAAAAAGTGACTGCCCAGCTCTATAAACTATGAGAATGTGGACAGCAGAAACACAAAGCAACATGCTGACATGTGAGAATGATCAGAGGGTGTCACAAAACAGAGCATAAAAAAACAAATCCTGTATCTGCACACAGCTCACAATGATGGTCCAAGACTAACAACCAGCTTTCCTAGTGTGATGTGCATCCCAAAAAATATGGAATAAAAGAAAACAATTGACTGATTGTTCCCCCTTTCAATACATGGCACTGTGTGCACAGTCAAAACTCGCAAACATGCATTTGTTTAGGGTTTGTGGCACAGAAACAGAGCAGGAAAACAATGGCTAAATGTCTTTGTTACTGAGTCACAAAAGCTGATAGCTGGTTATTTGCTTTCACCAGAAAGCCACATCACCATGAAGGACATTATTATGAAAAGCACTGGCTCTGTGTGAGAGAGCCGGGGTTACTGTAGAATTTCTATATACTATACAGTACTCTGCACAAGTCTCAGGCCACCTTTAGATTTGTAGTTATAATGAGCATACCACCATATAATTATTTCACTTTTTGAAGCACATCCAGGAAATAAGGGAGAAATGTAAGTAGCTTTAAAAGAGATATTATTATCTCTTTATTAATATAAAAGTATTAAGTGTGATCTACTCTTACAATTCAACAATCACACAAACCCGGCTCTTTCAAAACTGGAGTGGATCCTAATGTCAAACATGTGTTTATCCTACGATTACTTATTGACAAATATCTGCTGCTAAAAAGGTCTATTACACTACATCTATTCAAGACATATTTGAGTATTACATGAACATGTATGAGTAAAACTCACCAACATCTTGCTTATACATAAGACCAACTTTCTGTCACATTATTCCAATCAAAATGCCAATGATCACAGAAATGGACAGATATAAAAACAACAAAGTGGGTGTTTTTTGCACAGACTTCTATATTGGCTTTCCCACAAAACCCAAAATTAAGTCTTGCTCAAATTAGACTGAACTTTTCTCTGCCACAAAGAAAGCGTTAAACTGCTGCATTCAATCCCAAAAGAAGCAACAACAAAAGAATCTGTCAGGTTAATACTTCCTGACAGCCAAAGATAGACAAAAACAACACCATAAACACTCAACATCAAACAAACACAGCCAAAAGGCATCAATGCTTTCAGAGTGTGTGAGGCGTGTGAAATGAATGTGCCCATATAGACAGGCGACATTTGAACGTACAATTACTCACATAAATGAAATAATACTACATTCAAAAATTGCCAAGTGATGATATTGATTCTACTTGTGGACACATTAGCCATATACTGTCTTAACACATAATCATGCTGCATTCAGAAAAGCAAATTACGGTGAGTCTTTTGTAACTTGGCTGTAAAGGGCTGATCAAATCGCCCTGCTCTATCATCTTGTATTTCTATCACACACAAAAAAAGAGTTGAACAAAGACAAGATAAAAGCCTCCAGTGTACTGAGGAGTCAAAACTCACTTAAGATGTCAATAGTGTCACAGCGTAAAATGATGCTTGCATTGGAAAACAAATCCATATCAATACTTTACCAATCAGTTAATTTCATTAAGGCATTCAATGCCATTTACTCTTGGGACTACAAATTGTGTGTAAACAAAGCAAAGGTCAAAAATGTATTGTTGAACCGAGTGACAGATTGCATCTGTGGGTGTGCAGTTTGAAAAACAGTTTGCACTCAGTGGCTGTCTCAACAATTTATAGCCGCCTCTAATGGGTGAAATTAACTGGAATACTAAATTCACTTAGGGCCATTTGACGTTTTCACACCATTTAAAGTACCAGCTCTTTTTCTTTTTCCAAGTAATGGTCGTGTGTGATCTAGTTCTGGCTGTTGTCCTCCTATCACCTGGTGCTCTCTGGATCTGTTTATGTCCAGAAGGAACGCATCATAACTTACGATTTCTTTAAGCAGCTGTGAGTGGAAATTGCTTTTTGTGGAGACATTTATGACCCCATTCAAAGGCAGACTTCTCAAACACAGGAAGGAAGGAACTGAGAAGTGCCATACAGTATCAAGAGCTTTAAAACTCCTGCCTGGTTTCAAAAAACAAAAAACAAAAAACAAAACAAAAAAAAACAGTTTCAAACTGAAACTGAACTGAAGCAAACTTAAGTTTTATTGAGATATTTCTTTTAATTGTTTTATTAAAAGAGAATAACAATAAATATTCAAAAAATGAATTGTGACCAATCACATCCTATTATTATTATTTTTTAAGTTTTCATCCGTGCACAAAATAAATCAAAATTGACATGATTCTAACAGTTCAAGCACTCTCCTCAAGTAGATCACTAAAGATATTGAAGCCCATAGAAAAAGCACTCAACTGAGCCATGATGTCACATATGGCCAGGGGAAGGGGGTGGTGTCTCCTCCTCAAGAGTGCTCAGGATTAGGGCCTGGAAGTCTGTTAGATAATAGATCAAAGAGTTACACCAGAGAGCACTTCTTACTTTTCCCACATGACGTTCATCTTCACACATAAAGGAATTTCAGGAGCTTCCCCCCCCCCTTTCTTTTTCCTACAGTTTCACCTGAAGATCAGGCGACAGACTTGGCTCTGAAATTGCACACAATGTTCAGAAGGGTCACCAGTGACAGGGCAGTTCTTTAGTGTGGTTATAATACAAACTTTTTAAGGGCATCATTTATCCCAGACCAGACCCAGAAACAACATAGTAAGTTGTATTTCTATGTTTCAGGGGCTTTGAAACATTTTTTTATTCATGAACTGCAAATGCAAAAAATTTCAACCTCTTACTTTTTGTCAGACATACATTTTGGCCAATTCCTGATCAAATAAATCAATTAATGCCAGAAAAAGAATCTAAAATATTTAAAGTAAATCTTAGTTCCCTAAATGTTGCTACTCATGACTGATGGTTGCTCCAGTAGGAGATGCTATGGGTTAAAACATGGTTGTATAAAAATTTTATACTTTTAAAACCAGGAAACAAGCCAAAACTGCAGGACAAAGCCTGCTTTCCCCTCGTCTCTGAAACTCACTTTTAACGCATCTTCTGTTTAAAACTAAATTTTGAGGGGATACTGCGAATTTGTCTGTTTGAGCCAATGTGCTTCAAAACCCATGACTGTGGAGAACACAGAGACTCGATTTATTAATCTGAACACAAAGTAAGTGATGATGTTTCCAATGCATCATACTGTCTAGGGTTTCGCACATCCATCACCCACATTAAAACACGGTTAAGGGTTTTACGATTCACCTTTCTGAAACACAAACCAACTCTGTGGCGAAAACTTTACTGCAGGCAAAGTGTTGTTCATCAAAACAACTAAATCTGAGTTTGAGGCCACGCTGAGCCACAAAATGCAGGAGACTGCATCAAGAGAGACATTAGCACTGAGGAATGGGGGGGGGGAAATCAATGGTCAACTGTTCACAGGAGACTCTTACTCAGACACAGCATTCACTTCACTCTGAAGATACTAAGTGCTGAAGTATGGGTGGCAAAATAATGGACGGCTACAAGCAAAACAGGCACTTTGTTGAAAAATCTATTAGGTGAACAATTTGGCTTTTAAAACATAAGACCTTGATGTACAATTGATTACTTTGGAGATACTCAATGAGGACTAGGGGAAGAAAAACATGTATACATGGCATGCTGACTGTGCAGAATAAACACTGCAATAATCCTGTAAACATCTACTTTTACTCTTAGCACTCTGCTGCCACCTTATGAACAACCTTGAGAAAACATGGCACAAAGAAATTCAATTTCAAGTTGTGTCAGATGTTTTAGGTTTATACTTCAGAATTAATTTTGGGATGTTTATCAAGAATAAACACCTTTTATATTTTGAATGGTGCCTGCTACAATTACACTTGAAAATAGAGTGTATGGAATGACAAATGATTAATTTTTCTATTCAGTTTTCAGTGGTTAACATGACTCTAGATTAAACAAATTTAGTTAAAAGATTGCTACTTAGTTAACA
This sequence comes from Brachirus orientalis, assembly GCA_016785285.1. Lineage (NCBI taxonomy): Eukaryota > Metazoa > Chordata > Actinopteri > Pleuronectiformes > Soleidae > Brachirus > Brachirus orientalis. The sequence goes on from JAFBJR010000150.1 coordinate 15,829,539, forward strand.
TTGAAACTAAATCAAAAAACACTTACCTACTGTATGTTAATGACCTGCACAAACATAACCTTTATGCTTAAGAGTTCTTACTGGCAAACAAATAGCTTATGATGGAATTACAATCTTTATTTTCAGAGAAACACACCAGACACTTCCCTCACTGTGGGACGTCATCGAGTTTGGGTGAATCTGAGTAAAGTGTGCTAGGAGAGAGCTGCTCTATTGTACTCTGCTGTGGATGAGTGGACACAACCAGTGGAACACCATGGATGACCACATTCCCGCTGCCCACGCCAATGTTTGGCACCAGTAACGCACTTCCTTCAGAGGGTAAAGCACTCTCCTCAACTGGACCTGTTCCTCCCGTTTCAGACACGTCCTCTCGTGGACCACACACCATGTCGGGTGGTGTCACTGTGGTCAATCTAGCCGTGTTCCCTTCGGTCACCACTGTAACCTCTGTACCACCTTCCTGGATCAAGGCGTTGAGGCCTTCCAGCTCAGAGCAGGTGGTGATGAAAGTTTGTGTGCTGCTGCTGGAGTCCTGGGCGGTGATGGCCGTCTGCAGCAAGGCCTGGTGGAGTGGGTTGTTGGCATCTTCAGGACTGAGCTGCGTCAAGAGGACAGTTTGGGGTTCAAGGGTAGCTTCAGCCGTTTGAGACGACCCGAGGTGTTGCATGGGAGTTAGGACGTTGACCTGCTGGATCATGGAGTTTACTATCATGTCCTGGTTCTCAGGACTTAATAGGACCATGTTGGTCTTGCTCTGATTGGCTGCTGATATTAAGGGGTTCTCTTGAGCCAAAGGATGCGATACTATAATTTTGAGCTGTGCATTGCTGTAAGGAGCCATTGAGTCAGATGGAATGGGGACTTGAAGCTGGGTGTTACTCTGTGTTGTTGTAACGGGAACCAAGTTGACAGTTTTGACTGGGACAGGAAGCTGGAGTTGCAACACTTTCTCTCTATGCTGCTTCTTGTGGCTCCGCAGGGAGTCCTCCCTGACGAAGGAAGCGCTACATGAATCACAGCAGAAAACTCGAGCTGCATCTAGTTTGGCCCGATATCGTGAGCTGACAGGCTTTGGAGAGTCACATCTGCCACTTTTCCCTGCACCTCTGCTACTTTTCCCACTGCTGCCTTTTTCAGGCCTATCTGACTGGCACTTCTTTTTGTGAATGACAAGGTTGCTCCGCTGCTTGGAGGCAAAGTTGCAGAAGTCACATTTAAAAGGGCGCTCCTCTGAGTGGATCCTCTCATGGACTTTGAGCGCCCCCTTGCTGGAGCAGGAGTAAGTGCACTTGGAACACTGAATGGGCTGAATGGGTTGATGTTCTCGTGAGTGCTGCCGCAGTGCAGTCTTGTTGGAACACTTGAAATCACAGTGCACGCACTGGAAGGAGTTCTCTGTGCCATGTTTGAGCTGAACGTGAGATTTCAGGTTGCCTTTCATGGCACAGCGGTAGTCACAAAAGTCACATTTGTAGGGCTTTTCACCAGAGTGAATCCGGATGTGCCTCTTTAGGTCAGAGTTGATTTTGAACTTAGCATCACACTGGTGGCACTGGAATGGTGCATCCCCTTTGCAAAATAAAAACGAATAAGTAGAGCTATAAACAGCAGTGATGTGGATCAGAGAATTTGAATTTCATGAGATGGCTGCACATGGGCACTGCATATAATTTAACTTTTTGCATTCATTTTATATGGTAATTTTGGCCATTAGCTTGATTGTGGGGGCATCGTTTCCCTGTTTGGATAAAAGTAAGGACATCTGCACGTATCAGTAAGTGAGACATCTGTGACAGGAAAATCTTACTAACATAACTTGGCCCTATATGTTTATTTCTTTAAAGAGAATTTCTGTCATTTATAAGACTAAATCTGTTCTAAATCTATTATAATGTCAGCATCAACATAGTTCTAATACTCTGTTTTTATTTGTATGTTATGTAAAAGCAACGTTACTTCATATTGTCTGTTGGGTTTTAATTTTGTTTTTGGCAACTGAATGCAAAAGTATCTTTTTCTGAATTCATCATTTTATGAACATGGCATATGGTGCCTTAATTCACTGATTTATACATTTGGGTTTGCATGTATTTTTCATGTTTTTTAATTAGTGAATTTTAACTTGGTTAGGGCAGTTATGTTAGCGACACCTGAACACCTGAAGAGTGTTGGATAATGAAGTGACTCTCAGTATGTTCACAAATTATTACAAACTTAATAAAAAATTGTCAAAACCTGAAATTGCACGTGACATATATCAAACCACATTGGACGAGAATCTGATGAGCGACCTCATTTTTTTTTTTTTACACTGCATTTACACAATGTAGAGTACATTTTACTCCAGGTCAAGCTGCTGTTTAGAAAGTTGTAAAAAATTAAATTGATTATTATAATGCCATTTCAAGGTCATTGCATGTCATTTTTGACAGAGAATGAGTAGTGGGTGGAATTTTACAAATTATTTGCTGCACTAATAGAAAAAAATGCAAAAAATGCAACAAAAAAAACAAAAAAAAACAAAGGGATATCAGCAGCAAGCAATAATTCTTGGACCTCTAATGAGAAATCTGTTATCTACCAACAAGGATTGCTGAGAACTCAAGGTTTTTGGGTCCTTACCAGTGTGGGAACGAAGGTGCACAGTGAGCTGGCTAGAGTTGCGGCTGGCATAAGGACAGATCTGGCATTTAAAAGGCCGTTCATCATAGTGGATACGGAGGTGCTTCTTCAGACTACTGCTGTCCGCTGCTGCGTAGGGACAATGTTTACACTTGTGTGGCTTCTCGCCTGTGTGCAAGCGACTGTGCATGTTGAGTTTGTCCCGCCGGCCGAAGCGCTTGTGGCACAGCTCACATTCAAATGGCTTCTCCCCTGGATGATGGAACAACATGTGTCTAATCCAGTCAAGAGCATGAGAGCATCAAGTGTAGGGCAGGATAAACTTACTTACCAGTGTGGGTTTTGAGATGCCGCTCCATGTCTTTTTGGCCATACTGTGTCTTGAAAGTGCAACCTGCAGAAAGTGCAACAAGAGAAAACATGCTTTCACAAGGTGTGTGAAGTCTGGTAACTTGTGGAATTTATATAACTTTGACAGGCAGGAAGTACAGCACTGTGTAAAGGTCTTTTATTAAACCGTTTTTTTGCTCATCGAGATTAAAATCTCTTACGAGTGATCCCTGGCCAAGAAGGCAGCACACAAGAACCGAGTGAAGAACAAACAGAGTGATACACTTGGTTAAGACAAGCTCAGAAATCAAAAAGTGAAATAAAATCCTCAAAGCCACTATTAGATTTGCTGTTTTAACAATGTTATAATAACCATACAATATGACCATATCTCTGTCACTTTACTGGAATACATGCAGAAAATATGGCAAACATGTATGCAAGTTTACAATTACAAATTTTTCAGAAGGAGTGTCAAGTATTTAGTGTGAGCTACCCCTACACAAGTGAAGCCCTAATTAATGTTATTGGTAAAACTTGTGTTTGTCCCACAATTTCATGTAAAAAAAATAAAAATACTGACATAATTTTTTTTTTTTTTGCAAATGTTGACTCTTTTTTTAATTTAATGTCTGTAACACGCTCCAAAAAAAAGCTGAGACAAGGGCATTTTTCCTTTTCAACAACATTCAATATCATTTGGGAACAGAGGACACTAATTTTTGAAGCTTTGTAGATGGAATCAGTTTGAACATTTCATAGTGTATTCAGTTGAACATAGGTCAAAAGGGATTTGCAAATCAATTTATTCTGTTTTTAATTCACGTTTTACAAAGCCTCTGAAATTCATAAGTGGGGTTTGTATGTAAGACCAATTTCACAGAATTTGACAGAGATAAAAACAACAAAGCTGGTGGTGTCATTAGCATTTTGCGTAGTACTGTTCAGTTCTGGCTGTTTGGCTGCTGAAAAGCTGGAACATGTTACTGTCATAAACTGGTGCCTACCTGAGAAACAGCAGCTGTGTCTCTTTGAAGTCAGGCTCGGTTTTAATTTTCTGGAAGGTGTTTTCTGTGCTTTGGTCAGGATCTTTTTGACACCTCTCGTGACACAGGTCTGGTAGGTTTTCTCAAAAATAAACTCTGAGCTGGAATCTTTGGGAGAAAATGAGCGCAGCTGGGTGTCAGTGCACAGATGCACATCAGGTTTGCATGCATATAATTCACAACCAAAGCAGAATGAGTGTGTTTTTACCGTTGAGAGCTGCAGTTGCAGTAGTGGCCGATGGATCAGCGGTATATAAGGCACAACCATTTTGCTTGTGGGCGAGAAAGACCTCAAAGTTATTGTACTGCTGTTTGCAGAATCCACAGATGTGGATATCTGGGCTCACCTCCACCACCATTGAGTGTCCTGTAGCGTCGTCAAGAAACAAAAAAGCAGTAAACCATGGTTATAGACAGAAAGTTGAGTGATGCTGTGCGTGAAACTGAACAACACTACAACATATGCGGTAGCGTCACTGTTTTCCTTTACCTTCGTTGTTGTTTGTTGTCATTTTCGAGCTTGTATAGCTGGAGATCTACTCATCTTCTGGCTCTCAAACTTTCACGACGTTTATTAAGGTATAATAAACGTCAGCTTGTGCTCAGCTTAACGTGGAGCCAGAATAAATAATCCATTTTTAAAAAAATAGAAAATATAACCCGGTTAATCTGCCACTGGCGATTACTTATGTTCTCTGACAAAGCTAATACGGGTCCGATTTTACGACATACTTTGCGGTGTTTACGGCAGCGGGAAGGCATGCATTTCTGTCGCCCCCCCCCCGTGACGTCATGTGCTGCATTTTATGCAGTGGGAAAAACCTAAATTACTTTATGCAATTTCTATCCAAATAAAAAAAGCTTTGTAGACATGTACCCTAGGTAAACTTTAAAACAATTAGTCTGTAACACTCTTTTCTTTCTGTATCAACTCTTTTTTAAACTTAGTTCGCCGTTCACAGTGTCAATTGTATACATTGTTTTGTATAAGTGTTCTAATTTAGTATTTATTTTCCATATGCATTTGCATAAGGTACACCTCAATTAAATATTTGTATTTCTGCTCTAATAAAACCTTAATTTGATCCACCTATCAGAGCACAAAAATATGAAACTGCAACTTACTTTTCATTCAACTTACTTGAATTTTTTGCTGCATGTTTATAATGTGTGGGGAGGAAGATAAGCTGTTTGTAAAGTGCACATCAGAGGGACATTGATTTTTTTTTTTTTTTTTTTTTTTGAGGACACTTGCTTTTAATCCATACCTATAAGGTTTTACATTAAGTTCATATAGAAATGCAGGACAGAACATTTTTATTGCTTACTCATTGTGTGAACTGGGTTTCTCTTCTCCTCTCTCTCTTTCTCTATACTAATAATGTAAGTTTTCTGCTTTACTATGTCAAGTGCTTTGAGATAGTATATGTGGTGAGTTGGCACTTAAATACAATTTATATAAATGAAAATTGATTTGATTTGAACAAGCAATGAAGCTCATCCTATACAACTTTTAATGGAGCAGTTTAAAAGCGAGCAAATCATTTGGGAACCTTACTGTTACTATCAGATACACACGAAAAGCGGAACCATTCCTTTGATAGTTACAGTTTTCATTGCTTAAAAAAGTAATGGAATTCGTTATAACATTTGGAATTTACGAGCATCTGAACGCATCATTGAAGCTGCTGTAAAGAGTTGTTCTCGGTAGCGGAACGAGCTGGTTTTCTTAAAAGCACGTTGTTTTAAAAGCCCATTTACGTTAAATTGTTATTTGAGTCTCCAAGAAAAACCCACGAGGCCCAATGAAAGCAAACACTAATACGTAAATTTAGAAACTTGTTTGGGAAAAAGGAAAGGGAGCAAAGCAATCTTCTTTGGCCGTCACTGCTGTCAACATGAAGCCTGTAAGGTCATGTCTGCCACCTGTCGAACAGGAAGTCCCAGAACGATTTTCCTAGTGTTCAGGCCACGGCCAAAACAAACCATAAATGTTTCTTGCATCACTTAAAATCTTTTTTTCGAATGACATTAAACCGACACCTTGGAGAGAAAAGGCTGCAGCGCGTCAACACATTTCAGAAAATAACCTTAGCCCCCAGCTGTGACACCTGGAAGGCCACTTCTCCCCCCTGGAAGGTAAGCCTTCTTCTGTTTGATCTTGTAGGACACTTACTTAGGACATACTCTACCAGCTCTGTAGCAAGGGCAATTTACTGACTTGGTGGTGTGAGTGAATGAGAATGCCTCTTTTTTTATATGTCAGAGCAGTTGTGCTGGTGTGAATAAGCCATGAAAGTGACTGACACACAGCTCCATTTTCAGTGGCAGGTCCTTAACTGCCTGATTGCCACTGTGAAGCTCAGGAATTTCCTTACGCTGACTTTCCTGCACGGCAAAGGCAGAGGGCTGATTCCTTCCCTGCTGAACCAGCAAATCCTTCAGAGTCAGACATGATGCGCGCACACACACACACACGGCTTACATTCATTTCCTCAAGACTTGCTCTAACCTTAACCGCACCTAATCCTAAATTAAGTAGGATAAGTCCCCACAATGTGACTGAGTATGCAGATTAAGTTCCATAATGTTACTTATACTTGGGCTACGACAGCAGACATGGTTGCTGGGCCTCCCCACTGCCTGCATGGCCACATCAATCTGATTTAATTTAATTAGATTTTACATTGTCACACATGGGATCTGTTTATATCAATATATACAGAAAGGGCAATGCTAATTTCTTTGGACATTTCAAATTTGAAAGACATGAAAAAAATATGTATTTAAATATATTATTAGATCTGACCAAAGAGCTTGAAAATCATATGCACATATAGTAAGTCCCCCCACACAAACTCAGTTAAATGTACATCAAAAGATCTTATTTGCATGAGCCATGCAAATAATGCAGATATGTGGTAATTAAAGACAGAGTTATATCCCCTCAGTGCTAGCATTCTCACTACTTTGAAGTAGACTTCATTTTTATAATCAAAAGAATTGTAATTTTTTTTTTTTTCACTTTTGCAGCATTTTAATTAGTAAATCCAGTTATATGTATCATTGCACTCAAACTATAATGCCCAGATATAATTATCTGAGCAGACTATTCACCAGTGAATCAATCAAACTGTTTTGGGATCTAAAATATCCTTTTCACCCAGAAGTTTATTTGAATTTTGGCTGCAACTTATTGTTATTTTCATTACACTTGTGCCTGTAGATCATTTTCCTGATCAAATGATTCGTTGACATGTTTATTGTGTTTCTTAACCCCTAAAAAAGGACTTGTTTGGTTTACAAAACAAAGACTACTAGCAGTTGACTATTATAGAGGAGCAAAGAAACGAGGAAATATGCACATTTGAGAGGCTGAAATTAATTAGACTAATTGTTTGTATTATAAAACACTCTCAATTTGTCAATTACTATGGATTAATTGTTGCGGCTCTAGTTGGTATTACTTTTTTGTCCAGCCAATACATCGTTGCATATTTAACAACTTAATTTGGGGCTTTTTTGCTTGGAAAATATTTTCAGGGCCATTTAGTAAGATCTGACTATTTAGTCAACTGATTCTTTAAGACCTTGTAGCTGTTTCAATCTGAAGTCCTCCTCATGCCAGTGTCTACTTTTTACTTCGCTTCATTTGTTTAATACAACAAACTCTTACTCCCTCAGGTGTTGTGTTTAGAAAAAAGTATTTTTTGGACATCCAGCTGTGCCAGGTGTAATTTGTAGACGTGCCCCTCGCCCTCTCATTGAGATGCCCGAGTATTCAGTGAGTGATGTAATGTCCCTCTTTTCCCCAGTGAGACAAGGGCAACAATAGGGGGGAGTGTCTCTGTCACATTATTTTCCCCCACTGAGGCACGCCAGCTGCTTACAGTTGCTTAATGGCTACGAGCTGTCACAAGGCATCACAGCCCGCTGCCACACAGGAGCGGCAGATGCTTTAATTGCACAATGACTTGTAGGTTGTCAACAGCAATTATACCAGGCTTCCACCTGAGGGCACCCAAAGAACACCATCTACACACTTCACTGGCAAGATGCAAGTTTAGGAGCTGGCTGCTTCACAAACACCAGATCTTAGAGTTTTGCTTCTGTCCAGACAAGAGACACAGAGGGATTTCGTGTCTCTTTATAGCTTAATGGTTTGGCCATGTACTGCAGGTATCTGGGCAGGATTTTCAAATAGCAGACCCCCATAACCCCAAAATCATATTTAGACGTAAAATATTTATCTAGCATTGCCACCTTAGGGCCCGCCATTCTCCGTGCCGCGGCAGGTCATGGTGTGCAGAGTTTGAGTAATTTTTCTCATTATTAATTAATGTCCTTTTTTTCCCTCTTTGTGATTCAGAGTTTTACTTGCCTTTGTGAAGCCTTAAAGTATGATCATTGAGAGGAAACAAATAAAATGGGGAGTTCAGTAGTGTGAAGTAACATGCTGCAGCCCACATTTGTATCTTCAAGATTTGCTGTATATACAGAAAATAATGTATGATGTACTTTTGGAAACCAAATGCTCATAGTGGTCTTATGTTTGGATCCCAAGTGTTTGTTTTTAGCCATAAGATAAATTATACACACATGTATTAATTCCTTTGGTCAACAGCTGCCATCGCAGCGTCAGATAAAATGGAGCCAAAGTCTGGGAAACCTCAGATGCCTCCAACACTCCCACTTTATCATATAAAAAGACAGTGTTCACAAGTACACAGACGTGCACACACAAGCAAGTGCAGCCGTGCCACACATAAAAGGCGCACATGCTCACACGCAAATCAGCACTATGCTCTTTGTATCTGCCAACCGATGCAGACGATGGGGCTGCAGATGAGTGCAGGCTAACCAGAGACGAGGAGGCTACATGTGGTGTCACAGACAATAGCAGTCCTTGGGAGGAGAATAGTCAGACCTAAGGAACATGCTGGGATGTAAATGAAGAAAAAATTATAACACATTTTTTGTGTGTAGTGTAATAGTTAATATTAAAGATTTGCAAATGTAAAGGACATGTATGTATTGAACATGTATGTAAAATGTGAATGGTTTGTTTAGAGGTGAAAAATGGGCACATTTTTTTTAATCAAAACAGTTGTTTTATATTTAGTACATTCTGCACTGGCATGAGTGCCTTGTATTTTGCTGTAGTGTCAGCAGGGGGTGTCCAAAATCGGTCTAAGGAGAGGGAGAGAGAGAGAGACCCTGTGCTTGCTTAAAGCAGCTTACACGGCAATGCTCCAGTTTGTTGTAGCTGACATTTTGGAACCAGTGGGTCAGCAAAACGGAGAAGCCACAGAGATGCATCAAAAGCACTGAGACTTTTGATCACAGAACAGTTGTGTGTAATTTATTGTGCCTCTTTTCTTTCTCTTATTAGTGAGTCCTAATTATCATTGCTGAGGACTCACCATTACCATTGTAGCACAAGTAGGTTTCAGGTGTTGCTTTGTACTCTCAAGTAGAGCAGCACAGGAAATGAGGCCACAGACTGAATATTTTGGGTTTCAACAGATGTACCGAGCTAAATCTAAACAAAAGAGGGTGTGTGTGTGTGTGTGTGCGCATGCCTGCTCATGTATTTATGATTTAAAAATTGGTGGTATTTTTTGTGTAAAGTTGTCAATGATGTGATGGAGGAGGAATCATGATTGTTAGGCAGATAACAATGAGGCTGGCTTATTCATGACACACACACACAGGGACACACATATATACGGCATCATCATCGTCACAGAGGGAGCAAGGCTCATAATTGGACAGAGGTGTCTGTAGATAATGAAGGCAGACCTCACACCTGCCAAACCTTGGGGATTTCACTTGACTGGCCACTTAAATCTTCCTCACTCTGTGGGTCTGGAGGGCAAGAGACTGAGTAAGGAACTAATGGAAAAAAAGCACAAACTACAGGGAGGATCTCTGTCAGCATGAGTGTAGCGTGGAGCCCCCCAATCCTACCCCAACTAACTCAGCCCCCACAGCTCGTTCCATACAGCACCCACCTCACTTCACTTCACTTCACTGTAAATCCTCTGGTGTCAAGGATTTCAGACGGAAATGGGGAAATGCTGCACCAGCTATTTTGTTTCAAACTCTCAAAACACTCGCTTCTCCTCGAGTTGTCTTTGGTGACAGCGTTGTGTGCGGGAAGCGCATTGTGCCAGCTTTTAGCGGGGTGTCATTCGAGTTGCTGAAAGGGAAATCAGATAGACACTTCAACGGAGGAATTCTTCTATATAGAAAGTTTACCTGACAGTCATCAGTGATGGTATGACGCTGTATCAGTGGAAGCAAAAAGCTACACCAATTAGGGTGTGAGTTTTCGCTGGCAAAATCTTAACAATTTATAAGAAACAAAATAGAATTGCACTTCACTTTACGTCTTTTTTTGTGCGTCATTCTGGAAACAATATGATTTAGCTCAGAGAGAAAATTCTATTCTATTCTATTCTATTCTATTCTATTCTATTCTATTCTATTCTATTCTATTCTATTCAAATACACAGACGTGTGAGAGAGGGCAGGGGGAATCACTCTTTGTTAGCTTGTCAGTAAGTCAGCAATGTTAGCTTTTGTGCATAAGGTTGTGTCTGCTTTCAAAATGTTGTGGTGGTAAATGGTGAGGATCAATAACTTTGTAGTGCTAACAGATACAAATAGAGGTGGGTAGCTTTGCTTGTGGGGTTAGCTGCATCCATGTGGTCTGGGTATATCTGTCATCTCTTCATCTTTTTTTCTGCAGATAGTAAATTGAAAAGAATAAACATGTGCTTGTCAAACTCTGCTGTCTCGCGGATGTTGTTTTGTTCTGTGCCTAAAGTCAAGCTGTGCATTAATGCTTTGACTCAAAGGCCCAGTGTGTAACATATAGCAGGGTTTGTTGGAAGAAACAGACTATTGCACACATTAGTATGTTTGTATGAGTGAATGGCTGCTCTACAGTAAAAATCATTTGTTTTAAATATTCTTTTATATGAACTTAAGCTAAGGGTCATGGTAAGATAAGGGTGTTTAATGGCAGCCCAAATGGACAATCCATCCAGAGCGTGTGTTTAGAATTTTGAACACATCAGAGTCGTGCCACCATCATGTCTCTATGTGTGGCCCTGCAATGGACTGGCGACCTGTCCAGTGTGTACCCCGCCTCTCACCCTATGTCAGCTGGGATTAGGCACCAGTGCCCCCCACGTGGAGGATAAAGCGGTGAGTGAGAATTAATCTTTCTTTATTTAGGCAGTCTCATTGAAATCAAAATCTCTTTTCAAAGCAAGACAACTGAGCGTGATTGTTGACAAGCCTTTCTGTTATATGAAGGCCACTGTTGTTCCTTTACAGACTTAGGAAAGGGAGAAGGTGGGTGGAGGAATCCTGCATTTCTTGCAATCTGCAGTCTCGCCATTAAATGTAGTGACATTTAATTTTTACATGCCTTTACAGGTCGAAGACAGGCAAATCTAAAAAAGTTAGTTTAGCATTTCTCAGTGATGAGAACTACTGGTACAGATACAAGATGGGGATTTAAATCTGTAAGTGCAGCACACAGGGTAAGTCAGAGCAGTTGTTGGTTGTCAATAAAACTATATATGATGCTTACAAGATAGCAGATTTATAGAAGGACAGAACTGCATGATTTCTAATTAGGTGCAAAATCATAATCGCAATCAATGACTGGTGCTTTCATTTAGTATGAAAAGAGTTTCTCTCTGTTTAATTTTAAATATCCAAGACAAGTGAAAAGGAAAATGAGCCCAGGTGGAGAGCCAGGCTTGTGACACCCATGAGTCCAGAGCAACAGGAAGTAGTATGCACAATTATGGATAGTGTCACATGTCCACCTTGTGTTTGTGCTCCAAGTGCTGTGCATACTGAGGTGACAGCTCACCTTATATCCTCAACTCTGATAAATTGAAGATAGACAAAAAGCTATGTGAGCAGAGCCTGCTTTGGGAGATGTGCTGTAACCGTAGACCTTTGATCATCATCGTCCCGTCTTTTACCAGCTTTAACTGCCACACGAAGACACTTTCAGGAGTTGGGCAACATTTGCTAATGTGGATCCGCTTTCCAAATTGCAATGATAAGCAATGCCGAAATGTGCCCTGAAATGAAATCACACGGAAACAGAAAGCTTATCAAGATGAAACTGTGCAATAATACAAGATTTATCCATCACCATCCATCATGTATTTGTTTGCAGGAAACAGATTACATGGATCTTAATTGAAATATTATTTTACCTTCATTTGAATTATTTATGGGGTTGCTGACTATATTCATACCTCAGAGAAAAACATGAACACGTTATGTGATGCAAGAGTGTGTTTGTGTGTGTGTTTTTGTGAGCATTTCTCATATATTATTCAAAGTGTAGAGTCAGAATATGGTCTTGTGTAGCCATGTGAAGGATATCAAAGGCCCTGTCTTTGATACAATTTACTTGAAATGCATTGGCCAGAGCTGAGCTGTCCATTGGTCTACCATTGCTAATGAGATCGGGGGGGGGGGGGAAAATTGAAAGTGGTGGGCTGGCTGTCATTCGCTAGGTGATGGTTTTAAGACCAGGCAGTGATACTTCATTAATTAACCTTCACATTCTATGTAGATCTGCTCATCAAGATGCAGTTAATTAAAGAAAGGTCATTCCAAGGGCTGCTGGGAAGCGGCATTATTACAATGGAGGGATGGCACTGCTTTGAGCGAGATAACACAAGAGAGGGGGCAGGGAGGAGGCGATCGTACAGTCACTGCTCAAGTGGCAGGCGACTTGCTACCTGTTTGTTTTTTTTTCTTATTCCCTATTTTTTTTTTTTTATCAAAGGATTCTGTTGAAAAGCTCTAATGGAGAAAGTCTCAGTAAAATATTCATTACGCTCAATTGAAAGCATCTATCTTTTAGCATCTCAGTATAGGTTTTCCTCTCTTTGCAGCCCTGTGTCTTTCCTGCCAATTTCTTGGGTGAATTCTAGTGTCTCTGACCTTGCTCAGTGTGCAGAGAAAAAATGTCATCTTGGGTAAATAAATAGCTCGGAACTCAGCAGGATATGAAATAGTTATGCGTCATCTGTAAGTGAAATCCATTTCTGGTGGTGACTTATTCATTTTGATTCCTGCCTATCTATCTATGTATCTCTTTGTCACTGTCTGCTAAAGCACAGCTTAAAATATGCAGTTGTGTTTTAAGAAAGTAGATCGAGCAGATACTGTGCATTGCCTTAAAATAAACATCAGCATATAAAAATGTCCCTCTTAGGGTTTTAGCAGTCAGGAAATTATTGTTTTTGTGCAGGCTGCTTGCACCTGACAGAAGGACAAAGACAGTTCGTAACACCTAAGGATAAAATAATGTTTCTGCAGAATTGCCTCTTGGCAGATCACACAAGTGAGATCAGATTTAGTGTTACAAACGGCCTCCACTAATGTTTTTGCCAAGCTTTATTTTTTGGTAATGGTGGCACCTCCTCTTATGGCACTGTCTTGTTTGGGTCCACAGCGTCACTTTTTCAAAAATGTTGCTGTGCTGCAAAATTGTAGCGAGACATCAGCGCCTCCCCTGTGTCCACTCCGTCGTCCTGCAGTCATCCCTGAGTGTCTTTTGGCATTGCATCCAATGGCAGGTGTAGAGACAAACGAGAAACAGTGTTCAAGCGTGCACGCGCATTCATTCAAGCATCTGTGTGTATCTGTGTGTATGTGTGTGTGTGTGTCCCTCCCACCATACTTCGATACAGTAACTGCTGACCCTGGACACTGTGCCATTATGGCAGACGAGGCAGGGCTCCCCTGGCAGCGGCTGGGGCGGCTGGTTGCTAGGTGGAGAGACATTACCGCGGGCCTCTGTAATAATTTATCCTAAGAGCGCGGTGAGCCGTCATGTAGCCCCTGACAGAGAGCTGCAGTACTTTATCAGCCTGCCTGTAAATCAGCCATGTGTGGGTGCAGACGGCAACATTGTTTGATCTCTTTCAGACACTCTAATAATCTGCTCCCCTCTGATTGATACCTCCACACAACAAAGCACATTACACCAGCAAACCACACCAGCCAGCCGTGTGTGTGGGTGTGAGTGCGTGTGCGAGTGTGTGTATGTGCATGTGCTAATGTGTCTGTATGATTTGCGTGCATGTGTCTTTCTGGTGGTCATCAGTATTGCTAGTGGCCTGGGGAGGGAGAGAGAGAGAGAGAGAGGGAGGGGATGAATGAGTCTTCTGCAGAAACACAGGGTCATTTAGAGTCTGTAAACCAATGACAGGGTAACGGGTTCACAAAACGATCACTGGATAGAGGGAGGGATGGAGGTAGGGGGGTGTGCTCGTGAAAGAGGCAATGCCACCATCCTCATTGGAAATCCACCAAACAGATAAAGAGCTACTGATGCAGTTCATCTTCTATGAATATTGTGTCATTTTCGATGTGGATCAACATTCTTCTAACGTACAATATGATTTTATTGTGTATATTGGTATGTGTATGTGTAAAAGCACTTTAAATAAAGTGCATTAGTGTTTTATTTCCTTTATAAAGATGTAATTCCTTACCCCTTTTTACTCTCAGATTGCACATTTCCCAACATTTCCATCTAAAATTATTCAAAAATAGTAAAATTTTCCACAGTTTTTAATTTTAGTATTGCCAATATTTTTTGGACAGATACAGCAAATGGGCCTGCACAGTTGAATGCTTTGCACTTTAGAGAATGTTTTCTCTAAAATGCTGATATTTTATTTCTTATTCCATTCATGGCCTTCTATCAAATCAAAGTGAATTGCATCCTTTTCCAAATTGCCTTCCAACCCCTTGCTTGATATGGCTCATATACAAAGGAGAGCAATGTCCCATCTAACAATACCCATACCATTTGTGCCGCTCAGCTTCAGAATGTCATTGGTTTGAATGTGACAGTAAAACATAACTCTGCCTTTTCAGTGGGTTGCATTGGAACATGGCTTCCAATTATTCAGCTCCAAATTCAATAGCAATTTTCTGCTCAATGAAATAGTGGTTTCAATCTCTGGAGTAATGTCACTTTAGAGGGATTTTCAAAATGGCATGTCTGTGAGTGAATAGATGGACATGGGAGGATTCATTTTGCTTGAGGAAATGATACTTGTCCACTGAAGCTTGTCATTTATTGATGAAGAGAGAACCTCTTCAGATGCTATAGAATGTGCAGTATTGGTATAGTTAGAGTGTTTTTGTGACAGTCATGGTAAACCTTATTAAACATATTTTTTTCAGCTTTCAGTCAGAATTTCTTAAAGAAGAAAAATGGCAGCCATATGCATAACCTTATCAATGTGTTTGGTTAGATGGAGGCTATTTTGCCTCAGTGCAGCATTAAAAGTAGCACTGAACAATGAAAAAAATGTAATTATAAGTGTGTTTGTGTGTAATGTATCAGTAGCCCATCCAGGGCCCCATAATGAATGCAATGCAACGTGCGATCACTGAGCCGTGCGTATACCCCGCTCAATGCATCTCTGAAAATAAACAGAGCAATGGAAATGGTTCTCATTAGTGTTGTTTTCATATTAAGTCCCTCAGACAAGGTTGACAAACCCAGCTCCCTGTGCCAGGCTCCTCGGGGACCATCGCTTCAATACAGCTTGGGCAAACAACACCAGCCGATACCAACACCATTACCACCTCCTATAGTTACTTATCCTCCCTGCCCTCCCTGTGGAGTGTTCTCTCTCTGCACAGACCAGGGGAAAATGTATTAAGATCTTCCAGGAGCATAGAGAAAGAGTCCTGCTTTAATTTATTACCATTTCTATTGGCCCTAAAAGGGACAAATGTCTGTTCTCCACCCTCGTGCTATTAGAACTGGAGAAATGTGTGCTGTGTGTGTGAGATGGAAGTTGTTCTGTGCTCCAGAGATGATCCACTGTGAGGCTTTTTAGCAGGAAGGGAACAGGTGTGCTGAGCTTCTGGCTTCCACCATGTGTTCCAGTTGTTTCATCTACATCTGTTTCTCTCTCTTTGTCTCTCATATATATGATGATGAAAACGTGCTATTAACCATAAAATGCTCCTGTTTGTGTGCCACATTCTCTCCGCCTCTCTGTGTTTCTTTAGCAGTCACATATCATCGTGCAGTAATTCATTAATGCAGCAGAGGTCACATTTACTTGGAAAATATGTCCCGCTAAGGAGAGTTTAATTTTTGTTCTGAAAATTGAACTGATGGAAAATTGATGAGTAAAAATTTGAATTACAGGAAAGCAGCGATTTTTTTTAAATGACTGTGTTATGATGTGCTTGATGCATAAAGCCAGAATGAAATATGAATATAGATAATATAGATAATTTGATTTTTTTTACTCTGACCTGAACCAAAAAGTTAACCTTAGCCAAAGCTATAATTTATCCACATACTATGGCTGCAATATTTATCAATTATCAATCAATTACTAAATTAATCACCATCTATTTTGATTACTGATTTGAGTGTTATACATTACATATATATAATTGATATTTTATGCACCAAACAACTAATTGATTAACCAAAAAAAATAACTGAGGAATTAATAGATAATGAAAATAATTACAACTACAGCAAATATTTCCGTTGTATCAACAGATGATAATCAAAAATCAGAATCAAACTTTTTACTTCACTGTCATGTATGATTTAAAAGTCTGCAAATCTACACATATGAGAATTTAAAACTAGCTAATTTTTGTTTGAAAAAATGACAAGCAGTGTATTGATTAAGATAGTTTGCCAACAACCAGTGATGGACAAAACATTTTGGCTGTACTCACCACTTGACTAAGCTTGTTATTTGAACACAACTACCAAGAAATAAATTCTATATTTTAGCTTTGTCTTCACTGAAAATGCAATTGTCACATTTCACCTCTGCAATCGATTTTGTTGCAGGTTCTCCACATTTTGCGAGTCTGTTTTGTTTTGGAAAAGTTACCGCTCAACGGCAGCTGTGGTTTATCTAAGAGTTTACAGTGATAGTCACCCTGGTGAAACCGACAAACAAAAAAATGGCCTGTGCTGAAATTTAATAAGCCTTTTTTCACACCAGACATTTTGACTTGTCATAGCAGGAAAACCACATGTGTTACTAATAACACGAACAATGGCTCCGTTCTATTTAGGTTCCCCGCTAAGCCATGACAATGTGACAGGGAGCCAGCATGCACCTGCAGTACCAGGACCCTGGAACTGAAGCAGCTAAATGTAATTCAGCTGTCATTAATTTTATGATTTACTCCCGTGCCTTTCCTACTGTGACTTGTCAAAATGTCGACCATGAAAAAGGCCTGTTAACAGAAAAAAATCAAGAACAAAAGAAATCCATACAGACCACATTTTGATAGACAGATGTCTGGTAGAAAAAACATCACTTTAATTGACACCTCAGGTTGTTGATGTTTGGTTACAATTCATAGATTGCAAAGATGGATGACATGTTTCCACTTCCTCCTGCAGTACAAAAATGAAGCCAAAATATCCCGCTCACATCTTGCATCATTTGGAGCCAAAGTCTGCACATGTGATGGAGGAATGGAGGTGCAATATTGAGGTCCTGCCAATAACCTGCTCAAACAATTAATCGTGAGTCACTCTCTGCTGTCAATCATGATGTTTCACCATGATTTTAAAGGATCAAGTTACTAATCAAAATCAGCTTAATCTGTAAAATGAAAATTTAAACATACACACAAACTCACAAAAGGCATTTTTGGAAAATAATCAGTTTGGCATCCATTGTCCCATCAGCTTTATTATTTTTATTATATCTTTATTATATTATTTTAATATTATTTTCCTATACTGCAGACAACCACTGGGGGTAAACAAGATGGTTTAGTTTCACTTTACCTGAAGATGTACTAACCTTTGGTAATTGATATATAAATTATATAGACAAAAGTATTCGACGTCTGACCATTACACCAACGGGGACTGTAATGATGTATTTAAATATACAGTACTTTAATATGGAGTTGGTCCAACCTTTTGCAGCTATAACAGCTTCTTCACATTTCTTGGAAGACTTTCCTCGAGATTATTGAGTGTTTCTATGGGAATCTCGGTCCAAATTATTCTGTAATACATTAATGAAGTTAATGTAGGTAATGATGTTGAATGAGAAGGCCTGGCTCGTAATCTCTGTTCCAGTTCAACCCAAAGGTGCTTGATGGGGTGAGGTCAGGGCTCTGTGTAGGTCAGTCAAGTTCTTCCATGCCAGACTTGTTATACCATGTCTTTATAGTCCTTGCTTTGTGCACAGGGGCACAGTCATGTTGGAACAGAAAAGTGCCTTCCTTAAACTGTTGTTTTTGGGGCAAGATTTCAAGATTTCCCTTAACCAGTACTTTTGTCCACATAGTGTATATATACTGAAGATAGTGGTGGGGAGCAGGGGTTGGCAGGGATATGAGCATTTACCACCACATACCACCACCATATGAGCATTTACCACCAAACCATTGAACAACCTGGGTTTTTGGAAGAACAGAATTAACCTCTGAAACGTGTCCTGGGTGTGTCTTTGTGGTCTCAGTCACTCCAGCCTGCTTACAGCTGTCTCACTTGTGCTCATGCAATGTAGCAGTTGTCTGTCTTGACATTAAATAAATCGCTTCCTGTGTGTAGTGACGGAGTGTCGGCAGGCGAAAAGAGATCTATGCACCATTATATTGAGAAACGGAGAGAGAGTTGCATGGAGCATAGTGTGAACTCATTTGATTATCTTTTGAAGTCGCATTACATTTTATTGTACAGTTACACAAATCACTCTTTATAAATGTGTGTGCCTCAGTGTGTTTGTGTGGCACAGTCTGGTTAGCCTACTGACTGAGTTCCTTGTCCCACCTGAGCTGTGACTTGGCTGGGCACCTCACACTGACACAGGCCTCTGTAAATATCACCTTTCCTTGTATCTTCAAGACCTGCTTTTCCTCTAAATAGGGGAACATGTAATTCAATATACTGTGTCGAGCCATTTGCTTTCAGAGGACATCTAGGTGACATGACTTAGTGGCCCCAGAATGAACATTAAGATTAATAAGTAATGGCCATATAAAGATGATATTTGCACTCAGATATCCCCTTTTTTGTAGATTAATGCATTTGATCACAGGGAAGTTGGTAACACAAAACGAACAGCATGAGATATGACATCTCAACACAGTCTTACACATCAGAGTGTCTTATAGTTGGGGGCTGTTGATGTATTTTTTTTCTGTGCTATATTCAGTAATTTTGCTGGCCCTGTATAATATTTCTTCACAGTTGTTAATCATACGGCTACAGTAGCTCATGATTTCATATATATACTCATAGTGATGATTCTTAACTAGCTCGCATGTTACAATTTATTGACAATAACGATAGCATTGAACTGCGTGTCCCATGCTCCAGAATGAAATGGTATTGGACCGTCCTCTCTAATACTGTTGCTGGTCCCCCTGGCATTTTGTAATTTGTTGCAGTGTTTGTGTTCTCTTTCACACTTTAATATCACGGTATTGCTTCAATTTGAGCTGCAAGATAAAGTTCCATTTCATTTTGTGGGATTAACTTACTGGGTAGCACACGTCTCAAGGTATTTGTTGTGTTTTGTTTTATCTATGAATTATTTAGAGGCTTCAAAACTAGAGAATGGGCAAGCTGACTGTACGTCCTGTCTCTCTCAGCAATCTCAGTGAGATGTTTAATTTGGTCTGCTAGCGTGGAATAGCACTCGCCACAAGTGGGATTAAGTGGTTGGCTATGTAATTTCCCTGAAGAAGAAGCATGTTGAATTGCAGAATAATGATAAAGGAGGAACTGAACATTTTAGGCAAGAGAATATGAACTTGTGAATCCTACGTGTGCTTGAAGTTGTCACGGATTTTAGCTGCAAAATAGAATATGTTGCAAAAACAAAAAGTTAAAACAAAACTAAAACAAAACCACACGATTCAACTTATTTGTCAGTGGATGGTGCCTTAAAGTTAAGTCTGCAGCAGTGCTATAATCATCCTTTATCAGGTCATTTTTCATAATTTGCCAAACCTGCTAAAGTTCACCAGGTCTATTAATGAAGTATTCTATGTTTTTCTTTACACTCTGTAGCACTTTTTAAAAATGCTAATGGACTCCCAACAAGCACCTGAGCAGGGATGAAAGTGCCCTAATTCCTGCTCAAAAGGTCACTGAGATGAGTTATAGTGGTATAAGCACCTGAAAGCTATTCCCTTGTTAGATTTGACAAAGGGAGGCTGCCATTTCCCCCCTTTTAAAAATAGTGTTGGGTAATAAATGATCATTTGTACAATGTGGTTGCTACCAGCAGTGACTTTTCCTCTGACATAACTTTACTGCTGGCTGATTTACATCCTGAAAGTTGTCCCCAAAATATTGAAAATGAGCGTTTTATTCATGATGCACAGCAGACGGCAGTGACACTCACAAGAGCTCTTATTGTGCTTCTTAGGGGAAATGGCTAATTAGTTGTCCATGAAAAATGTACGTGCATCTGTTTTACTATCATCCGCTTTTTGACTTGACAACATTTTAGGCTTTTGTGACAGATTTGTATGTCATGCACCAAATCAGCACAATATGCAATATCTGAATGCCCACCTGTGCTCTGCTTTTACATCATCAAATTACTGACACACGTGTGCTGCTATCAATTATAAAACACACTGGTCTCTGGGTGAAAGTGCCTTCTGTACAATAGGTGCTTTGTGCACCACAGCATATGTAATAGTCCTTCTCAGCAGCCCTTCACAGGTCCCTGAAAGGTGCTCTTGGTGTGGATGTGGGGCTGTAGAGTCAGGATCACGATGACAGTTTCAGGTGGAGGAGTCTATTAATAGTTTACCTCTCAGCCAAAGCATTTCATCATTTTTGGTGTCTGAGGGCTTCCTGCTTCAAAAAAGGGAGATGAAGATATGCATCTCAATCTACCCCTTCATATTTCATGCTGTTGAGAATTATAAATAAAAGGACAGACTTTGACCTGGGCTATTAGTTACCCCGGATTCTGTGGGTGGATGGTACTTTGTCTTCTGTCAGCTTGTGGTGATTTTCCTTCAGAAAGCAACAGGATTACAATCAAAGTCTTTGGGATACAATATGAGATATGATACCTGCTGCCAAGTAGTGAAAAGGGGGACGACAGCAGGGCTGAGGAAAAACAGACGCCACGACAAAACAAAACCAATCAGTCAAAATCAGCCAAAAGGG
The DNA here is from genome assembly GCA_016785285.1 of Brachirus orientalis. Taxonomy (NCBI): domain Eukaryota; kingdom Metazoa; phylum Chordata; class Actinopteri; order Pleuronectiformes; family Soleidae; genus Brachirus; species Brachirus orientalis. The sequence goes on from JAFBJR010000150.1 coordinate 15,850,755, forward strand.
GGCATCAGAATGGAACAAGGTGGGGAATGTGGCAGTAGGTCAAACTGTGGGTCAGTCTACACTACTTTGATGATTGCTGTTTTCTCCCTTGTGTGACTCTTGTTTTGACCACACAAACTCGCCAGAAGGTCCCTGGAGATGAGCCTCACTGACAGAGTGATGAGGAAAATAGTAAGCTCTCAGCCTCTCACCTTCCCCATGGTCCAATAGATGGGCCCAGCATACAGTATGCCAAAGCAGCCTGTCAGTGCTTCCTGTTGTCGGACAGACCTTTGATCTTGAGCAAGTAGTGAGAAGACTCTCAGAGTACCTGCCTCAGGGCATAGGGAAATATGGGCACCACAAAGGGTCAATTTCTGGAAGAAAGCAGTGAAATTAATACCCTTATTGCCATTTTTATGGCTTCATTCCCTATGGCAATTACATGGAAAATGACAGAGCTGTGTTCCCATTATCAGCGAAATCTCCAGCATGGAAAGTCTGCTGTGCTGAAAATGAAAGTGATATACAGTATGTCAGTCTGAATATACGTATAACAGAAAATGTGAACTTTGTTGTACCATGTCAAGGTGCCTACATTCTGTTATTTAACAAACTGAATTGTCTTCACTTTGTCTTCAAGTGCAGGAGCAGATATTAAACTAATAAAATAGAACACTTTCTGCACTTCAGAGTGTTTCTATCAAATCTAGACTGACAGTCCTCACTTGAAATTAATGATTTTATTTTTCTGTGACCAGTCAGTTGCTAACCACCCGAAACCTCACACATTGACTTTTCTCCACAGATTGCAACTCATCCATTTTTTAATTGTGTTCATTTTTACCTGGGTCCCACTGGACCTGCAGCAGTGGTGGTCGTTGTCATCCGTCTGCTCTGACAGGAAGAGAGAGCTAGAGAGTGGCGCCACGCCACTTTCCACCTCAAGCTGATGTGTCAGGCTTATCACACAGTCGAGCGATCCTGGGGTGACATCCTCCACTGAATCAGTGACATTTCACGGACGGTGCAAATCTATCCATCTTTGTCAAGCACCCGCCTCAATTTTAGCATTCCCAGAGTTAGCATATTGATCACTAAGAAACGCATGAGTGAGGACTTCTTGTTTTCTGCTCCTTAAAATGGGCATTGTGAGTCCACTGGACTCCTCTGTCAATGTCTACAGCTGTGGGCCTTAATCTAGCTTTCTCAAAGTTGCGTAAAATATGGAGGGGTATTGTCATTCAGGACCAGGAGCTCACCAAAGACTTTCTTTGATACTTTACTCGGTGTCAAAAACTTCTCCAGAGGAAAGTTTCAACAAAGTTTATTTTTTCAACATATTAATGTTGCTTTCATTATCGGTCATTTCTTAGGAGGGCAGCTCCATGCTACACATCTAAACTAAATAAGTGTTTGTCATTAACTTGCATTAGATATTTTTTGCTTTTACAGCTTCATTATGGAACAGGCAGTTCACTGGCAGATATATCAAAGGATGTTTTCCTAACTCGTCAAGCGGTTTACTTGTTTCAACACATGTGTGTTCAATAAACCAGGAAGCTATGCCTCCATGAGTTGCTTTACTAAACAACAATAGTACTTTGTTGGCATAAGTGAAATTGCTGTGACGCATTCCTCTTAAAAACACATAAAAAAAGAAGCCCTGTTTATGGTCGAGAAAGCCCTAACCACCTGGGTCCAACAGTCTGTAAACTATAGCAGTTTCTGTTATTTGTGTTAGGGTGTGCAATATAATAATTGATTAATAATGCAACACTTTAGGGAAAACTATAACCCCTAAAATGAGAGCGATGATTGTGCCTGTGCCAAAGCAAATCAACAGCGACAGAGTAGCACCAGGGATTACAACATCTGCAGTATGTGGTGTCGAGGTTAACTTGTCCTGTGATTACAAAACACATTTCCCAGGAGCAGGTGTTACACTGACACTGTTGCGATCATGTATGTGCAAATGCTGCACACAGACACACACACACACACACACACACACACACACACAGATGAAGCACCCAATCGCACAAAGAGGGTGAGAGAGCAGAGAGAAAAAGAATGGTTGCTTCCCCAACCATATGGTATTGGCCTCTCTGCCTGTGAGACCCGTGTGAAAACATGAATGAGCAGCCTGCAAATCGATAGGGACAAGAGATCTAGTGTCTAGCAAATCCAGTGCAGACTGACATGTTCTCTATGTAATCTCTTGCATTGTGCTGTGAGGGGAAAGATTATCCTTTTCTGACTGGCTGGTAAAAGGTTGCTCTGCTGTAGTTCATGTCTGTGTGAAGGGAGGGAGCATATGCTTCTCTGTAAATGATGCTGGCTCCCCCTCCTCCTCTGTCAGAGACTGGATTATGTCCAACATTATCCACCCCCCTCAAACACACCCGACTCCAATAAAGGGCTCTCTCTTTCTCTCTATGTATCTCTCTCTTTCCTCTCTCCTTTCAAAAATCATTGGATTTATGACAGTGGATTTTGGAAAAGTTCTCTGCCAATTTTGATGCCTGCTAAGTAGCCTGGCAGGATTAGAAGAGGCCTCTTGATGTGTGCTCTCCACTGTGTTGTGCAGTACATTGTGGTCAGGTTTATAAAAGGTAGCAGAATATATTGCATAATGATAAGGCTTGTTATACACACCAGACAGAGCAGGGAGAGAGAGCATGTTTGTTTGTTTGGAATCAATAGAGAACACTATTACATTTAATTTGTCTTGTGCTACTTTTTCCATCCCTTTGTTTTACATTATTAAACTAAAGATTGGAGGAGATGACTGGCTCCACTGTAGCTGCACCATCATGGCAGATCTAGGGGAAACACCGCAGGGCTCACTTGGATGAAATGACTGCTTACATTGACAGTAAAGTGAAACCTAACACTGCAGTGCGATTTACAAAGGGCATCGTAAAAGCCTTCAACTAACTTAGGATAAACTTGTAAAAAAAAGAAAAAAGGCAGATATGCATGTTGTAAATTGTAATGAAATACAGCAATGACTTTCCTCTGATCCAGAAATAAACAGGAAAAAGTTTTGTGATACCTGATGCAGGATTTATTGTGCCACGCTTGTACTAGCGTATATGTGTGTGTGTGTTCTTCAGGTCTAGACACAGGAGGCAGACAGTCACCTTCACAGCCAGCTATCCCTAAAAAAAAAAGACTGCTTGTGTTTCTGTCTGTGATGATGCTTGGTGCATGTGTGCAGCTATAAATTTACAATCACTGAAGTGGTTTTAACTGACTGACTACCCACAAGTCTGACTGACTTGACTGAAGGGTTCTGGCTTGGGGCAGGTATGAGAGAAGGAAAAGCCAAGTTAGACTCAGTTAATAAAGCCTCAACCAGTTCCTTGGTCCGCCCTTGGAGATCGGTTACATCAAAGCACCAATCAAAAACTGGTGCAGATATAATTTGTCATCAGGGATTTCCTTCTGGAGAATTATAGAGAAGATACAGGCCGATCAATACTATGGATTTTCACTGCAGTGGCTGATTGTCCAATTGCTGTGAAACATGTACCGAGATAAAAGGCCACGCCTGCCATTTTGTAACAGACTGCCGAGTCAGCATAGGGCTTGTCAGATACTTACAGGCTGCTGTGATAGAAAATTATCATGCTGCAGTGTTCAAGTACTATTTAACACATTTTCCCTCCATGGGACGTGATTCATCACAGATCTCCCCCCCTCTTCCTCTCTATCTGCTTTTGAGGAGGCATCACTCTGTGTCATTGTCAAGTGAGGCTCTGGCCACACATGCATGGTATTTAAAAGGAGCAGATGCACACAGTTGCCAGTATACTGTGATCCATCCATTAGAAGATGTTGATTAGAATTAGGAAAGTTGTTGGAAGAATGTTTTAAATCCCTGAAACACCACTCATGACTGACCACTTAAAGCAACTGCTGATAATACACACACATATATATATATATATATATATTTTTTTTTTTTCTTTTAGAATAACTTCCCAAAAAATATGTATCATTAGAACAAGATATCACATTATAATATAAAGGAACTGTGTGTCACTGAACTCATGATAGTTGGCCTCCAGTCATGCCATGCTTGGTGCACTATGGTCTAAAAAATCCTTTAAGCTTTCTAATTACATGACTATATGTATTTGCTTATATTGGAGTTCTAGCAAGGCTTGACTCAACTCAACTTTATTCTATTTTTATGCTTTTCCATTAGGGATACCTAGGGTGCCCGATACCTGGTGCATTTTTGGTACCTGCTTTAGTGAGGTTCCAAGTGAGTTGAGCCATTAAAGTCTGTCATCGTCACTAAAATGTGACATCAACAGACTGCTGGCCACTGATTGGTAGAGTGTCTTTACTGCAAGAGTCATGAGTATGACATCCGACATGAGATCTAACTGATCAATGCCAAGGTGTTGATCTGTTAAGACACTTAAAAGTCCTGAAATATGCGTAAATCTCCAGTATTTAGTCAAGAATATTTATAAAATCTCAATATTTAACAGAGGAGTGGTGTATTTATTGACAGCACTGCCGAAAACTGGTAATCATGAGCCAAATCACAACCTGTTCTGTGTCAGACAGGGTCTGCACTCTAGTAATGTTGGAAGTACTGAACGATGTGGTGAACAAATATTTCTAATTAACTAATTCTAATACATATAAATCTGATAAAAGGTCTGATCTTGAAAAACTGATGGACCACAAACAGTTTGCAGCCATGTGTATTGGACAGCACATGGACATCTTGGTGTCAAAGTGAGTAACACCCCAGGGTTGTGGTCATCAGCCAGCATCAGCCAGCTCTTTTTATACTGCGAGGTCAGCAGAAAGTCACATCTCTGTTTGAGGGATGGACTTGAGTATCACAGGTACATCATGGTTGGGTTTTACTTTGAAGTAGGTCACACTTACTGTATTCTGTGTCCATGTAGAGCCACTTTGCATTTCCACCAGGAAATCATGTTGGGCGGATTTCTAAATACCTGTCACATAGACATAAATGGACCTCTATGTAAATGCTGAAAATATGGCCAAATGCAGTAATTGCCTTGAATTGGTGTTTTTTAGGACCCCCCCCCCCCCCCCAAAAAAAAGACGCGATAAGGAATTAATCCTAATATAGAATTTGTATATGGTGTGTCAGTCAACAGATAAGTGGGACCCATCCATCTTTTGTTCTGATTGAATAGATGAATGGGTCACCATCTGAAAGCATTTGTGGTCCCTAGAGGGTGAATTCTCCATGAGAGCTAATGCGTCCAACATCTGTTTGCTACAGGACATGCAATGCCTTATATTCAAGTTGTGATCGAAAAAGGAACTTTACTAAATAGTACAATGCAGCATATGCTTTCTTCCCTCCTATGTGTTAATTTCAATCCATTTGGATTGCAATAATATTAACCCAAGTGTAACGGCACAAATATGCATACCGTTACACCTCCTGAAAACCAGTGACATTCCAATTAGCCTCAGTTGTACTTCGTGTTAATTGCTAATTTGCAAATCTTAGCATGCTAATGAGCCAACTAAAATGGAGAACATAGCAGCATTCACTACTATGCCTCAGAATCAATCAATCAACCTTTATGGCACTTTTCATACAAAGCAGTAAAACTCCAAATGTAATAATTGATCAGTTTCTGATACTGCTCCCTTGGCTAGATTTAGTCCATATCTTATTGCTAGCATTCCTCTCCTTTGTGACAGCTTAGAGTACAACCTTTGGAATTAAAATTGTCTGTGTAGAAAAAAGAACTTCCTAAAATCGGGGGAATTCTGGCCTAAAAGATTGATTGAAAGCTGCAGTACAGAAAGACTGATACTTGATGAACAAGTTATTGTTTCTCCAGCAATAACATTTTTGAAGAAATTTCTGTCGGAAAATGTCAAAAAAATAAAAATGGTGGGTGGGTCTTCTACCATAGAGTGTTGGATGGTGCCCAGACATATCTGTCTTTGTTGTATATGCCAAGCCAGTCTCCAGACTGAGGGCAGCGACTTATGGGGCTAGATGCCAAGCAGAGAAAATGAGAGGCTGCAGCTCAGTGACAGAAGCAACGACCCTGAACTCAACCATCTTTTACTGTTTACGGATGTGCTGTTGCTATAACGACCTACTTTTAAAGCTGTTCAGCCAGTGCAGAACATTATATTTTCATGTGTTAAGGGAAAGTTGGCAGTGTTTCCCATAGGGATAAAAGGTTGAGACTGCAAGAGTTTGAGGAATCTCCTAGTCACAGAGGTTTTTTATATAATGTGCAGGTTCAATAGAAGGCTTTAGCTAAAGTTAAGGACAAACATAGGTTCAAAGGTAACAAAACAAAGTAAGTATTTGCTTTTATACTACCGTCATCAGTCAAGTAATTATCGTGTTGTCGTTATCTTATTCATCATATAATTAAATAAAGCTTCACAGAACCCTAAGTAATGTTATAAGTAAACACTCTGTTTCTTCTATCATTTCATGTTGACAAATTTCTGTTGTAAAAAAGGTCTCTTATGCCAGGTTTAATAAAGACATACTTGAGCATTACATACACATTGTACACATTGAATCTCATTGACAGTTTGCTAATAAAGAAGACCAAATTTCAGTCACATCATTCCAGTCCAAATGTCAATGATCACAGAATGTTAACAGCCAAACTGGTCGTGCTTTAAGACTTTTGCACAGTAGTGTACGTAAGCATAGTAATGGTGTAGTATATAATGCGGCATGTCGAAAGAAAAACATTGCACTTTTTTTTCTGCATATGTAGATTGAAAGGGTTCTATGTAAACTATAGTGATGAGAGTCTGAAAAATGTTTCTTTTCAGTCTTACATGTATAAAATCTCCACTACTGACATGTTGCAGTGGTGCTGAAAGAAAGACTTAGGATTTAGTGTTGGGCAAGTTAATTTACTTATTACAAATTACCCCTTAAAAAAGTAATGATATTATGCTACTTATTACTTTGTATCAAAAGTAATGTTATATTACTCATTATATAACTTTTGTACTTAAAATCAAGTTTCTTTTGCAACTGAATACAGTTTATTTAAACAAAAATGAGCAGTCTGGAGAACTACAAACATGGCAGCTGCTCAAAAAAAGGTCTCTCCCAAATTTAACTGTTTCCTGCATTTTCTTCCAGATGTGACCTTATATAACCTGCTATGTGTACATTTTATCATATGAGTGACTCTAAATGAACAAAAAAATATGATTTTGTAACACAGTAACTCAGCATTAACTCAGTAGTAACTCTGTAATTATAGCATTATTTCTGTTTTGTCCTTCACTCATTACTAGGTAAAGTAATAATACTAGTACAGTAATATACTGCTAACCCTTATTCAGTAGCACATTATTGTCTGCTGTCTGCATGGCAAGGAGATCCTCTCCACTATCTGTCTCTTAAAAGGCAAAATAGCCATTATGCCACATTTTCCAAACTGTAACTCCAGAGCAATTTCACATAAGTAGCCAAAAGCCAATCAGAGCCAGCTCTGGCTGGAGTGATTCTGCTCAAAGGTTAACCTCAACAAAGTTTGCCATTTTGTTTTCATTCTCTGTTGTTCTACCTGCTGTCTGTCTGAGATGATGGGCATGGGGATGAGTGTTTGGGGAAATTTGCACAGCAAAATGAATTCATACTGTAAGGTAATGAGGACTTGCATGAGCTGTAATTGTTATTATTGCCAGACACAAATTGAAAAGCATAACCAGTCTGACACCAGCTATCAGTTGTCATTATGTGGGAAAACATGCCCTCATTGCAGATAGCTGTCTGTTGACACCCAAAGTAATTGAGGAGGTAGTCGAGCCGTTGAAGGCTCTCAAAGGGGAGGACGAACACTTGATCAGAGCATTTTTATGTCTTCTGAGATGATTTGATTTCACGTAATGTCTATTTTACAGCCAGATATGCCATTAATTTGCATGATAGCGAGCCAAAATGTGACATTTTTATTTAGACGTCCCCACAATGTTTGGAGAACAATTGGGTGGTGTTTTTTCTTCTGTCAGTCTTTCAGAGCGGTGGCGTCTCATTATATCATATCTAACAGAGCAGTGAATAGCTGCCTCTCTCCTCACATTGCTGTGTCAGGTCAATGTGCCATTTTTTAAGTGGTGACGGGAGGAAGGGGGGGGGGCATACTGTTGACAGTGAGATGATGATTTCACACTTAACTCTTTGTTGTTGTTGTTTACTATCAACAGAAACTGACATAAGAAACAAAGAAATTGCTTTAGCCTGCGGTTTATGCTACATCTTCTGGCCAAACCAATTGATTGCTTCATTGCAGTTTTGTTGTGGAAGTATTAGAGGAATCCCACATGCTTCTCTTAATCTCATCACAATCTAATATAATCTTACCATATCTGCTAGTCAAATTTTAAGTGCTTAAAACAAAAGCAACTGGACTTCTTTTTTTAGCACTTAAAGACTCTCATGACCTGGACGACTGAGAATCTTCACAGACATACTACTAGTAGAATACAAAGACATAGTTTCTAGCCATACCAATACAGCAAAGGCTATTGCGCTCTCTCTCTCTCTCTCTCTCTCTCTCTCTCTCTCTCTCTCTCTCTCTCTCTCTCTCTCTCTCTCTCTCTCTCTCTCTCTCTCTCTCTCCTGTTAACTCAGGCTGGCAAACTGGGCAAGTCTGCATTTGGTGCCTGAAGCGCTGAAGCGAGAACAAGGGGCTTCTTTTCCGTGAACTGGAGCCAAGTGCCAGCACTTAAGGTGAAGGGCCGAGGCGCTGGAGAAGTAATTTAATCTGAGGCTTTGCCCAATTCCCTGGGCGGCCGAGTTTAAGAAAGGTCACACAGAGAAACAGGCACTGGTGACCCCTTCCCAATTACGGGTGCTACAGCAGAACATATCACAGCACCGTCCAAAGTGACAGTCATTTAGCAGCAACTCATCTGAGGGGAGGAAGTGGGAGATGGATGATAAGGAAATAAAAAATGATTTGCCAGGACCTGTTAGCCACCTCTCTACACAGGCCTGCTGCTCCCCCTGCTCCTCCCTGTCTTACTAACACACACTCACATTACCCCCCCCCTCCCGGCTCTGTCTTCCCACCCCCTGCCACCCCTGCTGCCCATCTCCCTCCTGCTCCACAGACACGTGACAACTCCGCATGATTATTGGCGCAATCACTCATGTAACAGCCTGCCCAGCTTTCCGTGGGGGCTCCAGTATTTGTCACTGTCACTTCCCCAAGTGCTCCGCCATTGTCTTGGAAATTGTATGTGTAAGGCAAGAGATGCCTGTGACCCACTTCGACAAGGGAGCCAGCGATGTGAGGGTGCTCATCACACAAAAAAACAGCAGTTTGATGTGTCCTATTATGTGTCCCAGCAAGAGCCATAAATAATTGTGACAAGTTTTTTTGTTGCGCGTGAAAGTCCTTGACTCTGCCTCCTGTTCCAGCACCTCCTCTCTCGTATGGAGACACTGCCAAGCACCCCTGATGATAGATGGCACGGTGCAGCAAATGACAACGGGATAGATTTTTAGTTTGTGCTTTGGAAAGGATCAGTAATGGTGCTTTGCTGTACAAAGCAATAAAAGAGAAGGACAAGAGACAGAGGGGGAGAATGAGGGGAAAACAAAAAAAGGGGAAAAAACAATCTATGGTTGCCGGAGAGGGAAGAATGATGGTCGGTGACGCATGATTTTTGGTCGTTTGAGCACTTAGATATATGAAATCAGGCTTTGTCAAGATGGAATAGTGGTGTGGTATTTGGCTGCTCACTGCACAAACATACATAAAAAATGCATGAAAAACACTTTGTGGTATTATATTGTCCACTACCACTGAAAAAGAATAGTCTTACCTTCTAACAATAAAACAACAAATTGATATACCCAGTACACTGCATTGTTTTTTAACAAACGGAAGCTGTATGCAGTTGTTCAACTATTCATTTGAGCACATTGTTTTTGCTCTTTGTTCCTTGCCAAGATGTGATTCCAGACTTCTTAGCAGCAAATTTTTCTGTGAGGAATCGACACGGACGTTAGATAAAGTACCACCTGCAGGTCCTGGGTGCCAGGCGGGCAGGATACTGGTAGACAGTATGATCAGTCATGGTAATGAGTGCAAGTCTGGCATACATGCTTTGAATTATATGACTTTGAGGGCCTAGGCACCTTCAAACCAGGCTTTGGCCATTAGTTTAACCACTCTCTTCTTATCTCAGAGTCAAGCTGTGAAGTTTTTACAGTGCCATCGTTCGTCCATCTTTCTCTCTAAATTGTTTCACCTCCTCTGCAGAGGATTAGGAAAGCTCATAGTGATAGATAAAGATTGTTTGTGTACTTTGATGACACCATGTGACGGGCAGCTTCTTTTTCATGAACTCCTCAAGTCAAAAGTGTATTTGTTTAGACCTGTCAAAGATTGACATGAAATTGTATGTTGAAATAACTGACATAGTAGCACATGAGCATGTTTGTGCTCATGTTTGCCTTCTTTAGTTAACTGCAGATGCATTTGCTAATTGTATTCTGCTTCCCCATCACAATTATTAATTTATCTCTTAAGACCACTGCAGCAGTGATGATCATTCATTTCACCGCATCCGATAGTTAAGAAGTGAGCTTCCGTAAAAATCCATCATGTACATCAATGCACATTACTGAGGCAATTAAACAGGAGGTAATACTGCCAGAAATCGTAAAATATCAAGGGGTGATCATACACCCTTTTACACTCTTCAGCCTCAGCACATGGAGATGATGCAGTAGAGGAGGGATCAGCGACAAAAACTCCAACACATGAATATAAATGTAATTTGTCTATTTTAGAGTATCTCTACCTTACCCCATGAAAAATACTAATTATTTGAAATATACTGATTACAGCAAGCCGAGAAAGTGGCATTAAAATAATTACTCGTGAGCCCTCTCAGAGTTTGTACATTTAGCACTGTACCGCCATTAGGAATAATCTGTCCAATTAAAGGTTGTGTAATTAATTAAGTGCACATTCTGTGAAGAGGAGAGGGGAGAGAATTTATCAACCTGCTGAAATATGACCTATCTTGTCCAAAAGACTAATATGTTTAAACAAAAGATGAAAATTGATGACAACATTATTTGTAACAAAATGCTCACTGTGCAACTATGATGCATCTGTACTTGTATCCGGCTTCATTGCATTGTCCTCACAAAAGCTGTGATGTATTACCCCCAGCTGCCTGGCAGTAACTTTCATTGAAGGGCGCTTTACCTATCTAGCAAAACAGTCTGTTACTTTATCCCACTTCACATCTTAGTTCTTCACTGTGCGCAACATCTAATGGATTAAGACAAGGTTTCATAACATGACATGAATTCTGGCCAGGCTTTTGTTATAAGATGTGGATGTGGCACACGATGAGGAGCAAGTGCTGGCGCTGAGTGGACATCCTGATACCACCGCCCAGAAGTGTAGTAGAGCAGAAAACATCTTGCTGTGCAAAACCTGTCGGGTCATTTTTGTTACACCAGGAAATTTTGAGCCAATGTCCTGTGTGTGTGTGTGGGTATGTGTGTTTAAGCAAACAAGGTGCCAAGTGCACATTCTTTCACCTTGCTTTGCAGTTTATTGCCAGCTTTACTTCAGCACGTTCAGGAACTTACATCAACATTCAGTGAGTGAAGTACAAGCTTCACTCACTGAATGTGGGCCTACTATAGTAACAACATCATTAATGAGCCACTTTTGACACATTCACTAAATCAGTGTTAGTATTATTTCAGCACAATGCTGTAATAACACAATTAACTTAAGGAAACAGACACTGAATTTTGGCTTTGGTACAATAAAAGGAGTCCACCACTAAAATATTTGATCCTTTGAGGCTGGGCCTTTAATGTTATCTCTGTTGCATTCCACATGTGTGCATCAATTAGGGCTATAATGCAATTATTATACAATTAAATCTCACTGGGCACTTTATAAATACGCTTGTTGAACTGGTTGTTAGTGTAAATATCTAATTAACCAGCCACATGGCATCAATTCAGTGCATTTGGTCACATAGACGTGGTCAAGACGAGCTGCTAAAGTTGTCACTAAGCATCAGAATAAAGAAGAAAGGTGATTTAAGTGGCTTTGAAGTTGGCTTGGTTATTTGTGCCCGACGGGCTGGTCCAAGTATTTCAGAAACTGCTGATCTACAGTGATTTTCGCACACAACCATCTCGGGGGTTTAGAGAGAATGGCCCAAAAAAGAGAAAATATCCAGTGAGTGGCAGTTCTTGGCTTAAATGCCTTGTTGATGCTAGAGGTCATAGGAGAATGAACATACTGGTTTAAAATAATGGAAATGAAACCACTTGTTACTTGTAAGCAGAAGACTGTCTCTGAATACACAACACATCAAATCTTGACACACATGGCCTACACCAGCCAAAGACCAAACCTGACACTTAAATAAAGTGGCTGGTGAGTGTAAATATACATTTAGTAAAGTTCTTGTCCTCCAGTTACACCCCCTTACCAGTAGGCAGTGCTGCAGGCCCCCAGCTCCCCCTCTTCCATTGTCCCTGGAACAGTCCGCAACCCAAAGATGACATGTTCTGCTCTCTCCTGGAACAGCCAGGTTGCAAAAATGTGTGCCCTAAATGCAGTGCTTGTGTAATATAAATTGGAATGTCATGTAAAATGTGTTCCTTATTTAGTAATGTGTGTCTTATAATACACACGCGTCAAATTACCAGAGCATGTCCATATAGTGAGCATATTGTGCTGTGCATTCACTTACTTTTATGCACAGCAAAACTGAAAATGCAAAATTATTTCAGCAGTATGACAACATAATGTTGTAATGACAGCAGTAACTTAAGGCAGTATGTATTCAAAAAAAATCCTTGTCAAAAAAAATTCACAATTAACCTCTCCATATCCAGACAATCTCAGCTAATGATGCCGATGCAGAGCTGCGATGTGAATGAAAGAGCTGGACGAGATGATCATAAAAACTGGCAGAGCATCTGCAAACAGGCCAAGCTCTTCTTCACGTATTGTATGTAGACCAGCAGTGTCAGAGCTTCAACTTGTGCCACCTATAGTTTAGGAAACAAAGAGCAGCAGCAGTTTTGAAGACGTGTATGAGTTGATAGCAGAGACAAGTTTTCTCTTTTTAAGGCTCTGGTTTGTGTGACACCCCTTTAAGAATTAAATCCTTAAATGTTTTACTCTTGTAAAAGTCAGAATTAAAAATAGATTTGAGTTGATATTGTTTGTGAGCACACGGTGAAATGCAGCTATGTACATGTAAATGTTCACTATTCAATGCAGGCGTATAAACTTGAGTGAAAATGAGTAGAAATGAGTAGTTTGCCAGACGAGCGACATGTATAGTACATTGTGCTCAGTCCAATGTTAAACCGTAAAAACTGTAACAGCAAAAGAGAAAAAAATCAAGGGTTGTCAGATCAAAAAAGTTAAATGTGGCTCAACATTCATTAAAATGCAATTCCCTGCCATTCAGCAACACAAAAGTGATGGAAAATCAAATATATGCAAGCCCACATTCATTGTGGAAGACCTGATCATAAAATTAGGGACCATACGGTTGGTGTAGTGGTTAGCACTCTTCCCCTTGCAGTAAGAAGACCCAGATTCACAACCCAGTCAGAACAAAGGCCTTTCTGCATGAAGTTTGCATGTTCTCCCAGTGGGTTTTCTCCAGATTCTCCAGCTTTCTCCCACACTCCAAAAACATGCAGATTTGGGGATTGGGCCACATGGACACTCTAATTACCCATAGGTATAAATGTGAGAGTGGTTGTTTGTCTCTATGTGAACTCCACCTTTTGCCCTATGTCAGCTGGGATTAGGCGTGACCCTCATGTGGAGGATAAAGCAGTAGGAGATGACAATCCTCAATTGTCACAATCTAATAGCTTTGCACAGTATAGTAAGATCCTGTCTCTGGGTTATGTGACTTACTGTGGCGTATTTTCTATCAGATAATGTCTTTAACTCAACTGAAAAGTGTTGAATGTCCTCTGCTGGTGACACCCTCAGGATAGAACAGCAAGAAGAAGAGGACCATATTATTGGCACATTTTTCCTATTATAATTTCACAAAGGCAAGTTATAGTTTGAGGTCAATGAGCGCCATGGCCCCAGCGATCGCCGGGTGGAGGGAAGTGTTCTGCTGCACCTTCCCAAATTGCCGTCCAGCTGACAGTTCTCAGACAGTGGAGAGAGAGAGAGTCAGGGAAGCTGAGAGGACAGGGAGACATAAATCCCATGTCCTATTTAAAAAGAAATACTATCCGTGTCAAGGAAAGGTGGGATGCCCTAAAATGAATGATAACAGACTCATTAAAAATAACGGCCGCCTAAATGACAAATAGCTTGCCTCCTGAAAAGAGCTCAGGACAATGGCTTTAACAAAATAATATTGCAGTCACCTGCCTAAAAGTGTTACCGGCTCTCTTTTACCAAAATATCAGTTAATGATATCAATGAATGAACAGTGCTCTATTTTCACAAAGCTGAATTTGTGTTGTCACAGAAAAAAATCTTTAAAGGATGTTATTCAGATTTGAAATTTATTCTTCATCAAATCACAAATAAGAGCTTAACAAGGACGGTGCCAGTCTGGCAAACACACCTCTATTAAACATGTGAACCTTGCACCACACTTTAAAACCAGATCTCACATTCCTATTGATGACACTAAATTAAGCTAAACTATCTTTGCACATTCAAAACTGTGCACATCTTTGTTCGGACTGTAAAAAGTCTGCCAGCATTCATCAAGTATAAACATTTACATCTGAGTGACATAAACAGATTCCACCTCTGTAAATACTGCAGAGAAGAGACAGAGCCTGGGCCGTCAGAGGGAATGAACATGAGGAATGGGTGACTGTTGAGAGTTGCTGACTTTTGAACTGATAGATGTCCACTCCTGAGCAGGCTTGACGGAGGCAGATGTGTCCGTTAGTGCCCCCCCCCATCTCTTCTGTAAACACTGGCATTCCACACACATGAGAACAGTATTTAGCAAAAGATTCGTCAAGCATTCAAAGACTTGGGATGACAACAGTTATGTGGCTGACCAAGAATGGAGTGTTTTTACATGCCTGTTTGAATCTCAAGATCTCCTCTGTTTAGAATAGAGACATGTGTAGTCAGATTGTGGGGGACTTTGACTTTAGATTGAGTCCTGTGTGTCCAAAGTGTAGTAAAAAAAAAAGGCAACTGGACTTAGTTGAATTTCCAGTTGCCTTTTTTTTTTACTACACTTTGGATACCATGACCTGGATGAATGAGAATCTTCACAGACACGAGTCCTGTGTGGTTACATGGGCTAGAAGGTGTTAATATGCATAGGAAGTTACGTCCATACCATTTTAATTTCAGTCTGATACCAACTCACTAACCTTCTTTAAGGACAGATACAGGATGCTGAACTGGTGATATTTATGTCATATGCCTGGGTTGATTTTAGCATTTAACATTTCTGATTTTTACTTGTAACAAATTTTTGAGAAGTTTTCAGTCTCTCCAGGAAGTTGTGCTGTCTGTTTTTTAGTTTAATTTAGTGTGAAATTACCATAACGCATAAAAGCAAATTTAATCTGCTCTAAAGGGATTTACTTAGTTTGTGTAAAGTCAAAGTAAACAAGGTATACAGTACTAAAGTATCTGTACATACAGTAGCAAAAGTCTGAGGCCACAATTAGATTTGTTGTTTTAAAAATGATATAATGAACATATAGTATAATAAATTCTCAATCACTTTAATGGAACACATACAGTAAATACTGGAAACATGTATTTAGTTATCAAATAATTGTTTTTGAGAAATACAGTATCTGCTGCAAAAAGGTCTATGAAGACAAGCTTGAGCATTACATACACGTTAGTTAAAAGTTAAACTTATTGATGACCTGACAAACTTAGGTCATCACAGTTGTCAGGCATATGCTATACAAAAAGGTTAAGACTGGAAAGAAATAACATGGTCTCTAACTCCAAACAGTTAACAGGTAATGAAATTATTACCATTACACCACAGATGCAAGGTTAGACTAAAGCATTCTTCTGTGCACCAAATTAAAATTTGGAACTTAATCCAAGGTGTGTGTATGTGTGTGTGTATATATATATATGTGTGTGTGTGTATGTATATATAAAAAATACACCTTTTGTGTCTTAATTCTATTTTATGATACAAATACAGCTGCTAATGTGATGCAAAACACATTTCAGATGTGTCTAGTACAGTAAGTATCAAACGGTCAGTAAATCATTCAATACATCCACAATAATGTAGCTGCTTTTATATGGGATGTGTTAGTTTGCCTCTTCAGTAAAATACTTCTGCATTCCATTTAGTGTGGTCATCAGAGATGGTAGAAGTATAATTTCTATATGGGCATTAAAATGCACACAGATATCATGTACTGAACAGCGTTCATTAAAATGTGCTTGCTTTGCTATCAAACACCGACCCTGTAATCTCTGTAACGATTTTGAACCAAAGCTATTCTGAGAAAAGCTAGTTTGAGTGAAGTTGTCGAGGAGATGTGAGGCGAGGAAGATGGCGCTTTCTAGACAATTCAAGCATTTGTATGGCTTGATTATACATAGTGACGCTGTGATAAGGCTTCATTGAAATTTACAACAAGTAATCTCTACCATATGGACTCACCAAATGGAGATCACAGACTAGCAAAAGCAATCAGCTTTTTAATTAACAGAATTAACAGTGCGATGTTAAACCATAATGGCAGCAATAAAAACAGTTGATGTGACAATCAAAGTGCACCAAAAACATTCATAACCATTATTTTCATTAGTCTGAGACAAAGACAATAGCAGTGAGTGGGATTATATTGGAGAGGGATCTCAGACCCCCCCTGTAATCACACTTGAATTAGCTGCAGATACTGCAAATACTCCAAGAGGCTATAAAACATAGGGTCACATCGAACACTCATTTGGGTTTATCTTGGATTGTCTCATTTTCTGAAGGAGTGAGTGTTTTCAGAGGCAAAAAACGTTTGAGACATTTCTGACTGAGACAAGAGATGTGGCATAAGTCTATAAAGTTGGCAGATCTGCAGAAATTCATTTTCCAAAATTTTGCATTACAACCAGAGATCTGAACCACAAACAAAAGACTATGGCAGAAAATAGTCGTTTATTGACCATAAAACATGTGCGCGTACACATAAAAGGCAGAAATGCGTTCACATGCACAGATGCCAGCACCTTCACATATGAAGATAAACCGTGGCACCACAGAAAGGGCCATACCCCCGGCAACAGCACAGAAAAGAAAGTCAAATTATTAGAAATAATGAAAAGCCATCAATAAGAATTCTGCAGAGACTCATTTCATTCTGTTGTCAACAGCGCTTTTCAGCCCATTATTTTCTGTAAATGTTAACATTGCAAAGCCTGCCTATTGATTCTATTATTTTTGACCTTGCATTAGTGTCGGCTAATCTCGCATGCTATAAAATTTCATTTCATAGTGAAAAATACTCCAAGGCCCTAAGGGTGAGTTATACACAGGTTGCAGCACCCCTGGGATTCATAAGTGCACATGCGAGTAAACAAACCGTACATTTAATGTTTCTTAGATGAGTGAGCAGCACTAGGGGTTTCATTTCTTCCCAAACCTAAGGATTTTTTCCCTTTTCTTTTCTGTTTTGTGGCTCAAAGTGAGGGTGAGGTTTTAGAGATGGACATGAGGAAGTGTCCAGATTGTTTTTTTTTCACTCCTGTGCAAAGGCCTGAAATGACTGCTGGTTCATAGATGTCAAATACTTTTTCTGTGTTTTCAGATCAGATTTAGCCTCAAGCTTGACCTGGTTGGGAGAACGATGAAGCAGCTTTAACATGAAATAAGTGTAGACCTTTATCCAACTCACACATGATAGTAGCTTAGTCAGATCATGTAGTTAAACAAATGAAAGAGAAATATATAAAAATATATATAGAATATATAGTACCAGTAATAATAAGAGCTAAAATACAGCACATTATTCTACCCGATAAATGTATTTAAATTCACAGAAAAACATACCAGCACACATGGTAAGCATTTGAAACCTGAAACAAAGTATTTTGTGCTTGTTTTTCTTGAAGTGAAAAAAATAGAATATTTTATTTTTGCTGACTCAACTCTTGCAGTCAGTTCATTATGAAATGTTAAGCAATGTACAAAAGCTAGAAGCTGTCTCTCTGCATTATTGAATGGGTTTGTTTTGAATTGTATTGTTGACTTATCGCTGTTTCTTTGATCGGTATTATCTGAGCATCACAGTGGAAGTGCAAGTGGTAAACGTAATGAAGTTTGCAACCACAGCAAACAGAAGAACAATATCAGAATGTCTGTAAAACTGAAGTATAATAACTACTCAGTCAGCATTTTAGAAGTTTCAGGTATTTTTCCCCAAAAACATCTCCAACACAATACAGGATATTCATAGATTTCTGAGGTATAGACATTTGTGGTAAATTCAAAGTGGAAATTTGAATAAAATAATTTTTTTTTTTTAATTAAGGAGGCTTCCAGTTATCTTCCACATTGCCACATTGTAGATACTTTGCTCCCTATATGAAATTGATCATTTAATTTTCTTGGATAACTAATAAAAAAGTTGAAGTATAATAACTAGTGTTTTCACTCCAACTCAAAAGTCTACTTGGAGCTTTTCAATCAAAGAATTAAGCAAAAAATAATGATTAACTTTGTGTTGACTTGTAAATATGCAGGCTGTTATGACACAGCGATTGCAAAAACAAATCCACCAAACAGTCTATGTAAGGCAGAGGTCTCAAACCCATCATAAGTACATTGTTATTTGTGAACGAAATATTGTTCCATATCAACACACTTTTAGTTTGAAATTTTGTGAAATATTGATCATTGTGATTTCATGATGGAATATCGTGATATAATTTAAATGCAAATGACCCTTACTGAATAGTTTCTTTTTTCCCCACAATGTTTTTCACTTGATTGGCCCCCTACTGGGCAGACTAGATGCTTGGTGGCCGCAAGGTCACTTCAGTTTGAGTTTCCTGCTCCAAGGTCTCGTCACAGTGGGTATAAGAAGGACCTAAAGGGTAGCCCTACAAATAATAAATAAATAAATATATAAATATGATAACACCCAATTTAAAAACCTAATAAATAGCTATTTTAGATACTAAAGTGTAGTTGTAGTGTAGTTTTATATTCATATTATTATGTGGGGGCAGCCCATGGCCAAGTGGAAAGGGAACTTGGTCTGCAAACAGAAGGTTGCTGGATCAAGTCTCCACCAGGTCAAGGGCTGAGGCACCTCGAGCAAGGCACCCAATTTCCATCATCCATCCTCAATTGGACACTCCAAATTGATCTCAGTGGGTAGCATCAGGAAGGGCATCCAGCATAATAATCTGCCAAATCATGTGTGCAGATTATCCACTATGGTGACCCCTAGATAGGGAGAAGCCAAAAAGAAAAAAAATCATATTATTATGTATATTTAATGAACTGAATAACACTGATCTTTAGACTGTTTGGATTTATGTGTCTGAATATCACACAGAGATTATTCCATGTCATCAACCTATCAGGAAATCAAACCTGTGCTTTTACTCTCAAATCTTTGGAAATGCAGGTGTGCGACCATCACCTCATTTCCTTCATTGTTTTCCTCTTGCCTGTTTTGTCCAGTTTCAGTCCACAGATGTGTGTTTATGTATTTTTAATGTTCCTCCCACCTTATCACACTGTTCAATTTGGGACGTTTGATGCAAACAGGCTGTAACATTTTGCTGCAAAGAGAGAGAGCAGGAAAAAGAAAGAGAGAGGGAGAGAGTGTTTTTCTAACTGTGGATGCCTGTGTTCTGGGTGTCACTTTGGTTAATAATCTCCTACCAATCCTTCAACTTGCGTGCACGTTCAGGATGCTTCAAACCATAAAAACAGCTGGCTTTGTGCAGCCCAACTGTCAGAGTCTCCTTTGCTGTCAATGATGGAAATATCAACCCAGTGAGCCGTGAGTGGACATCTCAATCTGAATCTCTTCAGCTCAGCTAAACCACCACAGTCGTCCTCCCACTGATAATTCATGCAACGCACACCCACATTATGAGCACACTGAACCGTCTCTATATAGCACTTCCCTCCTTGCAGTGATGCACAGGCAACAAGCTCAGTAATTTTGTTAAACACAAAATGAAATGGAGGTTTTTTTTTAAATTTCATTTATCAGACTTGCAGTTTGATGAATGAACATAGTGTTCACTTGTCCATTGAGCATCAATCCAATATCTGTTCAGGCTCTTGCAGTGCCTTGTACTCTTTTCATACTATATATTGAACAAAACAAATGAATCTAATGATGAGTTCTGTGAGGTCCATAGGACACAGCATTTTCCCACAAAGTACATATATACAGAAATTATCTCCACTTAGGGAATGAGCAGTTTAACATTGATACCATCAAGTGAGCATAGTCACTCAGTCTTTTTCAGCTGTTACTACATTACCATGCTGCTCTCTCTGTTGCTTTGCCAGCATGCACCCAACCTCTCCATTTATTTTAATCATCATAGCAAACTAAAAAACAAGCAGTGATACAAGGTTTGGCGGGAATCATAATCAACATACATGTCTAAACATTACTGAGTCATTCATCAAAAAAACAAAAACAAAGAGTGTCTGTTTAGAGTATCTGGCTCTTAGATTTATTAACTAGACAGCATGGAAATTAAAACATAGTGGTGGATTCATTTTCCACGGAGAACAGATTGCAGTCGAATCTTCAGAGGAAAGAAGGAAGGAATGCCATGTTTGTTTTTCCCTTCTCCAGACCACCATTATGTGTTTTCAATATGATGGGAGTTGAAGATAAAATTAAAGTCCCCTGAGCTCATCCAAGTTTAACAAAGCACCAAGAACAGGCAACCTTAAGCCCGCCCATGCAGCGCTACAATGCCCCTCTCATGGAGAATGTAATAAATAAATGAGCAGATGAGTTTGGTTCTGACAAGTGAGGGACATGGTGCTCCCTGTGCATTTTTGATAGTGATCTAATTCATCTGGCAGGCGTGGATGTTGATTAAATCAGAATGTCAGCCACTTGACAAGACAAGACACAAGCTGCCGTAGAACCTGTTTGAACAGTGTGAGCCATGCAAGATGGCCAGAGAGATTTGCAGTGCTGCGTAGCCACTGAACTCCAAGCGTCGCCCTGTTATCATCGCTTCCCACAACATGTCCACAGAGAGACAGGCAGACAGAGAGACAGCAGAGAGACAGACAGACAGAGAGAGATGTGGAGGAACCCACCGAGGCCCACCTCTTCTGTTCTCTCTCAGGGTGACATCAGTCCTGTGACACTGGGTAAACACAAGGGTGTGATGGCATGACCATGTTCCCTTTCACTCACACATGCTTGATGCGTCCATCAAATCTCCTTGACAATCACAGTGCTGGAGGCAAGACATACATATGTGCTGAAATCACAGGCCCTGTAATTATAGGGACGGACGCCTCTCTGTGCAGAGTCTCACTGTATGAAACGACATCAATGGAAAATCAGAGCAAAGAATGCTTAGGGCTGGTCTGTCTGCAGCAGCACACAATAGGAGTATGATAAAGGGGGAGTTTTCAGAGGCAGAAATTGTTGAGGCAGGTTGCTATTTAACTGATGAGTGTCTCTTCAGAATCACTGTATCTGTGGGAAACTATTGTTTTCACCCAAATTCAGCACAATACCCCAACCATTTGCCAAAATATGACAACAAAATGATGTAAACACACTTTAGAAAAAGACACACACTGCTTGCATATCCTGACAGAGTCCCAGCTAACATTTCACAACTTCTGACCTCAGATCAGTCTTGCCTAATCAATATCATTATGTTTTCTCATTTTCCTAAATTTACTTTAGTTTCTCTCAAATCTATTTATCCTTGATGGTTGAGTTTACATTTGGCACAAAATGAAACAGAATTGAGTCCTTGGTGCAGCTCCCCTTCTGCCTCTTGTTCACCTCCCTGCATTTACAAAGAGGTCAAAGTTACATGTATAAAGTCACTCTACTAATCTCCTTTGTCACTCATAAAATTTACACAACATCTCCCTCATGGAAGCCTGTCAGTTTGCTGCTGCCTGTGGCTGTCAGAGAACACAGATAATTACAGTGAGGGTTCAGAGAAGGCCTTGATTATTTATAGGGCTGGATGAAGAAAGAACATACTATGCTGCTTTGAATGATTTCTTGTTAGGAATAATACAAGATATTGTTTAAAAAAGAATCTTCTTTATGGCTATGAGAAAAATATTGTCAGAAGTGGAAAACTCTGGAGTCTTTTTTTTTTTTTTAACAAGGTTTTCATTTATTACTCACAGAATGAAGACTTTTTTGTAAAAAAGTGTGAGATGAAACTTTTCCACAATTGTAGAAAATGAAAAATTGACACTGGACATCAAATATTACATTGTCTCTCCTGGCTTAGGACAAGCTGTCATTGTCTGTCAAGTTCGAATGTGACACTGGACATGCAGTAGGTTCATGGTATGAGTGATCCTGGTCAGATAAATGACATAAGGGTGCGACAGCCAGAGATATATTCTTACTTTTTCTTCCCCTCCTTTTTCTGTTAACTTCATCCCCATAAATTACATTATGTAGAGGAGAAAGGCTTCAAGAAAAAAATAATGATCATGTTTACAGTAAGGACTGCTTTTGATTTAACTCACCCTCAGATCATTAAGAACTTCTTTTATCCAACACAGAAAATCATGCTGTAAAGCACTGGTTTATCCTCCCAGCATTTTGGGCGTTTGAAGTGCTTGGCTTCAGATTCTAAACATCGCTCCATAAAAACGAACTATTACAGCTAAACAAGCAACAGTTAAAAGTTTGAATTAATATATAATAACCAACTTTTTTTCCAAAAAAAAAAAAAAAAAATTGATGAAACCTAGTTACAGTACATAGAGGCCAGCCAATATTATACATTTTAGGAGGCAAAGCTGCTAAGTATAAGGTGACAGTGTTTCAGTCTTGATTCAATGTTGTACAGCTAACTGAGACATGTAAAGAACTTAAATTAGGAGAACTAGAAGACTAAGTTCACTTTTTATATACACTCTATAGGTGTGCAGGGATAGTGCTAATGCTAAGTGTGGGGAGATGAAGCAGTCAGCAATTCTGGGTTTAAGCTCACTCAACTGTTCGAACTATAGTCTAAACCAAGCACTATTATTTGAAAGGGACAAACCCAAACGTGCAGCTAATATCTCATCAGGACTCTAACTGTGGTTTGATCAGATTAGATTAACAGTGACCCAACAATGATGAGGACTGGAAATATTTTCATTGGTTTTAAGTACAGTTCTGTGATACGTGTCACAAAGATCTTACAAACACATTAGAAGTATAACGTGCTACAGATAATTCAAGACTTGTCACATCTGCCAGTGGAGCTGAAAGGGTAGAAAAAAATAAAGTAGTTAAAACCCCTTTGCCATCCATTTCTTGGTTATGTGCAGATCCAGATATAAGGTGTTTAAGGCTTTGATCTTGGATAGAGGCAGCATGTGTCAGAAAACTTTACCCTCATCTAACCAAGTATTTATATTTGCCTGAACTCAGCCAAAGTACCTCTTTATGGAAACATGTTACAAGGGGTTCAGACAACTATAGTCCAAAGGCAGTTTAGTAGGTTAGTAAGCTAAGTTGAAGTCGGAGTTTTCATTGTCACAAAAAGGCTCTCTTTTAACCCACATCACCATGGTAACTTATGCTGTGTTTCCCATGGCATGGTTTGTTTTGGTACAGTACGGTACGATTTGGAATTGTAAAGCCATGAGTCAGTCTTGCGTTTCAACTGAAACCCTAACCTTTACTTGGTAGGCAGGGTGTGGGATGATGGACTTGTAGTGTGATATTGTACCATTGCGAAGACAATGAACAATGACATGTGACAGACAAACATAATGCAACAGACAACAGTGGAGGACATCCAGCAGGTCATTTGTCCTGCACAGTTTGTGGCTGTTTGTCTCAGCAAGACATTGAGCTTTGCATGCAGGTGTTTGCCTCAACTTCCATGGATTATTTACACTGATACAAGGGAGTAACATTTGTTGTCACGCAATCAACTGACTGCTGTGGGTGGAGCCAGTTTACCTCCATCCTGCCAGTACCATACCATATTACTGCCAAAGAATTCAACATTTTGGGCTGGTTATTTTGGTACTATTCCTAATGGAAATGCAAAAAAAAAATCCTTACTGTACCAAACTGCACCGTTCCATTCAGTGAACACACAGCTTAAAGCTCTGAACTTAACCTTGTCGTAACTGGGTTATGTTCAGAGCTTGCGATTAAAATGCCCCAGAACAGTGCTGTCATTTTACTATTTCAATTCTGGTTAGGATCAAGAGATTTTAAAACTTAACTGTCTAGTAATAAAGACAACAGCAGAGCACCAGTGTACAACACATGTAGTATATGTGAACCAAAAAGAAAAGTAAGTTTATAATGTAACTTATTCCTTTAAACACATATAATATGCATTATACAGTATTACATTTTTAAGTGACTTCCCCAACACTGTTTAAGAATGGTTAAAGCCATCTTTCAACTCTCTTATCTTCAAATACATGTGCCTATTTCAATCTCGTATACCATTTAAATGCCAGCTTAATAAGAGACGGCAATTCCATGTGCAAATCAATTTGATATCTACAGGGACTGAAAAGTGCACATCACACATTACGAGCCCGGATCAAGCTGGGGGCAGGTGCCTCTCTTCTCAGAATTACAAGGAGTTTGCAGACGGATATGAATTTACAATTACTCTCAATGTGGCGACTTCTTAAGGTTTGTGGCAGTGTCTGGGGTTCCACTAAAGGCCATGTGTGCAAAGCCATGAATTTCTTGCGACAGGCTATGATACCAGAGAGGCTATATTTAGGGAGGATAACTAGTACTGCACGGTATAATCTGACATTTGTACCACAAGGGAGTCATACTGCATTGCTCACAAATGACAGTGTCACTGTTGGTTTGTGTCCCCAGTGGAATAGGATTAAGAGAACAAAACATGTTTTTGCAGTGGAGTGCCGCTCTGCAAGACAGATCTAATAAAACTGTATTTGATTGTGGGGATATGATCTGAGTGTGGCTGTCACTGGTGAGTGAGCCCCCTGAGTGAGGAGACAGCAGCAGTCTGGTTGAAAGGGAACAAGGAGTCCCTGGGAGCGGTCTCAGTAGACATTGAAACAGGAGTCTGCATGACTGGCCTGCTTTTGATGGCTGACTACAGCAGAGCATTTCACCTTCCCCTTCACTTCTTTGGCCCTGTAACCAGGGACAAAGAAAAAGTAGAGGCCCCATTGTTATATTATTACTAGGTGTAGATATTCTTAAATTTTAGGTATATAAAGTAAAACATGCCACCTAATATGCCCTATTAATTAATAAACATACAGCATTTACCGGGCAGGATAACATTTTAACAGTCTACAGTAACATTGTCTATCTGTTTCCTCATGTGGCATCGAAGTTTAAATTATAACGTCAACCGGTGTATTTGAGTACCTGTCAAATCCTTTTAACGAAAACAAGCATGATGTAATTCTGTTCAACCAGGCAATTCATTAGCCCAACTCAAACACTCGTCCTTCTGCAGTTGGCTGCTGTTGTCCTCCCCGGGGACGTGCAGGAGCCACTTACGTCCACATTCACCAAGGTGATCAAACCAGCGGCAACCTACACCTGCCTCCCCTCTCAGGAGGAGCCAGGACAGGCTGCACAACAAAGCAGTGGTGGCACACTTGGGGAGTTCAGCTAACTGCATCTTCAATCACCACATCTCATAGCCATCCAAGGATTGTGGGCGTTTATGGGGGAAAAAAATCACAAGAGTGCATGGTGGAGTTTGTTTAGGATGCATATTGCATTAGCTGATTGATGTGCAAGGAATATTCCAGCCACTTAGCTACTGTAGTGCTCTAGCAGTTCTATGACACCTTGCATTTTTCTATACAGCCTTTGCATACTCTTCCAAAGCACGCTGCATATGGAGAAACAGTATTGCTAATAAATAGACATGGAATATGAGTGTTCAAGACATCTTTACTAGGGAGACCATAAAGCCATGTTAACAGAAGCAGTAGAATATATACCAGCTAGATTCTCAGTAGAGATTTGGGGATCAGCAATGTGCAGGCTGTTTTTTTCCAGTGATATGTTTGAATTATTTCTTATGGGTGTGCATAATGGCAATATAAATCTTTCTGGGTGTGCAATTACAAAGACTGGCATGGTCTATTCCCCGCTGGGTGATCGCCTGCGAACAATGACATATTACTGGCTGGCCAGCAGTGGTCATTAAGAACTGATATGGGATTTATGGCCAGTCTTTAAACATGAGATGGCATTAAAGAGATTTGAATACAGTCAAAATGGCACAAAGAATCCTGCCTGAGCAAGATGAAGCTAATGAACTGTGTTGAAAAGCAGAGGCATATAAAGTTATTTTGGATGAAACCAATTTCTCATCAAGCAAAACAAGTCTGATTTTAATCACTGGTTGTCATAGACCATAACAAGCTTTCTGTGTTATTGTGGTATTGTTATGGTAAAGTTTCATAAGGATGTTAAGAGCCAACTTGGACAATTAATATATGAACACATACTTCAATTTGTAATGATAAAATGCATGCTGAGAAACAGATGACAAAAGAAGAAATATTAATAGGAAGTTTGAAAAAACACAGGGTGATTATTTGTAAGAGAATTTCCAAATGATGCAAACCTTGAGAGACAGCACAGTATCATCGCAGTCAGTGTTTCTGTGTGATGACAAAAGCTCTCTGTATAACCATGCTACTAATTTCCAGTGGTAATTAAGGAGTCTTGCATTCCATGCGATACCTGCTGAGTGAGTATAAGGGGCTTAAACATCAGATGTGTTCATTGGAAAGTGAGAAATAAAGACTTTGCCTCATCATATTAGTGCCAACTCTTAAAGTGACTGTTTATCATGAGGTAGTGCTCAAGGTTTTAATGAGCTCCTGCCTGTTCTAGTATAATTCCAATTAGTCCCTCCATCTCATATAATGGCATGATTACCTTGTGAAGCCTCCATTGTTTTCTGTACAAGGCTTAAAAGGAACCCTGAATATGTTAATCTGTTTCCCAGTGGCAGCACACCTGCCAGGCCACTTAGACCTCCTGCAGAATGATCACAGGTACTGGTTCAGCAAATGGAATGATATGATTCCCTCAGTCACATCTAGTGGACAAATGAGAAAATCAATGTTAAGATCAGACTCTGACTGCATTCCCCAGTTTTACAGCGAGGGTCTATTGGAATAGGATGTGCTGTGTTCTCGGGCTGAACAATTAATCAAAATTTTATCAAAATCGCAATACAGCCCACTGCGATTTTCGAATCGACCATTCCCTCTAATATTGCGAGTCATATAGAAAATCGTAATTTCAGTCAAAATAATCGTTAGATATTCAAAACTGTTCAGCCCCACAGTGTATGTATGCATTGTTTGTCTCATACCCCTCTGTCTGAAGCTCCCTCCCCCTGACAATCCAAGTCTGTTCTGATTAGTCAGGTTTAGTCTGATCGGTCACTCTGCTGTGATGAGCTAATAGCTTAGATGCTAACCAGATGCTTTCTGATTGGATGTAAACTCAACTTTAGCCAAGGGAACAATGGTGTCAATCCTGCCTAACCAATTTTAGCCGGGCCAGCTGGTAAGCAGATATGTTATATGTTAAATTTTACATGTCACTTGGCAAAAAAAATCAAAATCAAAAACTTTGCAATGCAGGGCTATGATGCCAGAAAAGTGTCATATTGGCACTTTAAAGTCACACCATTCAAAATGACATTTAATAGGCAGTTTAAAAGATGGAGACCTGCAAAATAACAACATTAAGCAGATTTTTGATTTACTTATAGAAAAGCTATTTGTGTAATAATCCTGCAATCTTTGAATGTCTCACCTCACTTATTATAAAGTGAGACTGATCTCAGTCAAAGTGATAACAAATCCTGTTGCTGTGTCAGCCTCCAAAGTGAGGCCCATTACCTCAATTTCAGTCACTGCCATTTCAGAGGCAGAGAGGAGAAGAAGCGATTTTTGATCAAAACCCAGGCAAGAGGAGAATCAGTCATTAGCAGCAGACATTTGCTCTGTCATCTTGTTTGGACAGCATGTGGCTTCCAACAGTCCTGGTTCCAAGGGGAAATGCACTCGCCTCATAGCCCCAGTGCTCTCTGCACATAAGGCTGATTTACCAAGAAACTGTGGATTTATTAGTTTACATTGTAAAAATGCATTACAAGAAAGAGAATATACATAACTTTGCAACACAAATGAGTGACTGAGCTAACAATATGGTCTAACCAGACCATATTGTTTCCAGTACCTTAACTGATTTAGAGCTATGAGGACACTGTCATTCTTCAAGAAATGCTTCATTCAAATCTTTAACTCTGTATCAGCAACAAGGACAATAGAACCTAAAAATGAAATTACATTTTTTTTTTCTCAGATTTGACACTCATGCGGAATAAGAGACAGGAGGGAAGAAATGGTAATCTGCAAGAAAACCCTTAAAAGAATCAATTTGGCAAGGTGTCTGAAAATGTGACTTTATCCGGCACTGTGATTCCGACTGTCTCCTGTGAGAGTGGGATGACTGTCTTTCTTCCCTGCTGACAGGCAGACCCAGGCCAAATTGACAGTTCTTTAAAGCGCCTGACAGAAAGCCGCATTAATTAAGTCATTGCTGGACTTTAATTGTGTTAAGAAGTTGAAAAAAAAAATCTAATATGAGAAAAGGTTACGAAGTCCTCCGTGGTGTCAGATTTTCTACTTTCTATGAATATTAATGTGCCTAATGAAGACAATCTTCGCTTCATCTCCCCATTGTTCTGTATTCAGGTGCCAAGCTTTCACAGCCATTGATTTGTTGTTAAAGAACAAATATGTCATGGGAGAAAATGACTGCCATGTCTTTTATCTTACATTTATCAAGAAAAATGCCTCTCTTTTCAGTTGAAGTGCAGATTTCTTTTTTGTTTCTAAAACGATTTTAGCTGACTGAGTGTCATGCAAAAGTTCTCAAGGTGTGTTTGGATGTTAATTAAATGTGCTAAGCCAATTTTGCTGGTGTGCTATGAACGGAGAACAAAAGGAGATTCTGATTTCATGAGGTGTGGTGGACAACAAATACAGACCAAGCCAGCTAATCAAACCAAGTCTTTGTCTTAAGTTAGTGGCATAGAATTCTTAGATTTTTAGCTCATTAGCATTCAGGGCAAAAATATATCTGTTTGTACAGATAAACTATGTTGAGTGCTATCAGAGCCGAGCTGTGTGTGGTGGCTCATGATTTCTCCAAGGTGGATGGCTGTGAAGGTGCAGCTGCCTGCTGCTGCTGGCAGATAAAGTCATGTGATAAGATATTTGATGGCAAGTTACAAGTTCTTTGTGCCTTCCACAGAGCCCGGGGGTGGGGGAGAACAACACCGAGCATTCCCCACACTTCAATATTAACTGGGCGTCATGATTGCCAGGCATATTGAAGAGACAGAAATTCAAATGAACCTCTTTCTCCATGATAAGACGACCTGAGTCCTTGTGAAAGATGAGCTATGGCTATTTCTGGAGAACGAAGTGCTCGGTCTTGCCACAGGGCAAACCCTGAATAGCCAGGGTTGGAATTACTTGAAAAGAAGGACTGGCTGATGCACTTGGCACTTGTCATTGACGGAGTGTCTTTTGTTCACAATGCCATAGATCTCCATCTGAAGAAACTGTACAAAGGAACTCATGTAGTTGTGAATCCTTTCGGTTCCACAACACATGTACCAACATTACAATGTTGCGCTGACAAGGCAAGAGTTTCTTAAATGAGTACACAATGTGCAAGGGACAGGGAACTATGCCGACCTTTCTGTTGTCCCTTTGTGGATATAGTCCAGAGGATCAGTTGAAGCTGTTCTGAGATCAGCTCCCACACATCATCACCAAGATCATTTTGGTTACTTAGTTTTTTTTTTTAGTCTTTACAAAACTTATCAGCTCAAGAATACATATAATAATCTACCATGCTTTATGATCACAGTTCTTTGTTTCTGTATATGTTTTTTGATGCTGTTATAGATTTGTTTACATCAGTATAGTAGGGGAAATCATGCCCATTATTAAAAATATGATAATCTGGTTTTTATAATCTATAAATCAAAGTGATCTCTGTGAATATACTTAACATTTATGTGGACAAAAAAAGACGAATAGTAACTTTAATGGCCCTCCCCTTAACAATTTATGTTACATAAAGAAGATTTTTCAAAGGTAATTCTACAGGGGGAAGCTCGAGCTCAGATTTACTTTAGTTCCCATGTGCTGTGAACCAGACTTGTCTTTATTTATGGGGAAAGTTTAACTTCTGGTTTTGTGCTGTAATGATTATCATTTTGACACAGCACCATAATATAGTTTTGAAATGAATCACATTAATGGTTATGTACAGTTGATATCTTACTTTTTTTTTTGATGTATCTGTACCTGTATAATAATAACAACAATAATTAATATTGTTTTATTATTGTTATTGCTTTGTTTCCGCCCTTAATTGTGACGACAGTGACCCTAAAAAGACACAGGAGAACAAATGAAGAGCAGCATCAGAGGGAAAGTAATGAAACGTCTTTCAACAACACTTTGTCTCCGTTCCTTTGGCTAAGTCTGGGATACCTATTAACACTCCCTTTAAATTATTCATTCTGATGGATAAAACACCTCCACAATTAATTGCATGTGAGCCACCCTGCCCCCTTAAATCTGTTGAGGAGGCTGGAATTCACAGCGAGCACTCGTTAAAAATATAATTTCTGTACACTGACTGAACTGGAGCTGACTGGAAAAAAACAAAAACAGCTTTTACTGTACTGCTCTGTAGGTAAAGACAGTAAATTAGATGGCTTCTGATTAATGGGCATATCATGAAATAACCTCTCTTCATCAGGTCCTCGTCTGTAGTTGTGTATCTTGAGGAGAAAGAAAGGAAAAGTCGCCCTTCTGATATGAAACGTTCTTATCATTTGTATATTCCGTTTCATGGGCATCCCTTTAGAGCAAATGATCACCACATTTCGTGCACCCTCATGTAAATTACATCAGATTCCCAATCTTGCACCATCCACTGTGACAATGACATTTAATATTAAACATTAATCATAAATATTATCAACAAATGCAGTATTAATTTCTATGGTTCTTCAAGAATAAAAAATGAGGAGACACTCTCTAGAGCTGGACTGATTTAATGGTTATTTAACAAAATAATCAAGAAAAAAAACACCAGCTGTCCAAACGTTATTAATTCAAAGAAACGTATTTGTCGATGTTTACAAAAAGCAGTGCACGGTTTACAAAAAAGCTACAATAGTAAAAAGTACAATTTATTTATTTTATTTGCATTATTTATTTACCTTCATTATTTATTTACAGTTATGTATGTTAAATGTGATGGTTAAAATTAGTAAAATATCAAGCCTAAATGACATTTCTTTGTTTTGAAGGTTTGATGACAACGTCCTAGGAATTATGCCAAATTCATAGGAATCTGCCAGTGTATCTTTAGACCTATAAGAAATTTGTGACACATTTTAACAAAAAATTGGTAGAATTTATTACCTAAAATTCATATTATTATTATTTTAACTACTGACTACTGCCAACTCCTCTGATTTAATACTTGATTTTTTTTATGAGGTTTTGCTCTTAACTGTACTACTGTTTCCACCTGATGGATAATACACTTGTGCATGATAGTCAAGGAATAAATGAGCAGAAATGCAGTATTGATGCAGGCTACAAACATAAAGGCAGACTGATGGCTGCTGCTAAACTGATGGTAGTGTTAATATTGACATTTCTTGATAATACTTTTTTTTTTTTTTAAGTAACAGAGGTGAAAAAAGTTGCATACAGATATATATATTTGTTTTTATTTTAAAAAGTCATGCAGTAATCTAAGAGGGGGGAATAAATAAGCATTGTGTTTTTATAAAAGTCTTTGTGCAGAGGCTCATCCAGGAAGAGGAGTGTGCTGCCCAGCTATTTATTGCTCTGCTGCTGAATGCAACGCTAGCTCAAAAGGCTTCAAATCATTGGGGAGATTGTTAGGCTTCTGTGAAAATTACGGAAATGCAGGGGAAATGGATGAGCAACACTTCATAACAATTAATCAGAGTCTGCTGATTAATAAAGTTCATTTTTTATTCTCGATGATTCAGGGGATTATCAAAAGGACACTGTCCTTGTCATTTTGATTAACAAACCCATCCTCGCTCTGGAAGAGGACGCGCTGAAGGGAGACGCTTTCTTTTGCCCATAAAATAAATATTGAATGAGAATATTAACTCGTTAACCTTGACAAGTATTTGTAATTTTCATAAGGGGGTAAACCAGCAGATTCAGCACAAAAATGCTGTGGGGGTTTGAGAAAAGGCACAGGAAGAGGGGTGGGAGGACGACAACACACAACAAATTAGAGAGAATGAAGAATGCTACTGCATGAATCCTGTCATTTTTATGGGCTGCAATGATTAATTTGTTTGTTCAAATTCTCAATTAAGCCAGGAGGAACTGGCAGAATTAGAAAAAGGAGAGCAGTGCAGTCTTGTCTTGGCATTGCAAGCACCCTGGGGAGATATAGCCCTACCTGATCTCAGGTCATCAGGCTATTCTGCAGATAGTTCACACAGCCGGGGAACAGGGGTGTGGTGTACGTCTTCAAGATTCATTTCAAATGGCACAGGGAAAAAAAAATGTAGATCAAAATATTTCGTCAGCCCTCCCCCCCCTCTGATAAATCATGCTGCCTTTTCTGTTCATTTGTCCAGGTTGCCTTGTCAAAGGTAATGCCCTTAAAATGTCAATTGTCAGTATGAGCATGCGTTCCATGAGATGTAAAGTACAGTTCACCTCACACAAAAACAGCAGTCGGTCTCAGTGTTATACAGAAGGAAATAAAATATGGAGCTTGCACTTCCCTTTTCCCTGGAGGCCCTGTGCACTTATTATTTGTCAGAGTGACAGATGTTTTTCAAATGATGGCGTCTCATGTGTGCTGAACTTCCACCAAAGCCCTACCGTGAGAGACTGCGGGACGCTGTACACCATCTGATGGTGGAAACCTCTATGGACTGAATTCCCCTGCTTTCTGCGGGGAAGTCTAACAACAGAGGCGGAGGTTGTCAGGGTGGTCTGCTCAGGTGAGCGTAGCTCTGTACTCAGTCAAACAGAAGGCTTGGACCCACACATGACTTACAGCACAGCACAAAATGCACTGCCACAAACTGCAGCATCCAGAGTGAGATTTGCTCATCGGAATTGAATTTGGCTGCTGCAAATAGTGTTTACAGCACAGACATAAATATTAATATTGACAGAAAAACAAATTTGCAAGTAACTCTGGTATCGCTGTAGTTCCAGAAACTGAGAGGAAAGAAAGAGCTCATTTTACAACATGTATTATTTTTTTTTAACTGTGCATGGGAGGTAAACACTAAGGTACCATCATAGAGCTTTAATAGTTTTCTACAAAGAGGCAGAGAGGTTGCTTTCTGTTTTTTCAGCTCAAACATAAAGGGTCAATATGAAGCAAACACATTTCACTGCAGATATGGTGAGTTTCTTACTCATCAGGCAGAGACACTCTAGAGTTTACATATTTAAATATGAATTCCACACTGCTTTAGCAATGCGTAAGGTCCAAAATCCATATTCCGTACTGTTTTTGTTGCACCGCGTTTATATAATATCTGCAACACTTTGTGAGGATACATTTTCTAAGAAGAAATTCATCCCTTTCTTTAACTGTGAAATGGCACACTTTGAAAGAGAGTAATCACATCAAGTGTAGTTGGATCACTGACTCTAAGCTGACCCACTGATGTGTGGACGATTTGTTGAGGCTTTACTTTTCTTTATGACGCAATGCATTTAAAATCAAGTGCTACACTGTTTATATTATCTCACGTCTGTTCAGTAAAGTGTTTGTTTACCTCTACAGCCTTTTTGTATTATTAAAATCAAACAAAAGGATAAATCTTGCACATTCAAGTGTAACATGTCAAAAAAAGGCCAAATAATATTTTGGAGACATGACTGTTTCTGTTCTACATACACTGCAAATTCTCCCGACAAAAGTGCAACTCTTTTATTGTGTTTACGACCATTATATGATTTTTGTAATGAAATCACAGTGTGTTTTCCAGACCAGTGATCACTTTTAATAGTGTTGGCCACCTTTCTTTTTCCCATTCAAGGTGTCCTCTATACTGCATGTATATCCAGAGCAGCCGCATTGACGAGAGCCAGCACTTGTGAAGCGAAAATGCTTATTAGTCAAACAGTCCCCATCGGAATAATGCCACGGTCAGCCAGTGGTGAGGGATAACTCTGTGTGGATGACACTCTGGAGCCTAGTCTGCAGGGGACCAGTTTTAGTACAGCATGCACAAACATGATATATGGACACACAGGCAGAGAAGCATCAAGGGACCACACAATGGAAGAGCAACAGAGGAGTTTCTGTAGCAAGAGCAGTGCTTGCATCTAACGTGCTCTTCAAAACAATGACAGTATGTTCTGGTTTCTGTTTAACGATCCGTTTGCCCCCACAACCTTGATCCAAACCTGCTGGCAAAAATGAAGCAGTTAAAATGAATAGGGAATTATTTTAGCCTCCAGTCTCCAAACAATCCCTTGAATTCTTGTGGTCAGAAAAAATAAAACCACACCCAAATCAAATAGCTTATTTTTTGTTATATCCAAATGGCTTAAGGATGCGTCAGTACATGAAAGTGGCATGCAGCAACATTCATCCTGGCTTCATCTTAAAGTAGGTGGCACTTGAAGGTTGTTCGAGACTTTTTTTTTTTACCTGTAACTGTCAGAGTATGTTATATGCTATAGAACTACACACATTTATTCTCATTCTCTTATTTTATTACCACTTTTTTATTTTTCTATTTATTCATTGTTATTTGCCCTGTCTTTGCTCCTTCTTCTTTGCTATTTTACTATATATATAATATAATATAATATAATATAATATCTTTGTGTTGAACACCTCAGCTATGTGGCAAAAGCATGAAAATCATTCATTTTAAAATATAGCAAGCCCTTTTGTCAGACATTCAACTTATGGAAACTGATATAATTTCGTGCAATAAAAATTGTGAAATTGCTCCTGTTATTTTCCTTGGATCGTCGTTGATATTCCTGTGCTTCCTTTTCCAACTAATTCACAGCTAACCCCCATTTCCTCACAATCTATTCGTTTATTCGCATAGTGCTTGATGTGTATGGGAGGGTGCGTCATAAATTACATCTAAATTATTTGCACTTTCGTCCTGTATATTTGCAATGCGTCCAGTGTGCAAAGACCTTAAGACATGAACTAATACAATATAGACTTACTTATCTTGCATTAGCCTCTGACGTTTAACAAGGTTGTGAGATTGGCTGGTAAAAAAAAAAGCAGTTCATGTTGTAACACTTTCAATAGGCTGAAGAGGGCTTTGGCATCACTGCTAACAAGCAAACATACAGTAGCTTCTCTTACTCAGTGGTCTCGCTGTTCCCTTAAAGGTTAGTATTGTCAGGATGGCTTTCTGTTTGTCAGTTTATCCCACTGTTCCCCTAAGATATGTAAATTTTACTTTTAATGTCCCTCACCCTTGATTCCAGTGACTGTAGTATTGTATTAAGTCTGACTTTCTTTGTCAATTCTCTTGATACAAAGAGGTTTGTCAAAGCATGTGACAAAATTGAGTATGAGAGTGGTTGTTCATCTCTGTTCTGTATGTTGGCCCTGCGATGGACTGGTGACTTGTCCCGCCTTTACACTCTCAGCTGGGATTGTCTCCAGTGGCCCCCACGACCCCCATGTGGAGGATAAATGGGTAGACAATGAATGAATGAATTTGCTGCATATGAGAAAGGAGAAAATCAATTTCCTGCTCCCATTGAAAACTGATCTATTTTCTTGAGTTTACTGGAAAGATGAAATGAAAATATCCATCTATGTTTAAAACAGGAGTGTACAGCTACTTTACGGATTTAATTTTTTAACTCCATTCTACAGTCGCTAAGACACCTTATCATTAGCCAGAAAACCTCAAAATAAATCCAATCCTATAAATCTACCTCTGAAGGAATCTGATACTTTTAAAAAGTGACAGCGACTGACCTTGAGATTTATTTTTGTCACACCAGAAACTGTCTCCCTCAGCAACGAGAGATGTGCCTGTCCAGATGGTTTTGTGTGGCATCATCTTGCTAATTGTCAGTGATGCCATCAAAGGGATGTAGTAGACCTGACAACTTAGCTGATGAGCAATAAGATGAGTATGTGTGTGTGTGTGTGGGGGGGGAAATTAGAGCCAAAACCATTCGACAGTTATTTGTGCAGCCTACTTATGTTTTTAAGCCCTTTAAATAATTCGACTTCCATTGTTTCTTGCATTTGTCAGTCATACTAACGGATTAAAAAAAAAAAATAGAATGCTACAATTATTAAACTGGGGATCAAAATAGTCATTACTGTGTAATTATTACATCTAACTATAAATACTCCTGAAAATATAAATATGCATAAGGAATAGGTGGATAATAGCCATATGAAATGAGCCTCCAAAGCTGTTTCTGTGGTAATAATACATGACATGACATGTTTTTTTTTTTTTTTTTTTAAACGCTATTACCCGTCTAAGTCCACTTTAAAGTTGAACAGGCTACAGCGCAGCAGCACAGCGGTACATCCCATGTGACTGTAAAAGATGCAAGACAAAACATATGACACAGGGGATGATCCTGACCTGAGACTGACGTGTGCTAAAGTACATTATAATCATTGCCAGGATAAAGGTCACATTGACTCCTGTTATAAATTGGACAGGACAGCTCAAGCATACATGGAGTGTCAAGTGTGAGGAGGTCTGAAAGAAAATCCCTTGGATGTTTCAGAACACACACACGGAAATGTAAAAGTGTCTACATCTCGCTCTCACTTGTGATTAGCACACTTCATTATCACATTAAAGGAGAAGTCCGTGCTAAGTTCATTGTGTAGTGGAGATCCAGGGAGTGGGTCATCAGAATATTGGAAGTTGAGGCAGGCTACAATTTAAAGTGCAGGGTTTATTGTTGCTGCTGTTTATGCCGTTAATGATCAAATTCATGGTTTCAGCTATTCTGGTGCAGGGAAAAAAAATACTATATTTACATGCATTTGAGGCGCTATAGTCTTTTGACTAAGAATATCCTGAATGGTAGCAAGCACAAGAGCAGACTTTTGCTCTGAGATACAAAGGGAAACAACTTGAAAGGAAAAAGCAAATGAATGCAATGCCTCATTAGGTGGATTTTATTTGACCGTAGCCAATTAGAGAGCATCTGTAATTTAAAACAGTCAACCTAAAAAAAGACCCAATGAAGAACACATTTCTCTCACGGGGCTGAATTCTTTGCTTTGTTTTCATTGAAATTATTATTTTTTTTTTTTACCAGTGATATTTTGTATTTCATCAAAAATAAATAATCCACAGAGGATACAGAAATATGCACATAGTCAGTCTACTGTAGGAGATTATAAGCCGAAATAAAAGAGCATGGTTTTAAGGATTTCATGGAGGTCAAGGTTGTGTGCTTATGTGTTTGGCCTTGCTCTTGGCTCACTGCGCAGACTTGTTTTGCCTTTGCTTTCTGATCAATATCTCTCCCTCTGTCTTAATCAACGACCCTCTGAGGTACTTGTGGGCCGTTACCTTAATGGCACAAAGGTGCACTTTAAAAACAGAGCTGCAGTCTGGGCGAGACTGACAACTGGTTTAGCTATGAATCACACCTGAGTGCGGATTAACGTGGCACTCCTCACAAACAGAGACAGCACTGAAATACTGATAGGGAGAGGTAGATCCTGAAGCTTATGTGAGTGATCTGCATCACAAGATATGACCTAAACAAGAACCCGACTGCATAGCCTGCAGGGGCGGGGGCTTGTGAAAAATAGTAACACCTGTATTGCTCATACTGGTTGTTAAGCATTGGAATAAAATTTTGTGCAATATGCATAACCAAATGCTGGAATAATGAGCCATCTGTATGTGTGGTCCCTTCCTTGGAGATGCCAAGAACGGTGCCATCTGTGATGCAGCTACCAGCTGTTTTCCTTCTTATTACATGTTTATTAAAAGCTGAAGTTGTCCTCTTCAAGAAAGGGAAAAGCGAGCCTGGGTGGCAATGTTGGTTATCTGATTTCCTCCATCTCCATTAGAAACAGACTTGAGCTCTGTTCCTGGTTCCCATAAAAGTACACTAACTGTTTGAACAGAACAGAGGGGGTGCTAATTAAATACTCCTTCTTTTTCATCAGCGACTCACAGGAAATTAAGAGAACAAACACAAGATTGACTGGCAGCAAAGCAACAAACATGAAAGAGGATGGATGAATCTAATCCACCAGGGCCGAATATCAGTAAATAAACAATGTCACTTACCCCACCTTCACTTAGCCCTTTGGGCTTGTGTTTCAGAATCCCTCAGCGGGGTTTACGTATCTTTTCTATTTGCATTGTTTTCAATTTTCAAAACCTATTAGCAAGATATCGATCGACCACAATTGAGCATTTATGCACAGCAGGCAACCTACATCCCTCAAGTCAGAATCAGATCACATCTCCCATAATTGAGGGTGACAGGACTGCAGACCACCCTCTGCAACTGTCAACAAATTTCAGGAGCTCAAACTAAGATGCGTCAGGAATGCATCCAGCACCGAGTGATGGACACTGAGAAGGAGAACTGGAAATGTCCATCAGCATCCTCTGCCATGTGCTGAACAAGACAGGTCAGGTCTGAATAGACACTGACAAACCCAGGGTGGACACACTGTCGACATAGACTAAAGCAATACCAAGGGACAAGTGACAGGCTGCTCTGATGCTTCACCTAACTGCAGAACATGCACATGGGGCAGGCAAAAAATACTGTATAGGGAATTATACACCCATAAACACACTTGTTTAAAAAGGGACATTGGATTAAAAAAAAACACAAACAAACCCCAGTGTTAAACTACATTTTAAATTGTAAAATACAGATGGCTGCACTGTATATTAATGTGTGATGAGAATTGTAAGTGCAGAATGTTGTCTAAAACAGCAAATTGATATTTCTGACAGTGCATCCATTTCTGAGGTTAGTGTGTTCACTCTGCTCATTGCTCAATAAAACAAACAAAATGCCCTCTATTTCTGTATAAACAATTACCTTCCATAGATTGTAACCTTATTGGATCGAGTGAAATGTTTGAAATAAATCATTAAAGGCGCTGACAGGGCATTTATCTTCACTCTAGCTTTAATGCTTTGTTCACAACACAGTGGATGAAGTCAGTCAAGGGTGTTTTTTTTTTTTTTTTTTTTTTGAGGAAACCAGGTCCCAGTGTGCCTCAGTGTGTGTGCTTGTAAGAGCACCATTGCGTGTGTCTATCCTCCTGTGGAGCCCTGTTCTCAATGCTCTTCATTTTGAAATCAAGCATGAATAATTAAGCCATTTCACAAGGCTGCTTTAACGATATATTATATGAGAGGAAATAGGTCAAGCAGCAATGTTAGAAAGATTATTTGAATGAGTATTATTGGGTTAAAAAAAATACCTCCCTTTGTTCATACCCCATATACTGTACTTACTCTGGAGAATGACTGGCAGCTCTGGCTTTAGACTTATGAAAGCATTTGCCATCATGGTTAGTGTAACATCTAGGTCATAGTGCCATTCCACCTGAGATACTGTAACCCTTTGTTCACTTGCATGCAAATGGCTTCGAAAACAAAAACAACAATTAAAGTGTTTAAAATTTTGTCCATATCCCAAACGTTATCTCCATATATAGCAAAGCATATTAAAAGTCACTGAAGAAACAGTTTAATGTATCGGGCAATGAAAGGTTCTAAATTCACAAACCATCATAAAAAAAAATATATAAAAATTTATTTGGCTGTTTGTTATTTTAAGCCCTTCATAGTATATTTAACTTTACAGGAGACACAACCACTATTGCTCCTTGGAGACATGACTGAATACAGACATGAACAGATACCAATGTCA
This sequence comes from Brachirus orientalis, assembly GCA_016785285.1. Taxonomy (NCBI): domain Eukaryota; kingdom Metazoa; phylum Chordata; class Actinopteri; order Pleuronectiformes; family Soleidae; genus Brachirus; species Brachirus orientalis. Next base: position 15,890,931 of record JAFBJR010000150.1, read on the forward strand.
AGCTGTTACATGTTACATTTAGTTCTATATAGGTCTGATGTTTATACTTGAATATCAACCACCATCTCCCCTGTGCATTTTCAGCCATAGTCCAACTGCATGCAGCCATCTCGCTTTACTAGCGCTATGTAGCTGTTATGTTTCTGCCTTACCTTCCTTAATTATTGCGATGTAAAATGTATCGCTCTCAGTGCAGTAGGGAATGTTGCCACAGACACAAAAATTCAACTTCAAACACTTTACTGAGAGAGTCACACCTAATCAAAATCTCAGTTCATCTGACAATGGTTTGAATGTAGTGGGCATTTGTTAATATTGAAAAGTTATGCACTTCAGCTATAAGGTACAGGTGCATATTAAACTGTATCTTTGCTGTATCACGATTAGTGTATCACAATGTGAAGGGGGTAGCATAATACACTTACCCTAGTAAAACAAGACAATAGTGAAAGGAATTATCCCTGGTTCTCTGAAACATGAGTGAGGTACAGTAGTGAGATACCGAAACAAATATTGAAAGAGAATGGTAGGAACATGAACCTAGAGACATCTGTTTGGAAAACTCTGCAGGCTCATCTGAGGAATGGGGTCAGTCTGGCAGTCTAGCGATAAGATAAGATAAGAATTAATAATAATTACAGTAATAATTATTCATCCCACAATGGGGAAATTTGCATTGCAACTGAAGCAAAGACAGTCAAGTTAAAGGTAATAAATAAAAAGCAGTGTTTTCTTGACAGTAGTTACACACTGGAACTTTAATGAAACTTTGTTGAAAAGACTTTCTTGCTTTGATAAGCACAAATCACATTCATCTCAAATTTCAATGAGGGATCTACTATATATCTATATATATATTATATGTACTGTAAGTATAGCACTGATAATGATAATAATAATAATAATAATAATAATAATGGAGTAAGAGAAGAATAACACCCGTCAGAAAGAGAACAACAAGTTACCACTTGTCAACTACAGGCACTTGGTACAAGCAGTGCAATGCCATCATGAGGTGTTTGTGTCTCTATATTAAACTATAACATTGTGAAAAGGACAAAGTTCTGACTGATGTCGGGGGGAAAAGCTCTGGGAAAAAAAAATTCTGTCATCTGTCACATTCAACCCTGAGGACAACAAATATGCTGAGTTCAACAAAACACTTTTAACTGTGCTTTCAACAACAACAATAACAACAACAACAACAGTCACATCAGCTTGTTCAGCCTCATCTACTCTTAAATAAACCCTGGTCCACATATGCAGGATGAAACCAGAAGTTGTACTGTTTGTATAACCATGATTACACTGCATGTCTTGGTGTTGTTGAATTAACTGAAATAATTTCTTACAATCTGTGTGCATTTCAGCCTTGATGTTCATCATCAAACACAAAAGAAAAGAAAATGACAACTAAAGCACAATTTCAAAATGAATTAAATGATGTTTGTATCTGTTCACATGATCACAGACGACTGTCATCCTTTCTCTTTTATTTCCCAACCTTAAAACAACCCCGTATTAATCCTGCATTATCATATTACTGCAATATAGAGGTGCTCCAGAAAATGTTTATTTTAAAGCTGCTTGTCAATCATTCAACTGGAGATGTTTTTTTTGTTTTTTTTTTTGAGGATGTCCTCTGAATGTATATCAGCTCTTTGTTTTTAAGCTTTGGTTAGTTCTCACAAGCATCACACCAACTGCATGTTAAACCAAGCAGCTGCTTTTGCATATTTAGTTTTTCCACTTTGAAAATTATGAAACTAGACTTCAGTCACAGGCTGTCCAATGCACATGGAATTTCTTCTTCGATGGGTTTGGATCTCACAGACCATCCTCCTTTTATCATGCCTACAAGATTATATTCAAACTCCCTATTGTCAAACAACCACGTAACTGAGTAGCTCAGCCACATAATTTGAGTGAAGTCTCTTTATGATACTGGAAACCACACACAGACTAAGTCCAGATTTTTACTAAAATGGATAATTGTCCAGTTTGGATTTGATTTTAAATGTTCCTGATCCAAAGAGAGACTTGTAAATCTCATAATCTGAGTTAGTCTGTGAAGTTTAAGACTGTGCTTGTTTCAGTTCACTTTGAACTCGGTCTGCTCATGCACAGTGCTTTCTTTGAGCTGCTGGAGTCTTGCTGCTGCCTTGTCAGAAAATTAAATCCACTATTTGTATTTCTAATGTTTGTTACTGGAATTACACTCCTGACCTGGGAAAAGGAGTCCATAAACTCTTGTTAATATTTACTAAACGGTGGGCTATGATAAGATAAAGTGAAAATCTTACAACTGTTCTTATACACTGGGAAGTTTTACATGTTAGAGAGTTGGAAAAGACAGATATGGTGATGAGCAGTAAGAAATGAAAATGAATGAAGCATTGTCTTTCATGTCATTGCACGTCAAAAAAAAACAAAGTTATGCTTTAATTTTCAATGCAATTGTAAGAAAGGTGTCAAGATGACATAAGTATTATCAGTCAAAGAAGGTGCGGTTATTTTTATATTGTTTTGTATTTACACATTGAACGGGAACAGTACCTTATTTATTGGTGTAATTTTAAGTTCATAGTTCACTCTCCTTTTAGCTCCGCCTTGTTCTTCAGCAACTCAGAAATAAATCAATTTACTCTACTCTTCTTATTCTCCTTTGGTTTTGCACTATTAAGCAGAATTATTTCACATATTTTATTTTATATCTTAAAGTATATTATTATTAAAGCAGTGATCAACATTAAATCTGCAATTCTGATATTGACTACATCATAATGTACATTTAAGTTACTGTATGTAGGCCACATTTAAGCACCAACAACACACAGTCTGAATTTCTATATTAAAAAAAACCTGTTTTGCTTGCACTCTCTCTCTCTCTTGCACTTTTATCCCATGCAGGTTACAACACTGACTGTAGGTAAGACATAACATTCAAGGTTAACCTGAAATGTCTCTGAAAAGTCCAGAAGAGACTGTGAAGATGAATGGAAATCTCTCAAAGCTGAAATGATAAGAGGTCAAAACAAATGTTTTGGAGCTGCTTTGTTGACAATAAATGAAAGGCTTTTTGCAGACACACCAGAAGTGCCATGGGTGACTTCCAAGGAATGTGGGCATATTTTTTATTTTTATTTTTTTTGAATATCCGCTTGGATATGGAGCTTACAGTACATGAGTGTAAAACCTCATAAAAACATTCAAAGAATGCACAAACTTTTCTTCCTGTATTTTCTCAGAGAATCAGATCCAGCTCTTTATGAGATATGAGACAGAAGAATTAGTTATCTGATTTCAGGCTTTGGGAAGCATCTGCTTGTGTAACTGGAAAGATTTTCAAATAGGATTTCAGTCAGATCCACTGACTCTATATAAGACTGTCCTCAAACTCAGTTTAAAGTTCACAGACATTGAGTTTTCTATTCTAGTCTGCATTTATCGACACCTGTGTTGCATATTTCCTGAAGGCCACAGGTGGCCTTTAAAACAAAGCACTAACAAGACATATGTTTGTCATGTTTCCTTGCAGCGGAAGCACCCGGTATGAGCACCGCAACAATGTGAAGGAGTGCAAGCTTGCCAAGACTTACAAGATGACAAGCTCCACCACAGGCATGTAGATCTGCTGCTGATGGATGACTGGTAGCTAAAAAGTTTAAAACAGTTTGGTGAACAAAGGCGTGACCAAGACTGTGCGACCATGCAGATGATGTGTAAAGATACAGTAGGTGTGAGCAGCAGCAGCAGCAGCAGCAGCAGAGAAAGGCCATTCAGGGAGAGATAAGGTGGTGGGCACTTGTGTAACGCCTGTCACCGTGCACGCATTCTTTGTGTACACATGCTTTGTGTACACACGGAGTGCTAAGAGCTGTCAGACAGGTACAGCTCAGGCTTGATCTGAGCCGTGATTGATCGCACAGGTTCAGGTGGAGTTCACGGGAGGTCTCTGGTATCATTGGCAAAATGAGTGACAGACACAAAATAGGGTGATGGAATATTATCAGGAAGCCATTTGTAATGCGGGGCGAGCCTGGATCTCTGAGGGGTGTTGTCTCTCTGAAATGAAGTCATCCATCACCTGAGCTTCATATTTGATTAGGTCATGAGTAGCTTTTAAAGAGAAATGGAGGCCTTAGTGTTGGGCTCACATGCTTTGGTAACCAAGATTAAAGGTTGTGGCATAAAAAAAGAAACACTGAGAACTGTATTAGTAATCCACTCACTCACTCACTCATCTTTTATCGCTTAATCCTCCACAGGGAGGGTCGTGGGGAAGCAGGCGAAAGGTGGGGTACAACCTGGACAGGTCGCCAGTCCATCGCAGATAGAGACAAAAAAACCATCCACTCTCACTTTCACACCTACGGGCAATTTAGAGTGCCCAGTTGGCCTAATAACCAAATCTGCATGTTTTTGGATTGTGGGAGGAAACCGGAGAACCTGGAGAAAATGCACGGGGAGAATAATAGATAATAGATAATGGAGTAATCCATTAAAACTGAAAATGAAGTATGAAAACTAGCAAGAGTCAACACTGTTACTCCAGCTGGGGTCATTTATGTTTTGCAAAGTCTTACTCTGTTCACAACAACAACAACAAAAAAAAACTAAATTTGAAGTAATAAATATGGAATATTGACTACTAAATACTGCAAATAATTTACTTGATATATTACTTGAATGACTACATTTGAATAGTTCATAAATAAAAATCTAGCTATTTTAATAGAAATACCATGAGTTTCTGTTTCTGAAGAGGTTGTAGCTGTCTTTTATTTACCAGGACACTTAATTACATCACTCATGAATCATTGGCTTTAAAGAATTTTTTTTTCTTAATTCCTTTCACTATTTCCCGACAACTTATAGACTTAACCAATTGACAGCAGTGACAAATATCAAAGTTGAGATAATATATTAGGATTTTGTCTCTCTTTGTTGTTTTACTCCACATTCCTGTGAAATGCCTTAGTTTTTGCAGAACTAAAGGTTTAGTTATTTTGCAGATTCTGGATTAGAACACAAAATACAACAAATAAACTTTTTTTTTTCCTTTCCATGATTGAGTTACAGCGATGCACAAAAAGGTTTAAACCAGTCATAATGCAATAATAAAATGATTCTGCATTATAGGTATGTTATGTACAAATGTTATGTGTTATCTGTTTTGTCTTAACCATGACTACAGTTATCAAGAATATTATTAAACTGGTTAATCCTTAATTAAATAATTAACACTTCCAGACTTAAAATTGTTAACTTTATGTTAATATATGAGTTTAATGTCTTTAAATTGAAACAGTGTGATACCAACGAGAAAGGGGGATTAAATGAATGCAACTTGCCACTTTTCTAGGAAGTTTAGGTTTATACAATATTTAAAATGTATGAGTGCACTGCAGCGCAGACACAATACAGGTTGGAGAGACAGGCTGTGTTTATTTAAGCAAAGCAACTTTTCATAGAAAAATGCATATGCAGCATCTTTATTGTAAGGAGGTAATAATTAGCATTGTAGTCAATGACAGTTCATATTTGGCATGTTCTCAGTAATAATAATAATAATAATATTAAAGAATCTGATTGCACCAGAGAACTGTTGTTTCTGGTTAAACACGCCATGCTTTTCCAAAGTAACACTAAAATAACGCGAAATCTGGGTTTGTTTTGAGTTCTCTGAAAGCTGTGTTTGTAAATTAATGTTTACTGTTTTGTTTACTGTCATGTAAGGAGATGCTCCCGGAAGTAGTTGATATTGTAAGAGCAGAATGACGAACACATACAAATCTGTTCTTAAAAAACAAAAAAACAAAAACAAAAAAAAAAAAAACACTTTCTGCGATAACCACACTTGGTAACTGAAGCCGCTCTTTCATATCTGCAGGAAATCTTGCAAACTTTGTCTTTCCTCCAGGACGCAGAACGGAAGCTGCAGTGAAGACTCTTTTTAAAGAAAAGAAAGGAAAAGAAAAGGAAAAGAAAAGGAAACTGCTTGAAAAGACAGCAAATGATAGAAAGCAGCAGAAGACAGCATGATCTGCTGCTGCTGTTTCTCTCTCTCTCTCTCTCTCTCTGTCTCTTTCCTCTGGCCTCTGTTCCTTTAATACACTCATGGTTATCTAGTGTAACAAATGTCTCGCTGCCATCATCAAGTCCAGGCGAGGAGGGAGGAGTTTTTAATGTTCAGTTTGTTCTATGGATCGATGTCTGCTGGCATCGCCTCTCTCCTCTCGTCGGCACCGTGCGTAACAACGCAGCGCTGTTCCACCGCCGCCACCACAACCACCGCCAACACCGCCAAACGCCGTTTTACGCGCAATCCCTCCATGTTTGATCCGCCGAAGAACAGCCCGAGGGAATGACTGACACACGTCGATCAACATATGTGGCACTGATGGACAAAAGCGGATGGTGAAAGGACGCGACTCGCCCCCCGCTGGAGGAGGAGGAGGAAGAAGAAGAAGAAGAAGAAGAAGGTGAAAGAACGAGCAGCTGTTCCCACAGAAAGCTGGATTTTTGTGATAGTGAGAGAGACTGAACTATTCCGAGAGCTAAAATAAAGACTCTCCCTCTCTTTCTCACACACACACACACACACTCTCTCTCTCTCTCTCTCTCTCTATGCATGGACTATCGTAGACCGCATTTAGATTTCACCTGGGCTCAATAGTGAACTGCGACTCCAGAAAAAAATGCCTCGGAGGAAACAGCAGGCGCCCAAACGGGCTGCGGGTAAGCGATTTTTCTTTCTTTAATTACTGTTTATTTATTTTCTTAGATAAGCGGTCCAGAGTGAGTGCAACATTTGTGGGTTGTTATTATTGTTTTCCTATTAGTTAGACTCAAAAACTTTTTTTTTTTTGGTTAATCATGTGGGACCCCTGAGTAGAAACAGACCCCTGTGTATATAGTGACAGGTGCCCCTATAGGTTGGTTGGTTAAAATGAATATTTAAGCACTATATGTGCACCATAGTGAGGAATAATGGCACAGGTGTTCTTTTGTGCTTATGTTGAATTTAATGATGTTGAAATTCAGCTGGTTGCCCTTTCACTGCAAAGCCCACTCCAGTAAGAACCTCAGACTCCAGTGTGGGCATCATAATAAAGTGAGATGTTAAAAGGAAAAAAACAAGGTGCATTCAAATTTAGTCAGATTAACTATGAAAACAGGCACACAAAAAACTAAGAAAGCTCATTGTTGTTTCCCCCCTTCAATAAGCCTCCAACATGTCACAGACCATTTATACATTCATTGATCAGAAAGTTTGATATCCTGCTCACATATCCAAGGGGGAAAAACTCCCTCACTGTGTTTGATTTGACCCGCATGAAGTGTAGAGAGCGGCTGAAATATGTGGAGCTGCTGTATCCGTAGCAGATGAACTCTGTATGAACTCTTCATAATCTTATGGACAAATGGAGAATGGGTTATACTCACTCACTCACTTCCACACACACACTCTATCCTTGCTTATGACAGAAACACACACACCCCTGCACCTCTACAACACAATTTAAATTGTCATGCAGCAGTCTAATGTAGTACAATCTGCAGTTGGTGTGATTTAATGTCCATTTGTCAGATTTATTGTCACTTTGTTGAAGCTGCAGATAATTTAATAATTTTATCTTGAAGGAGGCCCTGAGACAGTTCACGGGTCCCGTGTCTAGTTGTGGGAACGTGTGTTTACTTTGTCTCTCTCTCTCTCTCTGTTTTGTAATCCCGTAATCTTTGCCATTTTGAGACACTGAATCACAGCATCTTACTCACCACTGTTTTCTGCTCATATTCTTTGACTCAAACTTCACTGTGAGGAATGTCAAATTCACAAGGTCACGGTAGCAACATTACCCTTGACCCTGGTTCTCTGTGGTCTCTTTTAGCCACTTTTGTACTCCATATGAATTATAATGTTCCCTTTAAGTGCCTCATTATGATGGAGTTGGCGAATTAAAACTGGATTGATCAAGGGTATTCCAGTGTTTGAGGATGCAATTACTCGGTTGAGGTGTGTTGAGAAGTTATCAGTCTTTATTATGGTTGCGGATGTAGCGACCAGATGGCGATTGTTCTCTGCCAATAATAGTGTCTCTTTATGCCCGCTTAAGATACTGAGACCCTTATCTGCACGGCACACTCTCAGTTTGTACGTACACATGTACACACACACACACACAAGCACTCACTGCCATACAGGCGCATGCTAAATATTTTTCCCACATCTCAGCCTCCAAAAGCCCCCTTTTCTTAAAAACAATGCCCCCAGTTTTTATTCAGAGAAGTTTTGAGCAGATGCCTAAGTGATCCCTTTACACGCTCTCAGCTGCCTCGCCTGTACTCTGGTAAATGTGTCAGCCCTATAGAGAAATAAGCCTTCCAGAAGAGTTTCTTCATTGTTGAGGTAATTGTCTCCTCTTTGACAGGCACATTCATCAGTGGCTTAATGGTCAATCAAAAGTTGGCAGGCAGAGTGTTTTCATTCTTTCCTATCCACTACATTAGGAATACTTAATCAAAATGTCTCCCGGTAATGGCTGTGAAGAGTTCATGACTGACTGATCCGTTGTCTGTGCCGATAGAAAATTAACAGCTCGGCACTGGAGAGATGTGGGCCTGCAGATAAACAAATTGTGCATTAATATTTCATCTTCAAGACCTGGGATGTGCTATCAAGCGGTGGAATATTCCTGGGCTGTGTTGTCATTTTTCTCGCGTTCATTTTTTTTCCTCCTGTATTCTTGAAGGCTCTTTGCAGCTGTAACTCATTTCGCTTGATGACTTTACTGGGGTTACAGAGAGTGACGACAAATTGATTACCTGGCAGAGCAAGAATGGAGCGAAGAGAGATGCAGGCTGACAGTCATGTTATAATAATATGTTTAATGATGTGTGGAGGGGGAACAAGGAGAGAGGAGTATTGAAATAAGAGCATGGGAGATGCAAAGGAATAGGTCTCATTTTTTTGTAGGGCTCTTAAAGATGCAGTATCCCTCCTGGTGGAAATTATATTTTCTAAGGTGCTGTTAAAAAAAAAAGAAAAAATACCATTCCTAGCTCAAGCATTAATTCAGAGGACTTTCAACATCCTGGGTGCATGTATCCTCCAGTGGGAATAGTATTATTAATAGGCATATTTGTTAACTTGAGACCACAGACGCTCTATGGTAAAGGCTAGCTCTTTCTGATTTACTCCCTTTGCATACATAGTTTGTATGGTAATTTAAAATGCCAATTACCCACTGGTCCAGAATAGGAGGTACTAAACCTTTGCTTTATCACTGAGAAAGCATCACTAAGACAGAGGACGACCAGGCTACAGATTCCAGCAGGAAATTCGTGTATCGGTTTTATATGTGATATAAACATAATGTCCTGTAAGTGCATGGGATGCATTTTTGAGTGAGGGGAGCCATATGTTATTTTTCGGCCGTGGGAGTATTCCTTCTGCTTTTTTTTCTTTCTTCACAATAGCTCTGTGCCTCAAACCGTTAGCCCAATTTGCTGTTAACAAGAAAAATTGGAGAACAGACAAAGGCATTAAGTGTTGCAGTGCCAGATAGTGACTGACAGCAGCTTGTGGGAATTGGCTAGTAGAAATTCCTCCTAAGTGGTTTGTTCAGAAAACATCTTACGATCAAGGCAGATGTTGTTTATCCAGTTTAGGTAGAAAAAGGTAGTGCAGTTTCAATGACAAATGCTGGTAGGAATATGCAAGTGGAAAACATGATTGTCATGTTTTTGTTTTTTTAATACCAGCTTACCACTCTTTTTGTCCCTGTATTCTTTGTCCTTTTGTGTGGAGCCTTTGTTATAGTCTCATTCACTTTGCTCTACTTTATGTAACAATTTTTGTGAATTGAATTCGAAAAAATCCCAAAAAACTTTCCCTTGACACTATTGATACAAATATTTGCACCAGATGACTTCATTATATCACTAAGGAAAATGATTTTAGTTCATGGTATCTCTGAACTTGGCTTCACAGTTTAAATATCTAAATAACCACTTTCTGTTTGAATTAATAAAACTACCCATTAAATGATGGGGATTAAACAGGGATGTCATATAACAACTTAACTAGTTTTCAATGAACTGCAGAGTTCAATCTTACTGCTGCTCATGAGCAAAGACACAATGTATTAAAAACAATGAGACCAACCTTTTTTTTGCCCATGGTCAGTCATCTGACTTTAGCATTACAAACAGATTAAATATGCTTTTATTCAAATTAATTTAGGACACAAATTGTAATCCTGTGAGAACATGGGCTGGTCTTGGTCTCAATAAGAAAAAGCAGATACTGTACTTTGTGGTGCATGCACATCTTTTTGAGTTCACCCTGACTTCAAAACCTCTTATAAAATTTCCAAGTGATATTACTATTAGTGAGCAGCAAATATACATGCTTTTTTTTTCTTGCTGCTGTGTGTTTCTGGATCAGTGTCAGCAAAGCAGAAGTTTTGTTTTGATCAAATCCAGCCTTGAAATTTTATTTGGCTTATGAGCACAACAAACCATACACTTACACTTTGTTGCAATGCTTGCAATTTTTTCTAACTTGCAGGCGTTCTCCATACAGATACCCTTTAATAACTTTCTCCTCATCAGCTACTTTTCGTGCTGTATAATCTTAATACAGTAAATGGGGATAATATTAAGGGAGCTGGATTTAATGTAATCTCAGTGCATATTCTCCTGCATGCCAGTTAGGTGACAGGTGTAGATAGCTAATAGTTTTGGAAGAGGGCTTTTGTTTGCTTGTGAGGCAGACAGGGTGGTGCACTGTCTAGGTGATAAGAACCAAGACTCCCGTGCCCTCCAGCACAGTGATCTCTCTCCTCTGCTCTGCGCTCTGTGTGGAAAAAACAGGCTGTTATGATTGGTCTCAAGGCAAGTGGTGCCTGTGCAGTGTTGCACCTCTCTCCAGCAACTGCTCATTCACCTTGCCTTCCCTCTGAGACCTGCACTAGTTTCCAGGCAAATGACACAATTTGATATGCTGGTGGGGTGATTCATGTGGATAATGTTTCCGTGTGATCATTGCTGCAGAAAGGAGACTTTTTCTTGTTATGATTTTTTTTTTTTTTACTCATTAAGTCTGACAATAACTGGAATACTGGGAGAGTTTATTGCTAGCAGGCTAAAACTCATTATTTTCTACTATACATCCAAAGTACAAAAGAAATTATGTTGTGGTATTTTGTCCAGGTCCCTACAGATATATTGATTTACAGAGGTGAAATGGGAAGGAGATTTTATAGCTTGGGTTGTTCGTTTATGTGGATTTTGAGGATAAGAATGCAAGGCAAGCTTACAGTGAATACAGTAGCACTGTGGGCCTGGTATTGATTACACGGAGGTGGTGTGATATGTTATCTATGGTTTGTTTTAAAATCCACTGACCTCCTGTGCTTTGTATTATTGTAATGCTAGTCATTCCCACCATAGTTTGTATATTTGTAATTTATATCATGTGCAGTTTCGTTGAAGAGCATGCTCATCACCTCTTTTCCCGTACAGAGTCAAGAAGATTTAAGCGAGGACATTCATCTTGTAGTTGTTGACCTACATGTATAGTCAGTCAGGGAGATCACACATTGGCCAGATGGTTATGTGATCTTTTAAAACAATCGCAGCCATGTCAGGTTAACCTAACCTGGAATGAATAACGTTTGAATGAGATTGCTCTGTACTTTGATTTCAGTGGTGTAGACCAGTTGAGGTCCATGTGCTGTTTTCATTCAGAAATCACAATATTATTTTTAAATCGTTTCAAAAATGTAACAAGGCAAAATGCCTGGTAATAAATTCATTTGACATTATCCTTCAATACATGAGTGCCAAAAAACAATGAAAACATTAATCTTAAGTTATCCACAGTGTACCTGATTTGCTTCTTATCAAATCCATAATGAGCTTCAATTAAGATTTATTATGCAAATTAACCCTCAGCTGCTACTGACTGCAGGAGCAGGAGCTATGACAATATTGTGCTAATGGTGTGATCTGTAACAATTACAAAGGGAAACTGCCTTCACACTGCACGATCTGCTAGTCTCTGAGAGGTCACTCAACTAAATATGTATTCAGGTGTTCCAGCCATTTGGAGATTTGTTTATTAAGCCCCAGGTTTTAGGCGCTGAGGTGTGTTTTACATAACAGCTCAAATGTTTCCTTTGAAATTGACTGGAAACATTGTAATCATTATTTTCTATCAAATTTTACAAATTGTATACTATTATAAATCTCAGTATGGTTCTTAAATCCTAATGTCATGCCAAAATAAAGAATAAATACAAACACAAAAAAAGTCATCACAACCAATATGTTGATGTAATATCAGGCTTAGTTTTCTGATCACCGCGGTTACCGTACACAGTGAGGTTATGACCAGAGGAAGTGCAGCTGGACACTTTATTCTGTATGAAGTTGTGAACCTTGCACCTTTCGCAACTTCATTTAGCACAAGGCTGATGGCTTTCTGACAGCTTTATGGCTCACATGCTTTATGAGTCGTCATGAAGCGCAATTACATAGGAAATAATTTGATGAATCAAGACAATTTTCTACCGAATTCCATTGACCTTGCTGTCCTGTGAACTCCTGTCTTTTCACCCAGCTCAGAAAGAGGCTGTCACAATCACTCTCTTTTTCACACATACAAACAATCAAAAAAATCTTGTACATACATCTCCGGTTACAGCTACTCAATGATAAACTGTAGGTTTGTTTTAGATATCTTAGGCAAACCATCCGTCCAGGTGAATCAGTTCATTAGTCAAAGCGAAGTAAACCATTTTTAGGTTTCACCACATTGATGTGCAGAACTATTCATATGTGTCTGATCTCTGCGTGCATCTGTAAATATGTTTTTTATTCTCTGCATTCTGTCTGTAGATAAAATAATCACATATTCAGCCACCGCACCACAATTAAATGCACTATTTAGACAGCTTTAACTCAGTGACTGAAAATGATGTTTTTAGAGACAGTCATAAAGAGCAGAAAACATTAGAGAAAAGCATTACAGAAATCATCAAATGACAAATTATTAATGGCTTCCAATGTATTTATTGTCTAAAACATATATAACAAATATTGTAAGTACCTCAAAAAAAGGTGGTTTAACTACTTTTAAGAACATTTTATTGCTTTCTTAGCATTATTTTATGTGTCTCCTAAAATATTGTTTAAAAGACCAATGGTGATATCTAACAAACTCTTCTCTCAGTAGAGTCTCAGGGAATAGAAACTGGAGCTTTCCAATTTGTAAGGCTTTCAAATACTGAGTAGTTCTTTCTAAAATTGTTGTGATCAGCAAAGTTTTCATGTCAAACTGGATGTAAACTGACAAGAGAAAAGAGTTTTTTTGTTCTTTGTAGTGGGAGGGGGTTATGCAGTGGATCATGCACCTGTTAAACATATAAAGCATTCTGTCCCTAACACCCTGAGGCAAATGTGTGAAAAAAAGAAACATAGCCTTGGATAAAGAATGATAAGTGCCAGTTTAGTGTATAACTTTTTAATTATTTTTTTAAATTAAGAGGCAATGTAATTACTAATGTTCTATAAACAATGAGGACAAATAATACAGATGCCACTACACTTGCATTTGCCAAATGTACTGCATGCCAAACAGAAACAGTGCTATTGTTGTCTCGCTACTAAATCTCCCTGGAAAATTCATAAATTGTAGAAAAATGTTTTAGACCAAGCTAATTTCTGAACACAGAAAGTTTTAAGAAATTAAAAAAAAAAGTTGCATGTACTGTATGGGTGCATTTCTGTGCTAAACTGAAACAATTAGGGCTTTCTCTAAATGCCAAGTGAATAAATATGCCCTATGTGTACATTGTTTTAACAGTTCATATACTTCCTAAGCGACTCTGCACCGTGTTGTGTTTCGAGCCTGTTCCTAAGGGCTGTGTCTGCCTGTTTGCGTCTACAGTATGTGCTGAGCTAGTCTGTTGAAACAGCTTAATTGATACTCATTAAACAGCAGTGACAGCTTAGGTGTCCGTGATGAATGTAGAATAATTCTGTTGTACTTACAACTTGATTAAGAAGAAGCGCACAACATGTCAGTGTTGTAGCCTATGGCTTGGTCCTTACGCACTTAACCAGCCACTTAAAATGATCGGTCTTATTGGCTGTGCTACCTGCAGGCCATCTTTTAAGTTAATCTTTTTCAAATTGTGTTTGCCTGAAATAAACAACTTTTCAAACTCCAAATGAAGAAGTCTCCCAAATGCACACGGAGATTAAAAATAACTTCAATATAACACCTAGCAATAAAATTAATCTAAAAATGTGAATTATGTTGACTTGTCTGTGTGTTTATTTAGTCACAGTCTGGCATTTCACTACAATAATAAAGTCAATGGATGTCAGGCAGAAGAAAAATGTGCGTCTCGTATTATTTCAGTTAGAAATTAGAGGCAATTGGAATTGGTTCAAAATTGACTGTCTTTTGTAATGAGTGCATGACGAATAGTATAATTTAGAGTAGAAATGAATGCTGGGAAACCAAAATATTATTCTACAGTATTTCATATGCCATTATATTCCATGAAGATCAACTAATTTAACTAAATACCCCCATAAAAATTTACTCATTATATTTTCGTATATTGTCATAGACAAAGTTCACACAATGGAGATCAGGTCATTAGTGTGTGTGGAATATATTCAAGTTATCATGATGATCTGTATTTTTTATTTTGTTTTGTTTGACCGCCACATTAAAATCCTCATCACTTGTGGATTTTCAGTGCTGCGTAGCTTCTTGCATTACTGAATAAACTGTGACTCCTTGCCTTAAGAGAAAGGGCCCCTTTCTCTATTTTGAGAACACATGAAAGACTGGGGGATTTCCACGGTGGATGAATTTACAACTTTATCCTCACATGATTAATATTACACAGTGAGGTCCTTTTACAGGAAGCCACATTGTCTAATTATGGTCCAACTGTGTCTGACTGAGAACAAACATGATGCCAAAGGCTGCTGTTGGGAACTGCACTGACACGTCACAGTGGGTGTGGGCTGATGTCATCATCACCCAGATTTCCTGACACTGAGGCCACAACTGATTGAGCAATAGCAGGAAGCAGGCTTTCAGCATTGTAGGTCCAGTTTGTATTGACCTACTACAAACACTGTGGGCATTTGGTATTTAGTTTCAAATAAAACTCAACAGGGAAGTGTTTCCCTGTTTTTTGTCTCGTCAAGGTTACACATTTCTCTCTGATACCCATGACCTCACCGATGGTAACTGCACTATGTCCACATTTGCTGTACTGTTAACAGTGCTGCAGATTCATCACCCCCCTCCTCCCCCACAAAAATTTCATGGACTACACGTCCTCCCATGTTTGCCTGGTCATTGTATTTCTCAGCCCAGACATCGAAGAGGTTGCTAGCCACGCCAACCATAAGTCATCCTGTCTATCAAGATGAGAGTCTGCCTCTCTGCTCGATTTTCAGCTGTTACTTGTAAACCAGAACAGCAATGGTAAGATTAACTGAGTGACAGGAGCCTCTAAAAGCAAACTATAATAGTACAATATGTTACAGTCATATTTTATGGCCTGTAGTGTGTGAGGCCAAGTATGTGTGTGTAGATGGATCAGCTGAAGAATCTAATAGGCCTGCATTGCACCTTGGGGAACAGAGAAAGTAATGGTGTTGTATTACCACTGTTTTTCTGGTGGTCATAATGATACAGGTGCACACGTGACAGGAAACTGGTTGGACCTGGTCATTTTCATAAGCTGTTATTCTTTTTGTCCTTTACAAATATCCAAAAAATATCAGAATTATATATATATTTATTTAGCATTTCTTTGAAGAATATATTAATGTCTTCATGTTTGTTGATTTGTCGGGGGGGCTGTCTAAGAGAAGTCATTGATATAGGACTAACTGTCAAAATAGGTCATGTTCAATCCAAAACCATTTAAGTTGTCAAGGACACATTTTCCTCCCTTCCCATATCCTGGCAAACATTGAGTCAGCAATTGTCTGTTGTATTTTCAGCACTGGTATCTCATGCTCCCCTCCAGGCCATTTTAAAGTCGTAGAAAGTGGTCATTTTCTCTGTGTCAGTGGGAGGTCAGTGTTGTGGCAGTCAGCAAAGCTATTCAGTCTGGTGAAACAGTCTATTGGGAACCCTAAAGACATTTTGTCCGACATAGTCGCCTCTCACTGTCTGTCTTCATGCCTGCCCCTCTGCACTCAAGTGTGCTCGTACAAAGTGTAGAGAAGCTTGAAAAATTTGTCAAATTACTTCCAGATCTCCAGCCTTTTATCCTGACCCGACACACCTAAGACTTCTTAGCTGTCTAGTTTAGAATACTTCATGAAGATGACATGTAGAAACCCAGATGATATTTGCATTTGCACACCGTTCTTCACTGTATGGTCATTTGTTCCTCTATTAAAACTAGCTCCAGCTCTGTTCACCTCTTATTCAGTTTGGATATCTACCTATTCATTTGTTCACTGTGGTAGTGGCTGACATGTCCTCTCTGTGCTGTGTAGTGTATCCCTAGTAGCTGTCGCCGGGGGCCCTCTCATCCCGAAAATGGTACAGAGGTCATGCACAGATCATTGCTTTTGCCAAAGGCCCTGACTTCAACAGAGAGTGACCCACACAGGACAGTGGTGCAGTGGCTGCTCCGTGATGGATCTTGAAATAACACAAATGTAATCTGCTCTTTTATCAGTAGGCGTGTTATAGAGTGCCTGGTTGTTTTCACTGTTGTGCTGAATGGATGAGAGGAGAATATGAGATTGCAGGGATTGTCAGTGTATGTGATTCACTGGAATCAGTGAAACAACAGAAACATCCCAGATCATACCTGCTTCCAGGTCTGAACACAGATACACTTATACCTGTTTAATTACAGTAATATTCCATTTAATTTAATTAATAATTTATAATTGTAATGATTCCACTTTACTAATGAGAATTTTTGGCAAATTCTTAGATCATATTGGTGAAAATTTATGGGACCTTCCTTTGTTAATGCCAATATAAAGAGCCTATTTTAATTAACTCAAAAATCAACTGTATTGTAATACCAGACATATTTACTATTTCTCCAGTTTACTGATAATATTGACATTTAAATCTACTCTTTCATTTTTATAATCATTATCATCATCAATCAAAGGTGTTTCAAGGTGACAGGCATGTTGTTAATTACTTAAGGTGATCATGACACAGGTTGTAGTAGGATAAGTTAAATGAAAATATACATAATCCAAATTATATTTACAATTAAGCATATTCAGATTAACATAATGAACAGATCAAATGTTGATAGCTGTCTGCTCTTTAGCTGCTGAGCTATTGTCAGCCAATATTATAAATGTGTAGACAAACATGACAAGCAGCTGCTCAGTCTTGAATGTCTGTTATCAACTGTCTGTTAACAGTTATCAAGAGTTTTGAATTTTAGGTGGTCAGGATTATTACTTAAGTATCTTGTTGCATATCCACTCGGTAGGAGGAGCACATTTAGTAAAGACGAGATAGTTCTTTGAGTAAAAACACTTACTGCCTGACAAACATTTACATGCACATTAACTGTAACAGTCAGTGGTCTTATTTTGTAGTTTGCCTGTCACAGCTTTTAAATTTTAAAAATGAGAAGATCGCTAACAGTTCTTATTCTGCCCTTGATTTTATGGGGGAGCAATTAGGTTGTAGGTTAGGAGGTTGTAGGTACATTTTACATTTTATGGGGGTCATTACACAGTGGATTGGTCTTGCTCAAACCCTTAACACCAAATTATTTCTAATCTCAGTGTTGGTGTCTAACAACATGATAATGGGGCAGCTGACCTTGCACTCCACAACTTCATTAAATAAGCAACCAGCAACCGCAACGATTGTTGTATCAGGTACTACAGTCAACTTTATATCAATCTTGAGTGCCATTTCTTTAGCCACCTTCAAAAGCTTCCATTAAAGTCTACTGTAATCCCTAACCAAAAATTCCTCACTCCTTTAACTCTTCAATACCTTCATCTCCAGGCATCTGGCCATTTTTATGTTTCTTATGCATTGTGTGTCACATTTTCAAATGCCACAGTGAAGCACGCAGCAGCCGTCGGCGCCATGCAACTTCTTTCAGAGTAGAATCTATCCCTTCACTCTGAGACTCCTGACTGAGAACTTGATTAATTTTCAGGGTTCTGGTATGTAAGGATACCTTCTGATTGTCATGCTGAAACATTAGAATTAAACCCAGGTGCCAAATGGACACATTTTTTTTTTTTTTTTTTTTTTTTTTAGTTAAGAGCTTATCGACATGGTTGGCAGATCTTTAATTTGCTCTTGTCTTTCAACGACATGAGGATGACTCTCATATCAGTCTGATTCTCTTCACGTATTCTACCCATTTATAATATTCAAATTACAAACAAAAAGCCCTTTAGCTACTCAGTCTTCGTGCACATGGTGTTTGATGAGATGTTGCTAGTTCTTTTTTTTAGGTTATGTGTGAGTAGGCTACTTTTTTGCTTGCATGTTTATCTTACGGCAGCCCTCACACCCTGGCAGTAGCCCAGCTGAAAAGTTCCGGTACTGTCCAGACGCATCCTTTAGGGACCTCATCAGCCCCTGAATTTCCTTCCCCTCATGCCTGAGGGCATCCATATTCATTTCCTCCTCTGATTTGGGGAAAATGATGAAAGGCTGGCATTTTTCCAATCTCCTACTTCCTGCCAAGGTTGTCTGCATTTCAGTGCAATGTAAATCTGCAAAGACCTGCAAATACGCTCCCATTTGGACATGACCAGTTCCATGTTATTAGTACCATGCCATGTCTAAATTCAGAGGGGGAGAGAGAGAGGGGCCCATTTTTGATATTGCAATAATACTTTGTGTTGTGTGGAAAATTGCACAGCGCAGTATGACGGTCTTTTAGTCATTAAACTGTCTCATTGTTAAATAACTTGAATTTTATTATTGTCTATATTTACTTCATGCAGAATGCCCCTCCTGTCTCTTCATAGATGTCTGCTTTTTGTAAAAATAAATATCCCTTTCTGTGTCAAGTTGTGAGGGCTTGATTAAATCATGGAGGCAACTGCATCGGTTTGAAATAAACCTGTGATTAAACTGATGGGTGGGTATTTACTCTTACCGGAGACGGGAAATGAATGTTAATGAAAATAACAGTCACATACAGTTATAACCCGGCTCTGTAATTATTGGCATGCTTTGATGATGCCATATATACTCAACACACACATGCGCCTATTTAACTAAACCTCAGGTAGTTGACTATTAGCTCCGCTAGCAGAACCCTGCCCTCTGCTATGCACAACAGCACTCAGGGCGGGGCTACCCAGCCCAATGAAGGAGCGGGCTCATAGTTGCCGAGACAACCCTAAACACACTTGTACACAAATGGAAGGCCCCACTCTGAGACAAGATCATCTCCACCTCTGGCTGGATAATAGAGCGGTGTCGCCCCACTCATTGGAATGTACTCCTGCCCCACAGGCGTATACATCCCACACTGATCATTATTGATGACGCACTATGTACAAAGGTTTATACTTGAGGAACTATACTGGGAACATGTTCACGTCACTGGTTCTGTGTGTTTAATCCAAAAAAAAAAAAAAAAACTACACTGTTTTCTTTGTTATAAGCAGCGAGATTCCTTGTTTTTGAAGACTGTGTTGACAAAGCTAAGATTTGTACCAAAGTTGGGAATTTAGCCGATTCAAATCCAAATAGAAAAGAGAGAGGTAAATTAGAGCTGTCCGGATGATTTGCAGTCTGCTTTTCATACTATAATTGAAGGTTGAAAACTAAAAACACTCTGACGTAGTGGTCTGGGAAACAGTACATCACATCTTTGCTGTTTTGCTCTCTCACATAAGACCCATGTGTTTTTGGTTTTTATTTATTTATTTATTTATTTTTTTGCTTTTTTTGGAATTATAGAGCTCAGAATGCAGTATTATATTTATGGGCATCAAATCTGGTCCACATATGATAACAGAATTATCATTCATATTGTACAGTAAGCATGTTGATACTCTTGCAACTGTCTGTCATCTTAGGCCAACAAGATGCTAAATAGTTTGAGACTGCACGCATCTGAGAGACGGCAGTTTTTTTTTCCCCACTTCATATTATACAGTACAGCTACACGGAGAGTGAGTGGGCATGTCCTTAACTTTTCCTGCTGACCAGTGCAGCAAAGTACTGTGTCTCTCTCACCATGATAGTGGGTAATATTTCACTGGACAAGGGTCGCTTGTGTTTTTATGAAATGCAGTTTTTTTCAACACATTTCACAGTGTGAAAATTTATTTAATTTATGAGGGGAGATTTAAATGGTGCTCATCAACGCAGACACAGACACATGTCAAGCCCAGTAAGTTCCTCCATGATGAAAAATTAATGAATAATTCATTTTCAAATGAATGAATTTGTATTTATGGCCATACACAATTGTATTGTGCTCATACTGTATAGTATATTAAGGAGCTTCAATGTTAGGCCATCTGGAAAGTACAGATTTTAAAGAGGCTGAGTAAAACTTAAGTACTGTTATGGGAGACAATTCAGCTAATTGTAAACAGCTGCAGGTGATATCACCCCTCAGACTACAGACAAAGCAGGGTCAAAAAGTCCCAGTGAATAGCTGAGGATTAACTCTAGCACGAGGGACATGAGAATTCAGCCTGACATACTGAGGAAAATATTAAAAGTCTGTTTTGACAGTAAATGATACCCTGCCCCTAAGTGCTACATGTATTTTTTTTCTTTTCTTTTTTATTCAAACAGTTGTGCATTCACACTGCAACATTCTACCTTTAGAATCAAATGAACACCAAATGCACAACTGCAAACTTCTAACATGGCTAAGGGCAGATAAGTATCAGGGTGAAACATTTTGTGAGCCTTAGATGGTGCAAAATGGCATCATGTATTCTTTGTTTTAGCATATTTGTAAAGGTTACTTGTTGATGTGCCACAAACACAGGATTTATTTCAGAAACTGAGAAATGGTGTGTCTGTGTTTTTTCGTGTTTGTCAGTGGTGAATCATGCTGGTTGTTAAGGTTATTTACGAAAAGAGAGAACTAAAGTGTTGCTCTTTTCTCAAGACAAACATTTACATGTCACATCAAAACAAAAATGAAAATGAGAACACAGAAAAATACATTATAGGTTTTTCAGTTTTCATTCAGTTTTCTCTCAAAAAAAATCACGTTTTACATTTACAACAGTTGACATATTTTCTCTTCCCCTTGACCACCACTAGAAACAGTGACTAGTTATGATTCATTGAATCATAATTTACAGAAGTTAATTTATCAGTTATTAATTTCTTAATTGCTTAATTGTCACTTTCTTTTAATTCACATTTGGGCCCAAGTCACATTAATTATTGCTATTTACAGCAACTTGCAATTTGATATAAATGTCAATAATACCTTTAGATAATAATAGTAGGAATTATTATCTATAAGCATTTTGCAGATCTCAGAAAAATGTTTTCCAGATTTAATTTTATGGTATTTGTGTTTGTAATTAATTGATTCATTGACCAACATTTTGCAGTGAATCAACTGATTTGATCATATTCTATTCATTTCAGATCAATCTTTCAAGCAAAAAAATCGTTCAGCTTTCACATTTGAAAATTTGATACATGCAAACTTTATGAAATCATTCATTTATTTATAGACTGCCACTTCACTTGGGAAAATATGAAAATAATAATTTGTTGCTGCGAATGTAAGTTTCATTATATGAAGACAGTGTTTGTGGTGACTTGTCAGTGTTTTGTGTTTCTGTCTCTGCTTGTCCTGGAGCGTGTACAGCTTCCACTGTTGCCATGTAGCAGTGTATCTGGGCACCATCTTGTGTCCTGAGCAATAGCAGCAGGCTGTTGGATGGCAGCATACCAGCTGCCTGCCTGCCTGTTGTGGGGAGGGAGAGGAGCTGGGCTGGCCTATCTCAGATTTTGGGTCTGTGAGTTATTGACCCTCTTTGATAAACCCCTCTGAATGACACCAGCATAATTCACCCTAAAAGTTTGCACTGTCAGTGGGATGAGCTAACTGTCTTCGCTGAATATATGGGTGCAATTTTCGAAATAGGTTTATAGCAATTCTTGGGAGAGGAGGGCGAGATAGTGATATTACTGACTTTATCACTGCAGCTGAGCAGCATCTAGCACCTCTCTCCTCTGTATCTCTCTATTCCTCCACTGTACAACAGTGAAGGATCACACAGCACATACATTGTAGGGTGTACTAAACAGAAAAGAGTCCATCTCCTAGTGGTAGGCAGGGAAATGATATGATTTTATTACAGTAATGATATGTCATCCACTCTCATTATAATCCTATATGTTTCTTTCTCCCTTATAGGATTGTACATCTAATTTAGTCGTGTCTCAATTAACTGCATTTGTTGCATTATTAGTCTTCCCACAGCTGGATCTTCTCTGTATGCATTCCTTGTGTTTATGTGTTTAAATGTTGTTTTTAATGTGGTCCTTATGTAGTCTCACTTATTGTGTTTTCTCTCTAACAGTATTATCCGTTGTGTAATGTGTAATTCAAGGACATCACCAAAATGTTCTAAAATCCTGTCCATTTAATTTTCAGTGACTGTCTCTCTAAAATTAGCCTCACTAGTACTTCATGAAATTAGTAAAATGGAATCACAGTGAATGTAACCTAATAATAATAAGCATATAAGCAATAATAATGAGTCATCCTGTCTTTAAACCAAACCTTTATTTCCATCAGGTCTCTCTGCATTCTTAACATATTTTCATCAGTGTAATTAGAAAAAGCCATTGTTGAAACCTTGCTGAATCTTTTTTTTCCCCTTTCTTGTGTCACAACAGACTGTAAACCCTTAAGAATGTAATATACAGAGCACAGTATAGTGCATCCAATAAATTGTTTTGGTGACGCTGCCTTTTAACAAAAGGAACACTGTTGGATTGCCATCCACAGTTGATGCCACTCCCTCTTTGGCGCTCACTGAATACTCTCCTTTAATAGTGTGATGGGTGGTACCCGGCCGAAAAAAAGTGCTTTATTTAGTGGGCTGAGGAGAGGTAGGCAGTTGGAGGATGGGGTTTCTGTGACTGGCACCGATCAATCACTCAGTGAGGGGAAGCTAATGAAGCAGGCTGTGGTTTATTAAAGGGTTAGCAGAGAAAGGATTACTGCAGGGTCTCAGCTTCCCAGAGGCCCAGAGAACGAGGATACAGTGTGCCTCTATTGGTTAGGGGCGAGCCATAAAGCAATCAAGGTGTTTACTCTAAACTGACTCCTATTATGTGAACTGGGTGTGAATGCATTGTTGAAAAAACTGTTGCTTCATTTTGTGGCTGAAGTAAAGGAGAAAATAAACACTAGTAAACAGTGTTGATCTGCAGCTTTGGATCCAGTTTACACACTTTGATGGTGACCGCAAATGACGTCAAAAATTTACTCAACATAATGAGCCCAGCAAGTATCCAGACTGCACTGTTTCGTAACATGTGAGCACTGCAAATTTAGCACATGGTTAGGCATGTAGAGTTTGGGCAAACGTTAATCTGATGAAGTCTGTAAAATTAAACTTATTCAGAAGAAAATATGAGTGCATTGAAACCAAGGCACTCTCACATAGTTTGAAAGACAAATGAGTAGCAGGGGAGTGAAAAATGCAAAGCAGATGTTTTTCTCACCGTTTTTAATGGCAGCAAGACATTACTGATGCCATTACAGGGACCTTTTATGGCTTCTTTTAATCCCTTGGCCTGCCTGAGGAAAGAAACCCCTTGTGGTGCAAAGTAGCCTCTTTAGTTCGGAATGAGAATTTGAACCCATTTCCAACTCACTTCCCTAATCTGCCACATGGTTTTACATGGCTTCCTCTGTAATTAGTCTGCCCTGAAATCAAAGGTAAAGAGGCATTAAAATACACCTCTTAGGTAAACATGTGCTGCTCATCATGTAGGACTTGAAGCTCCCTTTTCTAACAAATTGTACACAAATAGTACATGCTCATGCTGCATGTTGTTTTTTTTTTCCTTGCCACAATTTACTGTGCTCATTTGGTTCACATTTTCAAACAAAGCAATCTTTGATAATGAGATCCAAAATAGGCCTTCTAACTTCCAGTTTCACATTTTCATTTGGGGTTGCAGATTTACATGTGGCGTTCACTGTCTGCTTCCCGCATCAGACCCAACCTGTAAAGCTCAGAGGAGCACTTACAGGGGTCTGGTTAGGGGCTAAAAATGAGGAGGAGATGAACTATATGGCTCCATCCCACAGTCCAGCCGACAGTATATCAGCGGAATCGCAGCCGCATGGGCGTGTGTGTGAGCGCTCCACTCATAAATATCTCTCCCAAACCCCCACCTCCCTCACACCACCCTAAAGGGGCCTCTCTGATGGTGATGGCGAAAGGATGTCGCTGTCTGGGTGATTGAGTGCTGCTGGTCCAGGCCCTGGGCACATCCCTACGCTCTGAAACCAAGTGGGAGGCCCACCGCTGAGTGCTGACCTGAAGGGAAGAGCTTGAACGTGAGCAGCCGCTGCACATCAGCGGGATGTGCCTCTCTTTCTGACTCTGACACAAAAGCACCAACTTAGAAGAACTGCGCCAGTGCCTTTGAACACATTTTACAGTATACATTATTGAATATTGAATATTTTATTTATATTTTTTTATTATGTTAATTTGTGTATCTTATATCTGTGTACGTTAGACTTTTCTGAACTTGAACCCCGTCTTTGTAAGTCATTGTCATTTTCACTCACTCAGAAATCTGAAATAATCTGGGTGCAGTAATTAGCCTCACTTGCTGTATTATAATTGGGGGTGGACAGAGGTTGCCCAATTTATATGTTTTTTATCCCATTTGATAATTGCAGAATTTACTGTGCCCACTTTTTTTGTCCTCTTTCCTAGATGCTGCTGTTATTTTAGTTCAGTGGCTCTCATGCCTGTCATTTGTCACCAGTAGATCCAGCATTTTGAGAGAGGGGAGAGTTCATTTTGGATACCCAATGTCTATTCCCTTTTTGGGTTTCAGCGCCGTCAGCCTTCCCAATGCCTCCGCCATGAGAGCTTTGACACTGTCCAGGTCCGCCCTACTTGGCAAGAGGGAGAGCTACAGAGAAAGGCAGAGTTTATTTCCTGTTCTTGTGAATCATATATCAGTACAATTCCCCTCTGTGCTGTTTGGCAACGGTGGAATGACGGGTGTCATTTATCATACGGACTGAAAGAGGCTGTGGGAAAAGGGATTTGAATTCTTCTGGAAGTGTGTGGACTCTCCTTAGTGGTGAATCATTAAACGGAGGAGTTTTTCAACAGGGATATGAGTAACTCCTGACGCTGGTACTTTGCTCCCCAATTTCACTGCTGGCTCAATCATTAAAGGACTCAAAAATAAGATTTACTAGTTTTATAGAAATTGTGAAAGGAAATGGCATTTAACTTCTAATACTGGGATTCTGTCCTGCTGATTACATTAAGTTGCTCCTCAGTCTTTAGTTTGATGCAAGCTCCATTGGTCATGCTTTTCAAGAATTAGATTTAACCTAATTTGAATTCACAAATTTGATTAGCATTGCATTTGTCAGCTTCATGTTGTCCTGTTAAGTGTTGACATTTTCATCTTCACTATACACTCCCTTCCTTTTAGTATTGAAGATCGTGCTTTTTTTATATTTTAGTGCTTTTTTTATTTTCACTTGTCAGGGACAGTTACTATTTCCCACATTTTGAGTAGGGGGTGATCAAAGAAAATGACTTTTGATTGGCTGTCACCAGCTGTTTAGTTGCACTGGCAGAAATAAACATGTCAAGCTTTAACTTATGCTCAGAAAAACATACTCCCAAACCCTGTTGCTCTAATTGAGTGTAACTCCCAGAAACCTGTGAACACACATGCAAAGCTGGGCCGATCATAAATCAGAATTCTATAGTCAGCCGCTGCCCCCGCCCCCAGCCCTCCCAAATCTCCCACAAAAGGAAGTGCTACCATGAGTTGGCTGGAAATCAACGTTTTTCTTTATGATATTTTTGAGGCAAGGTCCTCATCAAATGAAAAGTGTCAATAAGGCATTGTACAGGGAAATGGGTCTCACTGTGTTGCAGCTGTCAGCAACTGTTAGCTGTCTCTCATGTGCAGATCACAAAGTTAAATGTGCTGTCAGCAAGTCCTCAACTAGAAATAGACATGTTGAGGTTAGCCTGCGAAGCACCGCCACCCCCTGCTGCCCAGTAGGATGTAGATTCATCAAACAATGTGAGCACATATCTGACGTGAGCCTAAAGGTGTAATGAGACACATTCTCAGGTGTCAAGATGGGAGCCAATCTGTCCTTGTCTGTAAGATTAATAGCACAATGGAGTTTCATGTTCTTTAGTAGTACTTAGCTTCAGCAACATGCAGTGCTGCCTTTATTGTAGCTAAACGTTCCTCTTTGATGTTTTTGAACCCATGTCCTGAGTGCGTGACCTCTCCCAGAGGCTCAGAGTCCCAGGCCGCTATCTTGACATGTTCGCCTGCCACCCCTTTCTAAAGTAGAGCGCAGATACCCCAGAGGTAAATGAAAACATTTGGTTCTTGCCAGACCTGTTCACATCTCAGCTGGGCCACATGAGCTAGCAGGTGACACGTTTACTGAAGAGAATCGGAGACTGCAGCGGTGGCCTACTTCTTTTCTTCCACAAAGACCATGCCGGCTAAAACCCAGAAACACAGATGGATATGTTCTTGGCTTAGAACACACCCAGGTGATAGTGACAAAGACCGACCTGCATCCAAGTGAAATTCAGGCTGTTTAGGGATCTATTTCAGTCACTACCTGTGTTTAGGTAGTATTTCCCCTACCATTAGCTTAGGGTTATGGGATGGTTGGTAGCCTGCCTCTCCTACAGCTACCCCATGAAACCAAAGACATTTTTAACTCCTTTATTTGTGTTATTTGGTGCATTTATGAGCTCTTGTTTAATATCAGCTCAGTGTGACTGGTTGTGTTTCTTTCCTCTGCGTTCATACAGAGGAAAGAAACAACGCAGTTTACAATACAAGCTTTCCATAAAGTTACCCAATCAATCGCAAAGACACCAAGGACCATGGTGCTGACAGTGCTGAGGACTAGCAGTTCTCCAGATGTTACAGCTGTAGCCTCCGACAAGTACAGAAGGACATCTTTGACCCATTTTGGCTGTCAGTGAGGAAATAATTTACCTTGTTGAAAATAAATTAATCGATGAAAAGTGCAATTGATTCAAGTTCATACAATGCTGCACTCAGAGCAGGTTCAAAATCAAATTATGACAGACACATTTTCTTTTTTTCTGCTCATAGTGCCCACCACAGGAACAACCGACGTCCCTCAGTATACGTAACAGAAGGGGAAGCTGTGTTTTACCCAGTTCCTACTGGTCAAAAAAGAAACTCATTTAGTCCCAGGTTTAAATGTTTTTTTTTTTTTTAACCAGTGGGAATGTGTTTAACAGCAGTCACTGCCGAGTCAAATGATTCTGCAGTGCACAAAGGTTTTTATTGGCTCTGGCTCTGATCGGTTCAAATATTAGACCTTTGTAAACACTAATTTCTTCTTCATGGGCTGTAAAAATTAATAGCATTAATTTTGTTGGAACCTTGCTTTTATTGAAATGTTATATTTTTTTATTTATCAGATTATCTGAACGATTGAATTAAAGAAGGACCGAAGTAAAAGATGCAAAATAGTAACCACTGTAATATCATCACTGAGGGCTATGGTGGTGGTGGTGTTTTTTTTCTTCTTCCAACTCGTTTTGTTTCCGGAATGTCTGTGATGTCACTGTTAACGCACAGGTGATGCAGGGGTGATAAAAACCACCATAGGGCAACTAGCAATGGGAATGGTGTTAATTGCTCCCCTGGTTTTTGTTTAAAACTCCCTGGTATACGCACTAATTTTAGTGTGAAAGAGGCCCTTGTGTGTTCTGGATAATTCTTGTAGGTTAGTATTTCTTCACTGTGGTGCCAGAAAATTTATAAAATCAGTGTGTGGGAGAACTTAAGGCTTCATTCATTGGCTTTGAATTGTGACTGTCGTCCTTTTTGTTCACTAATTTTCAGAAACAGGCTTGACATTGTGTCATCGTCTCTCATATCTGCAATTACCAGACAATTCACGTTCAGGTCTCATGGGAAAGTATGATTGCAATTAAAAGCACGGAGCAAATGTTAATTAAGTTAACTACTTGGAAGTGGAAACAGCAACTGTTATAAAATGTTTTTTACTTTTAACCTTCCACTTCTATCTCACTTCCATCTATTTCTGCAGCCTGCTGCAAATTAAAGCAGTAACGGTTAAGCACCGAAATATTTCATATCAACAGCTGATTAACTGGAAATTTTAAATTAGAAAAATGAATTATCACTGCGAGGACAAATAAATTTGCATGTCGAGTTTCTCTCCCATATAATGCTGCTGAGGTGATGGGATGTTGTTCAGTAGAGTTGAAGACAGTGCAGTGGATAATACTGCAGTTCACAGGGTTATTAAATCAGAGGGAATAACAGGCCAACTTCTGGCCATTCTCGTGATTGATGAGCCAAGCTTTATTTGCTGAGGCAGTGTGTTTGTTCCCGTGTAATTGTCTACCAGATGGCTAAGCTAACTGTTCTTAAATGCCTACAGACCTGCAGGGGTCCTGGGTCTTAACATTTTCCTGGCTAATGACATTATGTCTGTAAACATCTTATAGTTTTACCATCTTTACTTTTTGATCTCTAATCTTCAGGATCAAAATGACTTTACCGGGCATTTGGTTCAAATTATTTCCTCTGTATGACTGTTTTTAATTTGTTTAAAGTAGGTGTTTTGAAGTCGCCCTCTTCTTCTCTGCAAAAATGAGCCTACTTGAATTTGAAGTTGAGGGAGAAAGCAAGAGAAAGAGAGGGAGGGTGGGTGACAGGGGGGGAGAAGCAGTGCTCCACTCTACCTGTGAGGAGTCAGATTGGAGGAGAAAATGGATCTAGGTGGCAGTGCGAGTCATCAATCACAGCCCCTCAAGGGGAGCTGCAGCTAAAGCTGCTCTGAAGTGCTATCTGTCAGCTGCTCCAATCCAGCCAGGGGACCAGAGTGGGGCCATATCGCCACCCATCAGCGCATACTCAGCACACAACTGCCATGTAAACATGTGCAGGTGTTCTTGTCAAAGAAAACCTTGTCCCAGTTCATGAGTCTGTGCATATTTTTGGCAAACGGTCAGTCTGTGTCCTCGTTGTGCGGATGTGTTCTTCTCTTTTAAAAAAAAAATTTGCAGATGCGACACTTCATGTGATTGTTTTTTTAGCGTTGGCTTGTTTCTCCTGCTTTCCTCTGTTCTTTCCATCCGAACCCTGAACAAAGCCACCAAGTGCTTCTCCACTGACGTCGAGCAACGTCTGTCAATACCTCTCAAGATGGATAGTTGTTCTGCATGCTTATTGATTCAGCACAGGCCAGAGATATAAGTATCATTTGTCATTTCTGGAATTATTTGGAGTCCTAGTTAAAACCCAGAGTGTGGGGTGGGGGTGACCATGCCTTGGGGGGGCTTGGTGGTTGGGGGGGGGAGCAGCAAGTTGTCTGAGCTTTGATGAATGACTGCATGGGTTTTTGGTTTTTACTGCGAGCACCGGGGCCCTTTAGCTGCTATTTGCTTTCACCATAGTCCAAGAAAAACATTGCGATGTGTCCAAGGACTGAGTAGCATCGTCCTGTCATGTAGCGTAACATGGCAAGCAGGGTGGTCTAGGCAGAAGAGTCGAAAGGAGGGTGGGCCTTGGACACTACATGCTGTTTTTCTTTCAGACCCAGTAGGTTTTAAGCCGTCCCAACTGACAGGCCCCGAAAAACATGATATGAATTTGAATACTTAGCTGACTCTGGAGTATAGTACAGTATAGTGACACCTAACGGATTGTTTTTAATTTTAAACTACTGTAGCACACAACAGGGAAGTGAAGGGATGTTGTTGGGTAACAGTAGCCACAGCAAATCCCCTGTGACTTTGATTATGTCCTGTTTTGGGCACCAGGCCAGCAGCCGAGCTGGCTTCATTACTGTATGGATCATCTTTTAAGACCATTTAAGATCAACGAGAGCTATTGCCACTAATGACGGAGACTCTTAGAAGTTCATTACACTCAAACTCTTTGATTCATTCAGCCAAATCATTGGAAGTTAAGAGATTTATATTCTCCTTTTGTGAATTCAGTGAAATTGTTTCTTTTTCATGATAGAGTGTGACTTGAAAGTTGAGTCAAAATCTTTTTGGAGTTTGGTGTGGGAAAAAAAAAATGGTTTAACAGGGGAACATGTTTAACAGCAACAAAAGAGAGAAGAGGAACCTCAGACACTTGAATGACAAGTAATTATTTCCCTTGTCCGTCAAACTGTGTTTTGATGCAGGGATGCGATCAAACATGATATGAACAACTTCAAGCCTTCAAGTGAAAATGATTCTCAAATCATGCAAAGCCTGAGTGTGAGCTTTGGTGTTGTGCTGCAGCACGAATCATTCACACACATGCACATGCAGACACACACACACACACACACACACGACCAATATTATTTCTACAGCTTTTCAATGCTAGATGACCATTGTGCATTCATTTCCATTTTAGCTTGCCAAAATGGCCTCTCACAGCAGGACAGAGATGGAGTGGTAGTGACAGCTTTGTGTGTCTTTCAGTTGTTTGTCCGTGAATATTCCCAACCACAGTGGGCTGACCGACTGCCCCCAGTCTCCTTGCACAGTCGTCAAACAGGACAGTGCACCAGGCATGCTATATTTTCATCACTTGTCCTTTTTCTCACATGGCTGGAACTGGCCTCCATAAGGCCCCAAGAAACACTACATCCTCTGTTATCAGCAGTTTTCTATTGTGCTGTGGTTTCTGCAGAAACCTCCTAAAGTAGGTAATAAAAAATGGAGATTAAATAATTGAAAACAGTCATGATGATATAGTGTAGTTGTAAGTTGTTCTTTTAACCATTGCTTGCCACAATATGAAAGAGGGTATTTGCATTAGTAGGGCAGCTTCTCCATTTTGTTTTGCCAGAGCGGCAAGAGGACAGACAACAGAGGCCCTAGCTGCTTAATCTCTTTGGAGAACTAG
The DNA here is from genome assembly GCA_016785285.1 of Brachirus orientalis. Lineage (NCBI taxonomy): Eukaryota > Metazoa > Chordata > Actinopteri > Pleuronectiformes > Soleidae > Brachirus > Brachirus orientalis. Next base: position 15,922,117 of record JAFBJR010000150.1, read on the forward strand.
TGCATGAATTGATATATTCTCCTCTCTCTCCATCTCTCTCCCCTCTCACTAATGTCTTTCCTAGAACTTGAACAAACAGCTTGTGCGTGTAGGACATATAAGACAGATGTTTAGGATTACTTTCACCTCATTGCTCTATTGTGTGCACTTTAAGGGGAGCTCAGCTGATGTGGAATGCCACTCATTCAGGCTCTGTGCTCCTACAGGGCTTCTCCTGTTTATCAAAGTGCCATCTGTACTCAAGACTGAACAACATAATTTTTTAGGAGAGGGATGTTAGGAAGATGGATTCAATGGCACTTGGAAAAATCTAATGAAATTTAACATGAGAGGAATCTCATGTTAAATTTCTAATGCTGTTTATATGTAACTGAAGCCAATCATTGTGTGTGTTTCTTTCAAGAAATGAAGCTTCCCTCTTTTCTTTCATTTCTTGCTAATCTCATTGTGTGTGTGTGAAAGAGAGAAAGAGAGCACGCATGTGTGTGTGTGTGTGTGTGTGCGTGTGCTTGCGTGTGTGTTTACAGATGTAGAAACAAGATGGCCAGACCCACATTGATATTGGTGAGGGGTGACATTATCTTTTAGCAGAGTACTTATCTAATGTGGCTGCTGTGGGAAGCTGGAGGAAGTGACTATGGGACATGGGCTGGGGATACTGCATCTTTAATTACCACTGATATCGCAATAGAGAAGAGAGGAGCATAGCCGGCAGGGGAGGGTGGGAGGGTTTGGTTGGGGGGGGGGGGCGGGGGGGGGAAGACGGGGGGGGGGGGGGGGGGGGGGGGGGGGGGGGGGGGGGGGGAGAAGACCCGTGTTCACTTTTTAATTAAGGCTCCGTAGTGTAACTCGTCAATGTACATTATTGGAAGAATGAACGTCAATGCCATTGCTTTTTCTCCCCCTCCTTTATCTCTGTCAATGATTCAAAGACATGATTTATGGTTCGTCTCCGTCTTTCAGGATCATCCATCAAGCGCTGGCTCTGCCGCAGCGCCACCCGTTGTAAATCATTCTGAAAGCCTGTCACTCATTTCCATTAACCGTTCCTCTGTCGCTCTGGTCTCCACCTCCCTCAACCTCCCTTTTTTTCTCCCCCCCCCCACCTCTTCCACCCCCCTCTCCTCCCCGTTGGTGCACAACCTACAGCCACGCAGGGTATCAGTTCCGTTCCGCTGCTTCGTCCGCCTACCTTCTTTTCAATAAATTAACCACTTTCCCCCATGCAATGAATAAAAAGGCTCTGCACTCGTCTTGCAGTCGGCACCTACTCCTCCTCCATTACAGCTGAACACCTTAGAAATGTCATGCCGCTGACTCGTAGGCTAAATGAGGATATGGCACAAAGAAAATATTTTTGTTGCACTGTATTTTCCAGTGGCAATGTTTGAACAGCGTGGCGATACTTGCAGTGGGCTATTAATGAACATATGCAGTATGCCTCACATACAGGGCATTGCATGAGGTTTTATTATGTTTCTTTTACTGAAGGTGACTTAAGGATAATTTGGCAATATGTGAGCACACAATAAAAACCCACAAATATTTTGCCTGTAATTATATGTAGTTAAAAAGAAAATCATGTGGGCAGTCCTCTCATTAAATACTGTTGGTATTCTGTGAATTCTACCAGTGGTTTGATTCAGACACTCCAACAATCAGTTTACTCTTTAACCAGTTTTTATTGAAACAGGTCTTATGAATGGATATAATTAGCTCAATGGAGTGAGTGTCATTCTCTTACAATGGTTGATGTGCCTGCTGTAGGGAGCCCAGTTCACTGGCTTCTTTCTTCATTCTAATCAACATCTAGATATCAACACAGCAGAATACCCACAAACAGCAGAAAGTCTGTTTCGAGGGGAAACTTTCAACTACGGGTGCCAACACATTTCACTATTTGGGCAGCCATTGTTCTCAGAATTGGCTGTCAAAGTGACAATGCACACCAGGCAAATCCAGAAGTTTGCACTTTTAGAGAAAGCAGCGGGTCCTAATCATTTTGTGGAGGACACTTGACAACAAATTTTCCATTAAAATGAATCTGAATAGGAGGGAGCAGAGCTGTTTTGAAGCGTTTCTGCCTCTCTTACTGTTGCTCATCTTGTCCCACAGAGCTCCAGATTTGGCGGGCTTGCTTCTCTCCCTTTATGCTTGCCATGAAGCAGCCTTTGGTCCCACTAGAAACTGACAGTACCACGCTTCAGCTGCAAATTCACTCTGTAGCCTCATTGTATTTAATGAAGGGAAAAAGTGGCAATCTACTATTAATGAACTTGGAATGTTAAAAAATGCCTCTCTTTGCTGAAAACTGCATAAAACTGCTTGTACAAGAAAAGCTTTGACTGGAAACCAGAATCTAATGAAAGATCTATACAGGGACAGTGCGAGTGGGTAGAGTTAGTGAAATGCAGATTGTTTTAATAGAATATGCACAGTCTCTTCCAGCTGCACTATCAGAGTCATCGAGGCCTGACCTTGAAGAGGCCTGTTGTTGTTTGGGAGGGCCAGTGTTGAGGGTTCATGCAAAGTTTATGATGCAGGGACAGAGTTGGGGAGGAACAGAATAACAGTAACAAAGCGTAGCATTTGAAAATGGAAGCTCCCAGTGAGTGTGTTTACAGTTACAGTTTAAAAAAGGTAATATTCAGAAGACTGTTCTATTCTTAAAATAAATATAATGAATGTTTATTAACATTTTTGAAAGTATTGTAGTTTTAGTTCACCTTAATTCATAATTTAGTTGTTGGGCAGATTATTGTCTGTTACTAAAGATTAATGCGCTGACTTGTTAAACTACTGCAGTGTAGCACAATCTACGGACACCAAATCATGGTGAAGACCAGCCAGTTTACAACATGCATAATGCTGTAAACTGACCCTAGTATTTGTTTATATAAATTTAGACCATTTGGGCTGATACCGATGCCAGTCTTTGTCAATGTCACTATAGTCCATTGCATTTGTATGTTTTCTGGGTTAAAACAAATGTCTTTTTTCCCCTCATTTGATAAAATCAAACAGTTTAAAAATAACAGATTATACACAAAACTGCAACAAACAACACTTGTGGGTCTGTCTTTCCAATCTGCATTTTGTGTCTGCACTGCAGTGCATTCACTCATTTTCTACTGCTTTATCCTCCACTGGGTTGCGGTGGATATATTTTAAATAAAAATAAGGTAATAACTTAATATTATATACCCTAAATAGTTCATCAAAAAACTAAACTTTTAACATTAAAAAAATACAATACAAAAAATACAAATTTTAATGGCTTTTAATGATTCATTATTAAATTCCACCTCTTAAACAGGTGTTTGAGAACTCCTAACACCTTAAATACCTTTTTCACTCAGTGCAGCTGATGATGAAATGTGTTTGTTTATCCAGTTGTGTGCACAGTACATTAATGTGTTTTTATATTTGGTTGTTTCATCTTTATACAGGCAGCCCAGGTAGTCACAGGTCAAATTAATATCTGTGTAACAGGGACAGTAAAGGGCACTGATGCTGTTGCATGCGACGTGATAGCAGAATGTTGTAATGCAGAAATAATCTAAAATAGCACACCACAGCAGTAATTGCCATATTATTTGATTCAGTGTAAAAAAAAAAAAGCACAGGTGGCAAAAATGAAGAGGGAGTAAGTTGTAAGAATTTATCGGTGCACTAAAATATTTTGATATTTTATAATGTGATCCTGTCTTCATTCTTTGAAATTTTATATATTATAATATAGAAATAGTGGTATTGTGTGTATTGAAGCCTCCAGCCATTAATTGGCAGCAAGCTTTCAGCCAGTTGACTCTTTCCCTGTCTTTCACTCCTCTTACTAGACAAAGAAAATGTATATTGTTGAAACATACAACATTTTAATTTTTTTACTATGGGAGTTTCCTGTCAATAGTCTTTTTTTCTGGGTTAAAAAGGAATATATCACCTTTCTTACAGAATTTCAATATATTACAATATAACTCACTATGACCCCTTTTATCAGGATAAGAAATTGAATATTGCTAATTTTGTTAAATTAAATTACGCAAAAAAGCAAATTAATGCTAAAGACAATTAAAGCATTTGTTTTGCATATGCAAAATAAGCAGAATGACAAAGTGAATCAGCTGTTTACAAATATAAGAATCAGATTACCGAATTGAAATTAAAAAAGTGCCTTTTTTTCAGTCTAGCATGAAAAACAAACAAAGCACATTGCATTTAAAGGTCTAGGCCATCATACCTTTCACTCAGAATCTCATAAAATTGGAACAAAGACCTCATGTGTTCAAGGCACTGGTCCTTTAAACGATGGCCCTCTTTCCTCCATGCTGACACACAAACATTCCTGACTGACATTCAATCAGGGAAATTTGAACCGAAGCAAGATGGTCTTTTATTAGTACCGCCCTGTTTGCTCGACTGGTCAGCTCCAATATGCGAAGCGGTTTGAGTGGCGTACTGTAAGATGATGGGTTCTCTCTCTGATAAGGGTGAATGAGGGGTAAACTGCTATTCTGCAGAAAGGAACCATCAGACCTCATCATGTCGCTCCTGGAGAGCGATGTCACTGGCTCTTCAGAAACCAAGTGACAGTGCGGGGAGAGGCATCACCCTCCCCTCCTCTGTGGAAAATACACTGAAGCTGGAGCCGCCCTGCTTCTGCTCCACCAACTGGAACTTTGTATCAGTCGGGGCAGAAAAGATCAGATATATAATCTGACATGTATACACTAAGGCTTTTAAGCCTCTTCAGTTGTAACTTTATCCTATACGCTCACCAAAGTGTTTATGTTTACCCTTGCTTGTTAGCAGAAGAGGACAAATAGTAGGCCGTTCCGCTGCATACAGTGTATTTTTACTCTTTATACAAAACTGCTATTATTATTATTCAGCAGTAAATCATTTAATTTGACAGGTTGCTTTACCTGGATTGAAAAATAAATTTGGTTTAGGATTTTTTTTTTTTTTTTTTGCCCAGGATTGCAGATATCTGTCTGTCTCTGCGACTTCTGCCATCGCCTCAGTACAGTGGAATTATAAAATGTAAAATATGACATGTACTTTAAATATCAAATGTGGCTCCTTTGAGCGTTACAGTTTTACTATGAGATCATATTATGGCAATAACCAGCATTAAATTATTCTTGTTTTACTAAGATGTAAAAAAAAATGTCCCTCAAAAGAGTGAAATGGAAATACAAATAATACAAAATAAAATAAAATAATCATTGTACTGCAGTTGAGCATACCTACTTTCTTTCCAGTATCTCCATGTTTATATGCATGTTTATATATCACGCCATGTATATAATTATATAAACAAAAATAGCAAATATGCACCTGGCTGTGTGGTGCTGGTTTTGGTGAAGGTCTGTGAGACAAGATGTGGATGTTTTGTGCATATTTGTCTCTGCCGGTGCTGATAGGAAACCCTTTGGTGAGACGCAACACCAGGCAAATGCATGTGATGTGACGGCTGTGGTGCGATCAAAGTGATGACTTAGGTGCTGGAGTGCAGATTGCAGTGTTCTCCCACTGCTCACTTCCAATTAGGCAGTGGGCTGACTGATGCGTCTCAGAGTAGAAGCTTCGAGTAGGTATCAAAAGAAGCAGCTTCACTTCATCTGTGGAGAGAAGGGCCTCCTGAAGCTAGGCAGGGCAATCGGATGTGGCTCAGTAAATATCATGATTGGCCTCCACATAACACACAAGGACAGATTTTTAGAAATCCCCACATTTGTTTCATTAAATAAAAATACCCTCGTAACCCAAATTAAACATGCAGCAAGGCCATGTTGCTCAGAGTGACTGCCTTCAGATAGTTTTCTGTGTTATTAGTGTGTTGATTATGCTTTGCAAAGTTCTCTGTGTTTTTAGTTAACAGAATGTTTGGTTGTGCAAACATTTTTTGATTAATTGCCATAATTATTGTGATCATTTTTGCCCAAATGAACAGCCAGATGGCAGGATATGGTGTCATATTTGTGATCCTATCATATTAATCTGGCTCTGGGTCCATCTGAGCACATTGTGCCATTTGCTTTGCTCACAATCTGTCCTCAAGTTGTCCATGTCTTTTTGTGAGCTGCAAGTTTTTTATGAGATTATCTTAGTCTATTAAATATTAAAGTTGAGGGTGTATGAAAGCAAGGCATTTATCTGCATGAATAGCTTGTGTTTAGCGAAGTAAGTAATGCGCTTTAAGTAACATCTCCATCATGCATACAAAAATTAACACGAGTGTCTCCATCTCATGGTTTTGTAGGCAAAGCCTCGGAAAGATCCAACAAAACACCTTTGTGGGGGTTCACATAGGGCAGAACGCTTTTGAATAAATATCTAATTGCGATTATTTTGACTGAAATAATATGATGTGCAATATGAGAGGGAATGGTAATTTTTACTCAGTTATTCTGGGTAGAAATGATCATTTTTACTCAAATTTGAATAACATATTTAAAAGGATTACTGTATGGTATTTGTGCAGATCTGTGAGAAACAAAATTGTTTTCTTCACTCTGTAGAATATGATGTGTATAGGCCAGGACAATATTTAATCTAAAGTGGTAATCTGGCACAATTTTTTGGCTTTAAGAAATATTATCGATTTTAAAATTGCGCTTGTCTGTATTGCAATTTCGATGAAATTTTGATTTAATTATTCAGCCCTAGGTTCACTGCTTCTTATAAACCAAATGTTTATTTTTTGATCTATGCTTTGTCCTTTTTTATCTTGACCCTAATGTGTGCTACAATACAGTTGATAAACAGTTCCTTCTAAATACAACATCACATCCAGCTAGTTACAGTGTGTCTGCATAGGTTTGTTCTTTTTAAAGGCACACAAGTGTTGAAAAGAATTAATGGGTCAGATGAGGACTAAAGACTTATTCCTGTTTAGAAGCAAGTCAAAAACATTTTCATTCTGTGATATCAATTAACCTCCAGACAAAATTTGTCAAAGGGAGCAGACTGAGTGTGATTGTTCTCTCTTTACTCTGCGGTGTCCTTGGGCTCGGAGAGACTGTTTCCTGACAGGGAACGATGAAGAGCGAGGTGTTTACAGATCTTTACGGATGGCTCCAGGCCTCAGAATTAGCTCCTCACTGTTTCTCATGTGATTCAGTTCAGAATTAACTTTGGATGTGTCATCAGGACTGTCACTGGGATGTCTGACAACTCCTTCATTTGATCTTGACGTGTACTGCTCACCGAGTAAGTCAGATATCACTGTCAAATATTAAACTTCATGTTGTGTGTCTTATTCTAATGATAGCTCACTGAAGAAATCGCATCAGTGTGACTTTTATAAACATTCTTTTTGTTTCCAACAGCACAGGCACAAAAGAGCTTTTTTGGTACATGAAGTACTTTTTGACTGACATTTCACACCTATTTATAACAGCAGATGAATATACAGTTATTCGTTTTTTAAATGCACAGACACAATTAACTTGAGTATGTTGTTAATATGTGAGTGAAAACAGACGGCAGTGACAGAGACAGCCTGGGGATTGTTCAGAGATCTTGACCTGTGTTGTTAGTATGTGCTCCGCCTCTCCAGCAGGCCTCCTTTTTTCCCCCCTCTCTCTCTTTTTCTTTATACAGCATAAATCTGGGAGATGAAAATGTCATGGAGCAGGTTCATTTTGCAAAGAGGTTTTGATTGCCATGCGCTTGTAATTGATTGTTCCAAGGACAGGGGGAAATCTAGAAATGTCATAACAGTCCTGCTTAGGTTGGTCCCACCGCTAGGCAATCAATGAGAAGTAAAAAGAGATATTGATTTGTGAGCGGCAAAAACTGTAGCTTGAGACAACCAGAGACCACCGGGGAAAGTGGCACAGACGTGCAGACCTGTCACTGGCACCTATGAATTACCCAATCTTCTCTGAAGATAGTGTTACCACGGATACTTGCAAAGTCCTGCGCTGTGTATTGCTGCTGTCCATTAGCTAAGCTTCTCAGACTCCTAACTCTCCAAGGCTTGTCAGATTAATGAAGGAAATGTTGACCTTCCGAGGGATAAATGTTGATGTTCTCACCACCACAAAACTTTCTACTGGCATGTTGATACTGGAAACTGAATGCCCTTTCACAGCTGGCATGTACATTTCTGAAATGATTGACACATTTTGAATGGACTCACTTGTTCAAGGGAAGAGGGATTGTGCTCTATGAATATATATTATTCCCTAAAGTTGAGTTGTACATTCACTGGGGTCCAAAAGTCTGAGACCACTTTTTCTTTTTTAGGTGTTGTCATATAAGCAGCAATCCAGTTGGGTAGCATGCTGCCATGAATATAGCAGTAAATGTAATGTACTGTTTCCTGTGTGGTTAGCGAGTTTCTCTGGATGTAATGAAAAAAGCCTTTTGGCTCAGAAACAGGCCGCTGCTTCTGTAAATCCAGGCGTTGCTTTGCCAAGAGTCTGTTCTAACGGATAAAGGTTATAAACACTTCAGCTGTCTGATTTATGATGGACACCTCAGGTTTTTTGACCTTTGCATATCTCTGTCTGAAGATATAAATTTGTAGTGACACAGATTGGAGCCTTTACAGGAGTTTATGACATGCTAAATCTCAGGCGAGGCATGCCAGCCTCTTGTTTTGTAAGGCTAGTTAGACTGGGAGAGGCCTTATGTGAAGTCACAGACAACATCTTCAAAGCAGGCATTTCCTGTGCAAGCAGTTGATGTTCTTCACTTTTGTTTTACACAGAAACAGTTATTTCAGCAGTGGTGTTTTGTAACATATATTGACAGTTTATTCTGAATTCTTAGAATGATTTTTTTTTTTTTTGTTGTCGCATTACCCTCAAATCTGATTGTGTATTAAAAGGTAATGCAGGGTGGCATGGTAGCAGTACTGCGGTAGACCAAAAGTTGGCAGAGCAGAGTTATGTGTGAGACACAGATTTAGACATGTGGGTATCCTCGAGTGATCCCAGCCAGAAGGTTAATTGGTGCCTCTGGATGTCTGCTACTTAGGGCATCTGATAGAAAGGCAGAGACCAGCAGGAAGGGCAGCTGTTAATCTCTGTCAATTCCATCCTCCAATACCAAGATAAGACACAAACATTCACATTAAAAAAAAGTAATATAATTGGTCATTTTCAAACAAAGTGCTTGGCTTTTCCTTTTGTAAATTTCTTTTACTTATGGGTAGGTCATACTGAATGGCGGGTATTGGTGCTACATAAAAAAATAAGGGACATAAAACATGCAGGAAATAGCAGTTGCATGATAGAATGAGCCATTTTTACTTAACAACCACTGGACTGGAAAAATGTTCATCTACCCACTTTTGTGCATTTTCTTACCAGTTCTTCAGCTCAGGCAATGACTTTGAAGAGAGTGGACATCAACTGGGAGCTTGTCATAGCGACTGGTGTTCTCCACTGTGAATACTATATATAAGACTATAAATAAAACATACCTCTGTGCTCTTGACAACTCTCTCCCTTAGCATCAAGGGTGTTTTGGAGGCCATCACTGATCTCAGTTGGCCAATCAAAACATCTCTCTTGTGGTGGATCAAGGTCACAACACTGGGGCACGCGTGTGTGTGTGTGTGCAGGCCGTTGTTCACGAGGCCCCATTCTCCATGTTTGTTTTGAAAGTCTGAATCCCATCTCCATCTCCATCCATTAGCTGGCAAGTAGTTCACCTCCAGGGCTTCTCTTGAGGCACTTTTGAAATATTGATAAAAAAAAAAAGTCTTCTTTTCAGAAGGCAAAGAAGGGATGACATTCTATGGGGTCGCTCAGTGTGGGACTCCTGAGTGCTCGGCTTCAGCCCATCATGGAGTGTCCTCTATTCAGAAAAGAGATATTAACCACATAAAATGCATAAGTGCTTGGACAGGGCTGTTATGTCCTATTCATATTTAACTCAAAGCACATCTTCCACATTTTTCCCAAAATGCACATTTTCCAGCATGTCTGTGAGGTGGAAAATATCTCAGATATGTGACAACACTGACAAACTGCATTTATTGCAGGATGTCATAAAAAAAACTATGCAAACATTGGTTGTATGATATTGTATATTATTCAGAAAGGACATTTCAATCTTCTATAAATGTGTTCATATAATGTTAAGCAGACCCTGCAGCCGCATGTGAAACCTGTATGCTTAGTCAGAGTTTCCTTAATTGGATGATGGGAAATGTGTCAATTAGAAATACTGTTGTTTAATTATCTGTTAATTGAAGCAATAATGTTTGTGCTCTACGAGTTGGGAGAATGAACAGGTGAATAATGAAAGAAGTAATTGCTGTTTATGAGACTGTCAGAGAAAATATAATGGCATGACGGATTGCCTGTAATCATTTGAAATTCTGTATAATTGTCTAGTTTTAACACTGATTATTGAATCAGCTTTTCCACAAGCACAATCAACATCTTCATCAACATGCACATTTATGCATATTTTTATTTAGCCGTCAACAAAGTCCATTTCCCAATGAGAAATTATTACATTTTGAAACTTTGTGATGGTGGATAAATGTTTCACAAACTAATGTTGTCTCATCTTCTCCAGTCAAGTGTTTTAATTTATTGATAGAGCAATGTGGGACATTAAAATAGCTGAGTTTGTGTCGAGCCATTCCTCACATGTAGCTTCAGGGAGACTGAGAAGTTATTCAGAACAGAAGGCTTACATTTTCCCTGCAGTTTCTTGACATCCATAATCACTATGGAATAGGTCATTTGCAATAACACTTAACAGGCAGCAGAAGAATCAATTTCCTTTTGTCACTCAGTGGCCAATGATTGTTGTAAACATCTCAACTTGAGGCCAGAAAAATCTTGGACGCAGCACTAAGTCAATGGCCCATCGTGAATTACATTGTGTTGTTGCACCAGCAGCAGTCTTTTAGTAAAGACATTATGCCCGGCCATACTCTCCAACCTCTTGAAGGCACAAGACAGTTCTCATTATGTTGTCTCAAATGGCTGTGCACAAAAAATAGGATTTGATGTTATTAGATGTCTAAATATTGTATTGTTTAAATGAAAATTTTAGTTTCATTAAAGTCTTGTTATACATGTTTTATTGTCATTAATTGCTGTCTCTCTTTCCTAGTATACATGCCTGATGAAGACGCTGTTCTCCAGGATTCCATCACTGAGGAAGATGGAGAGAATGACAGTCAAATTGAGGAGGAGTGTTCAGAAAAGACCAGCCCGAAAGTGTCTGAGGACAAAGAGATAGACAACAGGAGCACTAACACTTACAGCAACCAGAACTCTCCCATTAGTGTCCTTTCCAATCAAGAAGCAGAGCTGGAGTCACGCCTAAGTGACAGCAGTGACAGACTCTCAGACTTCAAAACCTCCTCGCCACCTGAGAGCCAGAGGGATGAAGAAAGTCGCAGCTCCAAACTTAAAGAAGAGATGGGCAGCAGCTTGGAGAAAATGAGGGCAGCCTATGCAAATTTTCTGTCCGATTCCTACTGGACAGGGATGGGAATGAACTTGAAAATGGCCAAAAACACCAGCAAAGCCAACTGTGACAGCACCAATGGAAGCACCAAAAGTGAGTTTGATTGGCACCAGGATGCACTGTCTAAGACCTTGCAGCAGACACTCTCGCCAAAGCCTGTGTCAAAGCCCAATCTCTTCAGCTCTGTCCACCTTTACAGGCAAACAACCAAACCCTGCGCCTCGGTGTTCACGGGAGCCAGCCGATTTCGCTGTAAGGATTGTAGTGCGGCTTATGACACACTTGTGGAGCTGACAGTTCACATGAATAAGAGTGGACACTACCAGGACAACAACCACAGTAAAGAGAGTAATTCCTCGGCCTCATCTTCTAAATCAAGGAAACGAAATTTGCAAGATTTGGAAGGGAAGGAGGATGCGCAAAAAGTTTTGAAGTGCATGTTCTGTGGCCACTCTTTTGACTCACTCCAGGATTTGAGTGTCCATATGATCAAGACTAAGCATTACCAAAAAGTGCCTTTAAAAGAGCCAATCCCAGTTATCACACCCAAATTGTTGCCACCAGCAAAGAAACGAGCCTTTGAGACAACAAGACCTTGCTCCCCCGACTCTACGACTGGTGTATCCGCGTACTCTGAGGCACAGCGAGCTGCCACCATTTCAAATGCTAACAATAATCGCTATGGCTATCAAAATGGAGCAAGTTACACTTGGCAGTTTGAGACATGCAAGTCTCAGATTCTTAAATGCATGGAGTGTGGAAGCTCTCATGACACCCTTCAGCAACTTACCACACATATGATGGTAACTGGACACTTCATCAAAGTTACAAACACAGCCTCTAAAAAGGGTAAACAGTTAGCGCTCGACCCCCTGGCTATAGAGAAGATCCAGGGTTTAGCTGAGCCTGTTGCCAGTGACAATGAGGGAGAAAAGGGGTCTCCAAAACATGATTCCCCTGCGAGGAGTGAGAGGGGGGGTCAGGGGGAGGTAACATCAGAAAAAATGAAAGAAAAAGAAGCTAAAGATGACAAGCAAGAGGGTGAAGCTCAAAAAGCAGACAATGGGGCTTTTAAGTACCCTTATCTCCGTGAGGAAGATCTTGAACAGGACTCAAGTGGCGGCGGGGACATTCTTAAATCTTTAGCCAACACCGTGGCCTCTGCCATCAATAAAGCTCAAACAGGGACACCTAGCTGGAGTGCCTACCCGAGCATTCACGCTGCCTATCAGCTCTCTGGCATCATCAAAAGTGCCCCTCTCTCTGCATCTCCCCCAACTCAGCTAAAGCAGACATTTAACCACAAACTGAGGCCGATTGCCCCAAAGGGGAACATGTACCATGGTGCTGTGGGAGTTGATGCTCCCCAAGGACAGCATCAAAATGTGGACATCAAAAAAGAAAAGGTCGGCATTAGCGATGGTAAAGAAAGTCAGAATATTAAGTTTGATCTGGCAGAGAATGATGACAGCGATTGTCAGGATGATTCTTCTTCCTCTTCAAAGCTTGATGCAGACTGTGTGAATGAAGGGAGTGAAGCGATCAAAGAGAAGTTGAGCCCAGATTTCTCTGACAGAGGCAAGACACCAAGCCCCTCTGCCAGCAATGGACGCAGCACTGCTTCAGAGCCTCTCAGTGACACCCCGGATATACTTGGCATAAACCCTCTTAGTGCTCTGCAGTCAGTCCTGAACAATCATCTGGGCAAAGCAAATAAGCCCAATAACTCCAGAGTAGATAAAATATCTGCTCACACCCAGTCTATTTTTGCTGACATTAATCGTACCATTGACAAACCAGCTCTAATGCTTGGAAGTCCTACAAGAAAAATGCCTGATAACTCATTTCTCTTTGTTAATGATGACCAACCAATAGACCTGACCAAATCCAAACAGAGCAAGGCAAGTGCAGCACTACTACAGCCCTCGACCCCGTTGCCACAGAAATATGCTTTGTCTGATATCGCTGACATGGTCAAAGTTCTTCCAAAAGCCACAACGCCAAAACCCTCCATACCATCAAGGATCCCGATGATGAAACTGGAATCAGATGTCAGGCGCTTTGAGGATGTGTCTGCTGAGGTGTACTCTGTCCACAAGCGTAAAGGGAGACAGTCAAACTGGAATCCTCGCCATCTTCTCATCCTTCAAGCTCAGTTTGCCTCCAGCCTCTTCCAGACCTCTGAAGGGAAATACCTGCTCTCAGACCTCGGCCCTCAGGAACGGATGCACATCTCCAAGTTCACTGGATTGTCCATGACCACCATAAGCCATTGGTTAGCAAATGTAAAATATCAACTGCGCAAAACCGGAGGGACCAAATTTCTGAAGAATATGGATACGGGCCACCCGGTCTTCTACTGCAATGACTGTGCTTCCCAGTTTAGGTCACCGACCACATTCATTTCCCATTTGGAATCCCATCTCGGGTTCCAAATCAAAGACATGTGCAAAATGCCAGTAGAGCACCAGACGAAGGTCGACGAGCCTGAACTGTCGAAGGTCCTCAGTGTCAGAGCCACAGAGGCTCTTGTCACAGAGGAGGATATTGACTCAAAGTTCAAATGTAAGCTCTGCTGTCGGACATTTGCGAGTAATCACGCAGTCAAACTCCATTTGAGTAAAACTCACAGCAAATCTCCTGACAACCATTCACAATATGTGGAAATGGACAAGGAGTAGTTTATATATATATATATGTATATATATATACATATATATATATATATATATAAGAAGTTGTCACGTTTTCATTTTCTTCCTTTTTTATTTTACTACACAGGTCAGATATTTCAATCATTCTTCAATTAGCATTGTGTAGTGTGCATCATTATTAAAACATTTCATTGCGTACAGCTACGACACACTGGTTAGAAATTGTATAAGGAAACACTAAGAGGTCCTTTTGCACCCTGCTCAAATGCATCACCAGTAATGAAATGTATTACTGCTTGAAGAAACTTAATTGCTGATGTTTGCATGCAATAGCCCTGGCTATGACTACTATTTATTTGTATGATATGTCAAGTTACAATTGTATTTCAAAAAGACACAATGATGAGCTAATTGTACTTTGCGACTTCTGTGATAGAGTGCATCTGCATAAATATGCAGCTGTTAAAACAGGTACCCAGACACACAATCACACACCTGCAGACCTGTACAGTGTATTGCTATGTAAAGTTGTTTTGTGTTGCAATGATAAAAGAGGGGGAAAAAAAGCACTTTAATAAATGTTTAATCACCAGTTTGGACTTGGATTCTGTACATGACTCAAAAATAACAGGACAGTTTGGAAAACAAGAATATTTCCCATGTAAAATAAATTTTAGAAGAAAAAAAATAACAGTGCGTTTCGTGCAAAGGGATAACAGCAAGACAGATGATACCTGTGATACCTGCACCTTTTTGTACCTATTCAAATAAAGAGTTAACATTTGATAACAGCTTGTATTGTTTTTTTTAATTCACATTAACAACTTATTATTCTCAGCCTTCATAACGTTACTAAGTGGGTAATTACTTATAGTTTTCCTGAAAACAGAAAAAGAAAAAATGTTACATTTGTTTAATACAAATTTAATGTACCAATCACTTTGAGTGGTACATTCCAATCTGTAATTTGTTTTTTGAAACGTGACATTTTACTACAATTACAGTCCATGAAATATGTCATAAGCAGGAAAACATTCAGAAATTATATGGATCAATTAAATAACTAATGTAGTTTAGAATTTAAGCATCAACTGGTAATCTAATATTTGAAGTCACAATATATTTCTTATTTATTCCATGTATCAGTGGAAAGCTTTTAGGGGACAAAGGACAACACCCTCTTACTGTACAGTACACTGCATCCTGTTTTTCAGCCATATGACTTTTAGATACACCTCATAGATATATCTTGTTGTCAGACTTTATTGCTTTCCTGTGAACACTGCTGCTGTTGCTGCAAGATGGTATCATAACAATTAAACATATTTCCTCCAGCTCTATTATTTCAAGGCTATTAAAAATAATTGCCTCCTAAATTCATTAACATTTTATGCAATTCATCTCTTTTCACGCAATCAAGTCCTCAATTACCTCCACCCATCAAATCTCTGTTTTATAACAGGCAACTGACATTTGATGGTAAATGGGAAAAAGCACTTGGACACTGTGGTGATTTGAATGCTGTGACACCAAGTTGCCCCCTATTGTTGGAAATGAGCAGGCAATCACATTGTTCATCAGATGACTCTTAATGCAGTTAAAGTATTCAGCTATAATTTCTGCCTGCATTTATAATTACTGTCAAAGACCACACACCTCAGTGAGCAGATTAAAGCTATAAATTATTTAGTGCCTTTCTTCACCGATGGATCTCTGATTTGTCTGTAGGGCCATTATGTTTTAGAGAAGCAACTTATTCTAAATTGAAGCAAGCATTGTTCTTCAGCTGCAGCCGAATGCTCTGCAGTAAACCGATAAGACATACTACATGAATTTTTATTATTTCTATGAAGCATTTATTTTGGTTTTGGCTAGGTTTATCCAAAGTGTCTCTCTGTGTGTAGATGCAAATCATTATTCAGAGCATATATAGGTTACAAGTGCATTTTGAGGATTCAGCACAACCGAGTAGAAATTTGCCCAAGGCTAACCAAAGAAAAATGCCATCATCAGTGCAATCAAAGTGGGAAATTAGTCTCTGGCCATAATTTACACCAATAAGTCAAAGTCAATGTGGGATTTGTTGTTAGTACACAAGAATGATAAACAGCAGTGCAAACTTTGTCAGGTTAAAATCATTCCAATCTTGCAATTGTTATTTGATGGTGCAGGAAATACAGTGAGTGCAAATCAAAGTACATAACTGCATCATAACCTTCTCTAACATAAATGCATGAGTTATTAAACACTGATTTACTTCAGGTGACACATCTAAGGTAATTAAGTGAAATGAACCCATACTTTTCTTGATGCTTTATATTAATCTGTTTTGGGGTGTTTGCATACTAACACAGTTAATCACACTCTATATCTAACATGTCATGCCTAATTACAGATCACAGTTAGGTTTCTGCAATTAAATTTACAACACACATAGATGCACACACACAATCTTTATTTTGAGCTGATTGATTATGATTAAATGTTATAGACAAAAACATACATGAACGCACATCACAGCCTAAATGGAAAGAAATAAAATAAACTTTTTGTTGCAGTACATATTTGACAGCGGTGACACAGTAATACATCCTGATTGCATCTATGCTCACCCTTAATGAAAGTGGAAAAAATAAAATAAAATGGGTAAAAGGAAGTCTCAGAACATCTGCACTTTGTCCAGTCTGGAATTACTTAGTTCAGTTACAAAATTTCTAATATAGCCCAGTTAAAAATCTACTTACTCACATAAGTACACTTTTGTTGCAGACACAGTGAAACCCAACCTTAGCAAAATTGATGCCAGCTCGAATTTGGGAATCCTTTGTCAATCTGTCATTAAATATGCTATCAAATAATGATAAGTGTACGCTCCTTGCTTGCACTGGCGTGCGTCTCCCTGATGCTGATGTGCTGTAATAGGCTAAATGTGCATCAGAATTTGCCTGCTTGGATACACACAAAACATTTATACTGTGCCTGACTTTGTTTCACCCTGTGCCAGACAAGCATGGATTCTCTGCATCATCTGGCCTGTAAACTAGAGGAGGAGGGGAAGGAGGGGCGGTTTAAAATGTTCATCACACAGCAGCGGGATAATGACTAGCTCATGTGTTTAATGAAGGGCTTTAGAACTTATAGCTATAATGACCCACATCCTCACTCCCTTTTCTCCCATTTATTCCTTAAAGTCCTCAGGTTATTATGTCACTTTGCGAAATATCCCAGAAAGAGCATTCCATCTCTCCGTTCCAATTCTCAGACATATCAGAGCATCTCATTTTTATCTGCATTGTAGCGTTCTAGATACACTGACATATTATTTTCAAATGTGCAGGCACGAATGCTTTAAAAGCCATGAAAAATGGTTGAACCAAATCCTGTACCTTTTGCTTTTTCATAAATAATAGGAAGTAAAATCTGCTTTATAATGAATTCTTCCCCCTGAGACTGTGAGTTCTACAAGACAAAGAGGAATGCATGTATGTCTGCTCGCCAACATACATCATATCTTTCAAATAGCCCATAGTCCTCCACTGTTAATGGTGTTGCTTCAAATATGCTAATTAAGCAAAAATAAGTGATGAATGGAATACATTTGATCAATCAAGTAGGCCTAAGCCCCTGGTGCTGCATATTCATTGTACATCATGAATATGAAAGCAAAGTCATTTATCAAATATCAGTTGCACATTTGTATCTTATTAATCATACATGCTGAAACTTCTGTCTTGTCAAGAAAACTGAAGGTTGATGAAGCACTCGCAGAAAGGATTAAACTTGGGGCAGCACTTCAGCTATAATGCATGAGGTATTTCCAAACTTCCAGAATCTTAAAAAAGGCCCATTGATCTTTGCTCCCGACGACAATCCCAAAAATGCTTGGCTGTTTAATTACTCCTCCCCTCCTTTTATTCTAGTCACTGTTAATGCTTACTCAATAATAACAGATGAGCTGTTGATTCCTTTCATAGCATTTTAGGTTTTACCTTTCAATCAGACATACATGTATGTGTATCTAAAATTTAAAAGATTTTGAATATACTACCCATATTTTTTTGTATAAGTGTATAATTGCTTTAAAAAGAAAAGCTTTTACTTTAAGGGAAATTTTTGCTTTACGGAAACAGTAATTTTGTGCTACCATGTTTCTACGGCAGCCTGAATGGACAAACCCACCAGAGCTTTGCTTTTTGCAGCCAATGCTCACTATGCAAACAAAGAAAAATGACATTCTTTTTGGTCTGTGAGGGCCACCATACTTTCCTGACCCCCCTTGGAAAAGGGAGTCCTTATTTTACATTTTTTACAGTCTACAGTCTTACCATTAGATGTCACTAATTCTTACACACTGGACCTTTTAATTAAAATGTGTTGCTCAAAAATTAAAAATATAAACAATATGCTGGTTTATTTTAAAGTATGTACAGCAGTAGAATCTATAGCATGCTATAATGCAGCTGTAAGCAAATATATAGCGATTGTTAATGTATTTGCCAACAGCGGCGTTTCCCGGCTGACCCAAACTCCCAATCCAACAACAATATACTATTTATTAATGTTTGTCTACAGCTTATAAATGTAAAATATGCAGGTGTATAAATGAGTAATTGATTCATAACAAAATGAGTGAACAAGAGATGAAATAATAAATCACATCTCCCTCTAATTTAGCTGATATATAATTTTTTTAATGATACCATTAGCTGTGGCAAAACCTCTGCGTAACAATGCGTGGAGGTTTTCATTGCCATCATATATTGGATGAGAGAACTAACACTTGATTGCCAGCAGTTCATCAGTGCATCCTTCATTTTTGTCACCCAGTCTGCCTCAAGGCAGCGTGCTAGCTCAAATTGAAGCTGACATCTTCCAAATATGAAAGCAACAAATCACACATTTTTATTGGGCTTAATCTCCAGCCGAGCCCCCTGCAGACGTCAGCACAATCATGGGCGCTGCTCTAATTCTTGCCGTCTGGCTGCCTGTGTCTCCCGAGCAACTCTGAACTCGCAGAGCAAACGTAAACGGCCAGACACCAGAGGCACAAAGGTGACACCTGTGCTTATTAGGAGGCTTTAATATGTCGGCAACAACATTCAAAGCTCACGTAGCAGGATCATGTTTTGGGTAATCGCAGATGAGCAGTAAATAAGGTTTTATATATGGACATTTGTTGGAACATATTGGATCTTGTGACAGATGAGTAGCAGATGTCCATTTCCCTCATCTCAATAGATGATTCAGTTGCTTGACTTATATAAATATATATATATATATATATAACTAAAAAAACACTCATATTTGAATAAAATAAAGGATAGATGATTAAATTAATATCAATATTACTAATTGTCTGACATAATACAAAATTAGGACCAGTTTTTTTTACTGTGCATTTTTCTCCGTCCAAGCAATTATTTAATTACACTCGCATGACTGGAAATAATACAGATATTAGTATGAAGTAAAAGTAAAAAAACTAAAAGAAGAAACTAAAAAAAGAGAAATGTGTAAAGATTGTACTGGCTTTTTCAAGTATATGGTCTTAAACTTCTCAAATTGAGGGGAATAAGATAATATGTATAAAGAAGTCTAAAGTTGATGAAATGGTTGTGGTTTATGCTTGCCGTCCAGATTGTTATGTTTTTTTTGCTTTTTTTTTTTTTTTTTTCGGTTTTTAAAGGGATCCTCAACTTGCCATGTGAAGAGAAAAAAACAACACACACCAGCAACCACAAAGTCTTGGTGTCTATAGGAGCAAACAGGTACCCAGTCACTTTTTTGTTACATTTTTGCCAGTGGCAACCCATTTCTTGTCGGGAGTGATACCAGTGTGTGACAAGGGGGCTTTAAATGATCTTCAAAGATAAACTGAAAACTAAAAGGCCAGTGCCAAGAGGAACAAGATAGCAATTGACTGCCGCTTTCTGTGGGATCAGGCAGCAGCTAGATGTATTGTTGCTGTAATTTCCAGCTTGGCCACACTGAGAATTAGGCTCAGCTGACCTGTAACACTGGAAGACTGGTGTATTAAATAATGGCCAGCATTAGTATGTTAAATATTGGCTATGGTAACTGTGTTGAGGATGTGCACTATGGACATTATTGTTTCTGGTGAGCTTTAGGCAAAAAGGGACTTTGGCTTTTACAAAAAAAAAACAACACTCTGTGCAAACCAAAACAGTTTTTACAGTGTTTTCTTCAAACCTCCTTTAATTCATTTTTGGCTGGGGGGTTAGGTTTACATTGCTTTGTTGTTTTATGAAGTAGCTCACGTCTAAGTTAATTCAGCACAAAACAGAGAAAACCTTAGCTTTTCTTTTTTTTTTTTTTAAATGTAACTTACTGTTATTGGTCTCTATCACATCCTGAGGGAAATCTGGTCCCTTGTGCAGAGAATATAAACATCTAGTAGGTTTATCACATCCTCAAATGATGATGATGATGGTTGACATTTACTCGGATGTGTACGTTGTCCGCATATGTGTGTTTTGATGAAATAACTCAGTAATGCTTTAAATTGAATCTAAGTCAAATTTAGTGGGGATATCACATAGGAGGGTATTGTCATTTGATCGATACAATGATTTATATTCAATTATCATGATCAATCTTTAGAGCTGCTTGGACAAGCGTCAAGGTAAACAGTAATACTAGAATAAAAACACAATATAAACTGAAGTAATCCTCCATCATATTACATGAAATGAAATCATGAAAAATCACAAGGAAGTCAGAGAATTGACACTTCCTCGTGCACCTTATAGGACAATAACTCAACCTAAAGCTTATATAAATTCAAAAACAATTCATAATCATGTAACTGACATAATGACATCACTCTGGTATCAGAAAATGACATAATGTAATGTGATAACTTGGGTAACATGGCAGTTGGCATCTATAATGTTGCATTCCGTTGCCTCTTTTTCCTCCTTCCCTTTCTCATATTGTTGTTCTCCACTCTCTCCATTCTCTCTAATGGATGCTATGTTTTCTTCTCTGGTGCATCACAGCAGTTAACATCCACATTGCCACATCACCACCTCCCTCTGGATCCAATCATCCATTACATTTTACATCCTCATCAGTCTTCTTCTTCTTCTTCTTCTTCTTCTTCTTCTTCTTCTTCTTCTTCTTCTTCTTCTTCTTCTTCTCCTTCTTCTTCTTCTTCTTCTTCTTCTTCTGTGGTGTTTATAGCAGCTTGCATGTTGCAAAAGAGTTTATTTGGATTAATAATATTTGGATTCACAGTCGTATGGTGTAAATATCTTGTTTTTTATCTATGTTTTTTTTTAGTACAATGGTAAAAAGTTGCATGCACCATTCTTTCCTTGCTTTTCATTTCATTTCATTTGATCAAAAACTGCCCTTAAGTTTACTTATGTCAAATATATAAACACAGATGGGATTAAATTAAATGAATATAGGTAAAGTTGCATAGTGCATCTGACTTTCTAAAAATTAATTGGCCTGCGGCACAGCAGCGCGGCCTTATCTGACATGGGTTCTGCTGAAATGTGGGTAAATGATGAAACGCGCAGCTGTGTTTTCAGATTTTCAGACAATGAGGCCGAGGAGAAGCCACGCAACATCTGTTTGCTCATTTATGTGTGAGACGAGAAACATCAGAAGTGACTGATCTCGCTTTGACAAAACTTGGAAAGAAACAAGGCCTCTCACCCCACTGCTGCCTGGCATGCAGAATTACACTGATTGGTCCAAGGGGAAATTACATTTGAAAATAAAGTAACACATTTGTTGCTGATTGGCCCAGATGGGGACATTCTGGGAGACAACATCATTACTATTACTTTGTTTCGCTAATCTAATTTTTCTGACTGCGGATTTTTGGTACATATTTTAGAATATGAATGTTATGAGCTGTTTGTTCACGTTCACCTGCAAACATCTACATGTTTTTTTGAAACAAAAGACTGTGAGGTTGAACAATTTGAAAACCCAAGGAAGAGCCTGAAAGGAATTTTGCCTGTCAGCACTGTACAAGGTCATCCGCACAGTAAACTAACAACCAGAATTGGATGAGATTGGATTTGGACCCCTCAGACTGTGTCAGGTGAATTCTGGGTTTGTTAGTTCTGTTGCAGCCAGCAGTCAACAAGGGCACATGAATGCTTTCTTTTCTTACAAATGTATAGGCTGAAGTGTATGTTCCCTTTCCCTCCTTTTCCTCCTTTTGACATATACTGCAAAAGTGTAGCATGGTATACTTAGATACTAGCCCTAACCAGGGCCTTAATGCATTTTTTTGGCAATTGAAGACAAAAGAGGACAAAAGAGGACAAAGGATGAGACAAACAGCAGACCACAACTGTGACATACAACCTGACTGCATCACGATTAAAAAGCTCGATTGAAACTTTGAGTTGGATTTAAAGGTTACATAGGTCTTTTTTGAACCAAAAATCAAGATTACTGATATCTACTTAGTTAAATTAAATAATTTTTATGGTCAAAAACCTCATAGTCTCTTCAGATTAAGCCAGTTTATTGCTGCTCTCTGCCAGCCGCTGAGCAGGCACTCTGTTTCTGAGCTAATGCCCGCCCCCCAGAACACTGAGTCTCCTGTGATTGGCCAGCTACCAGCTGACTGACTGCTCTGCGGTGCTTCTTCTTCTTCAGGTTGAATGTTCACACCCATGACCTGGAGTAGCTGTAGGGAGAGGGTTCGTTGCACGGCAAATGTGCTAGTTATGTAACTAAACTAAACCGCTTGCTCGAGCTCAGGTAAACAGAGAAGCCCTTCTTTCTCAGAGGTGGCTGAAGTGTTTATTGTGACACTTTAGTGATGTTTAGATACGGGAGGGGCACAGGGGCACACCAAATAACATCAGAAATTAGATTTTGCACTGAATGTCCTCTTTAAAAGCATGAACAAAAAGAGAGGACCTGATGTGAGAAGGGAGAGATTAGGGATGATAACAGAAAAAAAGATCTTTGGTTTCAAAGTAAGATGATGACCTGAAAGCAGAATATGTGGTTTGAAGATCAGCGATGTAATTTTGTAAATTTTTGATTGATTGTAAATTTTGAATTTGAGTAGAATTTCTTGATAGGTAACCAGTGCAGCAGTCTGGCAGCTGTATTCTGAACCATCTGTAATCTTGCGAGGGTGGCAGCGGACAGTCCTGTATACAGGGGCTTACAATAATGTAATCTGAATGAGATAAAGCCATGAATAACCATTTATTGTTTTTATTATCAGAGTGAAAACACTTGGACCCCAAACAAATGAAAGTGCGGTGGATCGATCTAATCAGTCATTATCACACGCAACTGCAGCAATGTAGCAGAGGGTAGCGTGCTAAGACTGCAATTGTACTGATCATTTTAATCATCGATTCATCTCTTGATTACTTTCTCAATAAACTGATTAGATCTTCAGGCCATAACATGTCCATCAGTGTCATCTTATCTTATCTTATCTTATCTTATCTTATCTTATCTTATCTTATCTTATCTTATCTTATCTTATCTTATCTTATCTTATCTTTATTAATCAGTTATCAAATAGTTGGCAATTAATTAACAATTATGAATCAATTCATCAATTATTTGTTGCAACCCTCTGGAATGCTTTTCAGTCAACACACAGAGAAGTCCCCTCCTCAGTCCATTATTTTAGAGACCTGTGGATAACACCAGAGACACCAGCGATACTGTATGTGGTTATACCAGGTGCAAATGTTTAAACCATATCAAGTTACAATCTGGATTGAAAGCATATTTTAAAGCCAAGTGTAACTGGAGTCAAAGTCCCAGTGGCGATGACTCCTAAAGCGGTGAGTGCGCTGCATGTGACAGAACAATATTATTTTAACAACTGAATGTTCTCATTTTCCCTCGTCTATCAGTCAGCATGAGAGGATGGTGGCCAGGAGGGGGATGGTGGGTTGATGGATGGATGGAGGGACGGAGGGGGGTTGAATACAGAGCTCTCCACCTCTTGCCCTCCTCCGCTGTCATCTGTTGCCCCACAGCAGGCCAGAGGTTGTTGGTGTTTTGCTCACTTGTAATCCGTCTCACTGTCTGTCCGCCGGCTCTCGGGTCACCTGTCACTCAGTCTGACATGAATCAGCATTGACGCCAACAGATTTAAGCTATTTCTCTCAGTCTGTAAACATGGCCTGGGTCTATGGGCTTCCACCTAAATAAATAATAATAATAATGAAAAAAACAGCCTCACAACTCATTGCAAAAAAAAACAAAACAAACACTGCATGTTGTCTAATGGCCTATAAGAATTTGAATGTGGTAAGACATTTTGGTTTTCGTGATATACGTCCAATTAAATGTGGAGTGAAAATCAGGTTGTGTTAATGTGACGTGGCGTGCTGCTACAACTCACTTTCCCTGCTGCAGAGGAGGAAACCACAGGGTCCAGCAGTAAATCTCCCATCACTCTCAAACACAGTGATTTGATGACATTAGGCAGATTTACCATTAGGTCTAAAACACATTAAAGAAGTCGGTAACAAAACACCCGTAGCCTGCAATTACCTAATTGGTAATTTAAACAATACTATGCAATTTATTTCTACGTCTCTCGTTAACAAGTTGTAAACTCCTTATTTCCTAACCATATATTCCTCTGTGGGTGAGAAAGAAAGGAAGAACAAAAAGTGAATGGTAATGTCATGTGTTTTTACTTTTTGTTTTGTAGTTGCTTCTTTTTTGTTGCTTTGAATGTTTTCCATGAGCTTTGATTTGATTGATTAAAATAGAAAGAAAGGGGAAAAGGCTTCAGTTCCTTAATTCATCCTACAGCCATCTTAGCATTGAATGGTTATAATTCTGTTGTTCATTTTGATGTCATTTTTATTTTGTTGTATTTCACTGCCAATATTTTTCATTTTGTTATTTTATCATGTTCAAATAAATAAATTCAATGTATTCCTCTCAAGTTAGACAAGCAAATATTTTTCAGGCAAGATGAACAAAATCATTTCAGTATAATCTGCCACGTGTAATTTGAAGCAATTCCCTTCAGTCTTACGATGTAAAAACCCTCTTCATATGACAAGATTGCAGATACTGAGTATTGGATGAGCAAATTTTAAAACTGTGAAGTGGATTTTAAGTCAAGGAAACTGACACACTGTGCATTTACTTCATTTGTGTATGAAAACAGAAAACTGATCCTTCTCTGTTGCCTTCTAAGGCTTATTGGTGACATGTAATTATATATATATATATATATTATAAATTATAAACTGAGCCATAAAAATAAGCTTCATGTGTCTTACTTATCTGACTTAAAAAAAATGTTTAATATACAAGAACATTTCCTTTTTTGGAAATATTCCAATTTGAAATGTGCCTCCTCTTCAGCGCCAAGTGAGAACTGATACTACAGAATCATAGCAGTTCCTGAATTCTTGCAAAAGTGAATTCACCATCAAGATCAGAGGAAAACGCAGTTGTACTATTGAATATACTGGTCTTTTACACATTATTGCAGCTGTGTACGGTTAAAGGTCAGGTGTGAAGTGCAGCAATTAAATAAAAATCATACTTGGTTATTTATGTGTACAATGACCTTATTGTATGAATTGTTGTTTTTCATTAGCCCAAAATTAGCCTTTTATATTTTTATCAGGAGCCGGACAAACTAAGCATCTTTTGAGTTTTGATGCTAACTGAAGGCTCCATAGATTCTCCAACAAACTTTGAGGGAAAGAGTGAGTTGAGGGATATTCAGCTGCGGCATGCCATATCGCAAAATTGTATACACAGTACCTTTAAATAGTTGTGTAAAACAAAATTAGTGTATTGGCTATATAACAGAACGCTGAGGAGTCCATTTGATTTCTATGCAGAGCATGCATTAGATATCAGAGAAGGTGAAATCATCTAATGATGCAAATGTAAGCAACAGTGATAACTGTGGGCCGCAGAGCTGCAGTTGTCACTGTGGTCAAGATTCAGACATGGACATGTGCTGTCTTAAAAACCCAGGCACTGTGCAGACAGGGAAATCAATACGGCATTTTGTTATCTATCTCTATCTTACAACTTAAAAGAGAAGGATTATATGTCATAGAGTGAGCCCAGGCAGACTTAGGCATACATCTATCATTGTAGAGAGTCACAGGCCTTTTCCTGTGTAAATCATGTGTCACATGAGCAGTGAGTTCATTCTCCGGCCATGGAATACATTTAGGCCTCGGACACAGACTTCCATTTTTCACTTTTGATCGAGTGCTTCCCTGCAGTACTGGCCCTGTAAGTAGATTATTTTCTCACATGATGCTTTCATTGTTTTGTTATTGCTGTCCATATAAGATCAAATGTGTGTATGTTTGTTGGGTGGGGGGGTAAATTTCTGGCACTAAAACAGGTGATTGATACATTTTAATTACTCCACTTCTCTTAGGAGCGTGACTGTCAGAGCTGCTGAGGTTTTAATGTGACAAACGCTTGACAGCAAGACAAGAAAGGCAAATGGCACACCTGTGGCAAAGGTGTAGAAAGCGCCGCCGTCCTCCCACCTGAGCACTCAGTCCTGCACGTGTCAGAGGCTGCGGAGTGCAACCGCAGAATCACCATGAAGCGAAGACTCAAACCGAGCGGAGACAGTGAGTGATCCGACTTTATCGTTTACAGGACCTCATCCTTGTGGATATTTCTGAGCCATCTCTCACACGAGACGTAATGCTGACTGTGCGAGGTGGATAAAGTGAAAAGTAGCCACAGAAAATATGGACTGTCGCACACTGTGATACATCCTTCCAGCCAAAGATAAAGGGTTTTGCAGAGGATGTTCTACGTGCTAAAATGCTTCATTTAAGAAAGGGGAATTCTTGTAATTAATGTAAAATATTCAAGCTGTGATGGATTTTACATTACAGACTGTTATACGGGAAAAACAAAAACCTAAATAAATAATAAAATAAATGGATCCCCAGGTTTAGCCTCACCCCTTTAATCCTCTTGTGGTCGGCATAAGAAGACAATCTTGTGTTGTAGCTACTGAGGTGGGAACTCTATTGTACAGGTACTGTATATTTCTCAGTTATGGGCATAAAGACAGACCAGCGGGTAGTCACTCATTCAAGACATCTATATTACATCTGTGAGATTTGGTCTTCCAGAGACAATCATTCCAACGATTCACTTTCGGCACACAAGAATCATCTCATGTCATGAAAGTATGTGAGCGCTGAAATTGTCAGGCAGCTCCCACTTCTAGCTTTCATCATCTCTTCCCAAAGCATTTCAATTTAAGTGTGCCGGGGAGTGCTTTCATTTTGTTTTAATGAAGTTTTAAAAGTTGGCTGATCTGTAATGTAAGCTGCTACCTCAGTCTAACTTTCACTTACCTATCATCTGTTTCTCCATGTGATTATCACAGAATATGATATGATGACCTGTCAGGTGTTAAACTGTGTGTGGGGGGTGTTCCCGAGTTCACCCAGAAGCCTCTGTCTGTCTGTCTGTCTGTCTGCCTGCCTGCCTGTCTGTCTGTCTGTCTGTCTGTCTGTCTGTCTGTCTGTCTGAAATTTAAAGTAGCAGAGTTTGGTTTAATGTCAGCACCAACGCCACTGACTGTTCAGTGTGTGAATTTGTCTCTTAAAGTGCTCAAAGTGACCCAAGATTATTGGAAACAAAGGCATGGTTAAATGCCATCATCTGCACAAAGACAATGAGCTGCAACGTCTAGTGTCGGCATTACGTTGGAGAATTTAGACAAAGAATCGAAGCGCAGACAATATCTGTGTAAAAACGGAGAAGGGTCTTAGCTGGCACATCAACACAGAAAAAAAAGCATAGCATTTGAAAGCCTAGAGGCTTAAACTAATACAAAAAGTCTAATCAGACTAGCAATCCCTGATGTTAATGAAGGTGTCACACATTGCACAAAGAAAGTTGTGCCTGGCAATCTTCCATTTTTCGGCTGCCTACACCAGTGACATTTCATCTCACATTCAAAGAGCGCTGAGGCCCCTTAATGAAATGCATAATTAACATATTCTAATTGTGCTGAGCACAGTGATGGTTTTGACAGAGCTCACTTTCCATGTCTAATTCAATGCTAATTTAATCTGTTCTTTTCCCGCCGACATGACCTTTCTTGATTGAGTTTCACCGCAAAGAATTTTTTGATGGATTGATTTATCAACCTCTTGGAATGCAACAAAAGTGCCAGTTTTAGACAGACGAGCAGGGTGAGCCACGAAGACAATGCAAGACGAAATCAGGTGAGTGTGGAGAAAAACAATTTGATATTTTGAAATTAAACGAAGCCAGGCAAGCCATATAGAATTATGTCCAATGATACAGTGTGGTATTAACGCGCTGCCCCACAAAACAGAGCATTTTGAATCCTGCTGGTCTAATGACATCATTTTGTAGTCACAAGCAGAACATTGTTTAAGCCATTCAGCTGGTGTACCTTTAACACAGTGATTAGAGGAAATCTAAAGGCGTCTTTATGACAGAAAGAGCAAAGGATACCAGCACTATTCATTAATCCTTTTAAGCTTAGTATTTACCAAATGTTGGTGCTGAGGTGACTGTTGAAATTTATATTTGTTATAATGGGAAACAGAAAAATGTATTCAGCAATGGAAAAGACAGTGACAGATCTTTGAGCTTTGGGTCACATGTTGCAGGACATAAGCAAAAATGTACTTTCTTGTAGTTACCTTAACATGCCTTATGAGAATAAGAAATAAAAACTACAGGAATTCACTCCAGTGTCTGATTCTATGTCCCAGTGAGGCAAAGTCTAGGTAGTGAAATTAAGGGAGAAAGCTGGGGATGAGGAGGAATGCAGAGCTGTCAGTCAATCAGTCAGTGGGAAGGGGGATTATGCAGAGCTCAGAGCAGTAATTGAACACCGGCGGGCCCGCCCTCATTTACATCTTTCCCTTCTGCTGGCTTTGATTGGCAGCTGTACATGAAATGCCACATCAGTTGAAAGTATGTTGTGAGCTGGCACTAACAATCCTGTGGCTCCGGGGAGACCTGCCATATTGTAATTTGGTTATCAGGCATGAAGGAAATAATTCTAAGTGCCAGGAAATGTGAGGGAGAATAAATGCTTCATTGCTGCAAGTTGCCCAGGGTGACAGTTTTTATTTAATGTACAAGAGCGTCCTGTTGCCTGTAGATTTGGGAAGTGGAGAAAGGGAGATGTAAACTAAGAAGTGGAGAATTTTCACAAAGGTGATGGTAAATGGAAACCTGCAGAGAAAAACAAAAACTGCATAATCAATAAAAAATAACTATGTATAATTTAGGAGTCAAGTTTATAGTCAAAATAAAATCAAGAGAATCACCCTAGAATGCATTATTCATTCATTAGTATTCAAACCCTATTTTAGTCCCTTACATGGAATTTCCAGACAAAAGGCATGAGCACAGAAGTAATGCAGATTTGTGCGTGCCGTTGCATCATTTTGGCTGACATGTAGAGAAAATGGGTCCTGAACGACGCCACTTCTCTTAAGTGGCTCGGGCCTTATTTGTTTTGATGCACTGTTTTTGCATGGGGAGTCTTCTCTCTTGAGATGGAGCTGTCACATTGTAAAAAAAAAAAAGAAGCCCCAATGCTGGCAGCAGCCCCCGGGCAAAATGAAAACAAGTAAGTGGCATAGATAAATCATGCCAGCCAACCTCTTGTTGATGAATCAGATAAGACCACAGCAACTCAGGAACACTGGGCTTAATGGAGGTCCCAGTGGCAGCTGTGGGTGGGTTTATAATGACTGTGGAGTGTTTCTTTTGTTTACCAGCAATTATAACACAGAGTCAGGGTGAGATGGATGGATGGATGAATGGATGGATATACAAAGAATACGAGTCTGTTTTTTTCCAGGATTCAGTGCACTTTCATATAAAGAAAAAACAAGTAAAACTAAAAAAAAAAATAGGTTAACAAATAGGTTAACTGTTAAGTTAAAATATAGTATGTATAGTAATATTATTATTTAAAGGAAACTGTGCAAGAGTAGTAGATAAGCGAGGTATCTGGTTAAGCCTGTAGTGTACACTGCCATCATCATATATCCCGATTATCAGGTCTTTATCAGATGTTTGTTTAAAACATTGGCTAAAACTAGACTGATTAGTCATTACAGCAATTGTTTCATGTACAAAATATATGTATAAGTACATGCAGTGTATTTACAGTTTTAGTGGGTGAACCAAAGAAGTGTTTCAGTATAGTGATGATAGATAGATAGATAGATAGATAGATAGATAGATAGATAGATAGATAGATAGATAGATAGATAGATAGATAGATAGATAGATAGATAGATAGACACCATTAAAAATAGATGTCCTATTGATAGATAGACACCATTAAAAATAGGTATCCTATTTGTTGCTCCTGAGGTTATTATTCATAGACCCTAATAGGGTTAAGAGAAAGTGGCCTCTGCCATCATCTCTCATGTGAGCAGACTGACTGAGACACATGATGGCTGACATCCCCTGGCAGAGTGTGGATCATTTGTCCGCAGGAAGCAGGGGCCGCTCACTTCCAAATGCCATGGTGTGGGGTGCCCAGACAATGGGCTCAATGCAAGGCTATTATCCCCTGTGTCAGCAGGGATTGGCCTCCCATTTGAAGAGGTCCACTCGTCTGCATCCATGCCACTTTGAGGAGCATCATTAGGTGGGCCTGTCAATTTTCAACCTAGAGTTATCTGGATGCTATAAATACCATGCATCCTTCCTCCTTATGTTTGTCTTCGTGCCATCCATACAGCTGTCTGCAGGCTGAGTAGATGGTCTGTTCGGTGCCAAACAAATCTCTGCCATTTGCTTTTTAATCAACATGAGCAATATAGTTAATTTCATAGCCTTGGGATTTTTTTTTTATCTGCTAGTGTAAAAATCAACAAATCCTGCATAGTATATGTCGGCATGCTTTGCGAATAGACATATTTATTGTTCTTTCTGACCCTCTCCTTCTCCTAATTTTACTACATAGTCTGACAGGTGCTATATATTGTCAGGCTGATACGCTACAGTTAAAAAAAAAAAACACTTCTGTTGATCATCTGCCAAACTCACAATGCATTTCAAACAGGTAAATACTGCTGAATGTATAGTGAACTTCACGTCACACTGGATTTCTACTGTACATGATCAAACAGGCCTGTGAAGGGGCAAGACAGGCTTAGACCATCATTAGTCCACAGTAAGGTTGCAGACGACTGGTAGCTATCTCAGCTCATGGCCAAATTGGCTGGATGTCAGTCTGCCGGTGTCTTGTGAGGTGTTAAGAAGCCTAATGATGTCTACTCTTGGCTGCTCCATTGTTTGGATGTTGATCTTCCTCTGCAGGTGAGGTAGGCAGCTGAATATTACTGGACTATAATTCAACACAATGTGAATTTCAGTGTTGAGATTCTTTTATTCCATGCTGGTGCGACAAATGTACGTGCCTCAGTAACATGAATGCGATACAAGGCACAGGGATTCACAGAGAAAGTGCAAAAACTGCAATTAGTGTACAAAGAGGACCTATTAAGATTTTCTGTAATATATCCACAGTATAATGGCAAATGTCCATATTAAATGAAGCCAAATAATGAGGTAATCGTGTGTAAATGTAATCCCTGTGAGACAAAAGCTCAGGCGTCAGACAGCTCTGAACATTTTCTTCTATAACTGCGACGGCCTGACGTCAGCTTGTAAAGATTTTCTTCACACAATCATTCACTTGTTTTTCAAAAACAGTCGACTTGAATGAACTTCTGCATACAAATTCCCATGAGTGCAGGTTTGCTATACAGACATTTGGAGACAGGAGAATAATATCTTCTAGCAATGTTAGCTTTTATATTTCCTCACAGCATGTTTTCCACTGTTTAACTCATTTTCCACATGACAGGTATCAACACTGTATTGTACAGTGTATCAAAACTGAAAAACGTTATCCACTGTTGTGTTATGTACAGGCATAATTTTTACAGAACAAAAATGCCCCGCTGTAATCTTTGTTGCTGCAGGTATTTTTGCTGTCCCTTTTTTATAGTATGCGTTAAATTCAGACTCAAATGTGCACGGAAGGATTTAAGAAGTTGCCGTTTCGAGGATATCATGTTCTCTTACTCAGTCTTAGTTACGTATTACTTAGTTTTACAGTTTGTTGTCAGAACCTTAAAGGTGAGTTGGAGCTCATAGCACCTGATGTGGTGTCTTCCTCTGGGGTTTCCAATGTTTGGCCAATCAGGAGAAAGTGGCAATTGTGAAGAACAGCAGCATTTTTTTTTTTTTTTTTTTAAATCAGAAGTTATGTCACTGTAATTTTTTTGAAAGCTGAGCTGTGCATGTACAGGTACCAGTGAACTTTGTGACATAACCAAGCAAGTCTCTGTGTTTACCATCTTCTTTGCCTCGTTTAAATCAAGAGTGCACCATTGTGCTTTCAGGAGCAAGTGTATAAGGTGTATACAGACTATGTGGACTGAAACTGTAGGTGGGCTTGTGTTTGTTTGTGTCCGGTCCATGCAGACTACCGCAGAAGCTGAAATTTGCTAGTTGACCTCGCTGACACACGGATACATGACCAGGTCCAAAGAAGGCCTGAGCTAATTTTGCCTGTTCAAATCGGACACTTTACTGAGTGACTGTGTAAGTTTGAAATAAAAGTTTTTTTTTGGAGTGTGACTCATGCAGAGCTACTCCAGTGGAGCCTACATGTACTGTAGGGCTGAAAATGAGTATAATAGTTCTCCTTTATATTTTATAATTCAGAGAAATGAGCCGAAAAAGAGCGAGAAGGTGAAAGAGGATTTGTTTTGTTTGCACAGATTTATATATGGTGCTGTTTTCTAAAACATCTCTTACTCACACTATTGGCTTGTCTTAAAACCTCCCTTTGCTGGTGCCAGACTAAGTTATGTGGATTGCCTGTGAAGATGTGATATCTTGGAAGCACTCAGACTGCCCCCAGAGAATTGGCCTGTAAACCATCATTAGCAAGCAGAGCAGTGTAAGTCTTTAAAGCGTTAGATCCAACTGACGTGCCATATAACCCCTTTTATTCCCAGTGACAAACCAAACCATCTAAAATCATGTATAATTATGGTGAGGTAAATCCAATTTACTCCTTCTAAATGTAAGGTTTTCTAAATACATGAATTATAGATGTAGAAATATAAAGCAACTGCAGTATTTCACAAAGGAGACCTCTGGATTTGGATTCCGATTGTGCAGAGAGTAACTGTTTCAAAATGATTAAATACGTTATTTAGATGACTTCAGATGCGATGATTCGGCCCAATACACAGGCCTATAGCAAAGCAGCAGGATTGTTCTGTTTGTCTGATCTTATGGACTTTAAAATGCCCTGCCTTTTGATGCAGTCATGGCAAGACAGAATTTCATATTTAGCTTTGACATCTTGACAATTGGGGAGAGAGAGAGGCAACCTTCACAACTTTCAAGCGCCCACATAAAACTTAGATCAGTTGTATTTTTAAAAGTGCAAAGGGAAGTCACCGTATTCAACCAAATCAACATTTCAAAGTCTTCATGAAGCCTTTGACGTTTGTGGCAGATCACAGAGAGGTGGATTGGCAAGTCTAATTTTCATTGTTCAGAAATCTGCTGCTGGTTGATCTTGGAGAGAATGTTACCCTTTATAAGGTTTAAATATAATCTTTGCCTTAACTTTGGCAGAGGGACATTGTCAAAACACACACAGCTGAGAACCATGATAAAATAAATATGTTACGTCTTGCATGTAGCACAGATGGGGATGTTATGTTCCTTAAATCTTTGTTCATTTTTCAAGTGGAGGGGAGTTCGAAATAGAGAAAAAGAGGAGAAGTTTGAGTGACTCCTTGAGCAAGCCAGATCTGTGAACCTGTCAGTTGATTAGTCCTCTTGATTACCATTTATAAGAGGCCCCAGCGCTCTATTATTTGCATTCCTATTTAGCCATGATTTTGTGGAGGGCACACCATGATTAAACTTGTCAAGAGGCCTGATTGACAGGGTCAAATCTTCACATTCCTTTCTGCTGAAATGCAAAAAGAAAGTAAAGCAGACACTGGATGTGTCAGCTTCCCTTTCCACTTCTTTTCCTCTCCCGGGCTCAGCAAACCCCCCCCCCCCCTTTCTCTCTCTCCCTCCCCCTCTTCCCCTCTTACAATCTTGGTCAGGAATGTTTTAATTTTAGGGATAGATTCTGCCTGTCAAGCGAGGCTGGATGGCCCGTAGTTCAGACGATGAGATGTGATGGGTGTAAAACAATAAAAAAAAAGAGTGCAGGGGATGGGAGAGAACAAAGAGGAAAAGAGATCACTTTATTGGACAGATTTAATTACACTGAATAGAGATTAAGGCAGGCAATCCACTGAGGTGTGAAATTAACCCTTGATTACTGATGAAGCTCTGAACGCAGGCTGAAAACAACAGTTAAAGAAAGATTGACCACTCAGAAATGGTAATTATTTCAGATATCAGTTGAGAAAAAAAAAAACCTGGATAGGTAATGCCGGCATGCATAAACGGACGAGGATAGGTTTTAACCAGTCTGAAAACACTAAAAGAGAAAGACTTAACACAATTTGAAATCTAGCAGCTTGCTTCCATCAGAGATGACCAAACTTTCTGTTGGACTCTTTCCCTGAAGGAGAATGGGGACATTAAAAAAACAAATCAAAAACAATTAAAGATACAGTACAGACATAAATTGATGCTCACACTTTTATTGTCACGACAAATGCAGTTTTACAGTTTTTGACACATATGGTTCAAATCACTGATTGAGAAATAACATTGAATTCATATAGCACGTTGCAATGTTTTACAAAATCACAAAGTAAAAACGGTCAGATAGAGCATAATTAGGTAAGTTAGCACGAGGTAACGAGATAATATCTCTTGACTTATTGACTCATGAGCCAAGCTACTGTTTTGAGCACTGTGATGTTTATTCATCTTATCATCACCACCACACCTTATCAGCCAGTCAGCCTGGAGAGAAACGGAACATCGTCTCATTCAAACCCGCCCCACCAAGCCTGTTCGTATAATTAGCAGTAATTAATGAACAGAAAGCGAGGACTCGTTTGTATTTTAAATGATCTTAAATTATCCCATTAGCACTTGTCATAGTCCTGTACACTAAACAGTGTGAGTTCAATTAGATTTTTTTTGTCATATTAAAGTGCTTTCAAGATGCCACATTTGAAGCTGCTGTTCAAGGTGGCCGTGACAAATATTTGCCAGGCCATAAGGTTTCAGGCCCATGCACTGAAATTTCAGATATGTTGTGGCTGTTGTTGCCAACACATTTTGCTCTGTCCCTTATTTAAAAGTGTTTTGTGTGTAAGTGTCTTATATTGGGTTGCAGACTCTGCCACTACTGCCTACCTCTTAGCCCCAACTGCGCGTGCATGACAGCATGCATACAATAAAATATGTACCCTGTCTTGTACATTTCATTCCCAGTGCTGAACGGACAAGGGAGGAGGACAGAGAGGAGAAATAAAGTGCCGTAATGAATCTAAAAGGCATAATTCATTCTGATCAAACGCACTCAGGGATGAGTCATGCTCCGGTGAACCCTTCTGACCACTGATGGGTCTGCAGCAGAGAAGAGGATGAGGCGGGATTGACGAGTACTCATAAATTCTAATTATTCCCAATGTATGCAACCCTGCAAATGGCCGTCCTCACAGTGGTGGCCAGTAACGGCTTTCTCTAACAAACCCACCCCCCATTCACCCCTTCTCGAAATGTCCCCTCAGACTTTTCTTTTTATAAAGAGCTCTGGCTATAAACCTGGGACAGGAGCTATAGAGCAGAAGAAATAGCAGCAGCGGGTCGTGTGGTTGCTACAGAAGAGAGACAAACACACCAGCTCCAGCGCTGCTGCTGGGGAAAGAAAGGTACAATGATCAATTAATCCAGGCAGTAATTGGATGAGTGTGTATGTAATGTGGTAATGCTGTAATGAAAGTCATCCATTGTGCACATTCTC
Source organism: Brachirus orientalis (assembly GCA_016785285.1). Classification (NCBI taxonomy): domain Eukaryota; kingdom Metazoa; phylum Chordata; class Actinopteri; order Pleuronectiformes; family Soleidae; genus Brachirus; species Brachirus orientalis. The sequence continues at coordinate 15,958,201 of JAFBJR010000150.1, forward strand.
TCCCTGGCCGGTGAACCATCCCCCTCATCATCCTCTGGATCTCAGGTGCTTAGCCATGCAAATCTGTCTGACAGCCCAGTACATCTCTGTCTGCCTAATTGGACAGTATAGAGTTGTTTATGGATATTGCAGACATTTAGGACTCAGTTGGGGGCTGCTCAAAAATCATTAGCGAACGGCCCCTGTTACTGGACTGTCAACTTCACTTCACCGACGTCAAAGCACTGCCATAAAAAAATGTTTATCTCTGTCAACAACAGGGAAAGGCTCTTTTTAAATGGAGCAGTATACTTGCTGAACATTCAAACATGTTATGAAATGAGAGTATCTGGATTTGAGCAGCTTGTTATATGACTCTCACCACTAGTTTTTGATGTGTAAGGGATGCCAGTGTTTTTGTTAATTAGAAAAGCACTGCATCTGTAGAATACTTCATTTGAACAATATAAGAATATAATGCAACACTCGCAGCGCCTGTCAGCTAATGTTTTTGATGGTATGAAGACTTAAAGGGACTATTGTCAATACATTTATATTAGCGGAGGAACAAAATGCCAAATTACAAGTAAAAGAAACTACAATGAGCGCACTGATAATTGTCATCCATTGCTATTTGCCTTAGTTTTATGTAGTGTTTTAACATCATTAAGCTTGTTTTAGTTTTATGGTCCACGAAGAATCATATCAGCTTTGTTTCAAAATACAATGAACAACTGTTTTCAGCTGAAAAACCCACCGTACTCTGTTTGTTCATAAACCATTCAATTTTGGTGAATTTCACAAATGTTAAGCAGCTAAAAAGCAGCCTGATAGGAGTTAGTTGAGACAAAAACTGAGCTAAAAAAAGGACATTCATTAGATGCATGAGGCCAAATGAGTGCTATAATGTTGCTGTGTGCACTCTGAGCTTAATGCTTGTGTCCACACAGTGATAATGCAAACGTAGCAATGTTCAAATGCAACCAGGTTCTTATTTGCTCAGTACAGCTAAGGGTTATTTTGACCTGATGGTGTTGGTACAGGACCTGTCCAGGGTGAACACCCACGACTCTCACCCAAATTTTGGCTCCTGCTTCCTGTATACATGAGAGGACGACTGGTACCAAATTAATGACACCAGGGATTTACCTGAGTGTCGAGAAATCAGAAAACTCAAATGTTTGTGCCAGATTAACAGGTCAGGTGGTTATGATTTATTATGATTATGATAGCGTCACTACAAATTTTGAGTTAATCCGTCTAATTATTGTTGAATTGTTGTCTGGACAGTAGTTGACTGACTGAATAATATTGCCAAATTTTCCCTTGAGTGCCTTTTAAACAAACATGAAAATATAATAGAAAGGTTGGCTGTTCTACACCAGACAGTGCTGTGCCCTCTCCGAACTCCCAGCAACTCCAAACACAACCTGCAGGTTTGGCTTATGAATGTTCAAATTGAAGGCACTCTGATTTGCATGGCTGAACACAGTGAGGCTGGAGAACAGGTCAGAAGGACTCCAGGCTCCAGCTTTTAGAGGGACGCGGCTGTGCCGAGCCACATGAGGTGATGTGCTCATTGTACTGATGTGACCTTACACACAGTTGTGAACAAAAGAGGGCTCTGCTGGGTTTACACACCTGACGGACAGGTGGATGTCCTGACAACATTTAGAGCATGTAGCAATGACTCAAGATTAATCATCAAAGTTGTATATCAGCATACAAAGTTATTTCAAAGGCAAACCCTCAGCCGGCAGTAAAGTCATCAAGAAGTCTTCTAACAGGATGCAAGTGTACTCAACGAATGATGGGAGTGAGTGACCACAGACGAAGACTGTATGCAGTGCACAAAACCTGGTGACATGACAAGGGTAAATTCAGCTCACTGTAACTCTCTTTACCTCTCTCTGTGTCTGTCTGTCTCCCCCCTTTTTTTTTCTCTCTCCAGCTCTTTAAACCATTCCATCTTTATAGCTGAGCCAATCAATGGCAAACCAGTGTCTATTGTCTGTTCAGTGCTCAGGCCACTGCCCTCCTCCAGCACCCCCCCCCCCATTACAGAAATGTTTCTTCCCATCAGTGCCTTTACTTATCACTTCCCGGGTGACATTGAACTTCCTATGCCCTGGCCACTGAGACACATCTCTGAACTCACACAACCCCCCCCCATTACAGAAATGTTTCTTCCCATCAGTGCCTTTACTTATCACTTCCCGGGTGACATTGAACTTCCTATGCCCTGGCCACTGAGACACATCTCTGAACTCACACAATTACTCTTCATCCCCACTAACAATTTAGTAATGAAGTATTGATTTCCAGATTCCACTCTTATGGATGATATTAGATTTTGTTTGATAAACTGTGCCTGGGCCTCTAATCTGCACTGTCCCTTTTCCCACTGTCTGTAAAACAAAGTGCCACTGGAGAGATAATGACCAGAGAACATCGATGAACTCATTTCATCAATTTGTAACACTTGACAATGAAAAAGGGCAGGCATTTTTCAAGCAGCAATGTCAAAGTTTATTGCTCTGGGTACAGTCTTATTGGAAGCCAGACATCTTGAGCAGCATTCAGCACTAATTTATGGGCCCCAATGTGCCAGTTACTTTTAAAGGAAATGTTTGGATACTGGGAAGATATTAGTGTTGCACCTGGGTTGTCTGATTTCCAGGACCACCGGGGATTCACTTGTCATGCTAGAAAATACAAAAACAGCAGAGGAGAGTCTGGTTATTTACAATGCAGGAAAGTGTTGCTTAGGACATAACTCATGCTGTGATGTCACATGCAAGTCACATCTGCATGGATAAAATAAACGCCTAAATTCCATTTTTCTTGCTTAAACTGTATTTTTAGGTCATTGAATGTGCCACAACTTACAAAAACAAACCAGTAAAGGTTAGATGTAATAATCTCTGTTAATTTGTGTTGTGCAGTTTTGGTATCACATGAAAGAAACAGTGAAATGGTTATGTGAATGAATAAACCTCTGTTGTGCTTGTTGGTCTTTAAGAACTGGTACTAAATAACAGCACTTAGGCTTCAGCTGAATGAGCAAGTTTACCAGTTAAACCAGTTATTACCTTACATCAGTAAATCAGGTTTATATCCCCTAAAGCTGTTCTAAATTAGTCCAGACTTAGCTACTATAGAAACACTTCTTTTCAGATCACTGTGGTTTAGCTGCACTTCACCTCTGCTGCAATTTGTACCATAAGTTTTGATAAGCGCTGACCTGTATCTGCATGGTATTCAAAGCAATTAAAACTATTTTTTAAAACCTGAGAGTAAATGTTAATATAATCCCTACTTAGTCAAAAGGTGTCCAATAAGGCTACGCTTTGGTCGCTTAAACAACTGAAGTTCTGTTCACATTTGGTGTGCATCCTACAGACCTAAAGTGTGCGATAAAATCATTTCTCCAAGCATTTGAAAACCCTGCACTGGCTGCCTCTCACCTTCCTTTTGCATGTGCATGATAATGACAAAACATCATTCATTAGACCACATCAATCCCTACACTACTGTTAAAGGCACAGATTATACTTTGAAACAGAATCTTCCATTTGTGGAGGCAGAACTTAATTTCTCCTCATCAAACAAAGACACAACATAATGTATATATCTAGACTATGCTTAAGCTCTTATATTTGCTCCACTGTGATATTTGACATGTCAGTGTTGCGTGCCTTAACTTCATTTGTTTTCATTTTTCTTTTACACTTTTTCATACAAATTTCCATTATGCTTTAGGACTCCAGATTTTTCAGTAGTTTTGATTTTAGCAGTCAGCAGATGTTACCATGCTTGTTATGGTATGGTATGTTTTGCATGTAGGCATTGTCCTTTTGAGAATGTTGCATGTTCATTTTGCGGCCTCAAAGCTGTTAGACTTTTGTGGGGGGGGTTGTTTTGTTTTTGTTGTTGTTTTTTAACTTTCCTTCCCATAGTGGTTTGGCTTTATGAAACTTATTAATCCTGGTTTGCTTTATTAGGCTCATTCGAGAAGGCCTTTTCCCAACGAATCCTTCTTTTTCTGAGACACCTTTATGAAAGTTCCCTCTGGTTGTCCATGACACTCGATTAGTCTTTGTCATTCAATAAAGGTCTCTGTAACAGTTACAGTTTCAGTTTAAGTGATGTTTGGGTGCGTACCCTTCCCTAAGAAACAATTGTTTTTGGATAAAGAGCTCCCAAAAAACATCAGAATTATTAGTTTGTGTCCCTAAATATGATAAAAACAACTTACACTTTAGTGTATTTTAAAACTCATATCCTTGTGTTAAATGTACATCTCTGTCTGCTCAATAACCCCAGTATTTCTTTTAAACAACTGTTTTCCTCCCATACAGACAATTTATCTGAAGCAAAGTCAGATTATTTATTTCCCCTCATTCATCCTGATAGAACGAGCGACCTGAGGAGCAACAGCCAATTTAGATTGAAAATCCCAGTTCAGCTCAGGCTAATCTGATTTCTCCGCTCCCCAGGAATCTACATGTATAGTGCTTATCAACTGGATTACTGGCAGGTAGGAAGAATAACCCAATTTGAGGTTACTTGTTTCTCTGTGTGTAGTATTCAGTGTCACATTGCATTAGAAGAGGAGGGCTATTGCTTTGTGGAATTGATGTGTAACTTCCTCACTCCTCCCTTCCCAGATCTAGCCACTCATTCATTCCCATGTTATTTCCCTTTTTTGCATTCCACAACCACATAGAAAAACAAAATAATCGAATGTAAATGCACTGCAATCAGATAATGGCTTTAATGGATGCATTTAAAGAAAAATACAGCATCATCCCTTTTACTTTTTTTCATTTTCTTTTTTTTTTTTTAAGGCAGCAGTGTTTGTCTTCTTCCTTACGACAAGGCATGTGGTGGAAGTGACAGAACTGAGATGGGTTTACTGGAGTGGTCACAAGGCCAGGAGGCCACCGACTGTATGTGGGATGACAATTATAGGGCTGCCCCCAGACCTCCCACCCTTCCCATCTGCAGATATTATACAGGGTCGAGTGGGTTGTGGTAACGGATGACCACCATCCACATAACCCTAATCACCACAGAGGTCAATCCTCTTTGAACAAGACCAGCACTTCTTCCAAGGTGAGTATTGATAAAGGATGATACGCCAATGTAGACACAGGAGAAATTATACTCCTGGGCCAATCATTGCACTTGTCTTTTTTTTCTTGCTTAATGTATAAATACTGTGGTGGGACACTATTCCCTTACCTACTGACTATAAAAGAAACGGAGTGGAAACCATTAGGGATGCAGGGAGCCATGTCAGCTTCCTTTAGACACAGTCATCCTAATATCTTTTAAAGGAAACAATCATCTTTCCTGATGAACCAAAATGTCTGATAGCAACCAAGGTCAAATACACCAAGGCCAACACACACACAAAGTCAGTAATAATGTGTTCCACTGTGCATTTTGTCTCTCATTTTGCTTGCCTGTTGTCTACTGCAGAGTTTATTTTGATTTTAAGGTTATAAGATGCTACAATTGTACCTCACATAGGTGTGGTGGATATTTATAATACCAATATACAGTATAATACAAACAGTTGTCTTTTAAAGTGTTTGTCTTTCACCTACAAATTAAATTAAGTCAAATTATTCAGCATTTATTAAAGCAATATAAACAATTTATGAATGCATTATAACACACTGTAGCACAGCTGTTAACAGATATGAAAACATGACTCTATATATTACTACATCACACAAAGGCAATTATTATTTGTCCGTAAACACGTGCAAATATCCCACAGATATCATACCAACAAACATTACAACAATATGATTCATAAGCTTTAGCAGAAAATAGCCAACAACGAAACAGTTTACAGTTGAATTGCAAATGAGTGTCAAGTTTTGCATTCTTGAATACCTTTTGAGCATGGAACGACCACAGAGGAATGAAAAACAAATAAACAAATAAGCAAAGGGACAGTTTTAGTTGTCAATTATTGAATGGCTATAAACAAAAGAATATATACATTCAGTTGTCTGAAAGAAATGTATAGTTGTAAACTCACCTACTGGTAATTTGCACATAGAATCATCACATAGAATCATTGTTTCAATGTAGTAAACTGTAACTACCACTAATATTAACATACAGTATAGTATTCCTCATTAACTTGTGTTTTTGTAAATATAGAGGTTTACTTATTTATCTTGGCTTTGTCTGAAAAGGCTTTTAAGTCCATATTTCAATCATTAAAAAGTGCACTAGAATTTGCTAATGGTAAACACTTCTCATGAGAACAGGCCATAAATACACAGTACATGCAATATGATGAGCAGGAAATACCCACTGATTTTTTTCTTCTATTGTATAAATGATCAATGCACAATAAGCACCCTTTTGGGAAATATTTATGGATGAATTCTGTTTTTGAAGTAATTATATAAATTATATTTTTGTGAAAAGTTATCCTACTCATTTAGTGTGTAGCAAGTGTTTATACACATGTAGAATTTCCATTTAAGAGATTTAATGTCCTTATGTTATCAATTTACAGTGTTGTAAAAGATATTTATTGACACTTACTTATGTTGATTTATTAACAAATGAAAAGGTACCAAGCCAACTAAAAAAAAAAACAACAACAAAAAGTGCTGAAGTTGGCCGGCTGGCATGGTGGAGCTCAATTGTTTATATGAAAATGCAGTTTTGAGTCCATATTTTCCTGTCGATTAAATAATGGCTAATATAATTCATTCTAATAAAGTCAAGCCACCCACAAAACATCTCATTGTCTGAAAAGAATATATTGTACACAGCAGCAAAACCGATCATTTCTTTTGTGACATTTTACACGTATTTACTGCTCTGCAGCTTGTCGGCGCAAACTGTAACATTGGGAAAGTCAGGAAAGGCAGTTGCTTAGGAAGTGCCATGTCCTACCAATCACTCTCCCTTTCTAAAGGGGCTCCAATGGCACCTGAGGGGGAATCTGATGGCTGTCATCCCAGAAAGCCTGCCGCACTGATGCCTGCTTACCATCTGCTCCCCATATGAACAAAAACAGGCAATTGTCTCCGAGAAGGCACCTCAATCACACTGTCATTGATCTAATATACTTTAGCTTTGGACAAAATTTTGGTAGAATTTGTAATGTGGGGAGTCTTTATTTTGTTCATGGTAATAACACTCATATGATTTTGTACGCATGCAGTGGAGGTCGAGTGCATTTGAAATGTATATCACAGCCCTGCCCTGCCTCAGCATGGACTTGGCATCTGACAATGAAAAAAGCCCAACAGTGGGACCCCGTCAGTGTTACATTTCCTGTAAATAACCCCGCCATGCCTTTGGTTTTATCATTCCCTGCAAATGATTCTGGGCCCCTCCAGAGTCGACAAGAAATAGCATTATTTTATGGCATGGAAAAAAGAGGAGATAAAAAGAGGAGCCAGGGAGAGGAAAAAGGGAGATGGGGCTAAAAAAAAAAGGTCCTTCAGGGAACATGGTGTAAATGAAGTTCCAGGAATGACACAGGCGAGCAATGAGGCGTGGATGGAAAATATACGCTGCACATCATCGGATAGAGATGCCAGTGGAAATGGCTTCATTGAAGTGTCAGCCCTCATCCATCAATCAATCATCCGCAAGAAACAATAACACTGCGGCGATGGGGCAGCTTTTATGAGGGTTACTCATGGGTATCAGAAACAGCACTTAAGTGCAGTTCTGACACTGGGAGAAAAACAGAGGTGAGGTGCTCAGCTTATTCCACATGCAGGTAGAGCAGACAGAGCGGGAGGGAGGGGGCTAAGTATACAGTGCCCCTCTGGCAGGAGAGCTCTGGACAGACGAGTATTTTATCACACAACAGCAGCAGTGGATTTGATCTTCTACTGAATACCTGATACTGATATATTCAATTTTACATTCATTAAAATTAGAGTGTATATTAACTGAAATATTGAATGAATTTTCTTATGGTTGTGGGGCCTTAAATCGAACTTGCCTGTTATCTCTTACTGGAGGTGATGATCCCAGCATTTGAATTAGATGTTTTTCTTTTTTTTTTCACACGCCTGGCGTGAAAATGATCATATTTCTTTGCCTCCTATTCTATGTAACGTGAATATGACACTCATGTTTGAAAATATGTTGCTGTTCTCCTCCTTCCCCTCTGTGTCAAAGGTGGCAACTCTTCAGGGGGGTCATTTACTAACAGTGAACTACTGTATTAAAGGTCCAATGTGTAAGAATTAGTGACATCTCATGACAAGACAGCAGATTGTAACAAACAAAGAACTGCTCCCATCAGCCCTTAGCTTTCCAAGCATGTCCTACAGTACAGTAACCTTTGCAATACCAAAAGCGTGTTCTTCATTTACATAGCAAAATGTTGCTGCTTCAAAATGTTTTTTAGTTCAGGCTGCTGTAGTGAGATGACAGCACAAGATGGCGGCCTTTGCTTGAAGTATATTTAAAATGCTTATTCCAAGTCTACAAAAGTAAAATCATTTTTATTTTAAAGCCAATATACACCTCTAAATACTTAATACTTAAATATAATATAATATAATATAATATAATATAATATAATATAATATAATATAATATAATATAATATAATATAATATAATATGTTCAGCTTTTGCCAAGAAATCCTCCTACACGTTAAACACCAGGCTTTTAATAGGTATTTGGTGGTACTAACGGAAAAGTCAGGAGATCGCCAAAGTCGCTATAGCTCATCTAAAGACGGTAAAATTAAACAACAGGCCTGTTGAGCTATTTCTGTTTGAATCAAAGTGCTGAAGCAAAAGACACCACCACTCCCTGTAGGAAAGATTTGTATCATACTATTCTCGCCTGTATCTTGAAATTAAGTTATATAGTTATTTTGGCCTATATATATATATTTATTCCCCTATCTCACGATATAAAAATAAGCAAAAAATGCTAAGTGGTACAACAGTCGCATTTGCTGTGTGTGAGCCTTTTGATTTCCCCAAACTAAGTCTCTTGATGGCTTCTCAGCAACATGAAACATGACACGTCATCCATTATTCTGTACATGTGCCTTGCTATCTCAGCCTGCTCCATATGGCCCCTGTTGTCTCCAGACACCCAAATCCCTTTCCTTAGGCCAGGGGCTGTTTTTGTGGGAATCATTACATTGCTCCTCTCCCTCAGAGGAATGGGGTGACGATGATGAGCAATCACAGCCACAGCAGACTTTCTGCCTCAAATTCTGACAGGATATTCAACAATTGACCATATCCACTTTGCTGGCCCAATTGCTAATTCATGCAAGTTGCAATCTGGAGGCAACAATTATGAGTGATGAAAGGACTGAAAATAAATGGAGGGGGCACTTAAGGAGAATGTTGGAAGGAGAGAATGTTGTTTTTACCTCACAAAAAAGGAGAGAGGTAGGAGATTTGTTATTCACAGAGAGAGGGAAAAAAAATATCCTGACACATGCTCGGTTGCAGTTTAATATATCCAAACTAAACACAACCTCTTGTAAAGCCGAACACACTGACCAGGTGAATGGATAACAACTGACGCATAAAAAGGCATACGTTTATTGAAATGTGTGCTAAAATGGTTCCTGTGTGGATCTTTACCAATGTGCAAAACCTAATGTGATGAAATGATCCTGATAAGGAGCTGTGAAAACCCCAGGTGTTTTGTGCCTAAGCATTTTCACACATACACACACTGATTTCCATGACTTCAGAGGACATTGCATTGACTTACATTCATTTACTGGAGACTTACTCTAACCTTAACCATAATTACTGCTGGCCTAATCCTAACCCTAACTTCATTTTATCAACCTCAGCCTAACTTCAAAGCATATCTTCACCTTAAAATGTAGTAATTCACATTATGGGGACTTGATTTTTGTCCCCATAAGGAAGACAAGTCCCCATAATGTGACTGTGTAAACAGATTTAGGTCCTCACAACATGAGGAATACCAGGTACACACAAAAACTGAACACAGTTGGCAATTATCATACATTATAATGAGCCTCTAACCCCCAAAAATAAAAGGCTCACCAAAATAAGGTATATTGTGATGAATCCATATATTAAGTTTAAATGACATCATGCACTGTATATCTAATATGATCTATATATTAAATCTAAAATTATTTGAGGCCTGAAGGCCAAAAGAAGTGTGGAAGGCCTGCAGCTATTCATTCTGTGAGGACCAAAACATAAAGCAAAGCTGAAGCCAAACATCTGGAAAAAGATGCACAAATACACATGGAATTTGATATTCAAAGTGTATCCTTGCCCATTAATGGGGCTTTTGACATGAAAACCCTTGCAGCCTTCTGGGCACGGGGATCTTTTGGACGCATGTCATAATCTGTTGTCGACTTGCGTTCTCTGCTGCGCATTTGCTCTAAGTTTACCACAGTGTGTGGGGGGGAATGTGAGGGTGATGCTAAGTGAAATGCTCATTTTGCGTTTGTGATTACCAAGGCCCATGGGCGATATGCACTAATGTGAGCTAATGCAATAGATTACACAGTGTTGGCCCAGGGGAACAGACAGCAAACAGATGTGGTCTACTCAAAATGGGAGGAGGAAAGAAGAAAGGAAGAAAAAAAAATCAAACTTTAAAGCATTCAATGTGCTGAAGATTGTCCACTGCAATTTATTGTTTACAGAATGCACAGCCATGATAGGCTGCGTCAGTCTTCTCCCTTTACAGGAACGAAGACAGTCAACAACAATATCCCCGTGTTTTGCTGATGTAGACGCTCTGACTAAACTTCTCTAAAGGAAGTCATTGTCTTTTAAGTGCTACATGTTTACTGAGAATAAACACATGGAACATCTACAGCGATATTACTCTGTTTGAAGCCTTTCATTATAGTGAGTGATGTAGTGAGCAAGTGTGTTGGCTTTCACACCTGACAGTCCACACCTGTGTGACATCACCAGTGAAGGTGTGGTCACAGGTGCAGGACAGCCATTAATGGACCAAGAAGAGATGCACTGTTTTGGTAACAATGAAGACAACAAGCTGCCCTATTTTATCTATTCTGTATCAAACACTACTTAGATATTTGGTTTTCTAAGCGGTCTACGCTTTAAGGTTTTATTCAGGCATAATATTGCTCTGCACACTGTAGGCCTGCTCTCTGACTGAACACGTAAAGCTCTGAAACCAGTATCTAACAAGGCTGCAATTTAGACTTTGTAAATACTGCCATCTAGTGGTCAGCCTCAGTCATTGACGTAGAGAGAGCACACTGCCTGCTCATTCCTTTACTAGGTTTTAAAAGTGATTCAAACTAATGGCAAAAGGGAGTAATTAAGACATTATTTCCTCATACAAAATTGTTGTTTCTTTCATTTGTGATGTAATAGACACACATGGCTGTCTGAAGATACTGAAAAGGTTTCGCTCAGAAATGATCCAAACACTGCTGTAGCATCACATTCCTCTCATGATATGCTATAGCTGGATAAAGGGATGGGAAAGTTAGGAGACTGGGTATGTAAAAATAATTTAGTGGGTTGATTAATCAAAATCTATGCCTTTTACATTCACAGTATTCACTCTTGAACCTGTCATTGCAGGATGAGATTGAGTAAAGACAAGAAACTGGTTTCACTCTGAATAAAATTAAGTATTGGTTCAAACCTGAAATACTGGGCACAGACTCAAACTTTTTTAACAAAGTAGAAATAAGTGTAAATAATCTATGTACTTCTTGATATGGAGTAAACATAAGTTTACTCCATATCATAGAATTCCATATAGAATTCCGTGTTTCTGGATCATGCACCATTTTCAGTCTTACTCATTTTATTGGTATTTTCTATTTATATACAGTTTTTTATACCTTAAAGGGATCCCCTGAATTCCCTAAAGTATAGAGTTACAACAAGATATATTAAAACTTAAAATAGCTGTTAAGTTCAGCTACACGTATACGGGGGTGTGATCTAAGTCTCGTCGATAAAGACAAAGACATGTGGGTGGTTCATACCAGAAAAATACTAGTAAACTATCTTATGTAGTGCACATGTAAAACCTCTCTCCAGCTCCATCGGTTTTTTATCTCTATTCTAGAGGACTTGTAGATTGTGGGTGACCACTATATAGGAAAAAAAAGCACAGAGCTACTCTCCTCACACTTTATTATTGAAATGTGTTATACAAATTTCAAACAATATTTTCATTTTTACATACAGTAAGTACACATGTAATGTGAATACCAAACAAAAATAACTTAACCAAAGTCTTTCAAAGTGTCAGAAATACATCACACAACAGATAACACAATAACCTGAGACTTTTTTGTTCACAGTGTACAACTGAGCCAGCATAACTGGTCATGTTTTGTTTTTTCTCCAAACCATGCAGCCATACATTTAAAAAGGCCCCTTGATGATCATCCTTACTGACCACTGCCACTTAAAACAAAACTCCACTTTCAGGACTCTGCGTAGAAAAACAAGATCCTCACTAGTGATTTAATGGGCACCCCAATAAAAATACAGTACAGGGATTTTTTATACGCCTGTAGAAATCTATGGAATTAGGTACTCTTTTACAGCTTGGATATTTGAGGCACCACTGAAATAGATGGAAGACAATTGCCATATCAAAACCACAAACAATACGCATGAAATTTGGTCTGTGTTCATTAATAATATGTATGCAAAATAAATACACTAATCTTGCCATTTGTTAGTTGATACGGCTTCAGCACTAACTGCTCTTGTGTTTTACATGGTCAACAACTACGTGTCCATCTGGTTGTGCTCAAAACTGTCTCCAGTCGACAGCAGACTAGAGCTTCAGCTGATTTGACAGTGGCAGCAGCTATACAAGAACGGCGATGTCTGGAGCGCAACATGAGGTAGACCACTTCAGCAAACACAGAAGGAATTGTAACAATATGTAAACCACTGGGCCAAAGCCATAAAGTTGTTCTACAGAAAATCCCAACCCACCAGTGCTTTGGAAAAGCAAACAAAAAACAGCATAGTGCTTAATTACTGCTTGGTCATTGAAATTAAGTGAACAGAGCAGCAATTCTTCACACAAGTCATTCTTCTTAGGTTGTTAGGTAATACAATTTATATCTACTGAAAGATTATGGATAAATTGATGTTATCCCACATGCAAATATTGCTGTTGCGTCATAGACACTTACAGGCATAAGTGTGGGTCAAGCTGGATTAAGCAAAAGTTTTCAAGTGGAAAAAAAAAAAATTACTGTGCACCCTGGTGGAGTAATATCTTGGAAGAGAGATACTCTGCAATTTCCAATCAAGAAAGAAAAAAAGTACACTGAAAGCTGAGCCCCGAAGCGTCTATGCAACATAAGTTTTATTCTACTGGAAAAGTATTAAATTAGGGGAGCATAGACACTTCCTGAGCCCAGACCATCTCTCTTCTCCAATCTGTACACTGAACAAAGTTCTCCAAAATAAGATAGCAGCACTTTGATTTAGAGAGAAGACAAAAAATACTTTTCATGTATGACTTGGATTTATATCGAGTCCCGGGGAAAAAATATTCTGGTGAGACTCTGAACATCCAAAAAAAAGGAAGTCCTTGTTGTTTGCATTTCCATAAGGTTTTCTATATTTTCCTTTATCTTAATGGCACTTTAGGTACTTTTGTCAGTAGCCCCATAGCGTTGATTAGGAAACGGGCCTGGGGGGTCTCTTCTCTGCAGGTTGGGCAGAGTGGGTAAGTGTTGGTACAGCAAAGTTCTGCCCCCTGAGAAAAAAAAAATCTGCAATGTTATCTCTACAAACTGCAAGATATACAGGCCCCTAGTTTTATTTACATAAAAACACTACAGTGGTGTACAAAAGTAGTCGCAGACATTTTGACCCCACTGTAATGTATTAGTAGCTAAATTAGTACATACCCGCTCTTGGGTTGGACAGTCCTCCATGACTGGGGTTAGTGGGTGTACTGTGATAAAGCGAGGCCAGATCATTGGGTGTGTAGGGGCGAAGCAGGTTCATCATGCTCCACTCGGGGTCTAAACCTCCTCCAATGGCTGTCGATGTGTTCTTCACAGCAACCAACGTCTCAGGAAGTGTGGATGGACCCGACTTTTGCGATGTGGTCTTCACACCCCTGCCAGAGATGATGAGTCTGCTGGATCCATCCCCTAAAGGTGCTCTAAATCCAGGCTTCTCACTGATGTCGGCCTCCCTGCCGGCAGGTACCGAGTATTTCGGTCTTTTGTTGGAAGGTTCGCCAAAATCTATCTGGGGGAGATTTGAAAATCGACTGGACAGACACAGCCTGGCAGCATCTGAGTGCCAAATGACACCGCTTCGTGCAGGGTAACTCCTCTCACCGATCCCCACTTTGTCTGGAAGGCCCGGTCTGTCCATTACATACTTGCTGCCTGTGCTGGGTTTCCTCATGACGTCTGTATACCTGGAGGAGTCTTGACAGGGATGTGAATCACTGTTCTGTCTATAACGCTGGGTCTCCTGGACAACATCATGCAGGGGAGCATGGACAGGGGACCGTTTCAGACCAGGGGTAGTTTTAGTAGGCGTACTCTCTTGAGGCTTTGCAGGTTGAGGGGGTGGTGATTTGGTTCGACGAGGGTACCGCCTGTCAATCAACGGTAGTGGACTGACATCTTTGCCATTGAGCGCAGGGGGGCAGCCTGTATAACGTTTTTGTTTGAAAGTGCCTCCCAACTGACTTTTTTTTGTACTGTCTGATTTGTTTTTATGAGACAGCTTTTTGTGCATTATCAGAACCTCTGGGTGCATTGTTTTAAATGCACAAAACGAACAAGCAATTGGACTTAATGTGTTTCTTGGTTCTGCACTGGCAGGGATGGAAAGTGATACTTTTATGGACAGATTTAATGGGGCCTCAGACATTTCCTCCTTTATATCTTCCTTTTCCATTTTCATGTTAACAGGTAGAGGGCACTTTATGTGCACATCATCAGTCGGTGAGTTAGCAGACTTGGCAACTAATTTCTCGTTCTCAGCATCATTTATCTGAAGGAGTGATTTGCCAAGTTTGCCGTCTATACTCTCAAATTTGTTCTCTGGTGTTCCATCGGTGCATGTTTTGACAGCAGGTACCCAGAGTTTTGATTGATTTTGGGCAAGACTTTCATTGTCATTTCCTTGTTTTTCATCATTGGGAGACGGCACTGAGGACATAGGTCTGCTGGGAATCTCCACAAAAGGTTTGTTCTTGTGGCGACGATCCAGGTGATATTTTAGTGAAGTCTTCTGAGCTGCAGCATAGTCACAGTAGGCACACTTGTATGGTTTTTCGCCTGAAAGAGTGAAGAATAAGTATGTTATTCTAAAAGAAATGTTTGGGCATAACAATTATTTTTTCCAAATCAAAATAGCACTTTCAAACAAGGATCTTTAAATTAGCAAGGTCTGTTTATTTTTGGTTGTTCTTTGTTTTATGCCAATTAAAGAAAATGTAAGAAACAACTCAAATCTAAGTTTCCATCCTTGCATGACAATGTTAAGTTTAATATTTTTATGGTATCACATGTAATAATGCTTTACCTAATTTTAAATCTATTAAAAAGGTACACACTGAATTATTGATTAAAAAAAACACTTATTTTACAACAAATGCAATCACATTATGCAACAGAAAAATCTTAACCAAACAATTCAGCCCAAATAAGGTCTCATATTTCTACATGCAATCAAAAGAATTTAAAGAGCTGAATGTACCTGTGTGAGTCCTCAGATGAACTGTGAGATAATAGCTTGATCGGAATGATTTGCCGCAGTAACTGCACTGTTTTGATCTTACTTTGGACCTATAAAAACCATCTTCACCTTTGAAAACAGATACAAACACATGGATGAATCCACAGTGAGAGTGAAATAAAAGTAAAAATAAAATTTAAAAAAAGAGATGTGTGACCATCTTTCATCAACAGAGGGAGCACTTGGCACCAGTGTTTTTCTGTAAATCAATGCAGGCAAAGTATCCTTAAATTTACCTGAACCAAGGTTGTCCGTTAGCGCTGCATCGTCGAATCCCTCCTCAGAGCCTTCCTCCCCATGTTCCAGTGAGCTGACTCTTGACAACTTCCCTTCAACAGAGGAAGTTGGACTTCCCTCACCGCCTCTCTCGCGCTTGTGCACCCTGGAGTGAAGAACTAACTGGTGGTACGTTCTGAAAGTCCTTTGACATTCCTCACAAGTGGTTGGCCTTTCTTTGTCTTTATCTTTTTGCATGAGAGACCTGCGCTGTGGTTGTGGATTTTCTACTCCAGTGTGCTGCTGAGACCGCAGCTCTTTCCCAAGGACCTCCTTTGTAGCCTTGTCTCCCCCTTGGCCATCAGACCACATATTATTTAGCTCCTCCTTATCAGAGTTGCAGTCTTCATTGTCTGTGCTGGCTTCCTGGCCAATATCTTTAGTATTATTTGGACCAACTGCTATCTTGCCCTTTGTGGCAAGTTGCCAGGCCTGATAAGTGTTGAAAGGATCCAACTGGGGAATCCATTTTGATGATCTCTCATGTTGCAACGTACTTCCTACAGAGCAAGGCAGAAGGTTAAGACAGCGAAGGAATGTTTCCTGGCTGGAAAGAGATTCAGCAGAGCTATCCATGTTCTTTTCTTTTCCCTTGCCATGGTCAACTTCTCTATTATGTACTTTGCTGTGTTCAACCAAACTGTCATGATCTGGGAAGAAAAACCCACAAACCATGCACATTTTGTAAACAGTGACTACAGACTCTGTAGCAGGCTCTTGAACAACGCCGTTCACTGTGGCCGGGGTCTCCAGGTCCTGCTGGGCCTTGCTCTTTGCTCCTGGTTTTACATGCATCTTCATATGGTTCTTAAGGAACCAAGGTTCCCTGAAACGGCGCCCACATACATTACACCAGTAAGTGAAGTAGTCTTTGTGCTTCCTCATATGAGCCTCCAGCTCACTGGCATCTTGTGATATCTGGCCACACACAATGCAGCTGTGAACCTCCTCTTCCTCATTAGGGAGGCTGTTTGGTTTAGGTCGGGGTCTCTCTCCTGGGATCCTGAATTCTGCTTCCACTCGAAGCACAGTGGGTTCAAAGAAAGTGGTTGGGTGCTGTGTTAATACGTGGGGTCCTAGTTCATCCTGATGACTAAAGGTCTGATCACAGAACATACAAGAAAAGGATGCGTTTCCTCCAGATTGCAACAGAGCCTTTTTCGAGTTGGTGGTGTGTGGAGTCATGCTAGAGCCAGGCCCGGGGATGCTTGCATTGTTACTAATCAGAATATCTTGGGCAAGTCCATCTGGGCTCTCAACAAATGGCAGCAAAGAGTGAGTCGGCATTGTTCTCTCAGGGTGGAGCAACAATGCAGTATACAGTGTTCAGACTATTGGGAACCTGGGGGGAAAAAAATGGGAGAAGTGTCTTTAGACTGCTACAAATGGAATTAGGTTGTTACTTTTACTACCTTACTTATAAAATCTGTTTAAAATATGACACACAAAGTATTGCCTTCCCTCATACTGAAACAGGAAATGTATCTTTTTAGCAATCAACTAGACAGACAAGTAGTTTCCTCTATGTGCAGGCTACCGTTAAAACATACTAAGACAACTTGTACAGAAATTTCTATTCAATGGCATATAACCTTGTGGAGTCATCAAATACCAACAATCACTCAACCTTGGTAGGATTAACATCAATTTATAAGGTCATAATACCATTCCTGTACACACATTTTGTTGGATTATATTGTAAACTACAGTTTTAAATTATATGGTTACACTTATTACCGAACAGAACACGGCAGAAAATAAGAATGAAATTCAATTTAAGTAAGCAACTGTTGCAATCGTGTATGAAATAAATGACCTTAAAATTCTTGTTTAGCACCTTTCAGATTCCAGATACCGAAAGAATTAAAACACAGCGAGACACCTTCAAATTGTACAATGTTTGCATGTTATTACATCCCACAAACACCAGCCACTGCCTCATTGTGTACATTTTATCTGGTGTACTCCAGGTGTACAATGATTTTCGTGAAATTTTTGTCACTGCTGCGACTGATCAGTGTGTTGTTGAACTTGTCCAGTCATGAAGACACGGAAACTGAATAAAAAGGTTAAAACAGATGAACATGAATTACCCCCCATCTCTGATTGACGATAATTAACAGACCACAATAATTCAATTCCCTTGAATAACTCTAAATATATGCCATATAATGAAAGTCAAAGACACAATATTAATGAGTGTCTTAAGACTGGAGCGACTGGACCAGCAGGTTTCAACACTAGTAAAAAAGTGCCAACAGGCTATAACAACAGCAAAGACTATAAGCATAGAGAAGTGCCTTACATTCTTCTTTAATGGATTAACTGATTGTTATTATTTACATTTACTGACCTAGAGTCAACTACAGTGTTACATTCATATGTGCATAACATATAAACAGTGTGGCTGATGAGGTGAAAATCCCAACTGTGACTTCCTACTTTTTGTACTGTAATATTTGGCTCTTAAACACAACACGCATTATTATGATGCATGTTTTATTGTTTGCAGTTATCTGACCAGTCTTTACTTATGGTGGGATATAATAATAATTCAGGTGGACACAGACAATGTGGCCCTTTTTCCATTTAAGTCCCCCCCCCCCCCCCCCCCCCCACCCCTTACCCCACTCCCCTCCACACACACGCGCAAACATACAGCATATGCTTTGTGTGAGGCAGCGTTAACCAACGTTAGCAACCTTCTTATCCAACCCATACAGGAATGTGTTAACATTTCTAAACATTTAGCCTTACAACTGAAGCGGCTATTACATTTCTATGTGCGCATAATTAGCAGAGGGGGGTTGACCAAGGTGTGTACTTTCAGAGCGATGCTGATCAATATCACTTAACAGCAGTAATGGCTGGGATCATACCAAGCTTCGTGTAGCTAGCATTCGACACGTTCCTACCTCCATAAACGTTAATTTCGTGACAGCAAACTGTTGCACATCAGCGTTGAACCGCAATATATGCGTGTGTGTGTGTGTGTGTACGCGCGCGCGCGTGTGTACTTCACTTGTCTGCTCGCCCATTTGTTTGACGCCACTTTTTATGATCAAATTAACCCACATAAGTTTAAACACGTTCAGCGATAAACTCTGTAACTCCACCTGATGCGCTTTCTAACGAGTCTTAACGTAAGCAAATCACAAGAGAAAGACGCTGCTGTTGTTCTCGACTTCGACCAAAAGTGTAGAAACTCACCCAAACAATACCTACCAACTGTGAATTTCCGGATTAATAATGATAGTGATATTAGGGCCGACTGTGGCTTAAGCAGCTTTTGTGAGCTGCCTCCTCATGTCTTTACAGGCGCTGTTTTTGCTGTTGCTGCTGCCGCTGCTGCTGCTCAATAGCTCTCACCTATTCAATTGTTTGAACGCGAATCATATTTGTTCGACTTTGGCGAGTCCTCACTGTGCAGCTGTTGAATCCCGGCGCGCGCTCCCGCCCTCCCTCGATCAATCTCGAGAAGGGGAAGATGGAGCGCGTGCACGCCAGCCCCCAAAACCTACACGGCGGTCACGTGGTCGCGAGCAACAGGAAAAAAAAATGCAGCGTTTCCCAAACTTTTCATCAGGCGGCACACTTTATTCAATGGTAAATTGTCGCGACGACAGCAGATGTAAACATTTCTGACCGTTGTTTTAAATAGGCGAACCAAACATGCAGCATGTTTGATGAGTGAATCACAACATTCATTGTATTTATGTGTATTGAAATGTGTTTGCGATGTGATGTTATGCAAAAAAAAAAAAAAACGTATGGTTTATGTACACACTCTTACTTTGCCTCTTATAAATAGAAATAAATAAATACAATCCCACGTGACCTGAGTGAAAGGCTGATTTGGTGCACATAATCTGGACTAAAACACGCCTGTGTTCAGTTTAAATGCCTGGTGTATTAATGTGGCTACACTGACATAAAAGTTGGTCCGTGACTACATTTTCGTTATTCTTTTTTTTTTAACCACCCACGTTGTCCCCCCATTTCTATAGTCGTGTGTTGTGTTTTGTGGTCTTTTGTGTTCCACGTTTACTTCACTGACCTTGGGCGAGCCTGTGTTGAAAATGCCTGTGACGCTTCCTTAATGTAAGTAAACCCTCACACAGTGATTTTTTTGTTTTGTTTTTTACAGCGGTGTTCACCGTTCAGAGCCTCGGGCTGCACAACACACGCCGTTTGATGTTTATAATGCTGCACCTAACATACCTAGAACTGTGAGCACCTTTTTTCTGTTTCTTCTTCTTCTTCTTCTCCTCCGTCTTCTTCCACGCTCTCACGTCATGCATCAGCCACCATGTGGAGATGGGGGATGGGTGATGCCTCAAACTTTTCTCACAGATACACGAGCAGAAGCTGCTTGGTTGAGTCATTAGAAATTTCAGGTTATTCATATTTCCTTTGTAGCCTACTATGTTATGCCCGGGGCATGTACGTTTATTATTATTATTATTATTATTTACATATCAAGCTTCCCCTTCAACACAATGAAAGAGAATGGAAAGTTTTATTAAAGCCTGCCATTAAAGAGAAAGTTTACACAATAATGCACACTAATTCTAAATAATAACAATGTACAACAAATATAGAGGTGCACCTTTGGGATTTAGTAAGAAATCGAATGTCAATAAAAAAAAAGAAGCATTTTTTTGCTGTAAGATAATAGCCATCACCTACAGTAGCACCTCCTGGCTAATGTGTGGTTAAACAGCAGCCCCTCCTCCACTTTCCAACCCCTCCACATCAGGCAGTGACGGTAGCTTAAAGCCACACATTACACAATCAATGGAGATATTCAGTAGACTGCAGTAATGCTGATTATTGACACACCTAACCTCCCTGTGCATGGCAGCAAAATAAGAAAAACTTTATCAGTAACCACTCCCAGCTAAGAACAGTGAACAAAGCCTGGAAGACTTCATTTGCCAACACCATCTCTCGCTCACAAAACAAGGCTCGGCCTGTGGCATGAAACTCCCTCTTTGTACTGACTGCCTGGCAGTTTTGTGGTTAGGTTGTTATTACTGGGGTCGTACAAATTTGCTGTACACTATGAGATGAAAACACAAGCAGATTTATAGGTTTGGTGAGCAGCTGCTGCATTGCTTGTGAGATTATTGAGCTGGTCCTAAATACTGAAAGAGATTCTGTCCCTATCACAGACTGTGAGTAAAGCTTTATTTACAAAAAGAAATTGTAGTGTACATACAATAATATACAAAAAAGTATTCTGATTTCATATTGTATATATATTTTTTCTTTTATTTATGATTTTTCTTATCAACTCTTGTAAAACTCTTGGTTAAAGAGGCCACATGTTCACATGTTGAAATGTTCACATGTACTGAATGATAACATTTCATTGCTCCGATTCAGTTTTTGGTGTTTTTGCCTTACTTTTAGAACCAGTTACACAAACAAGTCTAGTATGTTAATCAAAGACACTATGTGTGACACACTGAGGCCTCCTGCTCATTTCCTATTGTTCTGTGACCACAAAGGGTCCATGAAAGGCTATCAATCTGGAGCAGCAGTATGACGCCTCTGGATGATAACATTGCCAAAAGTTGTTGAGTTGATCATTAAAATCCCCCAGTGTGGAGGTTGTTGCAGTCTGTGTTAAAATATTCAAACATTTATTTAACTTAATGATTATATAATAGATACTATTGCAGTTAGTTCATTAGCACGTGCTATAACAACGGCAACAAGTCGGCAAAGATTGTTTTCCTGTAACTGATCAAATTAACTTTGTACTGTGGTTTGACTTTATGCAAATGCAATTTCTCTTCCAAACTCATTGTCTCAGATTGTTTCTCAACAAAGAATAACACGTATCTATGTATTCAGCTCCAAAGCAGTAAGTTCTAATTAAAGACAGAGACAGAAAAAATGCTTGAATGAATATTTATGTATTCAGCAGACAGACACTCAGATAGGAACTGGATCGACGGATGGAGAAAGGCTGCGGTGGCTTGTTTTTGTCTTGACGTGTCAGGAGCAGCTGACTGCATTGTTCTCCTTCAGATTCACAGCCTGGCTTCTTTCACAATCCTGGTGTCGCTCCTGAAAGATAATCTCCTCTCTCACCCAGAGCCGATAATGTTTATTCAAGGCAACCAGCTGTTATGTTGTTAATCAGCAGAGAATTTTTATGCTTATTTTGAGCAGAAATTGAGAAAATTCTAGATGTACTTCTGTTGTTTTACAAGTGTCATTCTCTCAGTGCAACCTTTTAATTGACTTTTACACTTTTTATAGCATTTTCTTTATCCCAGTGTCACTCTTCAGTGATGTGCTAGACACAGATATCAAAATGTAGGCTATTAATATCAAATGATATTAAATAAGTGGACAGCAGTGTCTGTAATTGGCCCTAGTACAATATAAAAATTTCTGTACTATTGTTTAACTAACAATATTGCATATTTATTTTTTTTGTCAAAACCAGAACAATGAAATTCTAACTGAAATACAAATATGTAAAGTTATCTGTCACACAACTAATCCAAAAAGTCCTCAAAAATCTTACACTGAGGGTCACCATCGACAATATAATACGTGTTTTCAACAAAAAGGTTTCAACTAAGGAACACTAATGAACATTCAAATGACTTATTTTATACTGTATTTAGCATTTTCATAGTGTGCACAGAATCTTATTTTCTTCATGTCTTTTTTCTTTTTTTTCCTTCATGTTCAGTAATCCCATACATTACAAATCTTTCTTTTCTTTTTATTTGCAACAGATGTTTCAGGAAACAGTGCAAAAAACATTTGCCATTAACCAAATTTTAGAGTCAATGTTTTTTTTTATTATAGCGTTATTATATTTTGGATGACGAAAAAACATGATCATATCAATAAGCTGAATATGAAGCAAATGTATTAATACAAAACAACCGTTTCTTTCTATACTTGCAGTTGTTTTATTCATTAACAGCTCTATTGATGTTGTTTGTCTTTCCAGTAGAATGTAAAAGACCCTTAACAAACCACACCTAGAAGTTCATAGGTCATCTGCATCAGAATACCTACCTAACATTTGAACATGTGTTGATGGCTCACCCTTGATTTTGGCAAAGAAAAGACTTTACAGACTTTAGATCCATGGCTTCCAACCGGGAGTCCAACCAGATATCACACTGGGGCCGCAGAGCCCGCTATCCATGTTGTCTGTGACATTATAAAATTTTATAAAATTTAAATTTTGAAAATCCCAATCGCACACTCTGAACTCAGCGTCACCTGATTTAAAACTCTTTTTTTGGCTCACCTTTATTGAGTTATTAAGATATTACCAACGCCTCTGTGATCGCTGGACTTCTGTGATCATTAGGTCAGTAACGGCTATACCTGGTCGCGTGCCTGTTGTCGGCATCTGTACAACAAACTATCATGTCTGAGAAATGTAAAAGCACCAAAGACTTACCGGTATCAAAAAAGAAAACAAGGCAATATCTCAAGAGTTAGGGACATTTTTTGTCAATACACACTGTGGGAATAGTAACAAAAACCTACAACTTTATTTTTGTGTTTGTAATTATTCACATTATTCTTGTGGTGTGTGTTGACAGGGGTTCAGTTTGGAGGGCCATAACCAAGGGGTGGGTGTGCTGTAAGGAATAAAATGGTTGGGAACCACTGCTTTAGATGACTGCTATTAATTTGCTTTTTGGTCAGAATCGGGCAGAACACACTTGTTCCTACTGAGCAGTGCCATGATGCACATTAGGTCTGACAGCAAGCCTCCTGTCAGGCCTCCCTGCCCATCATTCCACCCCCTCCCAAGCCCAGGGCATTCACACAGTTACATGCATTGTCCTGGGATGAACTGCAGCAGCGTGGCGTTCAAGCAGGTCTTGCAGTGCGTACAGTCATTGCATTCATTTCTACAATTAGTTTACTAAGAATTTACTGTATTGTCTATAGTCATATGTAGAAATATTTCACCAGTCCTTGTGAAAATTAACGTAAATGGCTTTATTTTACATAGAAAGTATTTGTTCCAGAAGTCTCAGTTACCTTGATGGAGAGTGGGATTTTTTTACAGGACAGTCACTATGCGTTCTATGAAAATATTAATTTCAAGATAATGTAGGAAAACAATTTTGTCCGATTAGAACGGTGTTTAGGAATGAACACAAGCCCTCTACTCTTCACACTAGCAATATTTGTGGGGAAAATGTCGTATTGCATCTTAATTTAAAACAATCCCCAGGAGTTAAATACTGACAATGGACCACATGCTCTAACTGCACAGGCCATGCACCCCCCATTTTCACCTTCATTGTCACAGCAGTATCTGCGATCACACTTATTAAAGAGGGTTAAACAAGAAGAGTGTGTCTCATTGATAACAAAGGAGCAGTGTGAGTTATGCCTCCGGGGCTGTGCCTCATCACTTCATGGTGGGTGAATGGTGGGTCTCAGACTTAGTAAGTCGAAACACATCCTTCCAAAGACTGCACACTGTGCCGTCGATCAAAGAAATGACACCATAAAAATTAAAAGAAGGTTTGAGGTCTTGCTTTTCCTGAAATATACAATTCCTTAGATCATGTTATACTTTAATCTTTAAGCACTGAAGCATTTCTCATGGTCTCTAAAAATATAAATTAGAATTAAATTTTGATGTTCAGCAGTCGTCTCTGTTTGACAGAGGAACAAATGGTGGCCAGCACTAAGGTCACTGTTCTTTTAACACATAATGAGTAAGGTTTACAGTATTTGCTTCTGCATGACCACACCCAACATAGTGAAGTGACATGTGTTAACACCTTCTCAGCTCATAAGTATAGCGCATGAAAACAAATTGGATGTCACTGTAAAAGAATTTCATATTCAGCTAACTTGACAAGCAACATACTTGTGTAGTTGTTGTAGATGCAAGGCTTGATTGGGTTTGACGATTCGACTGATAAGGGGCGGACAAACATATTTATTGTCTTCAAGATAGCTGGGGTTACACAGACAGGCACACATGTAGGCAAACAATTGATATCAATTCACACATATGCCAAACACAGATGACAAACACCACAAGACTTCATTTAAGTCACTTGACACAAAGTGCTGTGATCAAATTAAAAGCTATTTGGCTGTAAATTACGAAGACAATGACTATGCAAAACGTACTACCTGGATGTATTTCCACAATAACACTTTAGCTGCATTTGTTAAAAGGAATGCTTTCAACTACTTCATTCAGAATACTAAAGATTGTGATTTTCTATATGGGCCAAATGTGAATGATATGATCCCACTGGTGTGTTAGTGCTTTAATCCACACATGGGTTATGTAGATTTGAAATAATCTGTTAAATGTAATCTATTAAATGAACTCCCTCCTCTCATTAGATCCACTGTGAGCTGTCATTTGAAACGTTTTGGTCACTTTTTCACTATGATTTGATGTCAACACAATCATAATCATAGCCCAATCAAATAGCCTGCAGTATATGAGAATATGACTTCAAATGGTTCAGACAAATTAATAGCTGAAAGCAAAGCGTGGGTCTGTGTATTGCATAAGCCCATTGTGAAAGGTTGCGAGATCGGAAAGGTACATTAAATGTCTATAGAAAAGGTTTTACACTCACATTGCAATACTTTTCAAGACATTTATATGATCAAAACAATAAAATATATACATGTATCTGAACGACCTAATTTTCAGACTAGTTCTGCCACTTGCTCTCACAACTGTTCACCTGCTTTCATCCACTAAGTGTTCCATTCGTATTTAAACTTCTATGCTGTAAAAGTTAAAGCAATTCAAGGGATTGATGGGATGATGAGAGAAAGAGTGAGATGAAGACTAAGAGTAAGAGAATCTTTCTATACAAGAAAACTTGAGTGTTATTTTATTTGGCCTTCTCTGCCGTCTGAGCAGTGACAGACTCTGTCTGGACCCCGGCATCTGTAGAATGACGTTTTTGACCCTGAAATTCAAAAGGAGAAAGTAGAAAAAAAACAACAATCTTTTTGTATCATTATTATTTACAATATTAATACTACTCTTCCAATGTCATTCGGTCTAACAAAAACTAATGTTTGAAGCAATTTCTAACTTGAGTTTCCCATTCTCTCATTTATCATATCTCTAAACTTCACTGATCGCAATCCTGCATGAAATGTGTGTGCTGTGTTATTAGCTTCCCTTCAGGGCAAATTCAACCTTATTAACAATAAAGTATTAAAATCAAACTGTGCAAAAAAAATTTTTTCAGGAAGTGTAACATGGTAAACAGTGCACTGTGAAATGGGACCCACGCCTTTAATCACTTGGTGAGTTGCTGCTGCCATCTTGTGGGGGATGATGCAACAACATCTAATTTCAATATTCAGCATTGTTTAAAATCCCAATGACGCCTGTATTAATATACATATATGTTGTTAAAGTCCAACTTTTGTACTTCAGAGCTGTGGCCTTTGCTATCTGTGGAGAAAGTGATGCTGATAACCTACCAGGAATTTAAACAACTGATGGACTGAGTTCCTCTTCTCCTTTTTGGGAGCGTTGGCTACATCCTCTCCAGCCTGGGATCCCATTGAGGCCTGTTTGTTATCTACCTCTGATGACTTGGCTGCTGGTTTAGGTTCCTCCTTGATTTTAATCGTCTGTGCAGCCTCTGTTGCCACAGGCGGGGCAGCTGCAGCCTCCTTCTTAGGTTCAGTGGCCTAGAATTGTTGAGGTACAAAAGAGAACATACTGACTATATTAAAGTTCAGAAACAACAGAGGATAATAAAGTCATTATGTGACTGATATTTAAAATGATGTTCACCGATCCTGAAGTCTAATGTGACTGTTAGGTTCCAGTGACTACAACATTATTAGGGAGGATCACAGAGGCACTGATGATGTTGTGAAGGTATACATATGATACCACACAAGGGAAGACAAGTTAAAAAAGAGCAGGTATTAATAATTAATGGTTAATAACATGTCCCTTCTTAGTTTTATCACTGATGTAGTTTTCCTAAAGTGTTCCACTTGTGGAGACTGTCTGGATTTTGTGGCACGAGGCCTAACAGTACTTTAAATTCATACCGTGTTACGTGTGTTTAGTAATCCCCCTTCTATCTATGCTCTGAGATTATAAAAAAAATAATGTAGCAGGTTCTTCTTACTTTTGGCTTGAAGAGAGAAAGGAAGGATAATGTTGGAGCTGTATTCTTTCCTTCCTGAACAGGTGGTGGTGGTTCAGGTTTTGCAGCAGCCTCCAGGGTGCCAGTTTTTGAGGGATCCACTTTCTTTTATCAAAAAGGACAATAAAGATCATAAGTTATTGATAATTAAAGGCATGACCCTTCCTGAAGCTGACAGAGTGAGAGCAGGATCTGCCACCTGCAAGTAAAAGAAGAGGTAAAACGGGAGGAAATATCTGAGTTCAGAGCAAAGACGAGAAAGAAAAAAATCCGATACCATCAGATCCAGACCCAGTAAGAATAAGGAACCCCACGACATCAAGCACAAAAGAAGAAAATGAAAAAAATTGATTTGTATCTTTAAGTTTCAGAGATTGTCCTACATTCAAAGAATAGTTTGACATTTTGGAAATACTTGCCACCATAACTAATATTTCACAAAATGTTGTTAATTTACCTCAGCAGGCTCTGATTCTCCATCTACCATCTGTAGGGAAGGAAAAGTTATTTGTTACCTCATCGATTTAAATGCTGTATGAAATCAATGCGATGAAATTGTCTTACAAATGACACAATAATAATAATAATAATAGAGTCATCAGAAATAGTGCAAATGCCAGGTTTTTACTAAAATGAAAGGGAAGATGATTTTTGCTACAATTTATTATGTGTCACATATCTAACAACATCATGTCAGAGGTGCCTGCTGAGTGAAGAAAATTAAATGTTAATATTCCCAAACACTTTTCACTGATTTACCTGCTCCTCTACAACTGCCTGTGCCACATTCTCTGCTGTCTCTTGAGGTACAACCTCATTTTCATCCTGAGCAAAGGAAAGTGAATTAAAACATGCAAAAAAGGAAAGAAAATAACACGGTGATGTGATATATTCACAAGAATAGAAGATTATGCCCTCCTAAAGAACTCTTCTCTGATTTACCTGGACTTCTACTGCCTCAAGTTCCACCACAGGCCACAGAGTAAAACGGCCTGATTAATCTGAACCAGTGCAAATTTAAATAAATTCAAATGCTGTAATTTACCAGGCAGCAAGTCTGTTGTGTAACACGCACATTATGTGTTGTTAATACCTATAATAATTCAGTTCATAGCATAGACCTGCAGGTGAGAGATTAATAATCCTGCAGGTACACACACACAAACACACACTCACCAACCAGAATACATTACATTCCCTGAATACAGATGAGGAGAATCAGCAGACTCTCCAGTTTACCTTTACTGGCTGAACCTCTGCTTCTCCTGCAGCCTTTGGTGTCTCCTTGGCTGGCTGCAGGACAGCAAAGGAGTTGGGTTTGTTAGTAAAAGTCAAGAAGACAGAAAAATATGAATGTTCCCAGACCTAATGTCAACATGTTACCATGGCAACAAACAACAATGAACCATTTAATGCCACAGTTTAATATTTATTTATTTTTCTCATTAAGAGCTACAGCAGAAGATTAAATAAATGGTATAGGCAGTAGTATTAACTATAAAGGTGTTAGGTGGGGAGAGAGATGGCAAACAGTTTAATGCTAAACTAAGTGCACCTGAATTTAGCTTTAAATGTTGGGAACAGACATGAGAGAGCACCAAACTTCTATAGAAACAACAAAACAAAAGTGGGTTTTTCTTAAAATGTTGGACTGTGTGTTAAACAAGTCACTATGTTCCCCGTTGGTGATTTGGGATTTTTTATGGAGGAAAAGTGGACTGTGGTAGAAACAGCAGCACTAACATTTTGAGAGTGAAAACCTCATTCTCAAAGATTAAATTCAAAACAAAGCAGACATTGTTTAGTTTCTGCCACCTCCAGGAAAAAATATGTTTAGTATCAGGATGAGTCGTGGATGAAAATAGTCCGTTGGATGAAATAAGGATCTACCATACCGCTGCTGCAGATTTGGCCTAGGCTTTGGCATCACCTGCTGAAGCACCCTTGCCATTAGATGACTTGACACATTGCGGCACCTCAAATTCACATACAGCATGGTTCACACCATGGTACAATCTGTAGAAACACTCTCTCTCAAAGCCTGTATCAAGCCTTAACTCAAAATAATCTTGAAATCTAAAGATACAAAGGTTTATTTACCTTCGAGCGGAAGAATTTGCTCAGAGAATCTTTGGCCGATTTTCCTTTTGAGGGCTCGGTTTGCTTTGCAGCAGCTTTTGGTTCTTCTTTTGGAGAGGGTTTTACAGTGGGGTCTCCTTTGATTTCCATTTTTGGTGGCTCTGGAGGAGGTGGTGGTGGGATAGACATTCCTTTGGGTGCTGCAGGCGGTTCAGATACTTGTCCAATCTATTCAAGAGGGAGAGAGAGGATGGTGAAATATGAGTTTGCTGAAGAAACTTGTAACAACCTCATTGATTTGCAAATGTATTTCATGCAGTGACAATTTTGGTCAAGTATAATAGCTAAGATTTTAGGATTTTCTCCAACTTACTTAATCTTGAATTAATATGTCAAAGTTGAAATAAGCATTTTAAGAACTAAAGACTGAACTGATCTTAGTAATGGATTAAAATGAATGCCTTTCTTGTGAATTTCAGGATCTGTTATATGAATGAAAACAACGAGTGGGCTCTACGCTCACAGTAGTGTCTGCTGCTGGTTAGGGTTCCTGGGATTATTTGGCAACAGAAAAAGTAAAAAGTAAGAGAGATGAAGTCAAATTGAAGAAAACAAAGACCTACTCTGCCTCTTGTCAATAATCAACACTAACATTATTGAAAACTGACTGGCCTTGGAACTAGGAGGAGCTAGAGATGAATCACACGAAGCATGACATCAATAAGCAGTGAGGATAATTCAAATATATCTGTTTCAATGCTTCATGAACATCTGTTCACCTGATCCTTTTTGGCATCTGGAGTTGCTGTTTCCTTTTTGGATGTTTTAGTGGGAGTGACCTGCACAGGAAGTAGAAGACAATGCAACTGTACTGAGTATTTTCTTGTAAAGCTGCACAAACAAATAAAAGGAAAAATGTTACAAGCAGTAAAATGTCAATAAACAGAGAACATAGTTGATGTAACGGGTACAGAAAAATAATTATTTAGATAAAACACAATTCGAATGCAGACATAGGCCTTAATAATCAGTTAACTGAAGCACACAGAATGCACTCTGACGTTTCTGACAGAGCACGTACAGTACATGCACTGTCATTGCGATGGCCATTGTGCTGCGGAGATGGCGTAGGCCTGCCCTCGCTCTATCTTCACAAGTCTCAACTTCCATTCGCACAAGCTTCCCTTGTGAGCTCACATATGGGCTGAACAATAGGCCACATTCCCGCATGTTCAAAGACTTGATTAGCATTACTCTTTAAAACGACATGAATCCGCAGGACAGCATGATGAAGACCATTACAATAGTTGCTTGTTGTAGGTTTTCCATAAGCCACTGTCATCATCCAAGAGTGAGTTATGGAAAGCTTCAAACTGCCTCTTTCACATATCTCAGCATTCAATCAAGGGAATTGACAAATAAACATTAAACACATCTTCACTGGTTAATTTATTTTCCAATTTATCAGGCTAATTACTAAATGTCTTGTCTTCAGTGGTTTTAAACCTTTAGAAGATAATTAGAGCAAACGTTTCATTTCTGTTGTATGAGCAGCTGTTTGCCTTCAGTGATAACAGAGGATAACAAGTTTGGGTTTCTTTCACTCCCTTTTTCTTTTATTACAGCAGTTTAACAATTTATAGTCCCAAGTTGTATCATTTTAGAATTAATTTAAAACAAGAACAGCATAAAAAAAAAAACACTCTTACTTTCTAGAACTGTCACTTACTAGTGTTTTGAAGAAGTTCATAACTGAAATATTTTCAGCGTTATCTTCCTCTTGTTTCTCCTCAGGTTGACTGTTCCCGTTGTCAGTTTCAGCCTTTTCCTCTGCTTGGTCTGGTTGTAGAGTCACACTTAATGATTCTGGTTCTTGCTTTATGTTAGTTGTTTCCTATACACCGTCACAAAGAATAAGCCTTTGAGAATTATGTTAGTGCAGCAGAGCTGATGTGCAAGCAGTGAGTGTCTTAATCGCAGCATTGAGATGGGAGCACAATTCCAACCATGCCTCTGCCTACTCAGTGCATTGTCAACAATCACCCTTTTATTAATGTGTGTATCCAACCCCTCACTCATTGATATTCAACAATGTGTGAGAGTTATGTCCTGAGACATATCAGACAACCCAAATACCTTGCTATGTCCTTATTGTGAATATATTTGAAATATAGAACAGACTTGGTTGTTTTTATTCATTTTTTTTTTTTAAATCAGTTAATTCAAAATCAATTAATCACTTTATTTTCATAAAAGCAAGTATTACAGTATATAGGGCAATACAAATAACCTAGAAATTATTTTATTAAAAAAAAAAGGTTAGATTTTTTTACAGTATGAACTTTATGTTGATGACATACATACAAACAAAGGTACTTTGTATATTACATGGCACTTATTGTAAGTCTTTCTACACTCCAGTTTGTAATTGCTACCACAAACCAAACAGCTCATGACACCTTATAAGGAAGGCCAATATATTTCAAAACAAAACAACATTCAGATTTTGACCTTCAACATTTATTCACTGCTCTGTCTTTGGAGTCACATGAATAGTAACAGTTACACTGTATCCCAGTGGAAACATCTCTAAAGCAACAAGACTAAATACTGACTCTTCAACAACTGATGTACAAGCCGACTGTAGCCTATCACATAAAGCTTCCATGGTCTGGTTTGTAACAGTAACACAATCTTCTGTTTCATTCTCTACAGTCTCTTCCTGTTCACCGAACTGTGGTCCGACCTTCTCTGAAGTTACAAGGTTGCATTCAGCTTCCTCTGCAACAAGGTCTTCTACAATAGTGTCAAGAAAACCCTTAGCAGACGCTGCCTCAGGCTCATCTAAAGTTTCAGAGTTCTCTTCAATCAAAGCGTCACCAAAATTGTCTGATTCACAAATGTTCTGTTTTGTAACTGCATCTTCATTTGTCTCAAGGATTATCATTATATTACAACTGTCCATTTTTGATTCATTCTCTACAATCTGTTCCTTTGTAGCAATCACTGTTTCAACCTTGTGTGAAGTTGCAAGGTCACATTTAGCCTCTTCTGCCATGAGTTCCTCAACAACAGATGTGGCAGACTTTGATACAGGTCCATCTAAATCTGAAGCATCATTATTCTCAACTTTGTCATCATTTTCCTCTGCCAGTTCTTCCACTGCTTCTTCAGAAATATCAACCTCTGTGACTTCTCCCTCCGTGGATGTCCCTTTGGCAGCAGTATCTTCTTCAAGATTTTTTGGCACTGCGTCAAATTCATTTGATAAAACCTCTATTGCTTCTTCATTCTTCTCTTCAGTGACTGTCTCTTCCACATTGTCTTCTGGAAGTTTGAGGGTTACTTTTTGCTCCACACATTGTGGAAAAAAATACGTTGAAGTGAGAACCTCTTCTTTCAGAGAACTGTCATTATCTGCCACAGGCTCCTGAGATGTGTTACCACAGGATTCAAGTTCTTGACAGAGGACATCAATTGCTGCCTCCAACATCACCTCATCACCTTCGCTGACAACAGCAAGACTTGGATCTGATTCTTCAACTGTTTCTAGTCCTACATCAGAAATGGCTTCATCCTCAATCTCATTCTCATTTGAAGTGATAACATTAGCAATGCACTCAGGAGAATCCTTGAAGCTTATTGGAAGTTCATCAGAAGATGCCTCCACAATCAAAATATCCTCTTCTTCTGGGCAGACAACACACTTCTCTGAAGTTTCATTGTCAATCACAGCGCTGAATGTGTCCTGTTCATTTATTTCTGGTGCATCTTCAATTGGAACTTTGTCATCAGTCTTGCACTCTTCATTGGCTGATTCCTGCCTAATTAAAATTTCTGTCTCACTAAAGATGGGATGTTCTTCTGCAGAAGTGTCTTGGTTTGTGGGTGTAGGATTTTGCTCCTTGGTAGCAACGTCAGAGATTGTATCTACCAACATCAACTCTTCGTCTAGGGAAGAAACACCATTTTCTTCTCCTGCCTCAGGGGAGATGACATGAGGCTCAGGTTCAGTGGTTTCAATCAGCGCCATGTCAGCTGATATGTCTCCAGCTTCCTCACAGTTGTCCTCCATAATTACTTCATCTATACTTGGCTCTGTTGTGTCTATAACAATATGGTCATTGGATTCAGAAATAGCAGCAAAAACAAGCTCAACACAATCTGCTACCACTTTAGGGAGGCTTGACACAGTGTCCTCAGTGTTTTCTTCTGCATCCATTTCCTCCTCTGTAATGGATTTGATTTGGGTGGATTCTGGTTCAACGTCTGGCTCAGCCTCCACCGGTCCATTAAGGCCCTCTTCCTTGGGATTGCAGTCGCTGATTTCAAAATGATCAGAAATCTCTGCCCACTTCTCTGTGACAATCACGTCTTTGTACATAATCCCAGCTGTTTGGTTGTCAGAGGCTTCCACATCTGCAACCTCTTCTAGAGCCTCCTCTGCAATTATAACATCAGATGTTTCCAGTGAATCCTCCTTTTCCACTGGGTCTACAGAATTAACATCCTCACAATCACCGGTTTGTGTTGAAATATGGACCTCTATTTTTCTGTCTGTTTGAGTTGATGTTTCGGCTCTTTGATGTGGACATTCTATCTCCTCTTGCTGCTCAATGATGATCCCAGTGGCAGCTTCCTCTCCACTTGGGTCCAACTCCTTTATTATGAAAATCAACATTCATGTTTAGATAAAGTACATTTGGTTTGCTGTTTCCGGGATGCATAGGACAACCATGCTCTTAATCAGATTGAGTGCAAGTGCCCAGAAAAGTACAGAACACGTCTTGCATTGCAGAGATTTTTGTATTTTAGTGATTTCTTAGTCCTGTTTTAGAAGTGTTTTGTGAATTTAGGTTAGATTGGTTAACAAAACAGTTAAAAGAAAAATTAAATGAAAGGGAAATTAAAAGGAGGTTATTATTAACATATAAGTCGAAGTGAATTTAAGAAATTTGGTAGGCAGATTATTTAGGGAGATGATAAAGGGTAATGCTGACATTTTTCTTTGTTTTCATCAACAAATCCCATGAAAAGACAAAAGCAACAATTTGGCACCATATGAGTAGAATCCATTGATAATGTCCATTTGCTCTTATCAAAAAGGTCATCCTTAAATATGCCTTACAAATATAAAGGTTTTCTTTTAAAAACAAAAAGCAAGCTAATTTACTAAAACGGGCTCTTCTACTCAGAGCAAAACTATTTCACTCTGAACTGTGAATTTGGTGAATATTTCTTTCTGAAATTGACTGCGAAGAAACTACAGGGTCTTTGATCAAAATGTCTTTGATCTTTTCATGGGACTAATGAAGAAATCTAGAATACCATCGTTGCACATTCACACAGAAGGTCTACTCACCAGCTGTGGTTCAGTGGCAGGACTTACATCTGTTTGATCCTCGTTTGTCGTTTCTTCTTCTTGAGTACTCTCAACATCAGCTGGAGGCACCTCTTTTTTTTTGAACATTTTGCCAAAAAGGGAAACCTTTTCTGATTTACTTTTCTTGACCTGTTCCTTCTGGATGGTGGGTTCTGGGATTTCAGAAATAACTTGGCTGTCAGTGGGTTCCACTACCACAAAATCAGGCTCAGGTGCCTCTGTGGAGAGGCTTGAAAGGATGGGCTCAGCATTTTGGTGGATTGTTTTCTCACCATTCACTGTAAAAAAGAGGAATTTTTGATTAAAATATATTTTAAAAAAAGCTTATGCGATATTTAAAAATATAGGAAACCAAACAATTCTTTTAATACACAAATACAAGAGGAATCATTTCCTATAATTTTCTCATCTGTAAGTCAGATTGTTTATGTATATACATAATCATCCTATATAAGACTGATGCACCTGTTCAAAGTTCATTTTTAAGAAATCTCAAGTAAATTCAGTATATACAACATGAAAGCCATGTATTATCTGCTTGTGTAATGCTCTGTCTCCGTGGAGTAAACATGGGCTTGTCAAATCGGGATCGCAATATCTTTACCTCCGGCATCAACATGAGCTCTTAGACAAACTCAAACACCAGTGGGAATGTTACAGTGTTATTGTCACTAACACTAGCCACGCTATGAGACTTCAAATAGTTTCTCCTTGTACATTTCTAGAGACTACGCCTATATTGGATAACTGCAGACGCAAATCCAGCAGGGAGTTACTGTGTTTGCAGAGTATTAGTAGTCCAAAGGATTAATCCAACATGGCCATGCACAGATCGTACGATTTCATCTGTCACAAACTGATTAAACATATATTTATTTTTGCATTAAGCGAGACACAGTTAAGCAGGATAAGGGACAGCAAACCTTTATTATTCTGTCCTTATTAGTCTGAATTTGATTCGGACTCTCTTGTGACTTTGTTTTCTTTACAGATAAGTCTGTAATTTATAGATTTTTTGTTTGTTGTTTTTAACTACAAAGAAAAAGACAGCAAATATCCCTCACCATTAATATCCAGTCCATTAGATTTGATATTTTCTGAGACACCATTCACTGATCCATTTTCATGCTTCTCAGGAAGTTTTCCATTCTATGAAGAAATTGATACAGAAAATGAGGAAAGCAGGAAAACAATAGTTGGGAATTACTGACTAAGCATATCCCACAAATAGATACATAATAAATAAACACCGAAACATAAATGGCCTGCACTTCACGTTAGATTGTACATAAACAAAGCACAGACTGACAACTGAACAATACACATGTCCATAATTACTCAACCAGACAAGCCATGAGTCTTTGTCTTGTACAATATTGATCACTGCCTCAGGAAACAATGGTGTATGTTTTAATCACAGTTTGTATTCCTGTTTTTTATGTTGTACAAGCCACAAAAATCCAGCATTTTGGAAAATGGGTGAGTTGGATGGATAGCGTCACAGGCACTTTGTGTTATTTTGCATCATTTTACCTGGGTTGGCTCTTTGTTATTTGAATTCTCATTTCCCATTTTTCCTCCCACTTCAGGCCAAAAGTGTTCAGCTCAGATTCAACTGAAACATATTATAGAAAAAGAAAAACATCAGAAACATAGTTTTGTTATGCTGCTTTGATAAGCAAATACACACCTTCTTTTCTGTAACCGAGTCATTTTGCATCTGTGTCACATATTTTTAAGGTCTTATTAACCTCAATTTTATATATTATCAAAATGTCTTACCTTCTCTGCAGGCCAAGCAAGTGATATCCTCCTGAAGAAAAAACTGGTGTGTCTCTTTTAGAGAGTTGCTCTTGCTCAACTGTGTATGTAAGCTTTTGTAAACAGGCTATTTTATGTGTGCTTTAAAATGGGTGGGACGTTTTTAAGTAATCAATTGGATTTCTTCCAGTGAAAAGACTATCATCCACTCCTGGTGTACTTTGATAAAATAACCTGATTAGCTCACAATAGCCTTTTTCAGAATTATCTGAAGTCTCTCTCCCTGACAAGATCATAGTAATTTTATACTCCAATCAATCACACATATAATTAAAGGTGCTGCTTCGGTGTTTTGTTGACATATGTAGCTGTAAGTAGCAGGATGTGTAATAAGGATATTAGTCTGGCATGCTTCCACATGGCCAAAACAAAAACAATTATGTGTGGAATTACAAGCTTACTTCTTTAACTTTTAAGTTTTCCAGGTTTCAGAAAAACCTTTTAAATGTTGTTATTTAACTTTAGTAATACTTACTAAAGTTTGTTTTGAAATTCACATTTAACATTACCAAACCACGAGAAAAAAAGGCTACATTAACTACTGTATTATTTTAGTATTATTGGATAAAAACATAAAAGAAGCTTTCTGAGTTGCAAAGACCAACTATGTGCTCTATAATCACAAATAAACAAGACAGACAAAGATCTCTGTGATTAAATCATCCATCTGAAAATGGCTCCACACGGTCACATTTACATTCCTTTGAGGGCCTGTCAGTGCAGCAGTGCACATATTTATACACTTATCAAAGATAAACTGATCATTTGATTTGTTCCTCCTTTCATTGCCGTCCTCTTCGTGTATTTTGTATTACTTTTGTGAGTAAATTCAAGGATCACTGAAGGTCCCCACTAATTTGACGTTATAACCTCATGTTATATATAACTCCAAAAGAGTCAAATTCTACTTATAGAAAGCA
Organism: Brachirus orientalis; assembly: GCA_016785285.1. Taxonomy (NCBI): domain Eukaryota; kingdom Metazoa; phylum Chordata; class Actinopteri; order Pleuronectiformes; family Soleidae; genus Brachirus; species Brachirus orientalis. Next base: position 15,995,585 of record JAFBJR010000150.1, read on the forward strand.
ACTAAATAAAAAAAGGCCTCTATGTCTGTTCTATCATCCTGTACTTTATTGAATTTAACATGGCAAGGCTTGGAATCCTTGAGCATAATGTCCCAATTGTACAGCCTATAGCTTGCATACTGTGGTGGGAGTTGGATTCCCCCTGTCTGGGTTGTGCACTTCATACAAGGCCTACAGCTGAGGGACCTCAAGCAACCTCTTCATGATGTACTAACGCATAACAGCCCACTGGTTTTATTTGCAGCACAACAGTGTACAAAAGACCATTGATTTTAAGATGAGTTGGAAGACACAACATATCAACCTACTGTAACTCTACATGGGATTATTTTTCATTATTTTTCAGCCAGTGCTACAGATTAGGTATAATAGCACTCACTTTATCTTTGATGTGGTATGTGTCACTATATTTATTGACATCTTCTGCAGTAAGTCTGAATTTGCAGCTTTGCAGATGTATTGTGTAAATATTTGAATTTGGGTGCAGTACTGTTTGCAGAAGAAATATTTACAGAGCTGCAGCTCCGGTTGATATAATAACATGTTTGTTCTATTCTAGGCAAATGTGCATATTTCTTTAAATATTAAATGAAAATGATTAATCATTATGACGAAAGCAAATTGTCTGAATTGTCACTTATGGCGACATTGATCAAATGTCTTTGAACTGTGAGGGCTCCTGTGAGTTAATGGTCGCGTTTCATGCTATGCTGAAATTAAATTATGTATAAATAGAGTAGCTGCGCAAAAAAACCACAACTATCCTAACCGTTATAAAATGCACAAAATTAACACAATTAAGTTGATGTTTGTCGTATTTGTTTTTTCCTTCAAACCTCCCGATTTTGTGTCCCGCTAGATGGCGGTGTGTGCGTATGGCCGCTCCCAGTCCTGCACTCTTTGACACAGTCGAAGAAGCTGAGATGGCAACCACCGTGAAGGGACCTGTCGTAAGTTAATACATATATATGTTTAAAACATCGTTTCATTCTTTACATTATGAACATTGGGTCAAAATAAATACGCATTGAATAAATAACTGCATGTTGAAAACAGCCACCAATACTTGTGCTAGTGATGTTTAATGTACCCGTCACACCCTCGTGTAGCTTAGCATTAGCAAGTAGCGCTAAGTGTCAGCATGTGCAGAAGCTAGTTAACACGGCGGCAAATAGAATGTTAACGGCTAGCCCTATCTGCTATTTTACCGTGCTTATAGCTTATAGTAATAACCACATTGATATGTTAACTATGGTGGAAGAGATGATGGTTTGTGATTCAAAACAACGGTGTCAGGACACCCGAATAGGCTAAGTATACACGAACTCAAACATGTCAGGTTTACATGTGTAGCACGAACCACAACATTATGTTTAAATAGTGCTCAGAGCTGGAACTAAGTCGATTGAGAATTACCACTACGTGACTCCTTTTCCCTCCGTTCCACTTAATTTCAAAAGTGGAACTATTTGTTTTAATTGATTGTCAAAAGTGTTTTGTTAAAATTCAAAACAGCCCAACAGGGCAGAGTGGTACTTGGTTATATTCATCCTCTATAAATGTTATGTCAATAAGATGGTCAAAAGTAGGGATAAGCTAATACGATACTCGCTATCGGCTTCGGATACTGGTTAAAATCACTGAATCGCATATCAGACGGATTAAATGTAAAATCCGATGTAATCCAAACATCCTATATATTGCATCCGCTGTGTACACACTGTAAAATTGTAAATAAAAATCAGCAGCAATATTTTAGTTGAGTTATGTTGCGGGTTATTTATTTCTTTATGGGAGGAGTTTCTTTATGTTTTTGTTGCACAGCTTGAGAATTATGGCTTTGAAATAGTCTGCATAAATGTATTGTTAGCAGCCTAATACTTAAAAAGATTTTAATGGCCAATATGCTTTATACTGCTCATACATTTAAAGCAAACAGGAAGATGTTTGGGTTTATTTCAGAAGCTACTAGATAAAACTTGCTAAATGCTGTACTTTAACTTTATAGATCATAAATAGGCATCTTCCAAACATCTAATACAGATTTTTGCTTTTGATTATCTCATTGATTTTGTATATCTTTAATTTGTCTGTGTTTAGTCTTTTGTATTTTGATTTGTGCACTGTTTGCAGACCTGCTTGCCATAAACTGTCCTGTAGGGATCTAATAATGTTTATTCTTAAATGAAGTGCATTCTTCATAAATACTAGTTTTGTGTAATTATAGGGCTGGGCATTATATTGATATTATATTTGTTGTGATGTGAAACAAAATATCGTCTTAGATTTAGTTTTTTGCCCTAGTTTTAAGGCTGTTGCATTGATAATTTTATTGCATTAAATGCATTTGTGAAATACACTATCCACAATATACATTGAGCACATTAAGCACAAGCATTAAATTATAGATTAAAAAATTAAATGGATGAGATCAACATTATATTTAAAATAAAGTAACACTTCTTTGATTTTAAGCCTTACTGTTGTGTGTTATAGCAGAATTTCTCCATGTTTATGGACAATTTCATTGTTTCTAATGCACAGAAACATCCTTCATTTAACATTAAACAAGCCAAAGACATAAACCATGTATTATCTCTTTGAAAGGTAATGACTGTATTATAAGCATGTATTACAGATCATAAACAGTAGATATGTAATTTGAGTTTATTTATAGTGTGTTGTGCTGTCTCTTGCAGCTTTATATACAGATATATCTTGTATATTGGGGTATAGCCTAAAAATGTGGAGATATTAATTATAAGGCACATCGCCCAGATATTAAAAGTGTGTTGTGATTAGGTTATTTTTCCCATATTGCCCAGACCTAGGTAATTGTATTTAATCTTACTGTTGTTTTGTTACTTTTACAGCAGAATGTAATTAACAATCAAACTTTATGAAAAATTATGATGTAAATGATAATGGTAATGAGCATATAAAATGTGATGCTTTGCTGAGGCCTGTATGTAGTGACAAACTTTATGTTTATTCTTTAATCCAAGTACATGTATATAGTTTTACTGAAGATATTTGAAACTGGACTTTTAGTTTTATATTGTACTTTTATGAAAATAAAGAATCTCTGCTTTTTTGCAGGCAGTCGAAGATGTTAATGTCACATTTGAAGACCAGCAGAAGATCAATAAATTTGCTAGGAACACGAGTCGGATGACAGAACTCAAAACTGAAATAGAAGCAAAGAAAGTAAGGCCTGTTTTTTGGTTTGTTTTTCCACCTTGTATGGCATAACGGGCTTACACAGCAGTCCTTTTTTTCTTGAGGGCTATAATGCTCATTGTTTGTTGAAGCTTTTAAATAGAGGCATCGATTCACCTTAATGTGGATTCAGGGTTCTCATAAACCTGACTGCATTAATGTCTTTTTATTATTTAATCAGCTCTTACTGATTAAAAGTTAGGCTAAAAATACTGGAAACACCTCCAGTGTAAAATGACATTTAATCAGTGCTGGAAATTACAGCTTCTAAAGGTACCATCAACACTTCCTGATACTGTGAAACAATGTCTTCCGAGCAGTTACATTTAACTTTGGTCTGAATTAGTGAAATTAATTTGTTAACAGTCTTATTGTGACTATTAAATTGTTCCCCTTTCTCTATATGCAGAAATCGCTGCAGAACTTACAGGACGCCAGTGATGACTTAATGATGTTAGACGACGACTCTCTATTGATCCCTTATCAAATTGGTGACGTCTTTATCAGTCACACCCAGGAAGAAACACAAGAGATGCTGGAGACTGCAAAGGTGAGTTTCTCTGTATCTTTTCAAAAGATGTAAAAGACTGCCTTCATCAAAAAGTCATCAGTGTAAAGGGCTACTTTACTTTGAAGCGTCATGAGATCATGATGCATTTAAGCAAAATAGGTTGATGTTTTGTATAGTAGCAAATCCCTCTTACACTGAGATTATTTGCTGTTGTAGTAACCTAAAATAAATTGTAATATATTTTTAAATAAAATAGAAAACAAAAAAAAACTCAATCTAAGCGACACAATGTAGTTTTTGTTCTCGGGATCCCCCTAAAGTTGGAAAACAGTACTGTCTGTAGCAACCATTGTTAAACATATGCCATGGTAACGTGCATTTGTTGACAGACTAACAATACCGGAGAACTCTAGCCATGTCTTCAACAAGCATTTTAGCCATAACTAGTGGCTAGGGGAAAAATACCCCACTACGTGAATAACTTTGAATTCCTAACATGAACAGGGAACTAAATGACTTTAATAACACCACATGATACGCAGCATGCTCCAACATACTAAGTTTAGTTTGTAAGCAAACAATCTCTACTTACTAGTCCAACAGTAGAGCCAGGTCACTGTCACTCTGACATCCCTCGTTGTCTCTCCGCTGACGCCGGCGAGTGAAAGAAGGGCCAATATTCACCCTTGTCTGGCGTCTTATCCTATCACTCTCCCAGTTTTGACTCCTCTGACAAAATCTCTTTGGTATCTGTGCTGTCTCTTCCATTTCCAGTGAAAGAACAACTCCCCTAAGACTTTCACTTCCAAACTTAGGGCAGCTTAGCTCGCTCGGAGCACTGTGACATATGCAGTAAGCAGTGGAGTTACCCGAACCAAAGAAGACATAATCCGAAGGTTGATATACTATATGGTGTTGCTTTAAAGCCTTAAGTTTAACAAATAATAATATTGTAAATCAGTAGAATACATGCCAGTTTATTTAGACTGATTTTATCTAAATATGTAACACAAACTAGAAATTGTCTTGACCCCACATTCCTCTGTCAGCTGTCAGAACCATGTCATTATCCAGATCTGCACCAGAGGTTACCTGCTCTTAGATCTAGACATATGCCTGATTTTATTTTCATCCTCATACTTCATTACTTTTCACAAAATTTTCAAAACTGGTGACAGAAGCCATATATATAAAATATAGAATAAAATGCTGAACAATTCCTGTATCTGCCATTAAAATCACTGCCTAAACCCCACACTTATATAGGTTTAAAGAAAAGAATTCATTATATGACTATAAGCTCAAAGAAAAAAATATAAAATTTGATTTCTGTAATAGTCAGTTTGTAAGAAGAAGAGAGGAGACGCGTTGAAATGGTATTTTCATCTAAATCTCCATAAGAAAGCCAATACGCATATTTAACAAAATTCTTCCGTGCTGTTCAGACTGAAAATGAAAGAACAACATGACTCCTTCAGGCTGACTCAGGTGTCTGTGTTAGAAGATGATATTTAGCCAGATGCCAGTTTACACAAAGCAGCACTTGAGATCCTCCTCTGTGCACCCGTGGTATTAATGTTGGCCAGTGTAATCTGCCTGAGCTCCATAGATACTGAAGCACAGACTTTATACCGGCCTTGTCCTCTCTTCTGTCACTTCAACATCCTCGTGTGTACACCTTCATCATTCCACAACAAAAGCACCACTGCGCAGGCCTGTGCTGCTTGATGTGGAGCATTTGATGACAACATGGTCACCCATTATATCCGCACGTAATTGTTTGTATATTAGGGCTGCAATTAAACGATTATTTTCATAATTGATTAATTTGTTGATTAGTTTCTTGATTATTGTTTGGTCCATAAAATGTCTGAAAATGTTAAAGCGTTGATCATTGTTTGTCAAACCTGAAGATTATGGTCTCAAATGTCTTGTTATGTCCACAAACCAAAAATGATTCAGTTTTAATAATTTCTTTGGCTTTAAATCACATTTAAGAAGCTGACAATGACAGTTAAAAACACAAACTGATTAATGGATTATCAAAATAGTTGACGATTAATTTAGAAATTGATTAATAATTGACTAATCAAGTAAATGTTTCAGCCCTAGTGTATATACAGTGAATATGGGTGGTTGAGTTTGGTTGTAACTCAAATACACCATTTTAATTGACTATTATCTGTGTCCTAGTATTAAAAAAACTTGAAAGAATTGATTTATTAAATGAAACGTGTCTGCCTCTATGTTAGGTGGCGATATGCCCCCTTTCTGCTTGTCAGTATTAGGCATTTGACCGGTGGACCCATTTGGTCACTTTAGCTGGCAACTAGTTATTAGCATGATTGCCATTCATGTCCATTAAGTTGCAGCGGTCTTCATATAATTGTAGTTTCCATGTTCTGTAACCAGGAGACACTGGAGCAGGAGGTCAGGGGCCTTGAGGACCAAGTGTCAGCGATACAGCAAGTGTTGGGTGATCTGAAGGTCCAGCTCTATGCCAAGTTTGGTAACAATATTAACCTGGAGGCAGATGAAAGCTGAGCAGTGAAACAGACATTGGCATCTGTGCTGACATGGACTTTTTCATGCAGCTCTTATCACATCAGCAGCAGGACATTTGTCAAACAAAGCATGAGCATGAACTAAATCTTTAGCTTATTTGCTTTTGTCTACACGGGGAAGGTATGTGTTAAGATTTGTGGCAAGTTTAAGTAATTTAAATAAATGTGCATCATTTCTAACATATTTGGACCCTCATTTAATGTTCATTTTCTTTTACTCTCATTGATCAAGCTGAAGTAAGAAATTAGGGAACAAAATGGCTGTGTAGCAATTTGACATTCTGCACATGGGCCCATTTCATTTGTGACCCAGCTGCATATTTGATTACCCTAAAGGTTTGGATTAAATTAACAGAAGTTCTCTGTTTGACACAACAGTGCTCTGCATGGTGAATGGGTTATTTTAAAATGAAAGCACTTAAGTTTGCAACCTGCTCGACCTTATTATGGATTTTGTGGTGTTAAGACTTGAAATCAAGTCAGTGCTTATTAAATTAGCATGCTCTCACACTGAAAGCTAGAGTGGGGTCCAAAAGTCTGAGACCTGAGACGTGCTCAGTGTTTTTCATACCTGTAAAGATATGGGCATGTTTAAGCTAATAAAAGATTTGGTAGAAAGTGAGTCACAAACCGAGATATCTGTGATGTATCTACATTTCTTAAATACCTTTTAATTCTTTAATAATAATTTAATTTAATAAGACCTGGCAATCATGCAAATGAGGGAGCAGAATCTAAGCTGCCCTGAAAATCCTCTTAACTTTTTTTTTATCAAAAGGAAAGGTTACATAAATATACTACACGGGAGCTTTGTTAAGGATGTTCTCTCTCAGTAACTAGCTGCATGTCATTTGAAATCTGTGCAGCTGTGTGGTCACACAGAAAACCAGGCTAAAAGTGTCCAAATACAGTAAGTGTGGTGCTGTATCATGAAAAAATTAGTTGAGCTGGACGTTGAGATGCAAGATCAAGACATAGACACTGCTTTTGGTTGCAAAGAGACCAGACACTTGTTTAAGTCTTGTAAAACTATTGCCAATTGTAATTTCACACTAAACACATAAACAAAATACCAAGATTACGGGTATTTCTTGCAACATCAGGTTTCATCACATTACTCAGAAACAGATAAGTACAGGAGATAGTAGATAAAAATCCTTTTAATTATAAACAAATTATAATAGAATGGCTTGCGATTTGCAATAAATTATAGCACTGATTATTACTTAATTGAAGTTTATCAAGAATATTTAATGTCTACTATTTTTGATAAACATGCAATATTTCTTGAGTCATTTATTAAGGGAAACATGCCAGATTTTGCATGTTCCTTTTTCGTTTGTTTGTAGTAGTAAATAGCACATTATCTTTATTTTAGGTTGTCAATAAAGTAAAACAAGGTTAAACTAAAATAAAATGGGCACTTTATAGACAAGTAATAGATGAACCCAGAAGACAATCTGCAAATTAATTATTGATAAAAAATGTTTTTTCTTACAATACACATATGTTAAGTCATAAAGTCATTTTAAATATGTTCATTTTGTTTTCTTCTTTCAAATAAAACAATAATTAATTTTGTTTCCTGAATATCTGCCTTCAATTTTGCCACAATTCTCTGTATATTCTGGATGGCTGGTGGCTCTCACAAATATCAACAGTGTGCAATCCTCATTAAATTGTGCCCTCAAGGGTGGCCTGCATGAGCTAATAATGCATCTGAAAGAAAAGAAATGGAGACCTTGAAGTTGTGGAAAACACCTCTGGAGGATCAAGATCTCAATTATCAAGTTTCTCCTCCTGGTGAGTTTCCCGCTGAACATTCATAGCTAGGATTCAGAGGAACTCCACCCACACAGACTTGTCTTTATGCATAGCTTGTTAAACTCAGAGGAACACACATGGAAATGACTGGACTTATTTCCCTGCTGGGCTCGTATTCTCTCTCTCTCTCTCTCTCCCTCCCTCTCTTTGTCTGTCTTTATCTGTTTATTACTATCTGTACTCTCACTCCCCCTGCTGCCTCATGACACAGATGTTAATATTCACCTGCCGTACTGTTGGGTTTAATATCCAGAGCACTGTGACAGTCTTAAAATTGGTTTAATCTTCACTAAAGCAGCCGGTGTTACCTAATCATAAGAGGGGGATTCTGTCTGCGAGAATCTGATGATCATTCGATTAGTATTTTCTTACATATGAAGCAGCAGAATACTAGTGTCAGCATGATGATAATGCTTTCACTTGCTTAGAAGGACCCTAATCACTATTTGAATGAATACGAAGTATATTTGATGTTCAGGTCTACTTTTTCCAACTCAAGCTGACTGCAGTAACCTCAACAGACCAGGGGGTGTCTCTGTCTCCAAAATTTTTTTTTTACCACAAATCGCTTTTAAGTGGCATCAAAGCAAGCTCCTTGGGTTATTTAGAAATGGCTGCATGTTGTAAATATTGACCAAGTCTGTCAAACATGAAAACATGCCTTTATTTACAGTATAGACAGTAGTTGCCACCTCATGCCCCCCTTTCTCAGTAAGTTGCAATTTGGTATTCAGTCACCAGGTGCAAGTCTGTGTCCTCTTGGAAGTGTGCATTTTCTGTACCAGTGACACAAAGAAACATTGTGTTTGCTTGCTGTCTATGTAAGTTAGCCTAAATGTCAGGAGAGTCAAACCAGAAGCTTTGAAAAATCTATCGCAGCAACAGCCATTCTTCTTCACTAAGGGCTGCAGATACTCCTTCAATACTTTAATACTACATTCTGGCATACTGGAAAAAGTTAATTTTTCATCAGAACAAATGGTGACACAATGAAAGGGAACTGTAAATTGTATAGGTGTAGAACTGAGATGATCTATTAATAAGGCTTGGCAATAATGCAATGATTGTATATAATCAAATGTGTACATACAGTATAACTTGTTATAATCAGCAGCAATATTACAAAACACCGTTTATAGTATATCAGTATATTAAAACATTGGGCTTTAACACACCTGAGTCATTTTGAAAGCTTTACCTCAGATGTGTTGTTTCCTCAAATGTTTCCTTCATTTTCTGTTCATGAAGAAGTTGAATCCACATTAAACTAGTTTCTTCAACTTTCACTCTGGAGAAAAATCAGACTTTAATTATCTGGCATTTATCTAGATCAGTCATTCCCAAAATTAAGAACGCCGCAGCCCAATTCAAAGTTTGCAAATCCTCTGTGGCCCACCAAAACATTTAATCACTTTAATCACCCCAGACATTTTCCCTTTTTACACCTGAAAGCTGGCACTCTAACATGCCCAACCCAGCCGTTCTTCATTCCCTCACTAATTATGAAAGATGCATGCCAGTTGTTCCTCAGTAGGTCCACAGACTGTTTATAACAAAATGCAGATAAAAGAAGGCATTATTAAAACCTTATTTTATGGTAATTTATCTGATGATCACTCACTGTAATTTCAACTGAGACAACCTTCGGCCACACTGTCCAGCCCTTACAGTGGTTTATTTAACTTTAAACTGGTAATGGGAAAAAATTATAACGTTTAACTTTTGGCTGTAGGCAACTGTGATGGACAATTGTTTTTTTTCCCTGTTTTTCAGAACAAACAAATTGATTGCAGTGTTCATAATCACTCTTGAATGCAATCATTGGTTTGCTGCCACAGTGTCACCTGAATGCCCCAGTCAACTACTGTAGATTTGAAAACCCAGTGGAGTCCTTAGCTTTGACAACTGCAGCACAGCACATTATAACAAAATGTCAAGTAAACTACAGTACATCACGGAGATTAAGCACAGGAAGTGAAAGAGAACGAGGCAAGATTGAGTGCACTGAGAAAAACATGTGTCAGGGGCTGTGAGAGGCACAATGCATAGAGCGAAGCACCTGTGTGAACAAGGAAGCACCAGAAGGACACAGAGCTTGAAGTGAGGTTGGTCCAGATAAGGATTAATGAAAGTTTAGTGTAAGACTTTTAAGACTAATTAAATTGTTGGTAATAAACCCTTATTTCTTTACTTCCTGTGGACATGCACACTGCATTGCTTTATGAGGAGAGGCTGAAAGTGAGCACTATAATCCTCTGTCACTCATACTCATTTCATTACTGTCTGTCAAGTTGATCAGCCAAGACAATAAAAGCTCAATTTCACTGTGGCAGCGCATGAATCATTTGAGTGATGAGGACAAGTCTTTTTGTGGACTGATTCTTCTGCGCAAGTATGTGTGTGTGTGTGTGTGTGGCATCAGTGTAGTAACTTTTCAGTGCTTTGAAAACAAATTGATGTCTCAGAACATCCAGTGTTTAAGATTCTTTCATCCATGAATCACTGAAATGAAAATTAAAAACGTTAACCTACAGTTCATCATATCTGGCTAGAACAACCTAAAATGTGTGGGAGTTTACGCTTGCAAATTTCCATCAGTTCAGGCCCCTAACATGCTGAGAATATTACCTCAGAAACACATCCTCCATGGAACTGAGGACCATATAAATTAACTGTATGAAAACAACAGAATGCCCCTTAGTGTTTCAATGAATATCATTACCAAAGAAGACTGAATTATGCCATTTAGGTCCAAGGACCTTGAAAGAAAGAACAGACATATCCAAGCCGTAGGGAGACAGTTTGTGTTGCTCTAAGATCTTTTTCTAAGAAGTACATTTAAAACTCTGGTGACTGACTCTTCAGACATGTCAAAAGCCATTATCATTTGTAAGACACATAATATGCTCAGTCAGTAAAACAATAGTATCATATGGCTTAGTAGCTGATATTACATTTGGTTAGCAATACTTGAGAGCTTCCACTGTAACTATTACCTAAAAAAAATTAATAATGAATGTATATGAAGATGATCTCAAGACAGTTCCCTAAAAGTGAAGTCAGACCATGTAAATTACAACCTGGCTGACTGGCTTTGTAAACCACACCTAGATTGGTGACTGTAAAATTTAGATCAAACTATTAAAACTAAAATGTCCACTACATTTAAACTATTGTCAAATTGAGTTCATTAAGTGCTAATTGAGCCAATGAGCTCCTCATGACTCTCTGTATTTCTCAGTAGGACATTGTTTTTTATGTCTTTCCCATGCTGCACACAGAGTGACACATTTTACGTCATGGCTGAACAGGCAGAAGTAACACACAGGGTCAGTAAAGCAAAATATTGTCATACAGTTGAACTATGGCTGAAAACACCAAGAAGTGGCCACAATAATTTCAGCTATTTCTACAGCTATCTAAATATCACGATGTTGGCCTTTCATGATCGTGATCTTCAGGTATTGAAAATGTTTGTTTTCAAGCAACTGTGTGTTAAACGTAACACAGTTGCGTGCTGCTGTTCACTTCACTATGCAGCTCCAAGTTGATGCAGTATAGATAAGTAACGCTGCATTAAATGACAGATCTGCAACACATATCTTACTGCTGTGCAGAAACAAAAATCTAATGTCTGTCAGAAAGTAACAGCTGTCTCTGCAAGTGTGCGCACGTGAAAGAGTGAGGAGGGAGCGTAGGGCAGAAAGCTGAAGCCACACATTAAATAATTTCTGAAATTCTGAAAAAAAACCCTCTGTAGTTGGAGTAACTACACCTTCTACATTTTATGAAGCCATCTAATATAATCTAATTGCAGTACTTCATTTTTAAGTGTGGTGATTGAACCAGGAATGTTTTGTGCTGAGTGAAGCCATAGAAGTGTACCAACAGTGATTCACACGGCCCATTTTTTATCAGGAAAAACTGAGGAGACTTTTAGTCTCATGAACAGGACTCAGTAACTTAGATGCTCTCTGATTTTTTTTTCAACATGAGGTGGAAGTGAAATGTCTTTAAGATCATTGGATGGATTTTTGTGACATTTAGTCTGAAGTGTCCCCCCCCCATGATGACAAGCATTGACATATGCTTGTGATCTCCGTCTGTTTCTTCTGCAATTTCATTTCACAGGAATTTAGTTTTACCCAATGGATAAATACCTGGAAATAACTGTTGTCAGTTGTTAAGTGCCAGTACCATCTAACTAACATTTAATTTAGGTAATATTAAACTGAGGTGGTAAACATGGTTAACATTTTAGCTGCTAGAAACCAGCATGTGAGCACTGCCACTGTGAGTGTAGCCTATGTCATAGCTCAAAGTAGTGCGGTGCCTGAATGCTAATAAGGTTTGTGGTTTATAGTTGAGTTACCCAATAAGCTCACATATCACAGAGCACCACAGACATGGTGGTCCATTCCCTCTTTTAATGCTGAGCAGATGTACACCCAGCAGCTTCAGCGGGCAAATTAAAAGTTTCTATGTATCGAAACAACCTCATTCTAATTGCATTTACAGAAAGATGAATGCGTTTCGGTCACTTCAGCAGGATTTTCCCCAAGTAGAAATTCAAGCCAATGGTGCTTCAGTCACATTAGTATTGCACCGACTCAGCTCTGCTGTCCCCCAATTAGCTTCAATTTATGGTGCAACTACAGCAAAGAATAGCACGGACATTTTCATTTAGTTGTCCTTTAGGGTGACATTTTTCTGCTATTTCTGTAATCATTCTAGTATCCATGCCCCAACACTTTGAAACATGCACATAGTTTACCTAATGGTGCATAAAAAAAGAAAAGAAAAATATTTATGTTTTTTGTTTTTTTTGTTTTGTTTTTTACCCAATTAGATTGGTGAACATGCAGTGCAAATTTAAGCTCAAATAAAATCAGCATTTGTATTGTGGCTGAGCTGTAAAAGAATTAATCAAATTATAGCATGACGCTGTATTGTCAGCGACACCGGGGACCACAGTCAAATGTATTGCTTTGGCTGGTGTATTCACATGCGGGGAGCACTTCAGTCGTATGTCATCATTCAGCTGCAGGTTGTTGAGGTGGTGTCCAGCAAACAATGCAGCCTTTTTAGGTAATTGGGAAACTTTGTTGGGGAAACCTGGTCCGAATAGAGAGAAACTGTGTTTCTTTCTCTTTAGATAGAGCAGCATAGGAGTCACACACCCAGACCACTGAAATTAATCAAATCCAAACAGAAGAGTTACACAAACCTAAAAAAAATGAAGACAACCATAATGAACAAATTGAAAATTCTCTCATTAGTGTAAGTGAATAATATGATAATTGATCATTATATTGATTAATTCTACACCCAAGAAGAATATGTCATTCTAAATGAATCAACACCCCTACTGATATTAACTTGAACTGAGTGCAGAGGAGGAGGCACTGCAACATTTTCCACTTTAATATTATAAATCAAACCTTGTTCCAAACCTCTTATATAGAATATATATATATATCAAGTTGTTTAGATAATTAGATAATTAGATAATTGATTGCTATCACTTAATAATTAATATATTAAAATAATTAATACCAATTATAGATAAGTTAGAATTTTAGAATTTTGTTCATAAACTGATATGGTCTCACTATTTGGCAACGTCATGGCTTAATATCCATTTATTTTTAAGTTGCTGGCAAACAAGGTGAACTTTGGTGTGGATTGACAGGAACACTGTGATGTAGCAGCACCTCACCGCCAACAGTGTGCCAACGTTTGCACTTAAGACATACCAGAAGCTGATTCGAGGCCTGGTAGCTTGTTAAAAATATCAAAGTAAGACATAATGCATTATTTTGAGGGTAAATTGACCTTGTTGTGTCAGCGATGGTTAAATGCCATAACATGTTAACTACCTAATGAAGCTGATACAATATACAGTATAATACAAGTACATGTATATTGGGGGAGCAACATATCACTGTTCCTTACTTTATCTCATGTGTTATGTGATAAAAAGGTGTGTTGTTATATCTTACATAATTATAAGTCCAAGTGGTACACAGAGTTCCTACCTCAGATTTTTTTTTCATCTGAGTTAATGCCATGTAAAGAATTAATTAACAGTATTAAAGAAATTAATTGGGTTATAGTTGACACCTAGAGCCTTTTAATTTTTTTTGACATGTGAATGAACTCACTCACTTCCATGATCTTATGACAATTAAGTATATTTCCCCCCGCAATGCTCTGGTTTTTCACCATTTCAAAGGAGTTAAAATTGGATCACACAGAATTTTACAGTCTGACCATAATGAGACCAAGGGAAAAATGGCATATATCAATACAGTGGACCGCTGTTTTACAGCTATATTTACTCTTATGCATTGTAAGTTCTTGCCCTTATGAAGTAATTTCGTCTCCTGTATATTGTGATTTGGTGGCATACAAATAAAAGTGAACTGAATCTGTGCTTCTGAATTTCATTATAATCACTCATCTGTGAGGTTTATGAATTCCATTATAAAAGCTGACACCGGTGTCTGTGGGTGTTGTTCACCTTGATCCTGCTCTTTTCTGTTAACACCTCTGTCGGAGCTGTGCTGTGTTTTCACTTTAGAGTTGGTTCCAGTGCTTCATCTCCAACTGCAACTTTGATGTGCGCCAGTAAACTAATGTCATCCTGCCAATAAATCGTCTGTTCAACTCTTTCAATTAGGTCACTCACTCAGTTCAGAGGAGGCGACCATTAAAAATTAAGATTGCAATGGGATACATAATATTGCAGCATCATTGCTGGTTTAATTGGACAGTGGTCAGAGGCTTAAATCAAAAATCGGGATTTTATTGAATCACCACTCGTGTGTTGCGGGTGTGGTATTTTGTGTAGTTAATATTATCAGCAGAGCAAGATTATTGTTGTTATTCGTCAGAATTTTAAGGAGTACAAACACCTTGATTTTATGAATTTTTGTTGAGTAGTTTATGTTAATATCAGGAGGCCGGTCAGCCCTACAGCGGACGCCATTTTAGACCACCATGTTTTTACAATAGCCAGAATAGAGCTCTGGATACCCTCATGTGGAGGATAAAGTGGTAGAAGATGAGTGAGTTAGTGAGCATTGGCGTCTGCAATGATGCTGAAGTTGGCAACCAGATTCATATCTCCCTGATCGGCAGTTAAGGGGGAAACTTAACTTACAACAATCTTGACACGATAAAGGTTTAATAAATGTCATGGTGTGTCTTTTAATACAAATAAGGGTTTACATTTTATTCCAACGTGCTTTAACATGACACACACTTTTAAATTTTTCCCGTTTCCTCTTAATTGCTGCCCAGGAAATGACAAATCTGGAGGCCAACTTCATTGTCGTGAATCAGTAATGGATATCAAGTCATCAGTGGAATATGTTGCGTCAACCAGCTTCACTTTTAATGAAAACAGTCTGACATATTGCCTAGTATTTATGCTGTAGGTTATACAGATATGAGCAGTGCCGCTTCCTGCCAAACGGTGGTGTTGACATCTACTTCTCTGCCGGTTTTTCCTCTAACTTTCACATTTTTGTTTTGATTGGTTGTGATCATATGGGGCGGCTTGATGCTGCAATGATTAACACTGTTGCCGAATCCTTTTTGTGTTGAGTTTACATGTTTTTTTTTTTGTGTGTGTACATAGGGTTCCAATAACATGCAGACTGGATTTAGGTTAATCATAGACTTGAATGTGAGTGTAAATAATTTTATCTGCATGCCACTCATTGGCTCCATTCTTTTCTTGGTTAGAGATCTGTTATGATATCACAATTACAATTGTGTCACAATTATGTTGAGGCCTTATAGGAATTGTATTATTAAATAAAGGAACAACTTCAAGTATAACAGGGAAAACTGTGCTACTTCAAAATAGCACAGACTTTGTTGCAGATGTAAAGCACAGGAGAGATATAAAAATGCATAACAATCACTGACACTATTGTGAATTGATTAGTAAGAGAAGTTGTTTACTGAGGAAATTTAGCGCGTGTGATGTGATAACTGATGTTGCCTACAGTGAACAACATGAGAGGCCTTATTCCGTGGGTTGAAGGACTCTCACGTGGGGTCATAAAGTAAAGTAGTACATTATTAAACATGATCTTAAATTCTTTCAATGAAATGAGAGCACAGTGACGACTGACTTGCTGGTTAGAAATTCATCACAAAGACAGACCTTCCACAGAATTTTAAGAAGAGGTCAGAAAATGTGAATATCAACACTAATACTTTAGATGAATACAGATTTTGTGGCTTAATGACATCAATTTTCTACTATTGACTTCAAAATTAGTAAAGATGATCTTTCCTCTAGTTTGAGTATAATTGTGTACCAGGCAGTTGGATTCTTCTGTCAGGTTGTGAATTTTGGCACTCTCAAAATTAAATGGTGTTTATACAGTATATGTACAATTGCAGTTTTGAATTTCACATGGTAGCAAACAGAAGCAGGGTAATTTCGAATGGACATTTTCATCTGAAACCTAAGATAAGCCATACTGGTAATGCTCCCACAAGAAAGCCATGATGACTGATAGGTATTGGAATAGGTTGAATAAGGTTGGGCACAGCATAATTAATGCACCAGTTAATTCAAATCTTCTAAAATATGACCATGTAGGAATTTAATGATAGAGTTTAATTGTTAAGTTGTGTGTTTGATGTGAGATTCCTACTGTGATGTGTATTATTTGTAGGTTGGCATTTTGACAGTATTTGTCAACTTATTATTTTGCTAATAATAATTATTGCATAATTCAATTTGAGTAAAAATCCTGAATGATCAACTCCTGGTATTTTGGCACTTCATATGCTCAGTACAACACGAATTATCCAACAAAAGAACAACACTGCACAACTGATCAGAAAATCTCTGTAATAAGTTGATTCAGACTGCTACAATTCATTTTGTGCCAGCTCAGCCTATAAAAAAGTCGTTACTGGTGCTTTGCAACATTCACACAACAGCTAGGCCTCATTCAGGGTTAGAGCACTCCCAACTACAGAAGCTCTAAAAAAGATTCCAAATGATCCCGGGAATCCCACTCTCTTTCTATGTGACACACTGTATATACTCATCTTGCTATTATGTGTTTTGAAACTGAACTGTACTGTATATGGTGCATTTTTCTGGATATATATGAAGCAATGTGCTTTGGTGTAAACATCTTTGAAGGGCAGTTTGGACCTTGCATGAAAAGCATGGATACATTTTTAAATAATATTTGAATATGCACTTACATGTTTAGTGAAAAATTAAATTGAAATAAAAAAATAATTATATTAATTTCGTCCATCACTGTGAACCTGCAATGCATAAACAAGAGTTCATTAATTTGCACAACAAACAACAAACGAGTCTCCACCATCTGAACCTGCTCCACCACAGCAGTGGAGTGACACTGTGTGGAAAGAAGAACATATTTGTATCTCATACCAGAGTATTACAAAATCAGGTTTCTTAATCAGTTCTCATTACTAGACTGAGGCAAAACTGCCAACCTTATTTGTTTGATCAGTCTGAGAATTTTTAGATGTGGTGTTTTTGAAGTCTTTGACAGATTTTTTTTTTCTCTCTGAAATTTGAGGAAAAGAAGATCGGAGATTATGATGGTTGGTTTATGGTACAAATTTCATTTATTAGAAGCCAATTTTTTTGGAATGTATCTAAACAAACCCCGATGTTCACGTGGTTTCTGCACTTTCATTAATTGTCTGTGTTTACCCTGCAAATGTGCAAAATAAGTGCACACTGTACATGAAAAGGAATAGTTGACATTTTAACTTACATTATTGCTCATCCAGCTGCTGATCACCGTGTGGCCTTTTGTTAATAATGTGCTAAATTAATGGGACTTCCCAAATAAATGGCTGTATCATACTGAGGTCATTAAAAGGTAAATTAGATTTTATATTAATAATTATCTTAATCAATTTGAACTAACTAAATTTACTTGGTTGTATGGGGCAACATGGGAGAAGTGGTAGTGGATGGTCAAAGGGTTGATTCCCAGCTCCTCAAGTCTACATGCAGATGTGTCCATGGACAAGACACTTAATTGCAAGCTGCTCCTGACAGCTGTGCTAGCAGCATTGAATGGGTATGAAAGATGTGAGAAAAAGTGCTGCGCATAGTTGGGCTGTATGAAAGTGTGAGTGAATGGGTGTAAATAGATGAATGAGTGTTAAGCAGCTTTGAGTAGTTATCAAGAGTAGAAAAAAAATGAAATCGATAATTTGCCCACTGGGGAGAGTTTTTCCTGCTATTAACAAATGACACTGAGTTAGCATTGATGACCCTGGGTGGAGTTTCACCATTGAACGAGCTCCACCATCTTGTTAAGTTTGGAACCCATGGGGAATTTGCTCACATACTGACTTTGGCTAAATACAAAATGGAATGGATGACAAATACAGATGTCCTGAGAGCCACCATGGGCAACACTTCTCGCCCCGACTCGACATTTTGGGAGCTTTAAGCAGCTCCTTCAGCAGTAAACTGCTGCATCCACAGTGTAGGTCGGAGTGCGTCCACAAGTCATTCATTCGGAATCTCACCAGGAAATCAACCTCATTTTTGTTTCCTTAAATTCTCAGAGCACTGAGTTGTGCATGTGTAGGTACCAGCCGACTGCCTCATGTAACCTTAAGCAAGTTTTCATGGTTACTGTCTTTGTTGTCTCTTTGGACTAAAGCCAGTGTGTGTCCACAACTGGACGGGAAAGTGTCGCACCATGTGCCGTTGGTATTTATGGGAAAGAAACAGGTGGTGTGTGCGGATTCATCCATGGATGGTCTGCACAGACCCTTGCAGGACCTCTGTGTGCAAAGTATGGCCTGGTTCATTCAGATTTCAAATGAGTAGATTCTGTATTTTGAGATTATACACATTATCATTAAAAGGCATATTTTTTTTCAATCACTGCCTGCAACAGCGGCCTAACCAGTAATTCATGCCAACTGAAAGCACTTTAGATGCAGATGTTGGCTCTCAATGCTCCCTCTTACAGTACCAACACCAAATACAGTATGAAACCTACAGTTGGTGTTTTAATTGCAGTTGTCCACATTATTAATTACTTAATTTTAGATTTATTTCTCTGTTTTTAATAATAATAATGATTTACTTAGCATCATAAATGTTTTATTGTGAACCGTGAAGTATCAAAATCCGTTTCAAAACAAGCACAATATGAATATCTTAATTAAAATGGCATGATGGAATATTGGGTTAAAATTTTAAGCTCATATTGCCCACACACTACTGGACCAGCCCCCGCATGAGCAGACTGCACACTCATTGGCCCCCAGGTCAGTTGAGTTTGACACCCCTGGTTTAGAGCAAGCAAACTTCATCTGGTTAGTGCAGAACACTGTCAAAAATGTGCATTTCATTCTAAAATTATATTAGCACAGCTTCATTAACAGGTACAGTGCTAATTTAATATCTCCACATGAAAATAACACCCCTTGAAAACTAAAGCCAGAGGTGTGGTGACATGTGTCTCATGAATTTTAATTCCACTCAGAAGTGGGCCTGCACACCGCGAATTGCTGGAGCAGAGCAGAGAAATGTTACTAACCATTAATGAGCATTAAAATGATGATTTCTGACTTAAATGTGTTTACTTTTTTAAAAATATCACCCCCTCACCAAACTACTGCTTCTACTACTAATTATAATGATACAGTTTCAAAAACTGCTTTTAAAGTGTAATATTTTCATTTTTCATTTTCCTTTCACCTTTTCAAAGGAGAAAGGAGCAATGCTTTTATGTATAGTGCATTAATGGATCTATATTTAAAATATGTTTCATCATATCAAACACATTTTATATATATTTCACTTGAATTTTTGCACATTTAATTCAGAGTCTATTAAAATAAAATCCTCTCAGTCGAACAGCAGGCTGCAAATATTCAAATGAACACCACCAGGTAATGGAAAAATAAATAAGATGAGTCAATAATAGACTTCACTCCTCTGTTGGCATGGCATGTAAAATTAAGACCTACATTAGATAGGGTGTTCTTTCATACTGCTGTGTATTAATATAAAAATGTGGGACAAATGAAAACAACCATATATGTACAGTATATGGACAGAACAAAACATAACTTCATTTTAACAAAGTTGCAAAACTTTCCCAAACAAACTATCTAAAACTATCTGGAAAATCTAACAATCAGTCAAAAGTCAAGAGTTGAGCTTCAGAGGAAGACTGTTAAAGTGGAGACTCAAGTGCTCTGCAATATATGATCATCACTGCTGTAATCTTGCTTCGGTTGACTTTTCTAACTCATCTACATGCATTAGAATGTGTCAAGTTTTACTTTGGACATGCAGTGACATGATTTATCAGAAACCAAATAAAACTAAAAAAAAAAAAAGAACAAATGTTGAAATTTGTTTCAATCTTTCAGCTTTACCTTGACATTTTTTCCACTCCAATAGGATTCAAGTTATTTCTTTATTTATTATTTTTAGTACCAAGGTCCTCATTCTACCACACACAGTGACTGACTGAGTGAGCATAATATCAGGGACTTGAGAGATTTTTGTCATCAGTACTGTATGCTTTGTTATTTACCAGTTTTTTTTTCTTTTCTTTTTTGTGGGGGGGGGCTGCTATCCAGAATCAGTTGTTTAATTTTGCCAACATCTTTGGAGCCATGTCCCCAAGTCACTAATTAACCTTAAACAGTAGCAACTTCCCCTGACAGAAAAAGCAAATAGTTATTCACAGCATTATCTTGCTTCAAAGTCCCAATATAATCCCCACAACACCTCCTGGCATATTGGTAGCTAGATGAGGTGGGCAGCTTTTTAAGTGTGATGGATGGAGTTTTCTTTCCGGCTGTTGCTGCTGCAGCTGCAACCTCCTTCTCTGACCCATCCATCTCCAGAGTACAAGGGATGAGACTGAGCCACCAAATAGTTATGCTGAAAATAATTTTGTTGTTTTTCAATCTGTATTCAGGGAAAGAGCAAGTAGACCCTCTGTACTCACTGACTGACTGATTATTATTATATTTAGTATTTGACAGGTTCTATTCATTCATTGTCTCCTGCTTTATCCTCCACGTGAGGTTTGCGGGGCCACTGGTGTCAATCCCAGCTGACATAGAGGGAAGGACAGGGCACACCCTGGACAGGTAGTCAGTCCATCAGAGGCCCACGCAGAGACAGCCAGCCATTCACCCTCACGTTTACACCTACGGTCAATTTAGAGTGTCCATTTAATCTTGGCATGGACTGTGGGAGGAAACTGGAGAACCTGCAAAAACAGGGAGAGCATGCAAACTCCATGCAGAAAGTCCATTGTTCTGACTGGGTTGCAAACCCAATTGGACCATTTTTAGGGTCACAGCATCATATCTTTTAATATGATTTTAATAGGGTAAGAAAATTACCCTGATAGGACTTGACTTGAGTAATTTGTAAATGGTATGCATTAATAGGACCTTTTTGTCTTTATGGCCCCTCAAAGCACCTTAAACTACAATTGTGCCATTCACCCATTCAGACGCATTTATACATTACATCTGAAGTACACTGAGCGCTGTTTCATTCACACATCTATCACACGACCAGCACAGCCTTTTGGGACACATCAACATGTAGACTAGCTGATCTAAGGGTCTGACTTTCCAGATGGAGGTTAACCCACTCTACCACTGACTTACTACAATTACTCAGTCTGCCAGTTAGTGATTGCACTTATTGAGAAAGTGACCTGTCTGACCACAAGTTTTGGAAGTCCCATTGCCAAATGGCAATGGGAAACTGAGAGAATCACAGTTGAAGTCAATTCACTGGGTCTTATGCCTTGTTTTACCTGAGTCAAATATGGAATGTGCTGGCCATAATCTTTTACAAAAAAAAAAAAACAAACATTTTTCATAAAAACCTCTGCTTAACACTTTCATGTCACCCCAGAGGGTAAAACCATATGATTTACTGTAGGTAACAATGTGGCCTTTTCAATGCCACAACCCTGAGGCCAACATTAATCTACCTGTCTGCTATCTATGCAGAAAATGACCTCACAGGGTGGTAATTATACATTTTTAGTCTATTCTCGTAGGAAATCCTCACTGTGTTATATAAATACAAGAAATATCTTAGGAGCCTCAGTATTGTCATCTATTTATGGTGAAAACTGTCAGTTGCATCTTAAGGGAGTTTCCTCTCACAAAGAAATGTTGTTTTATCAGAGTGAAAATTACATTGGTGTAATTTTCACTTTGAAGTGAGACAACCACTTTTGTGTGGATACTCTGGCTGACGTGTTTCAGCATTATCAATGAAGGAGACATGACTTGGGTGGTGAAGAAGGTAGGATGCTGTAGGATCTATTGTGATTTAAATCGTGATGATTATGGAGTTACAGCCACACATTTCCTTCCTTTTACTAAATAATTGTTACCACTGAACATAATTAAGACAGAAAAATGCATATTCCAAACGAGTTGCATATAAAAGTGAGAAAATAGGGTTGGTTTATTTGTGCCATTATGTGCAGAAACTCCCAGGTTTTGCACGAAATGAGAGGAAAACAGAGTTTACACCTTTATGTCACCTATGTGAAAATTACCTGCAGTCACTGTTTCACTTTTTAAAATTACAGATCACAAAATAATGTACTGAGAATTCAGATCGCAAGTTTTTTTAAAACACTGTTTTAGATAAGGAGAAGCATCATGGTGTCAGAATAACAATAAAAATAAAAAAATAATACAAATTGTAATATGTATGTAATACAAAAAAAGTTTTTTTTTTTTTTTTTAATATTTTATTTTATGTTAAACCATTGTATTATGTATAACTTAATTGTTATGCATTATATTCTAACATTTTTAATTTATATCGCTTTAAGGAGATATAGACCAATTTCTTAATCCTTTGTTCATTTATTTTTATATTTCTACTTTTATGGGTCAAACTGGCAACTAACAAAGTTAGCAAAGCAGATCCACTGGAACCCACAAGCACTTAATAATGAGCACATTGTTGTTAGTGTACATACAAAGCAGAAGTGGGAAACAATTTCTCACTTTACAGGAGGGTTATTTTATGTGCCAAAACTATTTCTTGGCAAGAACCTGTGGTCAGGCAGCCAACAGAGGTGCCAGGAAGATAATGTTCCTATTGAAAGAGGAGTCCTGTATAAAAATCCTCTCTCACACTATCATTTTTACACTTATGTTTTTGTTTTTAATTTACCTTTGCAGGCAGCTTAGCCTGTCTCGCACCCTAAAATTAACTAATGATAGCATCACTTTGTCCACAGTCATGAGAATGAAATCTTTGTCCAATTATTGGCAAGAAAGTGAATGAGCATATATAGATGCCAAAATGTTGACCCTTTTCATCATCAGTGAGGATTTTACATCTAAATGAAAGCATTAAAATGTCTAAAATACTCAAATTTAAGGCATATTCTGCCAGTTATCTTGCTTATGTTCAATGTGAGGTAAGACATAAAAGCTTATACTATGTTCTCCCACTGACTGTGGCATGCAGCCACTGTATTGACAGTGGACACTTAAACATATTGTTTAGCAGTGTGACATTAATATAAATGACAGAAAGCACTGCATATTTTGATATTTTAGGTCAAAGCTTTCTTGGCTGTCATTCTGAACAACACAGGACGAGAACAAAATTTGTCTCTCAGGTCTAGACGACGTTCAGTAAATACATTGATCAGAAATGTATCCCAATAAAGCAGACATAACTTGATATCTACAATCTAAGATTGTTACTGATAGCGACAAGATACTTATGAGTGTTTTCAGAAAGCAGATTTCCTCCATTCACAGATACGTGAAGGCAATGTTTACCAGTGGAGTCAGACATTTAGTTTTTTTGCCTATAGCACACGTCCTGCATGAAGAGCCATTACTGAGTGCTTTCTAGCGACATAGAGGAAAATTACCAGTGTGGCTGGTAATACTTTGACTGGACACCTATGCTGAACTATTTATGCTCTACATAAGATGTTTTTTTGTTTTCTGTATGTGACATTTTGAGGCACTGGAAGCCACAGATCAGATTTAGTTTCCTGAAGGTTGGAAATAAAGTTGTCTGTGGAGTCTTTACATGATCATTAGCCTCTTGATATGAGGAGGGTAAATTAATATTGTCTTAGTTTTGGTGATGTCTTAATGTCAGTTCTGTGATGAGCATACTGAGCACAATCTTTCCCTCCAAGTCAGTCTGCAAATATGAATAAAGCTGCTGTTCAAAGGGGCCTCAGGGGCCCATTAGAAGTGGTGCATGTTTGTAGTTATACAACAATGGTTAGTTTGTTGCAAACTTAACCTGTTTCTTTGCACCTTTCAATTTCCTGACAATATGTAAACAGCTATGAAGCAGACTTAGTTAATTTTATCAAGTGAAATGAATATTGCCTGTGGTGTTGAAGTGTCGTGTACTGTGACTCAATCATGATGCTGAGATGTGACTTGATTAAGGCTTTGGCCTTTAGATTTTAGAGTTTTGGTTTTGTTTTTAAAACTGCAGGTTTATACAACACATGTTCTCCCCCTGTGTGTGCGTGGGTTCTCACCGGGTACTCCAGCTTCCTCCCACAGTCCAAAAACATGCAGATTTGGATAAGAGG
This sequence comes from Brachirus orientalis, assembly GCA_016785285.1. Classification (NCBI taxonomy): domain Eukaryota; kingdom Metazoa; phylum Chordata; class Actinopteri; order Pleuronectiformes; family Soleidae; genus Brachirus; species Brachirus orientalis. Next base: position 16,020,334 of record JAFBJR010000150.1, read on the forward strand.
CTAATTGGACGCTCTAAATGTAGGTGTGAATGTGAGAGTGAATGGTTGTCTGTCTCTATGTGGCCCTGTGATGGACTGGTGACCTGTCCAGGGTGTACCCCGCCTCTCGCCCTATGTCAGCTGGAGTTAGGCACCAGCGCCCCCCGCGACCCTCAGTGGAGGATAAAGTGGTAGAAAATGAGTGAGTGAGTGAGCGTGGTTTATATAACAGGTTTGTCTGTGACATTGTTCTTCTTTCAAAGTGTTCTTGATGTGATAAAAGTCTTTTGAAACAATTAAATCTAGTCAAAATCTAATACAATCTAATACAAAATCAAGTATTTATCATTATTTAGGGTTCTCTTAATTCCAGTATTCCCTTAATTAAGCTGACGGTAAAATCATTTTCCCTCCACCAGAAAACAGTTGACATATTTAGAAGTGAGCAGTAGTCAGATGCCAGACACAAGTAACTTTTATATATGGTTCTAAAACACGCAAATCGGGGGATTAGGCAAATTGGACACTGTAAATTGCCCATAGATGTGAAAGTGAATGATGGTGTATGTGGCCCTGTGATGGACTGGCGACCTGTCCAGGTTGGACTCCACCTCTTGCCCTATGGCGGCTGGAGTTCTTTTGACTTTATTCCAATGTGACAGTGCTTATGAATCACTTAACTGAACTTCTCATTAGTTATTGAATATAAAGTGTGAAAATTCAGGCATGTAAAGTTATCTAATTGTTTCTTGAACCAGATTAATTTCCTTCTGAGCAAAGATGACGCGAAATGTATCACATTGATATTAATCCAGTCAGTAAGACGTGTGCATTTCACTTGTGCTGATGCAGCCTTTACATGACTCATTTGATTCAGATGTTTGTAATTATAAAAGGTCCAACCTTGGAAGGTTGTCCTGGTGATATCTGTACACAGTATGTGTCATTTAAAAATCATGTCAGTACATTAAAGTTCTAATATGTAACACTTGAACACACAGCTCAGAGCATAATTAAAGCAAACGTAACAGTTGTTACTGATAAAGCTGCATTTCCACCAAGCAGTACAGTGTAGTTTAGCTCATCATGGTTTTGTTTGGATTGGTAAACCCTGATCTGAATCGTATTTCCACTAAATAGTGAGTGGGCTGAACGGCAATAGCTGTGTCAGCTATGTAAAAGATGTGGTATCATTTAACAAGGTGACACATTGTAGCCTTCCAATAAATTAAACAAACAAGAAGAATACAACAAAGTAAAGTATCATTTGTCATAGCTGTCTCCTTTCACCTGTAATAAAGTTATAAATGTAGTGTTTGGTTCATTCAAAACAGAAAAGACTGCAGCCAGTTCATACATTTGCCATAACAATATGAAAGAAAATCAACTTAATAATATATATAAATGTTGCATGCAGCCTTTTAAATCTCATTATATGTGATTGCAGAGTTCCTGGGAGGTTTCTCTCCCTGGCTGCAGAATTTTAAATTCACATGGTGTTTGTGAAATGGTCTTACAAAGTTCCAGTTTTGCTTGACCCTCACAGATTCATGAGGCAGCACTACTGATTTAAACAGGTGTAAAGGCTTTTTCACCCGCAGAGGAGATTTAATCATGTCAGAGGGCGACCAGGTTATGGCACAAGACACTGTCAGTGACACCACAGGACAGTTTTTTTGTCAGGAGGCGAGACAATATTAATTTTACTTTCACCTTATATTGCGGAGAAGGACTGGCATACAGGTCCGCAGCATGTTTCAGAATGCTGAAAACGGAAGCTCAAAAAAAGAGGTTAATAACATTTTACTCTTGGAAATATCTATGGAGTCCTTGAAAGGGTGCTGAATTCATATTCTGCTCAGTTTTTTTGACTTAATATATTCAGGATCTGTGCTCTTCCTTATTGAAAAATCCAATGATATAGTTCTTTACTCTGCTGAGTAAACAAATTAAGCTGTTTAAGTTTAACAGTCACACTGTCCCTAATTTTAATCAAAGTTGAAGCATGCACTTTTGTCTTAATTTAAATGTAGAAATTATAATACAAATATTATAATTATATATATTTATTATATTTGAGTAGCAGTTACTTCACTGTCATTCCAGGTTTAGTCTTTAGTTCTTGCAATGTGTGTATGTGTATGTATGCCTAGTATTCCTTATGTTGTGGGGACCTAAATCTGTTTACACACACTCACATTATGGGTACTGGCCTTTCTTATGCGGGAAAAAGTCTGCAGTACATTTTAAGGTAAAGTTTGGCTGAGGTTAGGGTTAGGTTAAGGTTAGGATCAGGGTTAGGATTAGGGCATTAGTAATTGTGGTTACGGTTAGAGTAAGTCTCCAGGAAATGAATGTAAGTCAATGGAATGCCCTCTGAAGTCATGAAAACCAGTGTGTAAGTGTGTGGGTGGGTGTGGTAAATGGGTGAGAATGTTTAAACTTATTTCAATCCTTTTTGTGAGTGGCTGATTATCTCACTCGGTAGCTTAAGTTTGAGGGGAGCAGAACCATAAAGCCCTGCAGAGACAGCGAAAGAGGAGTGAAGTCAGCATGGCCCAGAAAAATAACTGTAAGTTTGTGTTCTAATTATGTTAATTATTTTCTTTTTTCAGGTATTCTTGGCTCTAAACAATAGCACTAATAAGTCAGCTAGGGTGTAAAAGAATTGGCAGACAGTGCTAACATGCTTTGATCACACATAACACAAAACAAAAGATCTTTTGTTTGCTCTATCACAAGTCTCACCTCCTTTTGATTATTCTTATTAGCACCTTTGCAACCTAATTATTTTACTTGTCACATTGGCTCAGACTCTAGATACTTATGGAGAAACAAACAATGCTTTAATAATTTTGATAGAAATTTTCACTTTAGGTTGTCATATGTAAATACTGGGTTTCATATTCTCATCATAGAGTTCAATTTAAAAAAAAAGAAAAGGGGTGGCATTTTGTAAGATGTGTGTTGATTAACTATTTTTTCCCCAAGTTACATGAGCACACTGAGCCTATTGTGAAATCCTGCAGGAATTTTTCATTGCAACAAGCAGATTAGTCTCACTGAGCTCCCATTCTCTCCCTCTCTGCCAAATTCTTTTGCTCCCTCTATCATGCAGTTCATCTCTCCATCCGTGACTATACACCATCTGATCAACATGTGGTCATGTCAATGTGTCGTGATGGGATAATGGAACATGTATACCCGGCCTTCTTCAAGACCATGAGCCACCCAGACCACATCGGCATTGCACTGAGTATTTCCATGGCTGGCTATGTGTTAGGTGGCAGCTCCTACTTCCAAGCTTTACTCTTTGGCAGTGCATGGGCCGGCCTCCTTTATTACTGCTGCTACGAAATCTATGAAGGCTACATGATGACATGGCTGTGCACGCATATGGCTGACATTCAAACCAGCTACCTGGAACACCCAGATAATGGCTTCTGGGTGGCAGAGGCAGATGTTAAAGGCCAGACCAAGGTGGTGGGGATGTTAGCAGTGATGGGGAAGAGGGGAAAGGAAGAGGGCGGGAGGTTTGATGACCTGAACGGAGGAGTGGCAGCAGGAGGTTCGGAATTTGTCCAAGATGTTGGAGATGGGAGTTATGGCGAGATGTCCCAAATGGTTGTGGTTTTCCCATGGCGCCGCAAGAACGTGGGGTCTCTGCTGATGCAGAAAGCCCTGGAATTCTGTAAAGAGCAAGGGTACACGCGCCTTGTTTTGGATGTCAGCTCACCACAGACAGCAGCCATTACTCTGTGTCAAAAATTTGGCTTTGTTAAAACTGTGACCCATAATAATACACATGCCAATCACTGGTTCTCCAAACTGGCCAGAATAAATGTAATGCGAATGGAGAAGTTTGTTTAACCTTAAATGGGCTTTATACCTCAACTGTACAGCTCATTAACAATATTTGCAGTTATGATTCATGTTAATGTTCTCTTCTGAGTGACCACTGGTCAGTTATGTCTCCAGCTTGCTATCATGGTTGTGAGAAGAGGCAAAAAAAAACCCATTAAATTTCATGTTTTTTTCCACAAAGTAGCATTAATGATCTCAGTTTCCTTGTATTTCTTCTTACCTTGATGTATTATGCATTCACCTGTACCCTTGATAAGTCCGTTGCCAACAATCACAGAGAACAATGCGATTAGTCAACTTCTCACTATAAGGTCACAATTATTTATAAATTACACATGGAAAGAAAATAATCCTGCTTCATTGAATTATATTATACAGAAGACATTGTATTTCAGTTCAATTATCTATTGTTCTCCTGTCCACTAAGGTGTATAAACATAAATGTGAGAAAGGCAAAATATGGTCATTTGGAAGCAGGGGAACTTTGTTTTTAAGCCTCTTTCCAGCAAGAAGATGAATACAAGGAATTAATGCCGGCTGAATTCCAAGACCTCACAACTTTTTGCTTAAAATACCAAAGAAAAATGCCATAGTATGAGGACACTGGAAGGTTTAAAATTCTTTGGAGATAAAGGGGTTTTGTGTGTGTGCAGTATAAAAACAGGGGTAGGTCAGTTTTCTGCCATGCATTCAGGTCATTATACAAGAGCAAAATACAGAGATTATCAGCACCAAACAAAAGAGGGGCAGCTTCAGTGCTTCCGTGTCAGTGCTTGGTCTTATGATTGAAGTGTGTGGACGGACATGGGAACAGACTCTGTGATTGAGTACTGAAGAAAAATTAGCAATGAGTTTATATCTATTGATAGCCACGTTTTGTGCAGCAACATCTAAACAATATATTCATTTGTTTAACTTATATTGCCCTAGAAATCCCCTAAATAAGATTAGAATTTCCAAATTTTTATCAGCACCACACAGCTTTGATGTATCTTTGAGGAGCGTGTGCCCACAAACAGTGAGTCTGTGAGGGGAACATCAAGTAGCCAGTGTGTGCAGTGACAGGTCTGGCTGAAAGTTAGTTTCATGAGGGAGTAGACAGTTCTGTAGTGCTGCCTGTCATTGAAGCACACACACACACACTGGTTTTCATGACTTCAGAGGACATTGTATTGACCTATATTCATTTGCTGGAGACTTAGTCTAACCTTAACCATAATTACTAGCAACCTAACCTTAACTTAACCCTAATCTCAGCCTAATTTTAAGTGTCTTCATCTTAAAATATAGGGATTTATATTATGAAACTTGATTTTTATCTCCATGAAGAAGACAAGTCCACCTAATGTGACAGTGTAAACAGATTTAGGTCCCCAGAACAAAACGAATACCAGGTACACACACATGCACACACGTTTGTGCACCATTCGTAGTGAGGCCCCTCATAGACCTAATGCACCCACCATAACCATGACCATAACCGGAAACATCATAAATAAATGACCCATGCACTGACCCTAGCCTAAACCCAACTCTAACCCTAACCATCAAACCAGGTCTTAACACCCAAAACCCCTTTAAAGGTATGCAGACCAGTCAAATTTTCCTCAAAAGCCCTAACTCCCCATGGTTTATATGTGTTGGTTCTCACAAATTTACACTTTCAAAAACACACACGCACACACCATCAGAGGCCTTCAGGCATCAATCATTCCTGCTGAGGCTGTCAGCAAAAAATTAGGCCAGTGGCCATCAGGCAGGTGCTGAACTAGCCAGAGGAAGATGAGTGTTAATGTCGGCCAACCTGTTGTCATCCTAGCACAATTACCACTACAGTTGGCCTCAAGGTAATGACAGCTCAATTGTTATTCATCTCATACACATCCTGCATAAATTAGTCAATTTTTGATACGAGGGTATATCAGATGAAGAACCTTTTAAAGCACTCACAAAAGTTGGATTTGCAGTAGCCACAGTTGCCAGAAGACATACTCACCCACTTAGACGTCTTTCTTTCTTTCTTACTGTATTTAATCACCTAAGGTTACAGATTTGTGCACTTATCAAGACTGAAGAAGCCTTTTATTTCAAAATAAAAACGGAATATAAAAAGTTATCTGAATTAATTACAATCATGAAAAAGTAATATTTTTGCAGCACATTTGTTTGTCTCTGTATGTTGTCCCAGTGATGGACTGATGACCAGTCCACTGTTTTCTTGGTTCAAATCCAAGTTCAGTTTGACAGGAGCATTTTTTTTTGTTTGTGAAGTTTGGATGTTCTTTCTATGTTTGTGTTAGTTTTGTGTATTCTGTCGTTCCTTCACAATCCGAAGACACGCAGGGTGAGTGATACGTGTATCTTTCTGACCAGTTCCCCCACACTACCCTCAAATGATAAGGTGGATTTTGACCTGTGAACTTTCCTGAATTCAGCTTGGACTATTGCTGTGGTATATTTGGTTTTTGGACTTTGTTTTATATACTTGGGGTTTGCAGTTGGGATTTGCAGTTGTTCTTTGTTCCTTGTTTTCTCTGTTTGTCTCTGTTTCTCTTGGTTTTTGTTATAATTTTTGCAGTTTCTCCTTTTTGTGTACATTGTCTTGTTTTACCTCCTGTTACTGACTAATGTCTGTTGAATTAGATTCTTATTGATTGTCAGGCCTGCCCTGATGAGTTTCACCTGTGTTCTATTACCTGTGACTCCCTAGTGTATTACATTTTTGTGTTCCCTAGTCTCTTTGTCAGTTCATCTGTTCTGCTCTGCTTTAGTCTTTTATGTTAAACTTGCTCTTTCAACTTGTGCTCCTGCTCGTACAACTCATAAGATATCTTATTTTCTTGTTTTTACCTTATACCATCTGCTCCTTTTGTTTGTTTGTTTTCATTAAGGACTCCTGTTTTTAGGGACCTTCATTTGGGTTCTCATTTGTGCTTACTGTGACAGGAACAGTCAAGACTATGGCTCATTTAAAACAGCAACCATTCAGTCCACAGATAAATGTCTATACCACGTGTCAAACGTAAGGCCCGGGAGCCACATCTGGCCCGTCCAACAATTTTATTTGGCCTGTCATATAATATCTTTCCTGTTCTTCCATTGTGCTTTCAAAGCACAGAGCCGGAACCCTTGGCTTGAAGTCAATTTGGATCAATTGCATCCATCTGATTCCAGACTACATGGCAGATGGTCCAGTCCATCTCTGCCACCACTAGGGGGGATGTAGGGGATTTTGTACTGTGAGTACGCAAATTGATGCACATTTAACCTTCAAACAGTCGTCCAGTGTTGATATTTAGCCCTTCTGATGCACATCTTTAATTTCAAATTTGATGAATTGTTTCTTCATTTAATCTATAGGCTTGGTTCGTTCTCAGTTTCGTATTGTTTGATCTCATCTGGCCCTTGGCTTGGACACAGTTATTAAACTCCTTCTGCTAAAATCCTTCTGGACCACTGCAGAAGGATTTGGGGTTGTATTTCAAAAACATAAGTACAATAAACCATGGCTTGTCGAGTATTGCATGAAACCGTTCACCTCAATTCCCTTCAGCAGGAAACATTTGTCTTCTTGAGGAATTCAAAAGATTTTTTTGCAGACCAAAAGCTGCCACCCTGAATCGTCAACGATGTCGTTAGCTTCCCTCCCACATGTTGTGCATGCAAAATCAGCCCATGTGCAGAGTGAATGAGACTGCTGACCAGAAAATCAGCTCCAGACATCTTTCCTCCACAGTTCATGTGCCACTTGAAAATCAGCCTAAATAGACATGGGTCATTGAAAGTACTTGAATGTTTTTGAAAAAATGAAGTTAAGTTGATATTTAGGTAAATATCTCCTGCCGCTGATATTCCCCATGCTTGTTATGACACCTACTATTTCATGCGCCTTGCATTGCTTGATAGACTAGGCCTACGCAGAACAAAAGTTGAGTCATAATTACTAGCGGGCATTGCACATGGTCTCTCTCCACTGTTAATGTGAGATTCCATGCAGAACAATGAGTGAGTAACATTAAGCAAGACAGAGCAAATTACGTGAAGATCTCTGGCTCACCAAAGAGAAATACAAAGACTTGTTTGCCCAAGATCCCAAGGAAAATGACTTGGCCAGATGAAAATCATGCTGCCCACGAACCCTGTTCCTCAGTTGCATTGAGATCTGGACTCTACTCATGGACATTATTGTTTTTATATTTTGCTGTGTGGTTTTGGTTTGAAAAGGTTGATATATATATTATAACACAGGTGGTCTTCACATAGATCCAATTAAAGTAGGCAAATGCTTGTTCAAATTAAAAAGAAAGGGGTCTTTTAATTGTTTGTAGTAATCTATTCAGATCACTTTAAAGTTTTTCCAAATTAGCTTTTTAAATGTTTATCATTGCATTAACACTGCATTAAATATTTTTTTCATTCAATACTGTAAAACATTGAATAGTAAAACACGGAGACTTTAAAGTGGTGTGAACTATGCTGTGAAATGTAATTATTAATCAATGCTGCATTGAACAGCTGAGGGATCATAGAATTTATTAGCATTAATGAGAGTGCTGACTTTAGAGAGAAATGTCCCACCGTTTGATTTTCTTTTTTATCTTTTGATTTTTTACCTTTAGTTTTGAGGGTTTTACTTTGCAAAACCTGAAGAGGCTTTTCATCAGTCTGTAATTATTGGACCGTAGCTCTTCCCATTTTAAGATAGCATATGAAATCAATAAAAAAGGCAGACTCTCATGAAAGGATGAGCACAAGTAATCCAATTTGAAAACATTTCTTTGTCCACTATTTTGAGGGTGTTTGTGTGTGTGTGTGTGCACCCTCAGGGATTATCTTAAGCAATTCTATATGCCTGCATTCCCACATTCTGTTGTAGTTCTCTATAAATCTGCGTCACATCAGGTTTGAAGCCGTGTGGTTTATAATGGGTAAAGCTACTAACTTAATATAACTTAAGGCAAACTTTGGTGCCATTTTTTAAAGTAATAACAAAGCAAGTAATCGACATTACTGGCAGTGCATGTCTGTAAACAGGACTGTCTGTTTTTTTTTTTTATTTGTTAGCACTCTTACTGAATGGGCAAAATAGTGGAGATTAATGCACCAGGGTGCGAATTGCCTATATGCTGTTTATGAGAGAGCCAGAAGTAGATTTGTTTGGATCATACATCATCATACACTATTCACCACTGCCATGCATAATCACTTTTTATATTTGTGTTGCACCACAGGAAGTAACTTTTTGGCTGCAACTGTAAACCCCATTGCAGAAGACAACACCTGGCCAATTACTTAAGGTGCTAAATCACAAGTAACAACGCCATACAGACACTTACACACAGAGAGAGCTTACAGTACCACGCTCTGCCAATTTGCTGCATGTTAGGAACCTGTCAACATTATGCAGAAACTGCACTTCTTTTTGCTGAATAATTGGTCATTTATTTGCTTGCATGCTTCAAGAATGATAAATCTGTTTTTCTATATGAGGAGAGCATTCGAGCACGGCACAGACTTGGAAACAATAACAGGTGAAGTACTGTATGTAAAACATGGGAGGATGGGGGGAACTGGATCTTTTAAATTGTAGCCTACAGTACAACAAGAACATGTCTGAAAACCTGATTACTATTTCATTATCATTTGAGGTTGGATAAAATCAAATTATGGGGATAAATATTGGACTCACTGTATCCAGTGAGTTGGTAGTAAATATGTTTGCAACACAGTTAACGTCTGAATTGTCTATAAATGTTCCAGACGATATTAGACCGTGGCTTGTTTGCTGAACTCTAGCTCCAAGTAGACTGTGGGGATTTGGGCATAGACGTAATTGGACACAACAACGACCTGAAAAACCTGATCTCAGCTGGTGTAATTAGAAGAAATATGGGACAATCAATTTCTTTATATTCCAGACTCAATGCTGAGTTTCTCACAATAAATGCATTTAACTACTGTGTACAACTAACAAAACAGCAATAATTATATAATAATTCTCCTGTGGTATAATGTGCTTAAACTGCAATATTTTAAGATAATGAGCCAAGAAACTCAAATATCTACTATAGCGAGAGTTTAGTGTGTTACTGAAGTAAAACACATTTGACTTAAGAGACTGTGGTGTTGACGCACAGTGGGACGGTCAATTTTATCTTATCAGGAAAAAAAAGAAAAAAATCAGATTGTTTCACAACATCAATACTGTAAAATTTCCTGGTCCCTTTGTCCCATTACAGTCATCAGACAGTTAATGAGTGAAGCAGAAAGGTATCGTCACTGTGGCTGCTGACTGACCAAAGCTCCACAATGTTTCCACTAGTTTTCATCCTCTGTCTTTATTGTCTTTTTTTCATTTATGGCTAAAGGGTTGAGGTAACACAATATTTATAGTATATATTGCAATAAGTCTTTTGATAATGGGCTGAAATTTAATTTAATCTGCCCACTACTCACCTCCGCCTCTTAGCATGGTTCTCAAAAATAGCATTTGATAAACTAACGTCATAATCCAGTAGATAGAAATAATTAAATTATAATAATATACAGCACCATTCCATCATATCTTTGGGTTTCCACACATATTGAGGGAAGTGACAAAAATAATACCCATCACAAATGGCCAGTGGAAACCATTAACATCCAACTTTGATTGATCTTTATATTAACTAAAGACCTTTACATTTATTTGTCAAGGTAGTTGGAAGACAGTGCTTTGTCACACAGAATCAGTCATCATGCATGGAATAAATTGTGGTGCAGTGAGAATATCGGGCTTGTCACACTACTGAGGAAGAAAAGGATATTTCCCCAAGTCTGGGGTGATATGATTTGTAGGGAAACAGACCTGTTGTGTACTATATGAAGGAAATGTCTGTGAGCATTGCTGTTGTTGTTGTTGCCATCTGTTATGTTACTCCACACGGCAGCTGTCATATCAAGACAAATTACACATTTGTAAGTTGCTTTAATGCCTTATATATCTGTACAACCTTAAAGGCTGCAACTTTCCCTCATGTCTTACTTGAGTCAATTTATATGAACACAACTCAGACCTGGGGTATAAGTTAAAAAGAGTGTCAATAAAGTACCCAGTTACCAGGATCTCACACTCAGCAGCCACTTTATTAGGTACAGAGGGCACCTGGTGTGTTTTTTGCTGATGTGGCCCAGTTGATAAGTGGTTATTCGAGTTACTGTTGGCTTTCTATCATTCCAAATCTGGTGATTCTCCTCTGACCTCTAGCATCAACAGGGCATTTTCTCTCAGAGAACTGCCACTCTCTAGATATATTTTTTCTCCTTTGGACCATTCATTGTAAAACCGTGAAATGGTTGTGTGTGAAAATCCCAGTGGATCAGCAGATTCTGAAATACTCAGACCGACCTGTCTGGTACAAAGAACCATTCTGATGTTCAGTTTAAATTTCAGCAGTCCTCTTGTCCATGTCTACATGCCTAAAAGCACCAAGTTGCTATCATGTTGTTGGCTGTACATTTACATCCTTATATTGTCGTTCCAATGAAAAGGATATGTTTTTACTTACTGAAAAACTGGTCATTGAAGGGTAAAGTCTGTGGTAAAAGACAAAACGGACCAGGTATAGGGTTAGGAAAAGATTGCAGTTTCCTCCATTCAGCACCACATTGCATGGTTAAAACACAGTCTGGCATGTTGACATTTTGTAAATTATTGGCTGGATTAAACCAGAGAAGGTTTTTAGTTTATACATTTTAAAAGATGTCTAAACTGAACAACAACACAAAACATGGTGCCTCTTGAGGTTGTGCAAGTTGAGGTGTGATTTCTAAAGTGAATCGAATTGTTAAGGTCCTGGGTATTGACTACCTGTAGAAGCTTAATAGAGGATTTAATAGGCCCAAACAGAGAAACAGTTTGTGTTTTTTCCTGATACTATTTCTCAGGAGTATTAATTTTTTACAAGCCTGTATGACTTTTATAAACAATCTTTTGTGAACACTGAGAGTCAAATGCCTCTGAGGATCATTCTTGATTTCTTTCTTACCAAATGGTTGAAATGGATTGCTCTCTAAATGAAACACAAATGTACCTGCTCAGAGAAAATGGGCTCTATGCAACAGTACTGTCAACTCTATGGAGAAACAGTGCCTGAACATTTAATCATAGAGATCCTTCAAAGGTAAACTTAGACAAATAAGAAAAGATAAGATGCATCATATATGAGTTATTATTTTCATAATTATGACTTTTGGGGGCAGTGTTTTCTTGCTGTCTTGCAGACCTTTGATGGATTGGATGGACTTGATAGACGACTGTCTCTTATAGGTTATTTGTATTAGTATTTTGCTAATTTGCTTCAGTATGTTTTAGAAGAATACACGAAAAGTCTGTCAAAGTAGCAAACTAATTCAAACGTCACAAACAATGGTCATACTCTAGAAGGCTTCATATAAAAAAAAGCTCATACTCGATGTAAAAAAAATCCCGAGAGACTGGAACAGAAGACAGAGTGCAAGGGGTTTACATACAAGGCTGGTAATCATCGGGTAATCAAGGCAACTGTGAACACATGGAGGAGAAAACTACAAACTAAAATGGCTTACAAGTGGAATATTACAAAAAACTACAAATTAAAATGGCTGTCAGGAAGTGGGATATAACATATTCACTTCCTAACAATAGCATGAGATAAATAAGGTAGAATAAGATAAATAGGTACCTGAATGCAAAAATATGTGTTCACAGATTATAGCACAGACAGCAATATTTTTAGGATATAAAAAAGAAAAGAGTACAGTGAGATGAATAGTTGGTATGAAATTGCAAGTAATATGGTAATTAATTTCAAAGTGCTCTTTCTATTCACACCAAGTCTGATGTGATTAGGTGAATAAATAATAAGGTCCAGAAAAAACAACTTAAACTTTTATTTGGGAGAGGCTTTAGAATGTCTGTCAGACAGTTTAAAATTGTGAGGAATGTCCCGTTTGTTTGTAAAATTAAAATTTTCTGATGTACACATACATCATACATACATCTACAACACACATACATCTACAACACACATTGTAATCGGTTAGATGTGTACCAGTCAGAGGGAAAATAAAACAATAAAATTCACAATATCGCTCAGAGAATATTGCCCTTTTACGTGCTTTATTTCGTACAGGGTGTGCAAAGGGCTTTAGACTTAAAATATGTCAGGAAAAAATCTTATATTTATAATGTAAATAAAGAGTACTGATGTCTTTACCAGAGAAGGATGTTCCAATCCATCTCTGTATTACATCAAACATCTGCTTTGGCAGCCCTTATACACACCCTTATACACCAAAGAGAACACAATGGGGACATACAATTAAAAACAAAAGTTCCATATGTCTGCTGGGTAAAACAGTGGACAGTAGATATTCATTTTCTGGAATCATACATGTAAAAACACATTACAAAATAATTGGCATTGTTACACAAGTACATACATACATCGTGTTACATGTCTATTTTGTGTCCAAAATATATGAATATGTTACAATCATGCTTCAGACCAACGTGCTGGCACAATTTGCTTGTTTTTCTAATGACACAACTGAGGTTGCACTAGCAAATGAATGACATTTTATTCAGTGTATTCAATTTAAAAATTATCTCCTAATCCCCTGTCTCTGCTCCATCCTTGACAACAATCATTGCTTTCATTTGAGCAACATAGCATATGCTTTCATGGATCACTTTCCGCTTTTCACAAAACCAAGCTACTTAGCATCATCAGTGTGTGCAGGGAAATATCAGGGACTACAATGAATAAATGAATGATCCCACCCCACCCCCTTACAAGGCCCAGTGCCAGCAAAAAAACTAAGGGTATTTTATCTGTTCTAAGTCACCCTTTTTTCTTTGAGTACACAATGTCACTGTCTGGTTTGTCCCTGCCTCCCTGGCTCTGTCAAACAATAAATAACATTTGTGATGGTGTGGTTTTCTGTAATGTGATGGATGGATGGATGGACGGATGGTTGGATGGATGGATGGATGGATGGACGGATGGTTGGATGGATGATATATAAAGTAGCTAGATAGATAGATACATAGAGGGTGGCAACAGTCTCAGCCGTCTGATGCTTTTCTCCTGCAGGACTGAATTTAGTTGGATTTTTAATTATCTGACTTACCCCAAAATTAGTTTTTTTTAATTCTAAAACTAATAACAATAGACAGTGACGGATCTTGGGAGAGTTGAATATGCTCATTAAGAGACAGATTGTTCTTTACCGAAGCCAACACAGATTATCATCCCCCACTTAGAGGGCTATAAGCAAATCAAAGCACTTGTAAGACAATTAAACAACACAATTAAATGACACAGTCCGACCAAGGTCTTCATTATTATTCATGATTGCATCACCATGAGTTACATTCATTCATCCGTGTCTCTGTCCTGATGGCCTCTTGAAGCACTAACCTTGATGTTTCCTGCTGCACTCTCACTCACAAAGCCCCCCCAAACAAAAAAAAGTGCTTTAGTAGTAACAAGAGTGTACTCTAACACAACAAGCAAACACAATATGCTGAGGTGTCACAAAAGAGTAAATGTGATGATTTTTTAGGAATGTAACACTGCAGTCTGCAAGTAAAGCAATACTGGCCTGTACAGAGGAGTTGTCAAAACTACAGCAATAAGTCTTCCTCTTCAACTAAAGCCCACCCATCCATTCATTCACACAGACTTGTTCGCTCTCTCTCTCTCCCTCTCTCTCTCACAGGCACACACAGACCTAAAGACAAACCTTCATCACTCATTTACGGAGGCTGTTTTTATCTGTGTCTCACTACAGCTGAACCACCTCACCAGTATCACTAAATTTTCTCCACATCAAGGCTGCCTCCACCATCACTCCAAGGTGAAAGCTCATACTTATCACCCATAGACAGCAGACTGTATCCTGGCAGCTTACAGACATCAGCTATAGGAGTCTAGAGAGGTGGATATTTACTAAATCTGTGAGCTGCATACAGACCTGGGCAGCCTGCTTTAGATCTTTTGGTATGTGCCATCTCTGGGTTTGGCAGCAGTCGAGAGCCTGAGTCGAGAGCCTTTGAATAAGCACATCCTCCTGCTCCCTTCTCAGGAGACTTAATTGTTGCTGGACATTGTTTGTGATTCCTGCCAAGTTGCCAGAAACTTTCCCTCTATTGCAGCTTTTTTGCAGCCATGACACAGCAGGGTCCCCATGCACTTATTCTCATCTCGTTGTCTGATTCATGACTATGGAAAAAAGCTGATGAGACCAAAATTGCTACCATCCGAGGGGCATCATCACTCACATCATCTCCTCTGGGTCAAACACACACACACACCACAATGTCCTCTTGTATCTTAAATTTGCTCCAATCTGCATGTCTGAGTGATGATTTGCACAGTTCACAAAGTGCCACAAGTTTAGTGATGTGGGTTATATTTACAAACCACAATCCACAAGCACTGGGACACTTTCTCAAAATGCAATAAAAACTAAAATCTGTAATTTGTTAAATCACTCGAACTTTTACTTAACAGAAAACAACAATGACCTTCTCAGACCGGAGAGGATGTAAACACTTTCACAACTATTGCCAGTTTTCATTACCCCACTCTCTCTTCTTTGTTGGTTTAAGCATCATGTTTAGTCTGCCATTAGTCTTAGTCTCCACCAGCTCAGTGGTAGAGTGAGTCTTCTTTCAACTCTAAGGTTGTGGGTCCGATTCCTGGCTCTGCTAGTCTACGTGCTGATGTGTCCCTGGGCAAAACACTTCACTCCACATTGCTCCTGACTGCTGTGACTACATTATGACATTATTCTTCGTTATGGAATCAGAATCCAGACTATTGATAACTGAGTTCCCTACTTGATTTTTGTGCTGTTTCCGTCATTGTAAGCATTTCTTTTTCACTTTACCACAGATATTGTTTACTTGCCCTCCCACAAATCACAACAGATATCAACCTCTTGGATCAACCGGGTGATGTCTCTGATAATCTTCCCAAAGGTGGTTTGAACTGATATGTTGCCATGAGTGGAGAGAGGAATTCATAGAGGAAAATTGCCATTGGGATGATTCTACAGTTTTAACTTCTGCAGAAAGTTCCTGATAATTATTCACATTCTCATTTACATTTATCTCATGTCAAACATGAGCAAGATGATCCACAGTATAATTGGATATGATGAAAGTTAAATGGAGATTCCCTTAAGTTTTAAGTCAACAGGAGGTGCTGTATAATTAGGCTGAATGTTACTATAGGCCTGGTTTTTACCCTCCATTAGAAAATATGAGAGGTGAACACCACAGGAGGCAGTAAAAGCCTTTGGAGGCAGATGTTAGGGACCAATTGAGAATAAAACTGAATGGGAAACTGTGTGCTGTAAATGGTCGCCTGTGGTGAAGTGTTTTCTTACTTACCATCGAGAATAATGACCCTGAGCATAAAGGTGATCGAAAGTCGTGAACTTTAATTCGATCTACATTGGAGACCATTTTACAACAATCTGTGTTAAAAAAAAAAAATTCAATATAACTTCTGAGCAGCATTTACTTTGTAAATTTGAAGTTCTAACAGTTAGACATAAAAATTTGTCTTACACAAACACACACAGCAGCATTCCACATATTTCCTGGTTTTTCCTGGTTTAAAACTATGGAAAAGTATTTGGCCTAACATTGCAGTGGTAGTTCATATCTACAGTATATTTCCTTGTATAGTAAGTATAATAGACCTAATTCATATTATGGTAATAATAATAATAATAATAATAATAATAATAATAAAGACATTGCACTGGCTAACAAGTAGTGCTCGATATTTGCTTTGTCACCCTGATTTTTCATAGAGAGTTTGCAACTGAACTTTTAACTGTCAGGTATGGTAGAGTGCAAATGTGGTTGCACATTTGCTAATAGTTTCATGGTAACACAGCGGTCATTGAAAATCATACAACTGTAGCTGTGTAATACACAAGAGAGTCATAGGAGGGCGTGTCTATGCTGTTGATGCCTGTTTAAAGACTTATTTAAAGCCTCATTGTCATTTTCACAATAGCCGACACAGGTAAAGTGATGACATAATTAAAAGTCTACCAAAATGAAACAGTCAGTGAACAGTACTTTTTTCTATGGATTTAAAGAATGTTGAAAGTGTTTTATTTAAGTTCACTACTCATAAAACATGGATAACATTTTGTTTTTTTTTTGTATTTAAATATTCTAATGCTATTATATCTTTTAATACAGCGAGGTGTAAACGGTGAAGCCTCTGTGTTGGTTGTTTTAGTAGGACAAAACTTAAGTGTCTTTCACAGAGAACATGAGTCTGACTAATGAAGCACTGAGGTTTCCCCAGATATATTAAGAAAATGTCTTAAGCTTTTTACAACAAAATTGAGTTTTTTACTGTTTCTTTCTATTCAAAGATTAAACACATGATGGAACAAAACAGAATTGGGGTGACTCGATGGAATTGCACTGTTCTTTTTCTTCATGTAACCCCAGAATGGCCCTGCAGTGGGCTGGTGACCTGTACCCAGCCTCTCAAACAATAGCCGTGTTTCCATCAGGGTACATTTGGTTTGGTATGGTAAAGCCCTTGGTCAGGCTTGTGTTTCAACTGAAAACAGTACCTTTACTTGGTAGGCCGGGTGTGCTCAGTGGTTCATGGCTGCATCAGCAAAATATGTTGCGTGATGTTGTGCCGGTGCAACGACAATGAACAACAGCATCAAACACTACACAACAGAGACAACAACAAAACGGACAACAATGCAGGACATCCAGGATCTCTTTTTTCTGCTCAGTTTGTGATCATTTGTCTCAACAGGATGTCAAGCTTTGCATGAGAATAGACTGCAGCTGTGGAAGAAATACCGCTTGCAAGGGAGTGACACTTTCCTGTCGCCCATTCAGCGGGTCTGTCATGGGCTTAGCTCCACCCATACCACACTGTAACATTACTCTGGTACACCAAGAAAAGGGTACCAAAACATGCAAAGGTTAGAGACAGTTATTTTTGTACTATTTATTTAATTGCAAAAAAAAAAAGAAAAGCATGCCATACCATACCATACCACTCAGTGGAAACACAGCTAATCTCACCTGGAATTGGTTTAAGCTCTCCTAGTGACCCTGAAAAAAATATGTGGAATAAACACAAGATGGACAACCCCAAAAATCTGTCTGATTCTGAAGGACACAGAAGACAAACGATGATCTCCTGGTGTCAGTTTTGCGAGATTGTTCTTGCTAAAACCATTCAGGGTACAAATGTGAATTTGAAGTCTCACAAGATGTGATCACCGCAATCAGCTGCAGCTGAACAAGTGCCGTCAGTCTACACTCCAGGCATGTCAAGGACCTGCTGCAAACACAAAACTGCACACTGCAATTAGATCTGTGACACCATGTCAGAACCCTCTCAGAATGAGAGAAATGAGATTGCACTTCCTCTGTAAGAGCTTCACATTGTAAAACAAGTACTGTACTCTTTAAAAGGGATGAGTATATGACTCATTTGTTCTAGTCAGCTTGAATATTTATCAGCAAATTATTGCATTGTATTCAGAACAGCAGAATTATTTTTTAAAACCCCGCTTGGGTGAATGGGTTTATAAGTTTATTACAGGCTGTTTAAAGCAAAACAAGGTAGGATTTCAATCTTAAAATAATGTCTCCAAGATTATTTTGATAGTACATCAACTTTGTACTATCAGCTCTGCTCAAAGCCTGAGCAGATCTGGATCACCTGCAGTGGCACTAGGTAACTTCTGTTATCTGGACCATGGCAATAGGTCATATAAGCCAAGTTGAAAATGCGAGATATGCAAACTAAAGCACTAACAGTGACAACTACAGATGACTGCCACCGGCTGGCAATGAAAGTAATTCACTCTCAAGCTGGATGGCATGTGTGCCGGGTGCTTTGATGGCTGGAGTTGATCCATTCTTTGCCGTCGGCTGACCATTTTGATGGTGTGTCCCAGGCTTAAGAAAAACACATCCAAGCTTAAGGAGAGTCGTAAAGGTCATTGGCGGATTGGTTGTTGCAATTGTTACTTGGTCCTGCATTCATCACTGTCATCACTGTAACCTTTTTGGGAGGAAAGACTATAGATTATTGCTTTGAATATTGATAAATTCTTCAGAAAAGCCTTCTGTGACTGATGTATTCCCACACTATTTCAAAGACCTTACTGTGTACCAGCATAGTGTATTTCAGATTAATGCAATGCATGTTATTTTCCATATATATATATATATATATATATATATATATGGAAAATAACATGAAGGTGATATGGTATGTTCTAGTGGTTCACTTATGCCATGGTCCCAGACTAGGCATTTCCACACACATAAGTAAATCCTTTCTATAAGCTCAACAAGGACATATTGTGATTTTGCCTGTCTATCCTTTGCCAAAAATATCATTCTCTCTTCAGTGCTCAGTCCCTCTGGAAACTGACAGCTGCCTGAATTACAAAGGTAGCACTGTGAGTAATGAACCAACTAAATTCCCATCATATAGACAGACTGCTAGTTACCCAGAATAGACCTTCTGACCTTAACCCCGGCCTCTGAGCCTCTCCAAATGAGTTTTTCATTTACTATTCACAAATCAAAATGAGGCATGTTGCAGGCACTGAGATGCTCCGAAGAACCGCATTGCATGCAAACATGCAGTGTTTAGTAATCCTAAAGCCCAGCAAATCAGCACTTCTACTCCAAACTTATTTGCATACAATACTTGCATATTCTGCTCATGCCTATGGTGTGAAAGTACACATTTCAGAGCAGTTCATAAAACAGTTTCAAACTTAGTTTAAAGTGAAACAAAGATGCATGGTTTTATAAATATCCCTTTTTGGAAGTCTGGGAAGCAAAACATATTATTATTTAATGACCAATGCCTTGATCTCTCTGATGTATAATGTACTAGCATTAAAGACCAAGTTTATCAGAGCTGTCTAATGTGTGTCCATAAAGAATCATCAGACTCTAAAAGTGAAAAATCTGATGTTTTAATGAAGCAGGGACCCGGAAAGATGCCAAATATAATGGCTCAAATGATGAAAGTCTGTTTGCAGGTACTTCAAATGAAAGGATTTCATAAATATTCAGTTCTGAAAAATCAACTGAATTACTCTAACCTACTCAGCTGTTGTGGAAATGCAAGCTATTCTTTAAACCTGATGAGGCTGATATACTGTATACCATATGGACAAGGACATTATTTGATTAACAAAGAAATTTAAAAAAAAATGCAGCCACCATATGTAGAGTATATACAGTATGTAGTGTAGTAGTGTATAAAAGAAAGGGTAAAAAATGACAGTAGACCTACATGTGATGTTTCTCTGGGATGTAATTATTGCAGTAATCGAGTTTTTGGCAACTTGGGTGCAGCACAAATAAGCTGTAAACAAATCATAGACATAATTTTGATACAGCAATTATTAGCAGACTGTTGCTATTTAAATCCAGCAGATAGAGCACAACTGAGTTTCCAGCTCCTGACAAATTCACGGTCAGTCAGTGCTTTATATGATTCTAAATGTTCTATTACATCCAATAGTCTGAAAATCTGAAAATGTATAATTGTTTTTAGAGATGTTACACTGTAAATGGAAATGGTTTGAACAAGAGTGAATCAAAATAATCAACCTTTAGTCTGTATGACTAAATCAGCCTAAAATATGGCTTTACATCTTGCTTTAATCAAAAGGACATACTGTTTAGACATAGGACATAAAGGACATAGTCCCTTATCATCCTTATCAATACATCCATCCATCCATCCATCCATCCATCCATCCATCCATGTTATTTACCACTTTATCCTCCACATGAGGGTTATGTGAGCCCCAGCTCATATAGGGCAAAAGGCAGTGTACATCCTGGATGGGTTGCAAGTCCAATGCAGGTTCAATGTATCGATCCGAAAATCCATTTGTTTATCGATACTATTGCATTAAAAAGAAAAGAAAATCTTCAGTGAAGGTCAGAAGACAATGAAGTTAAAACTGCTATAAATCTGTCCTAGGCTTTGTCTTTATGTTGTGTTGCATACTATGTAACGAGGGTTCTTCTCATAAGCCAGGTGTCCTACAGGTTGGTGCCATAATAAATTCTGATACTTTACAATGTTAATCCAGAGTCACTTAAAAACCTGTTGTTTTTTGTTTGTTTGTTTTTTTGTTTTTTTGTTAAACAAAAAAAGGCACACGCCTATTATCAGAAAAAAGCTGTCTAACACCAAAGTAAAGCAGAGGCAGAGGAAGTGCACAGAAAGCAATCAACAATGTATACAACACCAAATCAAAAATCCTGAGGTATTTTGTTAATTTGTCCAAATGGGCAAGAAAGAGGATCAAGCTCTTTCTCACACCATTTCGTAGTGAAGCTTTTGTGTTTGCCGTTTCTTTTGTTGCGCTCGTCTCATACTCTTGTATGACTCAGAGTGACATTACTCACACCTTTATCTCACCTGAAGCACGTAGCAGCCTAATCTGAAAGTTGTTTACTTAAGAGTGCTCCCCCAATTCATTCAAAGGAAGAGATGATGAGGAATTAACACTACTCTCTTAAAATACTGTCAGCAACAAGATAAGTCACTTAAAGACAGAGAACATAAGAATAATAAACACATTTACTGCCTAATGTCTCACTATAAAGTCAAACGGCATTGGGATTTTACTTGAAATAGAGAAATATGGGTGTATTTTGATATGAAGAGTAATTTCATTAAGCATACAGTGCATATGAGTCTGCAGCATTTTTAACTGACTGTTTTGTTTAACATAAGTGACCCCGATTATTACACAGTGGCTCAATGGTAGAGTGAACGGAACTGGAGGAAGCAACTGGATCTGCTAGTCTACATGCACATTCACACACTGCTGAATGAGTGTGAAAGATGTGTGATAGAAATTCCACTGCATAGATAGAAATTCCACTGCACATACAGTACAGTGCTGTATCAATGTATGAGTGAATGTGTGTGGATAGGTGAATGGCAAAACCGTTGTGTTGCTGATGAACTGATCAGTTGCTGATCAGTTCATGTGAGTCAGGACAGTGTGACAGTGAACAGCAAGATCTCTGATGTGATCTACTGTATGTATGTTTAAATCAACATACAGTACATTTTTCAAACAGTGAATTTCACAAAAAAGTGAATACAAATAGGGTGAAAATAATGGCAATACATTTTCTTTAACTTGATCTTTAATATTTCATGAGAAGAAACATTACATGGGTCTGTCTTTTTACGTTGTTGATCTTTATAAAACAGGTTTTCTTGCTGTCATAAATGATGTACACGGGCTCCTTGAATTTTTCTGGTGTTATTTAAAGCTATGGGAGCAGTTGCATAGCAGTGTTTTAGTGTAACTCATAATGCAATACAGCATATGAAAAACAATGTTTTTAAGTGGGTACCACAACCTGGGACTTTTTTGTCTGTTTAGAAATTCTTTTTACTTTGGATTGCTGAGTTATAATTCAGTTCAGGGGTTATGTGTCCCACTGGATGCAATCAAAGTGTACAGTGCACTGCACATCTCAAACCAAGTCCAGGAAGCAATCTATGTAAAGCGCTACTCTGTTTAGAGACAATGTATTCAGTCACATCTCGCTATTGTCATCTGAAATGCCAGTAGAAAGGTCAGTATTAGTTTTGAAATTCTATACAGCTCACCATGTCGGTAAGGCTTTGAGGACAGTAGGAAGTCACGATACTGAAATCTCCCCTTTTTTGTGCAGCATAGTTTTGTCTCACAGCTACACAACCATTAAACCACAGAGTGTAAAGTTCTCCAGATAACCTTCTGTTTGCTGCCTAATGAAATTCATGTAAAGTCAAGAGATATGCAGTTTGCTTAAAATGACTTTCTGCCAGGGTCTTTGCTTATCTTGTAAACAGTCTGACCGCCTAAACACATCCGGAAACAAATCAAACCACAGTGGCAGATAATCTCTCTGCAAATGGTTTTGGAATCAGTCATTAAGAGAGGGTTATTGCTTTAACCAAACATAACATGGCATCACATAACAAGGTTCAAAACATTCACAGCCTCTTTATTTTCCAAGAAATACAGTATTTTGGAGAGTAAGAACATTCAAAGTGGTGTCATTGGTCATGTAATAACACAGTTGCCATTGGACATACTATATTATATCCTGGACATATTCAAATGAGATAAAATCATGTTATCATGTAGCCATAATTTCTGATTGATGGTGAATCAATTTCATTGATTACAAGCACATTACAAACACATACAGTAACGCATCATATATCTAAGTATATAAGCTCATATATAAAGCCTCACGATAAAATCACTTATCTCTAAAATATAGTATAGTATCTCTGTATACAGAGTTGAGTATTTGTCAGCTCAATGGTTTATTTCTTTGTGAAATAAGTAATTAAATCAGCATTTAAATGATACAATTTGCCAAATATTTCTTTACAAAAGGGTATTAAATGCTCACTCGCCAATGGTGAATACATTCATGCATCTAGAATTCACTTCTTATTTTTTCATTTCTTTAATTTACCAATAAAGGGCCACACAGTTGGTGTAGTGGTTAGCACTCATGCCTTTGCAGCAAGATGTCCCAGGTTTGCGACCCAGCCTTTCTGCATGGAGTTGGCATATTCTCCCCATGTACATGGGTTTTCACCGGGTACTCCGGCTTCGTCCCTCAGTCCAAAACGTGCAGTTGGACACTCTAAATTGCCCATAGGTATGAATGTGAGAGTGAATGGTTGTCTGTCTCTATGTGGCCCTGTGATGGACTGGCGACCTGTCCAGGGTGCACCCTGCCTCTCGCCCTATGTCAGCTGGAGTTAGGCACCAGCGCCCCCCGTGACCCTCAGTGGAGGATAAAGTGGTAGAAAATGAGAGTGAATAATTCACCAGTGTTTTGTTCCATTTATTTGCTTTGTCAGTTTGAAATAATTGTTTTATTAGTGCTTGATTGAAATAATCATTTGATAATAATTATTTGATAAGATAAAACAATGCCCATTTTACTAGTATTTGGCCAATTAAAGTAAAAGCTTTAATTGGCCAAATGCGAATGATCACATAACAAGTTTAAATAGGGATTTTTGTTCATTGTCAAAGCCATAATTTAGTGATATGTTGATTAATTTGAGCATTTAATATTCCTGTTCAAGCATTTTATCCACATATTTAACAGCAATAATGAAATGAAAACATGTCAAATGTGCCGTTTATCTCCTATATTAGGAGTTTGAAACAAAAAATATATTTGTGTGTGTCATGGATAGCATGGTGATTTGATAAAGACCTAAATTATTATCTTAATATATATAGTTTTATTGTGATATTAATAGCAGTGTGCCAATATTGAACACTGTTTTCTTCTTGTTAGTGTGAAGTAAGACAGTGTAGCATATTGAAAAATAAGGAAAAACATTTTTGTTTGCCTGAATATCTACGATGCCAAGGACAACTTATTGAACACTAAGTGAAATTTAATTCAGCAAACAACATGCAAGAACATGCATTTGAGGAGTGAAGGTAAAAACCAGAGACACTTCTGAGAGGAAGCTGATGAGGGTGGGAATGATTATTTCAGGGAAGGACTGGTGTAAAATAAGCTATGAAGAAAAGCCTCAGCAACAATACAGCAGCACATTGCACCAGCAGCACACACCACTCTAACACAACACACTCTAACACAAGGACGACAAACACGAATGGGACAGCCATCACACACTGTTCAGCTCAAGAGCAACTTTTAAGGTACTTAATAATTCATTAGGTGCAGGCTGTCCTGTAAAAGCCTATTATGGCCACCAACGGTGACAGGAATCTGTTTATTATCAGCCCGTTAACCAATTAAGGTTCTCTGATGCCTATTAAACTTTATTAAGATCCATAAACCATGAGGTGTCTTGGCAAGATTTATTATAAATATACAGATCGAAATTACATCTATATAACACATATTTTCAACAGCAGGTATGTGTCTGAAGACAAATGCAATACCATTCAAATGAACTTTTATTGAATGACAACATATTTTATTTGTTTTACTCATAATATCTGCTCTTGCATTAAACAGCCAGTGTATAGCATTATAAACATTTGATTGTTATGTTTAGGCACAAGGTCAGGGAGGGATTATAGTCTATTAAATAGTGACAAAGGCAACAGTGACTTGAAACATTATTTATTTTATTAACAGATGACCAAAACAGTTATATTTACACCTAAAATTACTGGGGTTTTTTTTGGCCACTTGGGAGCAGCAGAGACATGTTGTTAACACAATACTGAAACATACATAATGTATTTTAGAACTTTTTTTTTAAGTTAAAGGGGCTATGTGTAAGACAGGTAATTACAGTTTAAAACAAGAACTGCCCTCCAAATAAAAAATACTGGAAAGCATTGTCCACCCTCCCTCCTCCCCAGAGACACAAGGTTGCCAAATAGTCTGAGGAAATAGCCTAGCCTGAACCAACAGACAGATCATCACGGAACTATACTCTTTTTCCCACAACATAAATATAAGTAATATTTGCAGGCTATAAATTAAAATTTAAACTGTGAATAAACTGGATCTGCCAGTGAAGGCAGTATTTAAATTTAGCATGATCTCCCTCATGATCTCTGTCATTTTATGACTCACACACATTCCTTACATACAGCTCCTTTAATGTGGCAAATGTGTTCGACAATATTGATCTATATTTACACATCCAGCAGAGACATAACAACATTATAATACAATATAATTAATATGTACTTGTGTTTCTGGATAACCTATAAATGTAAATCAAACAATCATATGACTTCTACCTCTGTTTTTGGTCTCCACGACACATTACTCTTTAGCGATGAACATTAAAGTTTTTGCCAGCAAATCAATAACATTGTATTGTCTGGATTTCACAAAAACGGTGGAATATTAATGTAACTTTAAAGAGACACCTTGGACATGTAAAGATGATCGATTCTGGCACAGTGAGCTCCTAAGCACAGACATGGACAAGGCTTTGTAACGTTCCACTTGTGAAGCAAAGCCCACAGACTGGGAAAAAGGAAAAAAAAGGCTAAAAAGTCATTTTGTTTCTCTTTGTGGTTGTTTGGCATCTTGGTGTCTCCAAATAATTAGGTTGTTTGTGAGTCTCTGAAGTCATTTTGTATATCTTTGTGGTCATTTGGCATCTCTTTGTAGTCGTAGAGTCTCTCTTTGTATCCTTTTTTTGGTAGGTTTCTGTCTCTTTGCAGTCACTTGGTTTCTCTTTGTAGCCATTTTGTTTCCTTTTTAGTTCTTTTGCATTTCTTTGTATTTATTTAATGTCTCATTGCAGTTGTTTGATGTATGTATGTACGTATGTAGGCCCATTCCCCCTGAAACATTACTTACTCCAAGCAACTTCAAAAAACATGGATCTCAGCATTACGTGACCTACACTACTATCAGCTCTCTTTTATGACCAACTCTTGGCTTCCATTTTTCTCTCTGCCCCCATGGACTTTGTCCACACTTATATCCAATCTCCCACATACTGATTACTGTTAAAACCTTTGGTGATGACAAGTAGTACATTTAACGTAGGTATGTACAATTTACATGGAAAAGGTAGCTATATAGCAAGAAACTGTTGTCATGAAGGAAATCAGAATGCTTAACATATTCCAGCAAGTTTGGAAAGTACATTTGGGATGTTGTGAGATGTTCGTCTCAAAGGCTCTGTGAGTGACAGGAGTGTAGAGTAGGGATAGGGAACATTTCAAGTCTCTTTCATCTGGACCAGGACTCAGCACTTCAGAGACTGTCAGTGATTTTCCAAAGTCTTATTTCTTCTCTCTGATGTTATCCATTTCCATCTATCATTTTTCACCCATTTGGCAGGATCCAATCGATGCAGCAGTATTGTTTTGATTATATGGTGACAACACATTATGAAGAAGTCAGTCAGCTTACAATCTTCTGTTCTTTACAGGGGGAACACAAGAAAGCCAGAAAACGTTGAGTACTGCCATCCACCAACTAGGTTGCCCTTCTCCAGCTTTAAGTAGACTTTATCCTCCTTCTCCAGATAAAGCAGAACTCCATTGGTGGCTGCCTCTCGAGTTACGTCTTTGTCACCTGCAAAGGCAGAGATAACTGGTTTCCCATTCAACATTAGATTCACCTGGAACAAAGAATTAAAAAATGAGAATTAAAATCAATAATAGAAAAGGAATACCTGGGAAGATGTGTTTTTGCACAGTTGACTTTTAAATGTAATTTCTTAACTGTTTTTGCAGTGCTGATAGAAGAACAAGTTTCAGACACTCTTAAGTCAGCGAGGAAAAACCTTCAGCCATTGTTGTAACTCATAAATCAACATGTTCACGAAAAAGTAGTTTTTTCAGGTAAACCCTATTTAAAACCTGGCAGAAGCCCTGCAGCAGGTGTGCACAGAGCTGCACCAGATCAGTGCTTCAGCCATTATGCATTACACACTTGAGGAGTCCAGTATGAACTCAGCCTAAGGCTATGAAAAGCAAACAATTTTTTATTTTATTTTAAAGCAATTAGATACTTCTTCTTTCAGTTTTTTCCCTTCTTCCCTTTAAGGGTCACCACAGCGTATCATTTTCCTCCATTTTATCCTATCCCTGTGTCCTCTGCTGTTACACCACCTGTCCCCATGTCCTCCTTCACAACATCCATGAACCTTCTCTGTGGTCTTCCTCTTTTCCTCCTGCCCAGCAGCTCCATCTTCATCATCACTATCCCTCCTCTGCATGTGACCAAACCATCTCAACCTTGATTCTTTTACTTTATGCACGCTCTTCTTCACCTCTCTTGTACACTGCCCATTGCTTTGGAAGGTTAACCTCACGTATTTAAACTCATCCACTTTCTCTACCTCTACACATTGCATCGTCACTGTTGCTTCTTCCCTCAAGTGCATACCCTCCACTTCTCCAGGCTGTCTTCTACCTGTTACTCTACCCTACAGATCATAATATCATCTGCAAACAACATAGTCCATGGAGATTCCTGCCCTACCTAATCTTTCAACCTGTCTATCATATTGCAAACAAGAATGGGCTCAGAGTTGATCCCAGATTTAATATCACCTTCACCTTGAACCCATCCGTCACTCTAACTGCACACCTCACCACTGTGTCACTGTCCTCATATATGTCCTACACCACCCTCACATAGTTATTTGCCACTCCAGCCTTCCTCATACAGTACCACAGTTCCTATCTTGGGACCTGATCATAAGCTTTCTCTAGATCCACAATGACATAGAGCAATTCCTCCTGGCCTTCCCTATACTGCTCCATCGAAGCAAACATTGTATCTGTGGTTGTCTTTCTTGGCATGAACCCATACTGCTGTTCGTTGATCGTCACTTGTTTTCTTAACCGAGCTTCAACACCTCTCTTTCCCACGTCGTCATAGTGTAGCTGATCAACCTAACACCTCTGCAGTTACTATAGGTCTGCACATCGCTTTAAATTTCAGTACACTTATACACAAAAAAATTATTCTAAAACGTACACACTGGACGTTCAAAGGATGGGGGGGAAGTATTGCTGTTTGACTAATTACTTTTGAGATCATTTTGTTATTATTTATATGAAAAAATACAATACAAAAACAGTTGCATCTAAACCACTCATACAGCAGAGTAAAAATAAATAAAAAAAGTACCTGTATGGTTTGACTCTGGTACACTTTAATGACATGGAAGTTAAAACTGTAGATTCCTTTTCTTGGGGACAAAAATACGGATTCAAATGTGAAGTAGTTTCCTATATTCACAAGAATCTATATGAGAAAGAGAGAGAGAGAGAGAGAGAAAGAGAGAGAAGCAGATTTAAAAATGTGAAAACGATGTTTAAAAATCTACACTATGACAAAGTGTTTTATATATAAAACAGCGTAGAATTACATACAAACAAATATCAGCCATGCACACACCAGGCTTTCCACCTGTCTGAACAGGAGGAATTAGTGTGACACTGTTTGATTCAAAATTTCTTCTCAATGAACAAAAGGCTGCATTTCTCACCTTTTCTATTCCACAAGAAAACAAAATGGTCCCAAAATGAGATGTAGAATGTTTCTTGTAGGTGGATTTAGTAAACACACACACCACTTGATTTAAAAAGGGTGTTTTTTTTTTCATTTTTGTATAGACAAGAGAGATAGAATCAGTATGCTTTTTTTCATGGTGACACACGCAGAAGAATCAAGAAGCACTGTGTTAAATTCAAACCATATTTCCTCAGTTTTATTTGCTGTTAATCGTGGATCCCTGAATATCAGTCAGAATACGCAGCATGGCACTTGATGCTGCCTTACAAGTGCCAGTGATGTTTTTCAATTCTCTTAAGTCAGATTAGCTACATACAATGCACAGTGGCCGATGGAGGCAGCAGCTCTTCTCGTTGTCCTCAATCAAGTCTCAAACACTTGATTCCCACGTGTTTGAGACAGTGCCAGAGGCTCAGCCATGCACTAACCTTTGACAAATGTTGCTTACATAGCAACAGAATGCTCATGGGCCACACCAATCAGATTACCTGCAGTGTGCACTCACAGTGTGAGATCATGTTATGTAATTCAGATGAGAGGGCAGAGGATCCGCTGAGTGATATTGTTGCAAACACCTTACATTGCCCACCTCCGTGTGACTAATCAATCCCACCTTGTTTGTGCTGTTTGCTTGATTTGTTTGGGTGTGCTATGTAGTTGATGGTGTGCGTGTGCGCGTGCGTGCGCGATGTTGGGGGGTGTAGCAAGAGCCAAAGTGATGAGTGCGTGTGCAGCCTCCGCAGGATGCTCGCCCTCAGACATAATCCACTCACAAACCTCTCTCATGTGATACGCATGTGCACACACAGGCTCCAACTAAACACAGCAGCAACACTTTAAACTCAAATGGCCCTCTGCATAACAACTCAACACTGAGATGGTAGGTTTAACAAAAAAAAAAAAAAGACACATAGGACTGAAACTGACTAGTACAGACAAAGTATTTTTCTGACCAAAAAATGAGAAAATTAATTGCAAAGTGTGAATAAAATGTTACCAATTCCCTCTCATTTGTATCGTTAAACAAAATCGCAGTAACCTGGTCGAAGTAGATTATTCTTGTTTTGTTGCTCATCTCCGAGGGCTCGTGGTTGTTGCTCCGGACTGCAGAGAAAGCCACCTTGGAGTTGGCTGCGCGCACCGAGATGCCGAGCGGAGAGGACGAAGCCTTCCAGTCCGTGGTCGGGTTTGAGTCGCACACCACGAGGCATTTGCCCTCCAGGACAATTGGCTCAGTGTCATTCTGAGCTCTCGCCACCTCAAAAATCACAGTCAAGCTGAACACCAGTATGAGGGAGTTCACCATGGCTCCCCCCTCTTTCTGTGTGTGACAGCGCCGATGAGAAAAGAGACACAGTCTCCTGCGCCACGCAAGTTTCCAAACCCCTCCACTGGTCTCCCGCTACAGACGCACCTGACGCTGAGGAATTCTCTTCACTGGATCCAAAGAGGTGCCATGTCCGACTGAGAAATGAACAGAAAAAAAACACAAATCCGTATAAAACCTTAAATGTGATGAGGTCAGCCAGACGACTGGGGAAATCACCGTTTGTTGTCCATGCGTGTCATTTTCAAATGAGACGAATTTAGTCAACATGAAGGTTTTTTTGAGAAGACTATTCCAATCTCAGAGGCGGATCGGTCCATGAATCGTCCATAGCCTACTCCGAATAATGCGTCTGACAGCAGCTGCTGCCCGCAGTGATGTGCTGCACGTGTGCGCGCCCAGCCATCCACTTTACGCACGCACGTGGCAAAAGTTAGTAAGCCCGCCAGAAGCCCAGATTGTACTAATTCTCTATAAAATACCCTCCAGTCTAAGTATGCGTTAATTAATTGGCAGTAATGATGTTACACTGACACTTTACATGTGCTGCATCATTCTGATTGTTCATTTTTTGTTGCCCTGGAACAAATCTATCAAAGAATGGTCCCCACAAAACACTTTTGCCGTTTTTACTGCCTGCAATATACCGTGTAGTCCACTAGTCAACAAAAATGAATCTGCCCTCAAGCAAGAGTTTTACTTTTTTATACTTCACCATTTGCTACCTTTCCTCTGGCTGCAGGCTTCACTCTAATGCAGTGACTCATGAAAAGAGGAGGGATGAAAATCTGTCATGTTGGACTTACACTTTCACAACATGGTGTTCTACTGGAGTAAGAGATAAGGACCTGCTTGTCTTGGTGACATCATGTCTGAATCCAGTGCTGCTGTCTTAAATCTAACTGAAGCAAAAGTCACAGTGTACAGTATGCCACAGCTTCTCACTGACACCAAGAGGATAAGACACAAGATAATTTCATGTCAGATCCTTAAGTCTCACCATTAATTTCCCCGATGATCTAAAAAAGGATCTAATGTGCCAACGTGATGTTACTGCTATAATGGGATGTTATGGGTTCATGAATTTATCAACTGATGAAACATAATTGTCTCTGTCCTTTTACGCTACATTAAATCACCTCATCCAAAGTGTCCTACGAGAATATTGACTGGAGATTAGAAATGTTAGCACATCACCTTTATCCTTTTTGTCACCACAGGCTTCCCATAAAACAGTAGATCAATTTTAACGTCATTCCTTTCTCAGACACACACACTGATATGCTGGGTCCAGATAGATAGATAGATAGATATTGCACATCTGCTACAAAAATGAATATTGCACCTGCCCTAAAAAACATTAAAAATTCAGACAACATTAAAATGAAGGGAAGAGATGGTGTAAAAACTTAAACCACCAAACACTGTACAAACAAGGCATTTGGTTTCTATATAATAATTGTAATGTCTTTACCATGTATACTGCCTTCAGATAATGTACAGTATGTTATGAATGGGCGCTATACAAATAAAATTAAAAAAACTGAGTTGAATTTAAAATCAGTAACCACTGTGCAAATTGTGCAAGAGTAAGTACCATACTAAAGTGACAGTGCTTATCAAGATGCACAACAGAATTAACCTGATTCCTTCTTAAGTGAAGTGACAGACTTTGAAATAAATAAGAGCTTGAGACATTTGGTTTTATAGCACATTTTGTTGCTCTGTAGTCTGCCTGAAGGTAAGAGATTATATTCAGAAAACTGAATATATAATATGTGTTATTTCAAATTCTTTTTGCCAGTTTGCTTACAGAAACTTCATAGATGGTCTGAATGGAAGGGCACACTTTCCATCCCATCACTGCTGTCCTTTCATTGTTTCATTGGTGTCCTTACCATGTTCTCACTTTTAGCTTTAGACCAGACTGTAATGGTGCAAAACCATGCTGCCGTACTGTATCTGATGATGCTTTTCAGCACAGCAGAGTAAAATATC
This sequence comes from Brachirus orientalis, assembly GCA_016785285.1. Taxonomy (NCBI): domain Eukaryota; kingdom Metazoa; phylum Chordata; class Actinopteri; order Pleuronectiformes; family Soleidae; genus Brachirus; species Brachirus orientalis. The sequence continues at coordinate 16,052,601 of JAFBJR010000150.1, forward strand.
ACGATGGCGGTGCTCACGGCGCTCAGTTTGGGAATACAGCGTGTCATTGACATATTTCAGGTGGTGTTATGTGTAAACAAACAGTATATCAGTGAAATTAGTGCCATTTGTATAGCCACAGTGACTGTCAACACCTGTGCAATGAAAAATTACAGCACTGATTAAATTTTGCACAGTTCAACTGGATTTTAAAACACAATACAGAGCTTTCAAATTGTCCCATTGGATGTTTTAGCTCCTTAAATGCACCTGCACACATCTGACTTGTTGTTTTTTAGCACCAATCCGTCTAAATGGAAAACAGCCTGAGGATATTGCCACCCCATCCTGAACAGCTGACATTCTATGAGACTTGTGTAATCACCCAGCTCACAAAATATCTAAAAATGTATATAATATTGTGTATGTAAATAAGTTTCCATGGTGATGGAGATTCCCATGCTGAGAGGTGATGGCTTGCTTGTGTGCCAAAAATACAGTTTTAAGGTCCAGAAGCAGTGATTTCACACAGGGGTGGAAAGAAACTGCTAGCTGGTGGCTAACTCTCACACTAATAATTTATTTGTTTTTATTCTCTGTATTTATTCCCCATGTGTTTATTAAATAATTAAGAATTTTATATAAAATCTATAACTATTCAATTAAAATGAATACCTGCTAACTTTCACAAACAAGCCTGTCATTATTTGAAACAATAATGTAACAATAAACTCACACGGTTGTTCCCACGTCATCATTATATCAGAACAGTCTGCAAACATTCCTCCTTCGTGCAGCTTCAGCAAAGAAAACAGGGGTACAATAAAAGTGGATGGTGACACACACATACAGTCTAGTCTCCATGACTTCAGAGTACATTTTACTGACTTATATTCATTTTGTGGAGACTTACTCTGACCCTAACCAAAATTACTGACCTAACCCTAACACTGACCCTAACCTAAATCTTACCCTTATTTCATCCTAACCTTAAAACATATCTTCACCTGAAAATGTAGTAAATTACGTTTTGGGGACTTGATTTTTGGCTCCATAAGAAAGACAAGTCCCCATAATTTGACTGTGTAAACAGATTTAGGTCCCCACAACATAAGGAATACCAGGTACACACACACACACATATAAAGTATATCACTGCACTTCAGCTCAGCCTATTCAGACACATGACTGCTCAAAATCATATTATAGTTCACCTTTTTTGAAAACCTTTTCAAAAGATCAGTATCAGCTTAATAAACATATCTGGTATATAATAACTGTCTTGACACTGTGAAGGTGCCAGACAAAGATCAATGCAGCACGTCCAGTACTGGACTGCACCAATATTTACAATAGCAACATTTCTGTATCTTACTTTAGCTTTTCGTGAATCTGTGACTCACAAATGTGCACCCTTGACTAATTGCAGACCATCTTGACAGTGCTGACCTTTGTGGGAATAGAGATCTGCAGAGTCCGAAGTGGATGAGGCTGCTGTATCTTATTAAGTGTGTGTGCGTGTGTGTGTCTGTGTGTGTGCTATTACCAAACCCACCCTCCATGTGAAACAATGTTTTTAATGGTGGACTCACACGACTTCTCAGGCTCTCATTCACTTTGACTGGGGCAGCATCAAGCATTGTCAAAGTGCACTGTGGGGCTGTTTCTCTGCTTTGCTAAAGTTGCATGCAGTAGTGAAAGATGCTCAACAATCCGAGCCGCAGCCAACCAAAGCCTGTTATGCAAACATACCAGTACAGGTGCTACCCAGCCACAAACTTGTTAAGCTCAACCACTACACAGCTCATATTGAGCTCTTGGACGAGGTTGTTCTCATCCTTGTGTGCAATTAGTCCTTTTGTAGGACTAATTGCACCCAACAGTGGCAGTTATCACATCACCTTAGCAATGTTTGTAACGCTTGCAATGAAATGTCCTTGACAGACATAGCGTCACATTAACATTGAATGATTTTATTATTTTAACCTGGGTCATTTTACCCTCTGTAAAGGACAAATAATAAGAAGGACAAATTAAGACCCACCAATTGGGTCTTGGTAAAAAGAAAAAAAATCAGTAAGAATTTGATTATTATTTAAAAGCAGTGTCTGCACACTACATACTTTGCACTAAGAGCTCAGTTGCACAAGATGTGCAGCTTTGGGCTCAGTATATACTTTTACACTAATTATACATAAATTCAAAGCAGCTGTGTATGTGCCGTAAATGTTGCTATAAACTGAAGACAATTAGAGCTGCAGATTGTCAGAGGAACAGAGGCACCAGCTGTCCTTCAGAGATATTTTAACATCACATCATTTTACATACAAGTCTCAAGCCTCATAGATCTTAAAGTGCTTCTCAGACTATCCTTTTGTGGACATCAGTGTGGTTACAGCAACAGAACAAAACTTTTTTTTCTGTAGAGCAGAGAAAATTTACCGGTCTACCCAGAAATCTGTATGCTGTTCAGTCACTTGTTTTTCACCAAAACATGAATAAATAAATTTACAGCTTCTTCCTCAATCATCAAACACAACCTTGATGAACTCTCAAGCACATCAGAGAACCCCTGTCTTACTCTTGCATGTTGCACTGGTGTGACCCAAGACATTGGAATAAAACAGAGTTACCTTTGAAGGTTTTGGTATCACCTGAGTTTTAATCAGTGTTTTAAAATGATGATTTATTTAAAACGAAGAGGTCGATAACTTGCAATGAAAGAATAAAATAAGGCAGAGAAAGACATGATGTTTTAGATCAGGTACAGATGGTCAGCCTTCAGTGGCAGTTTCAGCTGCAAATTCTCGCTCTCACAGTAGGAATAATAAATATCATAAACTCAATCACCTTCAGATCAGCGGCTTCCTTTTCCAGCTGTTTCATAATGAACTTTCTCCATTGGAACACAGAAGTGATAAGTGGCTCAAAGACCAAGAACTAAAAATACTTATGCCCCTTATATGGATCTTACATCTGTATGTAAAGCAGAAGGAGTTGAGTAGTGAATGGAAAGGGGATAATTCATACAGCTGTTAAAAAGCTCATTCATTTAAAAAAAAAAAAAAAAGAAGACTAACAAAATTCCATTAAGCATTTAGGACAAACTTCTAAATGAGTAGACAGAAAGGCTCATGTGTTTCGTCTTTAATACTGTCCACATAAAGCCTGATAATATCATGAAGAACACAAGTGCACAACAGAGTTCGTGCAATAATATTCTTGATCCTCACATAACACAGAGAAATTAAAGAACAGTGGAGTCACGTGATGTAGAACAAGGGGAAAGGAAAGCTAAGTGATTGTATGAATCCATCTGTTATTCTCTTTGAAGCAAAACTTACATCAAACAATGAAGAATTATACTGTATCTTGAATGTGACCTTTAATTGTTTGTTTTGTTTATGTGCCAACAGCTGGACAGCCCAGACAATAATAATAATAATAATAACAACAATAACAACAGCAATTAAATAATAATAATGCAAATAAACATATATTTTTGACATTTTTGCATGATTAAAATCAGTGGTTTCTTCTTTCTTTCTCCTTGCTAAGTTGTACATTTGGAGCTTCTGCTGCTCAGCCAGGGGTCTAGTTCATTATAATGTCATGGTTCACAGTTATATCACAAATAGTGTTTTTGCTGTGAGCCAATTAACATGTCAGACATGCACAAAAGCTGTGAAACACATCAATCACTTCTACCTGGCACTGCAATACCTTTCTGCCTTTTGAAGGTTTTTTTTTTTTTCCTTTTTATGTTGCTCATCAAGTTAGTGCAGTTGTGGTCCTGAATCAGAAGCGGCCTTGGAGTGCCGCCGACAGTGCTGGGTGTGGAAGCGTCCCTGACCATTGCCTTATTACAAATTCAGAATAATCACACACCCAAAGTACACCAGCCTCATTTGGCTTCTGAAGAGTTGTGTGTTTTGTTCCTCTGCCAGCAGAGCATCCATGTACAAAGGAGGGGGTTTGAAATCCTTCAAAAGTCAAAACCCAAAGCAAACTAATCTGTGATATGAAGTAATGCAGCAGTGATCCAGTATTATATTTACAAAACTGCAGGTGCATTGAGCATCGCTGAACACTTCACATGCCTGTACAACCAATTACATCCAGGACACATAACAAAATAAAATATTAATACAGAACATAACTAAAAGTAACATGCAGAAAACATAATAATTCACATTATTTTAAAAATATTTGGTCCATATCTATGGCATAACTCAAATAACTTCGGCATATGCCCTCTTGAAGTCATGGATGAATTGACAGATCAATCCAAAAAGCTCTTGAGAGTCTTGATCTGCTGGTTCTCCAAACTTAACCTAGATAAGAGAAAAACGGGATTGGAAAAGAAAACTTAAGTGTGAGCTTGTTAAAAAAAAAAAA